>JAGXJF010003351.1:0-1200000 GCA_019208055.1 Stipa capillata
GGACCCTGGGCCCCATTCCGCCGACAGTAAGCTTTTGGTCATAGACGGTCTCCATTGTTTTCTAGCTCAAGCAACCTCGAGATCGGTTCTCGAGGGCTTACGGCACTCGGGATTCAAGCTATACTAGCCACCAAACACAAGACGTAGGGTATTACCTCTCCGTGAGGGCCTGAACCTGTCTAAATCCTATCTCCCGTGTGCACCCATCCTGATTTGCTGTGCTCACGCCGCCCCATATTCAGTATTGCCGGAATAATACTCCGATAGTTGGCAAATCAAATATAATTTCTTAAGCAATGATACGTTCCCATTGACTGAACAATAGAGTACTCTTTAGTTAATGAACAGAACAAGATCAGATTAGAGAATGCAGACCTGTAAGTAGCACCTCTAGCAATCACCACATTATAGCATAGTCCTGAAATAAAATGCATGTAAGATATCATGTTGATCCTCAATGTTACAGGAAAAAAAGGAATAGGAACATGCAGATATAAGTATCCCACCATGATTAATTATGATGGCTATTTTGAAACCTATGCCAAATATGCTCGATCAAATCATTTTTAAGCTGGGTATGTTGTGGACGAGCACGGATAGTAGCTTCTCTACGCAGTACATCAGCAAAACACAGATTACCACCAACATTCACTTCAGGAGGTAGAGCAAATGAAGCCCCTGGATTCTCATTCAAGTCAATATGAATGGTAGCCTGCTCTCTCTCATCTTCGACTATCATATTGTGGAGAATCACACAAGCTAGCATGATCCTTCCAACACTCTTTCTCTTCCGTAATCGTGCAGGCCGGCGGACAATGCTAAAACGGGACTGCAATACCCCGAAAGCACGCTCCACATCTTTCCTTGCCCCTTCTTGGTGCTTGGCAAACAACTTATGCTTCTCTGTTTGGGGAAGTGGTATGGTCTTCATGAAGGCAGCCCATTCTGGGTATATACCATCGGCAAGGTAGTAACCTGTGGTATACTCATTCCCATTGACAGAAAACTGAACTTGAGGGGCTTCTCCTTTCAATGCATCAAAAATAGTGGGGACTAGTTGAGCACATTAGGTTGTTGTTTGACCCAGCAATTCCAAAGAAAACATGCCAAATATGAAGGTCCTGGGAAGCAACGGCTTCTAGGACCATCGTTGGTACTCCATAATCACCATGGGTGAATTACCCCCTCCATGCTAAAGGACACTTCTCCCATCGCCAGTGCATGCAATCGATACTTCCTAGCATTCCAGGGAAACCACGAGACTCGTTAACCTAAAGTAAACGCTTGACATCCTCCCGTGTGGGGCGTCACAAGTACTCCCCACCGAACACCTCAATCACCTCCTGTGCAAACTTGTCCAAACACCCTAATGCAGTGCACTTCCCAATCTTCAAGTACTCATCAAGGGCATCTGCAGGGGTGCCGTATGCTACATGCGCATGGCTGCTGTACACTTTTGCAATGGTGAGAGCCCTATTCGACCAGAACAATCTACCCTACAAGTGAAATAGGGAGATCACTGACCAAGGGCATTCACAATGCGCAGGAAGAGGCCTCTATTCATATGGAATCTTGTACAAAACCTACTCTCAGGGTAGAGTGGCTGTGCAGCGAAGTAGTCATCCACCAGACGTTGATGAGCACCTCCATGATCCCTCCAAATGCTCTTCCTTGGACCACATCGTTGCTGAGATAATCCAGCTCCGAGCCTAGACTTGATTTTCATCGCGAGCCTCTCAGCAAAGGAGACTAGGACGCTCTGCTCAGCAAAATACACTTCCATGATTTTGGAAGATGAATCTGACATGGTGGGTGAGGAAGATGGGTTTGTAGGCTGAGTAGGAAGATGAGAGGTAGAGGAAGGAAGATGGGTTTGGGTGGATGAGTCTGAAGATGAGATAGAGCATTATATAGATGTGTCCTATTTTCTTGGGTGTATAATTATTGTTGCATGGTTATCTGGACTGCATTGTAGTTAAGTGTAATTGGACTATTGACTACATGATTTTTTGCACTTCCTGCATGGTTATCTGGACTGCATTGCAGTTAAGTGTAATTGGACTTTTGACTACAATTTCAGTAGAGAACAATCTTGTATCTCAGCATAAAACAATTTCAACAGAGATCAATGCATAGTAACTTATATTTCAGCACATGACAATTTCAGCAGTGATAGTGTGAAAAATAAACTCAATTTGAACTAATATAGTGGACAGTAGGAAATACCTTAGTCAGTTTTGCCAAATAACCTCTCCCTAAAACACTTCAATGCCAACACGTGCTCAGATCTCACATCTTCGGACATCCCAGTTGTGTCTTGCATCATCAACGATCGGTACGTTTCTAGCATGACTGACTCCTTGTGATCTTTTGCTGCAAGGCACGCAAGCTTCTGAGCTTCAAGATTCTCACTGGACACACGCCTTTGTGTCTCTAACATCTCTTTGCGGCCTTCATTTGCTGCATTCTGAGCATCTACAAACTTGCTAAGCTCATCTTCAAGATCTATTATACAACCTTGATCCTTTCTTTTTCGTTTCCGCTGCTCCTTAGCTTGCTTGCCACCTGGTGGCCATTCATCTCGAGCATCATCTAGAGTGAAATGCTGCCCCACTTCCTCATCAACACTAAACTTCCTCTTGTCTGGCTCCAGATCTTCTAGGCGTTCCAAATATGCGTCCCATTTTGGTTGCATTTTTAGAAACTCCCAACAATGCTCAAACATAAATGGACCATCTTCTTTGTGATCTGCCTCATAAGTTTTCATTGCCCTCTCCTTTAAATCTATATCAGATTCACCACTAGCATACAGAGCATTAGCCTCCTTCCAACTCACCATGCAACCCTTTTCTTAATTCTCCCAAAGCGATCCTTCACTTGCTTGACTAGCCTTGCCCTGTTTTTTGGGGTGGTGCTATTGTAGACAGCAGCAACATCTTTCCAATATTGGTCATTCTTCTTGTAATTTGAGTGGATTGGATCGTTTGAATTATTCAACCAAGCACTGACCTACAATATTATCAGAAGGGGTTTATTGTTGTGCTAGTAATGTAACACATGGAGCCAGCGTGCAAAAAAAATACCAATCTAAGATCCTCCTCTTTTGTCCATAGCAAGCGTTTTTCAGTCCTTGCACAATCGCCACCATTGGTGTCATCTCCAACATTGATTGGCTGCGGTGAACTCCCATTGCTCACAGCTTGTGTGGGGCTTGGTGTGTTCTTAAAGAAACTAAGGAAACCACTAGGCGGGTGAGAATCCACTCCCCTGCTCAAGCAATACTAGATGATCAAAACATTGACTTCATTACTAAGTACGCTTAAAGAAACTAACTACGCTTGGTTGGCCTCTCAAGTTCAACTAGATTCCAATATTCTATTTATCTAATTTTACCATGCAGTCAGTTCTTAACATCTCAAGAAGCATAATGAAAATAATTGATTCAGTCGAGCAGTGTAATTAGGAGGCGCCCCATTGGCACTGCTCCTATGGCTGCTTTTGTCCATCACAATGGTGAAGACAAGTTTTACGGGCTAATATTATCATGTCAATCAGTTAGCTCTCTAATTATCAAATTGTGCTTATGATTTATGGGCTGCAGCAGTATGTGGTTGTTTTACAAGTTGCTGTCAGGCACAAGTAACATATATTTTCAGAGCTCTGTACTCATGTGTGACATGTTCTATGAACTGCCCAAAGTTCAAACCTTTCTTGCTATGCTAAAGGAAAATTATATGCACTTGGATTGATTAGTAATCGACGATTTTTCTCAGTTATTGAAACAAATATCTGTACTATGCCATTATTTTGTTCTAAACTAGATACATAATTCTCTCATGATTGGCAATTTTTCACTGACACAAACAATGGGCAATTCTTGCATTAAGCAGCTAAGACTGTGTGTTACTATCGGGAGTCCCGGATACCATTTTACCTTTATCATATAAAGTTTGTAATGCTACTTGTATCTCTACTATATATGTAATATCATACTCTCTTTCTTAAAAGAGTTTCTTGTCCAAATGTCTATGCGATGTCTCTTTACTGGATACTACTCAGGCCTTGTTTCTGTACACACGCTTCAAAGGATACAAGTGTAGAAACTAGCAAACTAGCATAGCATATAGATGAAGATTAACCACCTTAACCGTAGATGCATAAACAATGAAGAACGCATACCATGCTTGCGGATTGGAGTCGTCAATATTCTCGGTCATGTACCAAGGAGATGTAGAGCCACCAATGCCGACAGGCGGTGCCCAGCAAGGGCCTTGAGCCGAAGAACCTACTACACTCGGTTGTTGCAGCCTGGCGAGCCAACATGGTGTAGAGGAGGCTGCCACGGACTGCGGTGGTCGTGGGGGGATCAAAGCGCCTGGTCCGTGTGTGGAAGGAAAGGCCAACGTCAAGACAAGATGAGGCGGCGGCGGGACGAGCTGAGGCGCCGGCGGCAGGACGAGCTGAGGCGCCGGTGCACGCGTCCTTTTGGATTGCTAACCCATCTCCTTGATGTGGCGCCGGCGGCAGTTCTAGGGTTTGGGAGGTGGCGATTTAGGGGCGGTTTGGAGGCTTTAAAGTTTCAATTTGGCGCGCAAGAAACGATTTGGGGCGAGACAAGGGAAGATTTGGCGCGTAGAGGTGGAAGGAGAAGCGCGGGAGGCGAGGGAGACGTAGAGGATCGGGAGTGCCGGCTCTAGCGCTCGCATCGGGCTGCAAGCGGGCGGAAATTTCTCGTTTCTTGCGCTGTAGCTGGGCGATAGACGGAGAGCCCATTCCCTTCTCTCTCCTCCTTTCTCTCCCCTCCAGCTGGGATTTCGCTGACGTGGAATAGCTTATAGCCTGCTGACTAGGACCTATTATACTTGCTCTTACTTGACAACCAGGGAGACAGGAGCCACAGAAAATTAAGAAATCCTCACGACAACACCGAATTCCAAACTTGGTAACACAGCACAAACCCCCTAAAACAATAATGCAGTTTCGGCCAGCCAGCTGGATGGCAAGAGAAAGACGGAGAATAAGGAGATATAATTAAGGCAAAGAGAGAGGAGGAGAAATAAAATTTCTCCTTTCTCTCTCTCTCTGCCCATTCTCCATTTGGCCAGAGAGCTAAGAAATGTACCTGTCGGCTTTCTCGGTGTCGTCGCACAGCGGGGAGCATGAGACTAGGAGGGACAGCTCGACCATCGTGGCCGTCGTCGACCACAAAAAGAACAGCCAGCAGGCGGCGAAATGGGCGGTGGATCGGCTCCTGCCCAGGCGCAGCACTCTCCAGCTGGTCCACGTCAGGACCAGCCAAAGTACCCAGAGCGGTTGGTACATCAGTTTTTCAGTGCCTTTATGCTAAGAAATATCTGCATGAAACAAAAAGGAAGTGAACATTATAAGAGACATTCTCTCAATCTCAACACCATCAAAATTTGTAGGAAAATGTGCCAGGCGCAAGAAAACGCGCATCGCAATGCAGGATGATGCATGTTGCATTGTTCCAAAATTAGTACAGTTTACTGTAGTTACAAAACTTGTGTGTATTCACTATTCTTAGTAGCTACTCCCTCCGTCCCAAAATATAAGGCGTGTACGTATTCCAAGATTTACTATTAGACTTATAATATTTTAATTATGTGATACAAAAGTGATATTGTTGGATTCGTTTTTGAAAGCACTTTTCAATGATATCATTTTTATATCATATAACTAACATATTATAGACCTAATTGTAAATATTGGGATGCGTGCGTGCCTTATATTTTGAGACGGAGGGAGTATTGATTCTGGTGAGATTGTGTCAAATATGTGTATGAGTAGATTACGAGTTGGACTAGAGAAGGCGTAGTATTGTAATAGAATACTATGGGGAGTCCTAGCATGATACAGGTAGAGTCGGAATCAGACTCAGGTATTCTAGGCCTCCTATATAAGGAGGGCACCACACAATGTAACCACGAGAGAAATGAGAGAAATAGAGAGAGAGAGAGAGAGACTTGGATTCGTGCTAGCTCGGAGGGAGCGGTTTGACCGGCCGGCCTCGGGAAAGCCAGGACGGAGGTCCATTGTATCTTGGCAGGCAAGGGCGTGGCTTGTACGTCGGGCCTGGTATTTTCTACTTGATACACGGGCGGAGCGCTCGCAGTCAGCTCTCGGGGATGTAGTCTTCGGCTGAACCTCGTCAACAAACATCGGTGTCATCTTCTTCTTGCATGTAACCTCGGTAGATCCTACGCTCCGCGATCTTAGTATTGTGACTAGTGGAACCAAACGGTCACGGTATTAATCGTAGAAGTTAGCGATGGTTCGACGCTGTGGAGGCTAATTTCGTAACAGATTCCATGAGGTTATTATTAAAAAATTTATTCTCCTCTTGAACATGGTTTAATTTATCGACATTTTTGTGTGGCCATATTACAGCTGAAGCAGGCCGTGGAGTTGATGCGGATCCAGAGATGTTACAATTGTTTATCCCATACAGAGGCTACTGTGCTCTTAAAGGGGTGAGAACCAATTGAATACTTGTATACTACCTTTTCAAATATAGGCTAGATATAAAAAAGATATAGATATATGTTAGGCCAAGCTAGCATAAATATATATAGCAAGATATACAAAAGGCATTGGACGGAACTATATATAATTAGCTGATAAATACCAAGGACTTCTGGAACCAAATGTTTCAGTACTAGAAACAGGAAGATAATAACAACAACAATAATAGCAAGCAAATGGAATTAAATAACACACGCAATACACAGCAGATGCATCTGAAGGAGGTGATCTTAGATGGCAATGATATCTCCAAAGCAATAATTGATTATTCTACTAGCCATGCCATCACAGATATCGTCGTCGGGGCGTCAACGAGGAACACATTCATCAGGTACGTACATACCCATCCATCCTCCATGCATGGTTGTGCACCATTGCATTTCCTTTGATACTTATACTGAACACAGGCATGAATGAACTTTATACCGTGCAGAAGATTTAGAAATCCTGACGTGCCAACATGCTTGATGAAGATGGCGCCTGATTATTGCACGGTGCATGTCATACACGAAGGGAAGGCCGTTCAAGTGAAGGCAGCCAACGCTCTAATATAAGTGCTGAAATTATGCAAAATAACTGACTTCTTAGTTGTTTCATTCATCGTGTTGTTGCGTATGTTGCAAATTAAAATTTGTACACCTATATTGAGATGGTTAAGGACGAATATTGCTACTCGTATTATATTATTCCATGCTTCACTTATAATTGCGGCATTGTTCGCCCTCTTAGCTGTTTGAGCATTTTTCAATTATCCATTTTGATGATATATTGCTTCCGGTTGGGTAATAGTTTGTGTTTTTCCTATGTGCTAGCAACGCCTAATCCACTACAAAGAGGACATATTCTGTATGAT
Organism: Stipa capillata; assembly: GCA_019208055.1. Taxonomy (NCBI): domain Eukaryota; kingdom Viridiplantae; phylum Streptophyta; class Magnoliopsida; order Poales; family Poaceae; genus Stipa; species Stipa capillata. Next base: position 7,397 of record JAGXJF010003351.1, read on the forward strand.
GTATATGTCTATGCGGTGCACACGTTTCCTTTGTTAGTTGGTTTTCAGGTTATCCCAAGCTAAGGATAGCTTTGTTTTTAGGAAAGCGGGGATGACGAGGACATGGCCTCTACTATTACGACCACTGCTTTCACTAGTTGGTGACCACTACTTCCACTGCTTTCACCATTTTACTTGCTGACCAAATTCATACCAAGATGATTAAGAGAGAGATCAAGTTTAGCAAGGGAAGATACAATTCAAGACTATATAACGAGAACATTACAAGTGAAGACATCTGGACCTTAAAGCCCCATGACGATATAAAGATAAAGATCAAATTTTTTATTTAAAAATCAATTGAAGCTTTGAACAATATAGAAGAAAGAATTTCAGTATTACTGTCGTCGGTCAACCACACAGTACTTGATGTAGTCACGCCTAGTACTGCTATTGTTTCACCTTTGGCGCCAAATAAAATACCAGCTGAGAGGGAGGCGAGGGAGACCGACTGCGAGAAGTATGTGGTATCGGATACTGGTTCATGAAGATAAGCGTAGGTATTCTGGGCGCTGTACCAAAGAGTTGTGCTACTGTCGCGACAAGGAAAAATAAAGCCGTGCAACTTAAAGAGGTTTACAGCGGAGCCAATTTAGTAGAACTGCGTGTGTTGATGGTGGGCACGATAGCGTCAAGATCCCACCTCAAGATGAAGTTGAACCACGTCTCAGGACGCCTTGCAAATATCTCACGATAGGCACCATCAAAATCCAAGTTGGTTTGGTTTGATTTTAGTCGTGCCATGTCAATCTCATGTGCGCCTGGTTTTTAGGGAAGTCAGAGCCCGGTTCTATTTTAAATAATTACTGCTTACTTTAAAAGGAGTTTGAGTCCTTGAGTTTGTTAGGAATAAATATGCGAGGGTCCCTACTGATGGAAAGGTCAGTACCATATCTTGTAAAGAGATCAACGTGTGACATATAAACACGTTTGGTTTCCTTTTTTCTTATGTTGGTGTCCGAATTCTTTAGGAATTCTATGGGTCGGGGCTTTGCTTAAGGTTTCCGAAAATCATCCTTCACGGTCAACCGTGACAATAGTTAATTCTTACCGCATTTCACTCAAGCGTTTTCTCCCAAGTGGTCCCAACCAAAGACCAAAAGCTACTTCCCCCGTGAATCCCCCATGTTTCTTTCTCGCGCCCATCTCTCTCCTTTCTCCTAGGCTCCTAGCCAGCGCCGTTGACACCCCTCTACCTTGTTGTGTTGTGACGGCACGCCTGTGCTCCGAATTGGGTCACCGCCAGCGAGCTTGCCGAGCTCGCTTCCCTTCATCGCCGCAGGATGCAGCCTCACCGGCCCGCGTCACTGCAGGATGTAGCCTCGTCAGCCCTTGCTGCCGTAGGATGCAGCCTCGTCGACCCTCGCCACCAGTGGATCCACCGCCTCCATGCCTCCAGGCCTCTGCGCCGGCCTCCCCCATTGCAAATGTTGCTCAAATCCGAATACAGGGAAGGTAGTAGGTGGATATAGCTCTTTTCTTGGTCAATTTTGATGTTGAATCTCTTAAATTTTTAAGTGAACATTTGATTTAATTTGATGTGGAGTCAAATTTCTTTGGGTTGAAGTTATGAATCTATGAGTTGAGTGTTAGGGTTCTCCAATTTAAAATTTGGAGGAATTAAAAGCTAGGGTTCTCATGAGTTGAAAGTTGAGCGGCGTTAAAAGCTAGGATTCTAACATTGGAAGTTAGGAGTTTTTTGGTTGAAACCTTGCTAAAGGTGGAAGTAACATGGCGGGAGGATGACACATGGGAATAGGATCTTGACTGTCGGAAACTGATCGTGCGTGAAGCGCGCGATGATTAGTCACAAATTACCGCCCCCCAAGATTTCTTGCGTCCTATATAATTAGTAGTACGTGCACCATGTTAGGGGGTGGGAGTTTTGTTTCGGCGAGAAAAATTCCAGAAAATGCATCATGTTGATGCGCCAGATTCTGCGTCTTTGCGTCCCTGATTAGGGTTTGATTTGCTTGTGTGTTCCGGCGGCGTTGATCACCCACGGCACCAGTTCGTTTCGTTCTTGTGCTAGTGCAAGGACCGAACTCGTCTCTTTTCGTCTACACCACATGTATCTTTTACTACTACAGAATATTTCAACACAGACGGTTCAGAAACCACATCTTAGGCGATTTGCGGCAAAGGTCTGTGATGAGCATGTCTCATCCCTGACAGTTTTTGGGGAAGCCTAAAGGACCGCCTGTGATCTCTATCTTCTATTAAGAAAAAATTAATTCCAATTTCAGAATCATCCAGTGAACACTAATACAATGAAATCATCCAGTGAACATCAATACAATAAAATCATCTGGTGAACATCAACATTACAAAATCATCCAGTGAATCAATATTACAAATCATCCACAAACAAACTCAATTGATTGCATTGAAGAATTTGGGCATGAATCATCCTTTCTGGTGGGCTGGGCTGGTTGAAGTGGATCCACCACGTACCTTTCTAGTGGCGAAATGCCTCTGCCTCAGGCCCACTAGTCCCTTCCGGCGGCGGTGGCGCCGCCTCCTCCTGCAACCTCCTCTTGCTCTTCTCCTCGTTGCAGAGCGCCTCGTCGTCATCCACCTCCAGCTACTCGTTGCCACCGCTTGAGCCGGCAAGGGGCGCGTCGAAAGGGGGTTGCGGCAAAGAGGTCAGAGATGGAGCATTTCTTCAGGACCTCCTCGGCGACGCGAACACCACCGCCGCCACGGCGGAGGCCAACTCATCCGCCCACCACACACTGGAATCTCGACACTTCCATCGCTGCAGATCCACTACAGCCGTCGCTCCTCATGCTCAAAACAAAACGAAAATAGATTAGAAATCAGCCAAAAAACAAAACCCACCAATTAACCTGATGGAGAACACGGCAGAGGAGTGGGAAGGAGGAGGAGCGTGGTGGTGGGGGACGCCGGCTGTCACACTCTTTTTTTTTCCAAAACCTGCAAAGCATGGCATTACATTAAGCTGACCAAATCTAAATCATGCATGACGCCCCACGTGGAATAATATTAGTAAAAATCCCAACAAACTTCTCCAAAATTAATTGTAACTGTACTAGACTAAATGTGCAAAATATGAGGACCTTTGATTCAAAACTATTAAAATAATTCAAAGACTGTCTCGAACTGTTTTTGAAAAAATTAGCAAAACCCTAGAAACCACTATCTGCTAGGTAGCTATTTTGCTGCACCAATAAATGCAAAATCCATATCACGTATGGATTTCTGCCACCATAAATTCCTAAACAGTTCCTGAAGATTCTTGGTAAGACTCCTCAACCAACCACTCACATATCTGACCTACTCCTGCAGTAAAAGCCTTATATCTCCTTTCCGTAAATCTTGCTCCAGAAATCAAATGGGAATCTCTGATGTTCCACATGCTACCTACGATACACATTTCTGCCATAACAGGCCACCTCCTCCCCTGCAACAATATTTGGTGCCTAATTCTAGTATTGCCACAGCATAGCTTGCCATTGATCCCACGAATTCGTGGTGAACAGTGAATAGTGAACAGTGTTGTGAATAGTGACCAGTGTCTGAACAGTGAACAGTGCCATGAACACCCCCGTAAACAGTACCCCTCACGAACAGTACCCCCATCTAAAATACCATATACAGTGCCCAACCTTGCTGCAATTTTACCTCCAACCATAAGCGATTAAAAACTATTCGAATAGCCGCATCCTCGGTTATGGACATGAACTAGCGTTAGACTGAGTTTTGTTTGTAAACACATGGGAAAGGGACTAAGGACGTGGGCATGACGTGTCCACAGAATGCAATTTGCGCTACACGGCAGGTAGCAAAGAATTGCAAAAGAAATGGGCCAGTCGTACCATCAGGGGTGGTACGGGCTGGTGCCACAACCTTAAACGGCGATAGGAGGAGCTATCGGATTGAGACAAGGAAAGGAGGTAGTGGAATTTACCTCGTACAATGATTTGTTCTTTTGAAATACTATCAATTTCAAAACTGCCTTAGAATCTACTATCCTTGTATTTAAATTAAAAACTTACTTTTCAGCACAATATGCAATCTAGAATAGAGCTGCTCCTTTGAATCAAACCCTGCATGCAATATTGTTGTATTACTCTCCTGTGAAAATTGTTTGCGAGTACATTCAAAGTACTCACATAGCTTGTTGATGTGGCCAGGTGAAGAGGAGTACCACTCCGACGATGACGACGGTGATTTCGAGGGCTAGGGTGTTACCCCATTCAGTTGCCTGACGGGTTGGCATATTGATGGGCTTAACTATTTATTTCTATCTTCTACTGCAGACTTTTATTCAGCCAATCGGCTATGTTGATCTATAAAGACCATAATGGCATGTTTGTGTAAAATACTCGGTATTGTATGACAATGCTATCAAGCTTCTTGTGTGTACTGGCAACTGATCATGGGACCAGTACAGAAAACACAGGGGTTTATCTGGCCTGAAAACTGGGTACGCCACAACTTGGTATCAGAGCCATACTGACTATAGAAAACCCTAGCTAGCATGGCCGATAGGTAAAACTTGAGTTATAAGTTATTATCCTAAGTTGAAACAAACTATTTAAGCATGAGTTCTGGTATTCTCATCCTTTCTAGTATTCATCTTATCCTGACAGAATTTCTAAACATCTGTGGACACTCTACTTATCCCAGTCTTGGTTTTAAAAATTATATAGATGGGAACGATTGAGAAGTACGGCGAGACTTGTGCAGCTACCACTGTGGGGTTTCCCCGGCTTCTTCAGGAAGCGCTCGAAAGATGTGGAGGCATGGCCATCCCGGAATACTACATCTTTCAGTAAAAGATGTCAGAAACCGTGACGAAGTACTGGGCCAGGGTCATCATCTTTGGTACAAGGAGAGAAGATAACAGAATTGTAGAACTTTGTGGGGACCCAAAGCCGATCTCCTACCCAGGCCACCCAGTTGGCAGCATACAAGGCGCTAACCCACCTTCGCCATGAGATCATTGAGCTGGCCAACCATAGGGCCACCCGGTATTTTCCACAATAGCCCCTTCGAGTGGACGTCCGTTGGTACACCCCACCAACCCATGAAGACAACCCGTCGGTAGTACATCTGGCACGCTACATGGAAGCCCAGGACTCCATGACTCACCGAGGCCTCGTCGAGCTGGGACAAGTACGTGAAGAACTACGTCGTGTACGTGGGCTGCTGAAGTTGGCCACCACCCGCCAGCAAAGGGCTGCCGCCACCAGCGATGTACCACCGGAGCCTCATGACATTCATGTCGTGAGCGAAGACGAGCCGCTGCCACCACCAAAGCGACGCTGTGGCAACAGTAGAGCCTAATCAGCCAGTTCACCACGGGGACGGGAACCTCTCGCACCATACCCAGACCGCTCAACCCCATGCCAGTCCATGATGTAGGAAATGGCTTGGAAGCTACCCTTGACGAAGAAGAAAAAGAAGAAGACCCCGAGGAGGTGGAACCCGAAGAGGCAGAAGACCAGTACGACGTCTAGATTATGTTTTAAACCCCTAGGGCCCGTGGTCGCTCAACACCATGAGCTAGAAACCATGTACAATAAATAAGTAGGCACTAGATGTATGCTAGTAAGGGACCATCTATGGTCCTAGTGTGATGTACCAAACTTATCTGTGTGCTGTGTGTGGTACAACTCACCCGTAGGTGTTGTATCGAGCCCACACTCCTCCCTTAAATAAAAATGGCCTACCTGGCCTGTTGTTTGCAAAAAGAAATTATGTTCCATTCTTACCCCGCGAATTCCTCTTGCCCCATGCCCCATCATGCAACCGCGATTCCCGGGTAAGACTTGACGCCTCGGTAGTCACCCAGTTATGAAGGTGGGCAAACGTCACATCTTGAAGAAAAATCTACCCCTTCTTGCGACCGAAGCCACCTCCAGCCAGCTATATAAACCCCAGAGTTCTCTTCACTTCTCATCTCACTTACCACTCTCGGCCAGACTAGAACAAACCCATCTTAGTTCCTTCTCCCTCCGCTGTCATTCTTAGAAGCGCTATGCCTCGCGGTGTACTCTATAATGAGACCACCGCAGCAGAACTATCAAGGTTCACAAACTTCCTGTGGACCGTAGCCCAACGAGCGCTTGGGGCTACTCAACGGCCAGAGTACGACATCTATCAGGAGGAGACCTCCAACGTGGCAAATGTGTACTAGACGGATGTACACATCTACCAAGCCGGTGCCAACGAAGTCACGACCTTCCACATCGCCGGGAGGTCCATGCCCAACCCCGACCTGGCAATCCAAATGACAGCGAGGGAAGCCATCTCTCAACTCCACCACATGGTCCCAATCATGAGTCGTCGAGCTTTCCGGTTCTACCCCAGCCGTGCTATGGGGGAAGGTGCCATCTTTTCCAGCACCCAGATGGAGCAGGATGTGGCTGTGGTCCATCTCACCCGGTACCTCGTCGCCCAGAACGACGTCTTCGCTCAGCTCGCTGACGCCCTAGTCTTGTTGCAGCGAGCCATCTCCCTCATGCAGTCTCACCCCTACTCCCATGACTCCACATCGGCACCCGCTCGCGCTCTGGTGCCTGAAGACCCACCTCTGCTCGAAATACCAGTAATGGTAGGGGGCAATCCTTCGCCTTCCCTGCCCGCCGAGTACCTTAGGTTGTTCTCTGCGTATGCGGCCACTACCCAGGCCGCGCACCGCCGCAGGCACCCCACCACTCCCAGAACACCTTGTTGCCCTCCGAGAATGGAGACATCCACAGGGAGGTATTGTCACACCCCGATTTTCCAAAACCGGAAAAATAGGACTTTCAAAAGCTTTTTACTAATAACGCTAACTAAATTACACCTGATTAAAACTTTATTGCAAATCATGCTAAACCCTAAAGCAAAGCAAGCCAAGATCCTCTGCCCTTGTTCCTCCTCCCTCTTCCTAGTCGGTGTAACCTAGACCGATATTTCCAGCTAAATACCCACACGGTACTTCGCAAAATGGAAGCATATATATGTCATGAACCTTTTCCAAATGTCACGATCTTCTACCCTCTATTTTGCCATGTCCTATCAGACGTGTGTGCACATATATACTGCTTTCATATATACGCATATACGTAAAACCCTAACCACTTCTTCCTGAGCTACGGGTCAAAACCCTAGCCGATCATATTACCTTGTCAACTCCTCCCTATTTCAACCCTTATACCCATATTTCCACTCTCCATGGATATCTTGAGCATGACGAAGTTGCTCAGGAAATTCGTATCTCCAAACCAAATCTTCGTTTGACTCTGTCACAATCCTGTGCGTCCATTTGAGTATACCGGCAATATTTCCCCGAAATCCAAACCCCCATGATTTCCTATCATTAACGTAGCCCCGTCGCCACCATATATACGCTTGAATTCCCGAGTGTATGTGGGCACATACACTCTGAGTCTTAGCTCGCTTCTTCCGAGCTGGTGTAAACTCCAACACCTTAACTACCATATGACTGCCCGTATATACACGTATAAACTCGTGGCTAGTCCATATCTATACCATCCATTTCGGTATGTCCCAGTATCTGACTGAGTGTATTCGCCGACGCACGTAAATCCCACCTTCGCACATATACCCAAGAGGCCATCGGAATGTGGCACGTACCCATGACCGTGTCAAAGGGACCCGTCTACACCTGGCTATACACTATCACATCTGCCACCTTTTTCATTGTGAACACCTACTCAATTTATTGGGGTATAAACGTGCACCTACACATGCTGCAGGTATAGGCAGGAGTCCTAACTCCTTTCCATCCAGCGTAAGCGAACATTTGCAATTAATCTATGCCCCTATAGTCTCTCTCCTATTTTTCTTCCGTACCTTGAAATGTCAGCTCAACCTACAGCTCTCTGCACTGTGAGTATCCTCCTCAATTGCTAACCATACTCCTGCTGTACCAGCCGACTTGCATATTTTCCCTTTGCCATGTGGGCCCTGGTCCCACCCGACAGACCACTCCCTCATCTTCTCCCTTGTTCTTCTTCTTCCTCACTCACGCTGTACACTGCTCCTTCCTTTCCCCTGTGGCGCCGTGCCACCTCATCTCCCCCTGCAGCAGACCATGCCAGAAATCAGCTGGATTCTTGCTGAGGTTGGCGTCGCCACGGCAACCCAGCCATGTGCCCAACCTCCCCTGTGCGGCAATAGTGACTGGCACAAGCTCTTCTTCCCGCACGCCATTACTACACTTGAGCTCCATCTTCCTTTTATCTTCTTTTCTCCCTAACGCCGAGCGGTGCTCTCCTCATTCTTCCTACCTAAAGCAACCTCCCAAGCTCTCATCCTCTTTCCAATGCCTTGACTCCCATTCTCCCCAACTCCTCTCTCATGAGCCGAGCACCTCTTCTCCCTGCAAGCGTTCTCTAGTTTCTTCTCCTCCAATCCCAGCAACCAGCACGCGCCACCGCCCTTGACTAACTCCCGCATCCAGCAACCACAGCATCAGCAAGCCCCGTACTCTGCTCTGCCCATCTACCGGACCTCGTCTGGACCGCCTCTCAAGCAATCTGGCCGCCCACTCAAGTCTGCTTCCCCAAGCTGCTCCAACACCGCGCGACAAGCACCGCATTGAACCCGCCGCGGCATCGAACCACCAGGCCCCTGCCGGAACCCCATCCGAGCATCCTCGCGTCCCCATCCACCATGGGTGCCAGCCGATGTCGCCCTACCCTCTCTCCCCCCGTGCTGCTATTTCTTCTCCCCGCAAGCCCCTCCATTTGCCGCCCTTTCCGCTACTGTCCAGGACCGGCACCTCCACCAGATCCACAGCCCCACGCCGAAGAGGCTCCGGCCGCCACTTCCACCAGGCCCCGGCCGTCGGACCACCCAACCGACCACCTCAGCGCCCCTCGGTCCCTCTCTCTCCAGTCGATCGAAGACCAAGCACCACCCTGCTGTCGGACACGGCATCAATGTCTCCGATGCCGCACTCGCCGTCGGCAAGGTGCCGCCGACCCTGTCGCCGTCTATCAACCTCATAACTCCCCATGGCCTCCGCACCAAACGCTGCCGGCCACCATCGCCTCCAGCCACCGGTGAGCATCCCTTGCACTGTGGTCCCACTCCCCACCTACTCCCTTCCCGCCGCTCAGCTGCCACCAACGAGCGTGCTGCGGTGGGCTCTCTGGAAATTAACCCGCCACCCGGGTCCTCTACGCCAATCGCCACATTTCGGCTCGCCGCCGGTGAGGACCTCGTCGCCAAGCCGAGCGGCCAATCTTATTGCATACCACCTAATCCCCTATCTTGCGCGCTAAGTAACACGGTTAAGCCGGAATGCAATCGGCAAAGGCCCACCAGCCCAGGAGATGAAAACGCCCCTTCAACGGTGTGTTCCAATCTAGAAGGCGCATTTCTTCCATTCCGTGTGCCGCTATACGTGTTCATCTGTGGAAGGCGTATTCCTCCCAAAGCTGGGTCTATTCCGTTTTCCAAAGCCGTAGGCATGCCCTCACTTCCGCCTTCCAACAGCGAAGGCACATTCCCTTTCTATCCCTAGTTCTGAACCGCTTTGTCCAATTAAAGGCGTATTTCTTCTCTGTGCCTTTGACGTCAGACCTTCCCCTCTCTTCTTCTCTCTCGGTAGAATTTCGGAAGCCCATAACTTCCTCGTCGTAACTCCGATTGAGTCCATTCTTTTTCCTATATACTTCTAAAATCAAACCCTGCCTAAGGTATCAGTTCCACAATTTTTGAAATTATTTGAATTTTCACATTTGAATTCAAATCAAATATGACTCTAGTATATATATGCATATCTTTCGTAAGTCACTCCCATAGAAAATGATTCTTTTCCAAATGTCACCTAAAATATTATGCAATATTCTGAATCCAGTATGTCGATGAAATTAACAGACCATTCCCTATACTAACTCCATAAGATAGCCGAAACCCTATTCTGTTCGGCATCCTTTGTAATAGATCCTTACTACCACATATAGCCAAATGTTTTGAGCAAGATCCTTCTAAGAACACTTAAAAGAGTAACATGATCGCCAAACTTGATTAAATCATGGGAAAACTGTGATCACCTTAGGTGTTCGTATGTTCCCAATCAGACAACTGGGGTTTTCGGTTCTAAGAGAAATCTTTAATTCATGCGAGATAGAGCTCTCCTCGCCCCTTTAGAAAAACCCTAACAAACATCTAAGTCCAGATCAAGTATTCTAAGAATTCATGAGTATATGTTTGGTTCTTATTTGGTTCTTCCTTGCCTCATTGCTTATTCAGTGTTTTCCGACGTATAGATACGGTGTAGCGAGATCACGAGCGGAATATTCTGAACGATTGCCGTATCAAGTCCAAAGCTCGGTAACCCGTCAAGACTGCCAGGCAAGTATTCCCACTTTGATCATGTTGAATCCCATATGTGTGAAAGCTAAGTATTTTGTTTGCAAACTTTGCATGCTATGTGAGTATCAACGGTATTTATTGTAGACCTAGTTATACCCTTTAGCTGCATATGACTTAGGCCTGAATTTCGATCCTTGTAACCCTAGATATATTAGTCGGTTGTCCTACGATCGACAAGAGTAATAAGGCTATAGGCATTAGCCTAGCTTAGACCTGCTATAGTTAAAAACTAAATTTTCGTTTGGTTTATACGAACTCCCTTGGGACATGGGAAATAAAACTCTCGGGTAGCATGTGCTTTCTGAGGTGACTGTTTCAAAAGAAATGTTTGCCAAAACCCCAAATGAAATGAAGGAGGATTTTGATTCGGGTGAGAATGTAAGGGCAGCCTGGGGCTGTAGAGTACCAGAAGGCAGCGTAGTCGTCAAGGACGAATATGGAGTCTTGCTCGAATCGATCAAGGACCGAGCCTAAGTGCCGCTAAACCAGTTTCTCACCGTACGTCCACATGGCCTTTATGGGAAGGACTTGGCTTATTAACCCGACAAGTACTAGAGTATGGACCCGTGGGAAGTAGAAAGCATGTGCTAGGTGATTAAAGTCCTAGAGATCCACCACCGCTGGGCGTTTGGGTGTTGTTTCGACACAAAGATGGGGAGTCCCATTTTTGGTTCGGGACGCAAAAGTTGGGTTACCCACCTAGCGGGTCCAGCTCTAGTATGGAAGCGGGTGAAAAGCCTTGTTGTAATAACCCTGCCGGCACTCATCGTGAAGAGTGCTCATTTGGCCATGGCAACAAGGGGGACTTACATCTTGTGGGTAAAGCCGTACAACCTCTGCAGAGTGTTAAAAACTATTCGAATGGCCACGTCCTCGGTTAAGGACATGAACTGGTAAGGCCACACATTGGTTAGACTGAGTTTTGATTACAAAAACTTGGGAAAAGGGACTAAGGACGTTGGCATGATGTGTCCATAGGGTGCAATTTACGCTACACGGCTGGTAGCAAGGAATTGCAGGAGAACGAGGCTAGCCATACTACCCCGGGTAGTACGGGCTGAGCATTGAGTTAAGCGGAGGCTAGCCAGACTTCCCGGGGTAGTACGGGCTGAGCATCGAGTTAAGCAGTGATAGACGAAGCTATCACTTGAGATGAGGAAAGGAGGTAGCTGGGTCTACCTCAAGAGAAGTTTTGTTGCTTAGAATTGCTCTGGTTTATAAAACTACTTTGGAATTTACTATTCTCGTATTTAAATTGAAAACTTACATTTCCACACAACAAGCAACTTAGGATAGAGCTATTCCTTAAATTACACCCTGCATGAAATATTGTTGTTTAATTCTCCTGTGGGAATAGCTTGCGAGTACATTCAACGTACTCACCTGGCTTGTTGATTTGGCCAGATAAAAGAGACGCCAATCCCGAGGATATGATTGAGTCCACGAAAGCTAGGGCATAACCCCAGTCAGTTCCCTGTCGGGTATGGCATATTGATGGGCCACATCACCGTTTGATTTTTCACTGCAAGTCTATAGCCGTTGGGCTACAGGTATCAGACTATTGACCTGGACGGTCTATTTACTTATTATATTATGATAAGCGTGTGTATGACAATGATATACAGGTTAACTTGTGCGTACCAGCTACAGATCCAGGGACTAGTACAGTAAACACAAGGGAGTATCCAGCCTTAAAACCGGGTACGCCACAGGTACCCTTAGCCCAGCCCTCCAACCTGGATGTAGACCAGGTGGATTAGATGTGCGAGGAATGGGATAGCCACTCTCGCCTAGTAATAAACTTATGAGCTTACTTTCGTATTGTTTGAAATAGGGTTTAGCCCCGTGCCCTTAGGCACTATGTATGTGTTTAATCAAGTGCCTTTAGGCACAAACCTTGTATTGTTGTTATGTGTTTTCTTGGTGTTCATTTGCATCTTGGTTGGTTTTCCCCAACTACTAGTAAATTGTTGCAAGGCAGTTGGGCTTAAGTTTTGTGCAACACCACAACCCCACCTTTTCCCCCTTATCTATTGCTGCAAGAACGCAACACTTGACAACCCAACCAATTCCATTGCAGGTTAAGAGCAAACATGAGCCACCACTCCCACAACCACTCAGCCCCTAAGCAAGGAGTAGTCTTTTCGGCAAATGCCCCGAGACCCGCCAACCCAGCACACTCAAGGGCATCGTCAAGCTCCCAGCATACAGTAACTCGTCCCAAAAGGCCCCACACTAACACCCGCACGAGGTCTCCTGTCAATGGACAAGAGAGACCACGGCCTGTCCCAGAACCGAAAGAGGATCACGGGCCCTACTGTGCCGAATCTGGTCACCCGCCTCCAAACCCGCCACTAGCAGAGCCAACGGTTGCCGATATGTTCAAAGTACTGGGACGAAGCTGTGAAGCAACCCACACCGCGGTACAACAAATTTTGCAAAGTGGTAGCCCATCCAACAAAGGGAATAAAACTCTCAGAATTTCAGAGAACCTCGCCACCTATCTTTACGCACTCGACTGAGCCATTGGACGCAGATGACTGGCTGCTGGTGATTGAAGAGAAGTTGGAGGTAGCCTAGTGCAATGATCAGGAAAAAGTACTCTTTGCCCTGCAGTACCTACAGGGACCTGCCGCGACGTGGTGGAAAACGGTTCAAAGCACCCAACCTAGGTAGAAAGAAATTACTTGGGAGATGTTCAAGGAGCAGTTCCGTAAGCATCACATCACAGCCAGCCTGATTGGGATTAAGAAACAGGAGTTCTTTGCACTTAAGCAAGGGACTATGACAGTGACTGAGTATTTCCATAAGTTTACGCAATTGGCCCGATATGCGGGTGAAGACCTGACCTCCGAAAGGGCTCAGATGGAGAAGTTTATGAATGGTTTACAGCAGATTCTCCAGTACCAACTGGCCTCTCAGAAATTCATGGACTTATAAGACCTGGTCAATACAGCCTTGAATGTAGAGGAGAAGCGTCGTGGTCTGATAGACACACGAAAGCGCAAAAGTGACAAGCACCTTGCCACTAGAGAGCCCCATCAGTGACCTCACTATGAAAAGAAGTATGCCCCCAGATTCACTGCACCACAGCATCACAAGGCCACCCCATCCACACCTCATTTCAGTCTCCGTAATTCTCAAAGCTACCAGAGGAACAACTTCAATAGTTACCCACTGAAGATTCTAATAAGAATCCGGGGAACCGTAACTGCTATTCGTGTGGAGAACCCGGGCACTTTGCCTTCCAATGCCCCAAGAAGCTACAGGAGCCCTCTGACCAGTGCCCACGCCAAGGACACTCCATGCCGACTCGGAGCCAAGGATCGAAAGGGACACAAAACTACAGCAAGGGGTGTGCAAACCACGTCGACATGAAAGAGGCACAAGACGCACCCGAGGTGGTGATGGGTACGTTCCCTGTTAATACAGTAATTGCAATAGTTTTATTTGATTCTGGAGCATCGCATTCATTCATCTCAAAAAGATTTGTTGATAAAAATCAATTAGAGATACACCTCATGAAAGTACACATGTGAGTCTGGACACCAAGTTCAGAGATCAAAGCTAGATTTTGATGTAAGGATGTAAGCATCCTCATAAGGGGGGTAGAATTCTTGGCTGATCTGATCATCCTAAGATCAGAAGATATAGATGTGATCCTAAGAATGGATTGGTTACCTAGATTTAAGGGTAACATTAACTTTGAAACCCTCACCAACGCCCTAGGGGAGACGGTTAGGTTTTCTCCTAAACCACCATCTAACAACCCTGGCACCCTTAACCACTTGACCACACCGGAATTGGCCCAAGTCTCCGTGGTACAAGAATATCCTGACGTATTTCCAGATGAGCTACCTGGAATGCCACCAGACCGAGAATTGGAGTTTGTTATCGACTTAGTGCCAGGAACAGCACCAATAGCCAAGAGGCCTTACCGCATGTCTGCCAATCTCCTGGTTGAGTTAAAGAAGCAATTGGAAGAACTCTAGAACAAGAGATTTATTCGACCAAGTTCATCACCATGGGGATCACCGGTATTGTTTGTTGAGAAGAAAGACAAGACTCTCTGCATGGGCGTGGATTATAGAGCCCTAAATGAGGTCACCATTAAAAACGAATACCCACTCCCACGGATCGATGATCTGTTCGACTAGATGAATGGAGCCCAAGTGTTTTCCAAGATAGACTTGAGATCTGGTTACCACCAGCTAAAAATCCGGCAGCAAGACATACCTAAGATTGCCTTCACTACCCGGTATGGGCTATATGAGTATACAGTCATGCCCTTCGGCTTAACTAATGCCCCGTCCTATTTCATGAAACTTAATGAATAAAGTGTTCATGGAATATTTAGACAAATTCATAGTAGTGTTCATTGACGACATTCTGATTTATTTCAAATCAGACATAGAACATAAGCAACACCTACGGACAGTTTTGGACAAGCTCAGAGAAGACCAGTTGTACGCCAAATTCAGCAAGTGTGAGTTCTGGCTAAGAGAAGTTGGATTCCTCGGGCATATAGTGTCTGCAGGCAGTATAGCTGTCGATCCAAGTAAGGTTAAGGATGTTCTTGACTAGAAACCACTAAAGTCAGCGACTGAACTCTGGAGTTTTCTAGGCTTGGCGGGATACTACCGCCGCTTCATCAAAGGATTCTCGAAGCTTGCTAGACCTATGACCCAATTACTTAAAAAGGACCAGAAGTTCGAGTGGACATAGAAGTATGAAGATAGTTTCCAAGAGATGAAGAGGAGATTGATTTCGGCACCCGTATTGACGTTACCCGATCTTCAAAAGAACTTTGATGTGTACTGTGATGCATCTCGACATAGACTTAGGTGCGTGCTCATGCAGGATGGAAGGGTAGTTGCCTATGCTTCAAGACAACTACGACCACATGAGGTGAATTACCCAACCCATGATTTGGAACTAGCCGCCGTGGTGCATACTCTAAAACTTTGGTGACATTACCTCATCGGTAATCGCTGTGAGATATACACGGATCATAAGAGCTTGAAATATATCTTCACCCAAGCAGACCTTAACATGAGACAAAGGAGGTGACTGGAATTGATCAAGGACTATGATCTTGGAGTCCACTACCACCCTGGGAAAGCAAACGTAATGGCCGATGCCCTTAGTAGGAAGCCACACTCATTGAATGCCTTAATCCAAGCGACCCAACCCAAATTGCACGAGGAATTTGAGAAGCTTAACTTGGGTTTGGTCAAAGAGGGGTTCATGGCCAACCTGGAAGTGACCCCGTACCTCACGACACAAATCATAGACGCTCAAAAGGGGCATAAGAGCATAGAAGGCATCAAGGAGAAGATAAAACTTGGAAAAGCAAGTGGCTTTAAAGAAGACAAAGAAGGCACCCTATGGTTTGGAAATCGCATATGTGTACCTACATGCGAGAAACTCAAGGAGTTGATTTTGAAGGAAGCACATGAGTCTCGATACTCCATCCACCCCGGAGGTACCAAGATGTACCAGGACTTGAAGGAAAAGTTTTGGTGGCATGGAATGAAATGAGAAATAGCAAACTTCGTCGCCGGTGCGACATATGCCAACGTGTCAAGGCAGAACACCAAAGGCCCGTAGGGCTACTACAACCTATCAAAGTTCCCGAATGAAAATGGGACGAAGTCGGTATGGACTTGTCGACGATCGGTGAACCGGCGATCTTACAGTACTCGTGAGATGATGATTACTGGGGGGTAGGGACCTCTAGGGCCCAAGCGCCGAGAGATCTGATAGCAGGGAACAGCCGTTTTTATACAGGTTCGGGCCTCCCTCAGGATAATAACCCTACGTCCTATTGCTATATATTGCTCGGGAACACGCTTTACAATCGGGGGGTGTATATTAGTGGCTACCCTAGGCCTAATCGTAGACTAAACTATCCTAAACCACCGGGCTCGACTCCTTCGAGGCAGTGGATCTTCTAGGGCTTCGTCTTCTGGAGCTCCGACTAGATGTCTTGACTCGATTGGCTCTGTTGGATCTATTTCCCCCCTCCTCCCCTATGAGATCGCTAATCCTTATATAGGGGGTACCTAAGGTCGTACCGAACGTGGACTTACGCCCAAGTAGGACTCTGACCCCCTTAAACGTCGGGATCAACTTCCTAGTTTAAGGGGAGTCTTCTCTTCCCGAGAAGGGTTACCTTATCGTCCAGGGATCCTTCCCGGGTAAGCTGTACCTTCCTAAAGTCACGGGTATCTTCATTCGGATACCCCTAATACACGGGAAGCCGTACTATTCATCTCAGGACTTCATTGTCGGACTCCTGAAAACAAGAAGAGGGAATGATTCTATTTGGGTCATTATAGAATGATTGACTAAAGTGGCACACTTCTTACCGGTCAAGACCACTTATAGAGGAGATCAACTGGCTAAGATGTACCTTGCCCAGATAGTTAGCTTGCACGGGATGACCAAAAGGATTATTTCAGATCGAGGCACTCAATTCACCTCTCGATTTTGGGAAAATCTGCATGAAGCCATGGGGACCCGACTAGCTTTTAGTATCGCCTATCACCCGCAGACAGATGGACAAACGGAACGAGTAAACTATATTCTAGAAGATATGCTGAGGGCATGTGCCCTAACCTACGGTGATAGTTGGGAGGATAGCCTGCCACACGCAGAGTTCTCGTACAACAATAGTTACCAGACGAGTTTGCAAATGTCTTCGTTTGAAGCACTGTATGGACGAAAGTGAATTGGTCAGAGACTGGGGAAGGAAAGGTCTTCAGACCTGACGTTCTCTAGGAGAAGGAAGAACGAGTGAGATTCATTCAAGACCGACTAAAGGCAGCCCAATCTAAACAAAAGAGCTATGCTGACTCTAAGCGGAGAGATGTCACCTTTGGACCAAGAGAGTACGCATACTGCGAGTGACACCTCTTAAAGAAACATGGAGGTTCAACGTCCGAGGCAAGTTAGCACCCCGGTACGTCGGACCATTCAAGGTTGTGGAAAGAAGAGGTCAAGTGGCATACCAATTGGAACTGCCCCCGGAACTCTCAGAAGTTCACAATGTGTTCCATGTGTCTCAGCTGAGAAAATGTCTCGAGCCGCCTACGAAACAAGTCTAATACCAGGACTTAAGCATTGACAAGGATCTCACCTATAAAGAGCAACCTGCCAGGATATTGGAAAGTACAGAGCAACAGACTCGGAACAAGAGTATCAAGTTTCACAAAGTTCAATGGAATAACCACACCGAGGAGGAGGCCACCTGGGAACGAGAAGATTTTCTGTTAGAAAAGTTCCTTCATCTGTTCGAGTCTGTGGAATCTCAGGGACGAGATTCGACTTAAGGGGGGTATGTTTGTCACACTCCTTTTTTTTTCAAAACCTGCAAAGCATGGCATTGCATTAAGCTGACCAAATCTAAATCATGCATGACGCCCCACGTGGAATAATATTCGTAAAAATCCCAACAAACTTCCCCAAGATTAATTGTAACTATACTAGACCAAATGTGCAAAATATGAGGACCTTCAATCCAAAACTATTAAAATAATTCAAAGACCATCTCGAACTGTTTTTGAAAAAATTAGCAAAACCCTAGAAACCACTATCTGCTAGGTAGCTGTTTTGCTGCACCAATAAATGCAAAATCCATATCACGTATGGATTTCTGCCACCATAAATTCCCGAACAGTTCCTGAAGATTCTTGGTAAGACTCCTCAACCAACCACTCACATATCTGACCTACTCCTGCAGTAAAAGCCTTATATCTCCTTTCCGCAAATCTTGCTCCAGAAATCAAATGGGAATCTCTGATGTTCCATGTGCTACCTACGATGCACACTTCTGCCATAACAGGCTACCTCCTCCCCTACAACAATATTCGGTGCCTAATTCTACTACTGCCACAGCATAGCTTGCCATTGATCCCACGAATTCGTGGTGAACAGTGAACAATAAACAGTGTTGTGAACATTGAACAATGAACAGTGTCGTGAACACCCGTGAACAGTACCCGTAAACAGTGCCCCCTCACGAACAGTACCCCTCATCTACAGTACCATATACAGTGCCCAACCTTGCTGCAGTTTTACCTCCAACAGTAAGTGGTGCCCAACCCTACTGCAACCCACCCTCAATAGTGAGTGGTGCCCAGCTGCAACTTCACAGCACGTATGAGCTAATTAACTCCCCTACCTTTTCTCCTCTATTTAAGCCAAGCACTTCCTCTCCCTCCCAATTTCCAACCAGCCCGAGCTCATTTTCTCCATCTGTTCTTCACATACTAGCCTCCCTTCTTCCTCACAAAATAATTAGCTCCCCTCAGTACAAGTTTTCCCAAGGCCGAGCTCTACATGCTTTCTTCTCCCAAGCTCCAAGTTGAAGCAAGTTGCCACGAGCTCTCTCCTGTTCTTTATCCTCTCCTTCACCCTACTCAAGCTGCATTTTCCTCTCACCCAGTTTCCTCTCCTGGCAGAAACCTCAGAAGTCTGTCTTCTCCGTTGTAACTTCGATCGAATAGACTCTTTCTCTGATGATCTCATAAACTCCAGAACTATCCATTATAGTAATTTTAATAATTTTTGAAACATTTGGAATCTCAATTTTGAAAATATTTTGAATATGAATGCTAAGTTGATACATCTTATTAGTCCCAAACAAATCATTTCTTTTACCTCAAAATCCTCAAAATAACTAGATAGATAAGTCTAGTATGGTAGGCTCAGTGACACTTTAAAACTCTGATTCCTCTAGGTAAAGCTAACAGAAATCATGACGCGCTTCAAAACCTTTATCTTGCTAGGATATATATGTATATACAATCTTTTTTATAACACCTAATACCTCATGGTATCTGCATCCTCTTCTCTTCCCATATCATATCATTTAAACCTTATTTGGGTTTTTCTGGCTTGGTTGTTTATTCGACTCTCTCCTGACGTGTAGTTGACGGAGTGAGGTACATACGCCAGGAAAGTCAAGAGTCATCCCCACGTCAAGAACAGGAACAAGAACTGCCAGGCAAGCATTCTGATGATGGTATGGCACTCCGGTATGGTCAGGGAGGACGAATCTGGCCCTCCGGACACGGGGCGGGCCAGGCCGACTACTCGAAATCCGACTTCTACACGGGGGTGCCTCACTAGCTTGGAGTACAAGACACGGATTAATACCTGCCCGGCATACCCGGGTGGCAGTTGTAACCAATTAGGAAACATATCTGTAAGCCGATCCGGACTCTTGTAACCATACCCCGGTCGTCTATATAAGGCGGGGAGGGATCCCAGGATCGGCAGAGCATTAGATTACTCTAAAGAAGGCTTTTGATAGTTGCTCTCATAGTGTAAACACATACCCTCATACGGGATACAGTCAATACAATCCACCAAACACAGGACGCAAGGTATTACCTCTCTTCGAGGGCCTGAACCTGTCTAAATATTGTCTCCCGTGTGCACCCATCTAGATCTTCTGTGCTCACACCTCCCCGTATTCATTATTGCCGGATTAGAACACCGACACATTCCCACCTTGATCATGTTGGATCCCATATGTGTGAAAACTTAATTATTTTGTTTACAACTCTGCATGCTATGTGAGTATCAACGGTATTTTATGCTAGACCTAACTACACCCTGTAGTTGCATATGACTCAGGTTCGATAAATAAATCCTCGTAACCCTAGTACTAGTTGCGGCACATCGTACGTCCAGCAATGTATTTAGGAATATAGGCAATAGCCATGCTTAGACCTACTATAGAGAAAAACCTAATTTTATTCGGTTTATACAAACTCCTTCAAACATGGGATTAAAACCCTCAGAATGGTAAGTGCTTTCCAAGGCGATTGTTTGAAAGTGCATTGTTGCAAAATTCCAACTAAAACGGAGGATGATTTTGATTCGGGTAAGAATTGTAAGGGTAGTTCGGGGGATGTAAAAGTAGCAGGTGGTAGCATGGTTGTGGGGGACCAATATGGAGTCTTGCTCGAATCAACCAAGGACTGAGCCTAAGTGCCGCTAAACCAGTTCCACACCGTACGTCCACATGACCTTTATGGGAAGGACTTGGCTTATTATCCCGTCAAGTATTAGAGCCTGGACCCGTGGGCAGTAGGAAGAGAGTGCTAGGTAGATTGGAATCCCTAGAGGACCTCCGCATGTTCACGTAGGGAGTCATTCGACACAAAGATAAGTCCACTTCGGGTTGTGGAGTCGGGCATAACCGAGCAAAAGCGAAGACTGGGTAGATCTTATCTGGCAGGTCCAGCTCTGGTACAAAAATGGGTGAAAGGTCTCGCTGTAATAACCCTGCCGATACACCTCGAGAAGTGTATTCGTAGCGCTCGGCAACAAGAAGGACTTACATCTTGTGGGTAAAGCCGTACAACCTCTACATAGAGTTAAAAACTATTCGAATAGCTGCGTCCTCGGTTATGGACATGAACTGGCATTAGACTGAGTTTTATTTGCAAACACCTAGGAAAGGGACTAAGGACGTGGGCATGACGTGTCCACAGAGTGCAATTTACGCTACACGGCAGGTAGCAAGGAATTGCAGAAGAAAGGGGCCAGTCGTACCATCAGGGGTGGTACGGGCTGGTGCCACAAC
Organism: Stipa capillata; assembly: GCA_019208055.1. Taxonomy (NCBI): domain Eukaryota; kingdom Viridiplantae; phylum Streptophyta; class Magnoliopsida; order Poales; family Poaceae; genus Stipa; species Stipa capillata. Next base: position 28,398 of record JAGXJF010003351.1, read on the forward strand.
CTTAAACGGCGATAGGCGAAGCTATCGGATTGAGACAAGGAAAGGAGGTAGTGGAATTTACCTCATACGATGATTTGTTCTTTTGAAATACTATCAATTTCAAAACTGCCTTAGAATCTACTATCCTTGTATTTAAATTAAAAACTTACTTTTTAGCACAATATGCAATCTAGAATAGAGCTGCTCCTTTGAATCAAACCCTGCATGCAATATTGTTGTATTACTCTCCTGTAGGAATTGTTTGCGATTCAAAGTACTCACCTAGCTTATTGATGTGGCCAGGTGAAGAGGAGTACCACTTCAATGACTATGGTGATTTCGAGAGTTAGGGCGTTACCCCACCTGACGGGTTGGCATATTGATGGGCTTAACTATTTATTTCTATCTTCCGCTGCAGACCTTTATTCAGCCAATCGGCTATGTTGTTCTATAAAGACCATAATGGCTTGTTTGTATAAAATACTCGGTATTGTATGACAATGCTATCAAGCTTCTTGTGTGTACTGACTACTGATCATGGGATCAGTACAGAAAACATAGGGGTTTATCCGGCTTTAAAACCGGGTACGTCACACCGGCCGACGAGGAGGCGAACCTAGGGCAGATCTGGCAAGGAGAAGGGAGAAGAGAGCAAGAAGGCAAGGGGGAAGGAGCAGATCTGGCGCCGCTGCGTGCTATGGAGAAGAGAGTGAGAAGAATCGGGAAGATCGATCGAGTTGCTAGGGCTGCAGCCGGTACTGTGTGGGAGTTATATTAATAAGGCATACGCACATGGGTCGGCCGATGCTTGGGTTGGGCTGGACCGAATCACAGGCGGTTTTTAAAAAAGCCCGCCTGTGATATAGTAGTTATTACAGGCGGGTTTTTTAGAAAACCGTCTCTAATAATATCATAGGCAGATTTTTTTTTCTAAACCGCCTGCAATGACTAGGTTATTATAGGCAGGCTTTTTAAAAAACAGTCCGTAATATTTGATTTCATAAAAACCACCTATAAAAAGTCTTATTACAGACTGTTTTGAATGAACCACCTATAATTAGAGGTCTTATATGACATTTTATGTAGTAGTGTTCCTTAATCTCTATTCTTCTTCCACGTCTTGCTTGAGATGTCTACCGCGTATACTTCTGCTGCCACGCTATTACTGATTTTCCATCTATTTTAACTTCCACCGAAAATACTACTTCTTTCTTTGCAGCAGGATTGCATCTACCGAGTTGGATTGAGCGTGGGGTGAAAGATCACGGCCAATTCACTACTCAGTGCATGCTGAGCCGTATCAGTACTGGCCGGCTTGAACAGGCCGTACGGCCAGTCTGACCGATCGAACTAATTTAGATTAGTTCGAGTTTAGTTCATTCTAAAAATGTTTCATCTATAAATATTTCTTAGCCACCTCTATTTTCCATCAGGTTTTGTTTATTTAAGAGTGTAATACTCTGTAACTTCTAGTCTGTCGATTGTGTCTAGCGACCAGTTATCTAGACCGCTTTCAGAACCCTACTTTATCAACATACTTTATCTGTACTTCCAACATTTAGATTGCTTCTTTATAATTCTTGTTATTGATTGCTCGTAGGGATTATAACATCGTATTCAGGTTATCGGTGCTTCCAGCATTGTCAATAACCTACCAAAGTTGGTTTAACGATTACTAAGATGTATCATCGTCGTACGACGTAGTCGGATTGTCAAAATCGTCTCCACGTAAATTGATTTGTGTTCTCTTTGAAAGATAGGTGACACCCTCGATGTATTAACAAGTGTACATAAACAGATCATAACCGACAGAACTTCATGACTGTACCGAAACATATCATAGCTAATAGATCTTCCTAATTGTACCTAAGCAGATCACAACCGATAAATTTTCATAATTACATCTAAACATCATCGGACTATTGATCAGAGGACCTTTATTATTAGCGGACCACAATAGATAGATCTTCGGAATTATATATAAACAAAATCCGGCACTAATTTGATGTACCTTAATTACTAACGGTCCACAACCGACAAATGTTCATAATATTACACCTCATAAAAAGTTACCTGAGCTTTAAGTCTGTATATTGATATAATATCAATGTCCAAAACAATGATTTGAACCTTAACTCCACACAGTGATCTAATATCACATATGAACAATCAGGTCATCGTAATCCTTTAATTCCACATGATTTAATGTCTTGTATAAAAAATTCATCGGTTCGGTACAAACGACCGAATGTTCATCTCCATATAATTATGTAATTCTATATATATAATTAGCTCAATTAATTCTGAGTACTGATCTAATATCACATATAGATGACCAACTGGTTAGCAATTCGAACTTTGATTCCGCGTACTGATGTCACGCACAAACAACTAACCGCCTGCTAACTCAAGTACAAAGTACCACCGACTGGCTCACGATTCAAACTTTAGTTATCCTTATTAATCTAGTATCATGCACCTAACCGTAATTTGGTGGTTTGGCAAATAGCATAATAACTCAAATCTCTGTGAGTCCAAAAATTTAAGTGTGACTAAAAACATTAGGAGACACCATGCTAGTTTGTACAATTCAACATGCAAACAAACTGCGTCCACAAGCAATTCAACAGGGTGCTATTATTAGGAACAAATATCGAGGTGGCATTAAACATGTTTTCCTCCCCTACACCCCTTACTTAACAACCGGGGAGACTGGAACCACAGAAAATTAAGAAAATCCTGACAGCAACACCGAATTCCAAACTTGGCAACACAACACAAACCCCCTAAAACAACACTGCAGTTTCAGCCGGCCAGCTGGGTCGCAACAGAGAGGCGGAGAAGGAGGAGGGAGAAATAAGGCAAAGAGAGAGGCGAAGAGTCCCCCTTTGTCTCTCTCTCCCCCCTCTCCATTTGGCTGGAGAGCCGAGAAATGTATCTGTCGGCTTTCTCGGCGTCATCGCACAGTGGAGAGCCTGAGACTGGGAGGGACAGCTCGACCATCGTGGCTGTCGACCGGGACAAGAACAGCCAGCAGGCGGCGAAATGGGCGGTGGATCGGCTCCTGCCCAGGGGCAGCACCCTCCAGCTGGTCCACGTCATGACCAGCCAAAGTACCCAGAGCGGTTGGTACATCAAATTTTCAGTGTCCTTATGCTAAGAAATATCTGCATGAAACAAAAAGGAAGTGAACATTATAAGAGACTTTCTCTACGTCTCAACACCATCAAAATTTGTAGGAAAATGTGCCGGGCGCAAGAAAACGCACATCGCAATGCAGGATGATGCATGTTGCATTGTTCCAATATTAATACAGTTTACTGTAGTTACAAAACTTGTGCGTATTCACTATTCTCAGTAGCTATTGATTCCGTGAGGTTACTATTAAAAAATTTATTCTCCTCTTGAACATGGTTTAATTTATCGACACTTTTTTTATGGCCATATTACAACTGAAGCAGGCCGTGGAATTGACGAGGATCCAGAGATGTTACAACTGTTTATCTCATACAGAGGCTACTGTGCTCGTAAAGGGGTGAGAACCAATTGAATACTTGTATACTACCTTTTCAAATATAGGTTAGATATAAGAAATATATAGATATATGTTAGGCCAAACTAGCATACAATATATATAGCAAGATATACAAAAAGCATTGGACGGAACTATATATAATTAGCTGATAAATACCAAGGACTTCTGGAACCAAATGTTTCAGTACTAGAAACAAGAAGACAATAACAACAACAATAATAGCAAGTAAATGGAATCAAATATAACCATACGCAATACTCAAGTACACTACCATTGCAAATCGCAGATGCATCTGAAGGAGGTGATCTTAGATGGCAATGATATCTCCAAAGCAATAATTGATTATTCTACTAGCCATGCCATCACAGATATCGTCGTCGGGGCGTCGACGAGGAACACATTCATCAGGTACGTACATACCCATGCATCCTCCATGCATGGTTGTGCACCATTGCATTTCCTTTGATACCTATACTGAACACAGGCATGCATGAACTTTATACCGTGCAGAAGATTTAGAAATCCTGACGTGCCAACATGCTTGATGAAGATGGCGCCTGATTATTGCACGGTGCATGTCATACACAAAGGGAAGGCCGTCCAAGTGAAGGCAGCCAAAGCTCCAGCACCCTTTACTACTCTCCCTCCGAAGCAAAACTCCCAACCATGCGTAGAATCCGATGGATTCGCAAGGTGAGTTTGTGTAGAAGAAAAATAGCACTTCGATAAGTACAATGCAAGATTCTAAAGTTAAATGGTTTGCAGCAATCTAAACACTTGCATGTCTTTTCTCGGTCAGATCACTCTATTTACCTTCCAGAACTTGTTAACATCTTTGTTAATGTAACAATAAGCAACATTCCTGTTCTGTAAAATAGATCGTCAAGAGGAGACTGGAAGAAGTTTTCTAATCCGTCGTCACCGAAGGCGAATAGACCATCGGTGGACCGGCTATCTGCCTATGCAAAGGCCCCATCGAGAGATAGGCCTCTGACCTCTGGAAGGCAAGCACCCCAGAAGGACGACGACTACATCGACTTCATCGCGCCGCCGAGGCCCTCGGTGACTCGTAGCTCCTTCTCAGATGACATTGGTTTTCCCATGAGCATGGAGTTCAATTCCATGGACTACGCTGAATCTCTGGAGCTATCCTCGTACGCGTCCATGGAAAGCCTAAGTTCAGCCGGGGGGGTAAGAGCATTGTAAACATCAAATTGCTACAGTTGGTCAAAACTTTTGGCACTCCTGCATATTGGTTTAACTTTCGAAGTATTGGATCATGAATTCTTATCTCGTTTCACTTGAATTCAGAAGGATGTAGAAGCTGAGATGAGACGACTGAGACTAGAGCTGAAGCAGACAATGGAAATGTATAACTCCGCGTGTAAGGAAGCAATTGACGCTAAACAGAAGGTGTGCTTGCTTCTATATATACTGCTGGACTTGAGTAAAAACGTCAAACCAGTTGCTGAACAACCAAAAGCTCCTGATATAACGAATAATAATCTGACTGCAGGCGGCTCAGCTGTCCCAGATGAAGGTGGAAGAATCCAAAAAGTATCAAGAGCAAAGGAATTCGGAAGAAGAAGCTCTTACACTTGTTGAAATGGAGAAGGCGAAGTGCAGAGCTGCGCTGGAGGCGGCAGAAGCTGCACAGAAGATCGCGGAGCTCGAGGCGCAGAAGAGACTGAGAACAGAATACAAGGCGAAGCGCGAGACGGAGGAGAGGAGAGCAACCGATGCGATGAACAACACCGACCTCCGGTACAGGAGGTACTCCATTGACGATATCGAAGCTGCCACCCATAAGTTTGACAAGGCACTCAAGATAGGCGAAGGTGGATATGGACCAGTATATAAGGCCGTGTTGGATCACACCAATGTCGCTATCAAAATCCTAAGACCAGACGCGTCACAGGGGAGGAAACAGTTTCAGCAAGAGGTAGGTAAATTAATCTGATACAGCATTGCAGCAAGCAGCCACAGATTTTGCCATCCTTCAAATTTATGCAGTTTCATGATCAACCTGAACTGCATGCTGACCAATGATTTGCAGATCGAGATACTTAGCAGCATGCGGCATCCGAACATGGTGCTGTTGCTCGGAGCTTGCCCGGAGTACGGCTGCCTGGTGTACGAGTACATGGACTACGGGAGCCTGGAGGATCGGCTCTGCAGGCGAGGCAACACCAAGCCGATCCCGTGGAATATCCGTTTCCGGATCGCCGCCGACATCACCACGGGCCTGCTCTTCCTCCACCAGGCGAAGCCGGAGCCGCTCGTCCACCGGGACCTCAAGCCCGGCAACATCCTCCTCGACCACAACTTCGTTAGCAAGATCAGCGACGTCGGCCTCGCGAGGCTGGTGCCGCAGTCCATCGCCGACGTCACGCAGTACAGGATGACGTCCACGGCCGGAACCTTCTGCTACATCGACCCGGAGTACCAGCAGACAGGGATGCTCACCACCAAGTCCGACATCTACTCGCTCGGCATCCTGCTGCTGCAGATCATCACGGCAAGGTCACCCATGGGCCTCGCGCACCAGGTCGAGCACGCCATCGAGAGGGGAGCGTTCCAGGAGGTGCTCGACCCGACGGTGACGGACTGGCCCGTGGAGGAGGCCCTGGCATTCGCGCAGCTGGCTCTGAGATGCGCCGAGCTGCGGAAGAAGGACAGGCCGGACCTCGGGAAGGAGATCTTGCCCGAGCTCAATAGGCTGCGGGGTCTTGGGCAGGAGTACGAAGCTGCCCAGGTCAGCAGCACGAGCACGATCTGCTCCAGCTCCCCGCCGTACAGCTTCAACAACTCACGCATGTAGAGACAGCCAGGAGAGTTATCTTTCTGGGCCTGGAAAAGCGACTGTTGTCTCTGCTCTGCTCGGATCTGGCTCGGATGAGATGACGGTGGACTGCAGCAGCTGATGATGAGATCAACGTAGTTTCGGACAACCAGAAGAGAATATTAGCGTGCAGGTAAGAGGAGAGCATAGACAGGAAACTTAAGGCGATGCGTATGTAACATACTAAAATACGAACTGTAACTGTAACAGCAAACTCAGGTTCTCAACTATGTGGTTGCCTCTGTTTTTCATCATCAGGCCATAAAACAAGGTTCCTGAGAAAAAATTGTTTTGTTTTTACCACAATCAACAACATGATTAAAAAATAGCCTGTCTATTATATACTAAAAGCATAATGCAATAAAAAAATAGAGAAAGACTAGAAATTCTCACAAAAAAATAAAACATTCAATCGTTAATTTGGTTGACCTTTTTCTTATTAGTAGACCACAACCGATAGACCTTTATAACTGTACCTAAATAGATCATAGCTGATAGATCTTCATAACTGTACCTGAACAGATCACATCTGATAGATCATCATAACTATAGCTAATAGACGGCTCGATATAACGACTAGCAGGCCGACTCATAAATGTACCTAAATAGACGGCTCAGTACAGGTCGATTCGTGATTTGAACTTTTATTTCTGTACTGATCTAATATCACGCGTACGAGTAAAAAATAAAAATAATTAAAAATATTTGCTGCGCAATTAGTACTGATCTAATATCACACATGCAGGTAAAAAATAAAGATAACCAAAACGTTTCCCACGCAATCAATACTGATCCAATATCACACGTTTAAGTAAAATAATAAAGATAATTAAACAAATCATATCCTATAGATTATCATAACTGTACCTAAATAGACGGCTCAGTACAATGTCTAATAGGCCGGCTCGCGATTTGAACTTTTATTTCCCGTACTGATATAATATCATACATACAGGTAAAAAATATAAAGATAATTAAAAACGTTTCCCACGCAATTGCGCGGGACACTGTGCTAGTTAGGTAAACAATCAAATGTTGGGACAAGTTGTTTATTTCCTTCTTTTGACGCATACTGTTGGATAAGTATATTAGATATGCATACCATCTCAACAAAATGTGCAAGAAACGTGTGACATGTTGACAAACAAAGTTCCAAGTATATCAGTCATGAAACTAGATGCCAGACGTAATACTAATTTCATTAGCCATTAAATTAGAGTCATACAAAAGGCAACGTACAGTAATACTCTGCTGCTTAAAATTAACTATTTAGCGTGACAACCCAATATGTAAGACCTAGTCACTAATTATATGTTCGTGGTTTTAATTGTAAAATATGTGATTGTTGAATCGTAACCGTGACCGCGAATTAGCTGTTATTGAAATATGAACTAATGCAGAAATATGGAAAGAGCTTTCGATATTTCGATTAAATAAGTATCTCCTCCACATAATCGAAAGCTCACCAAACAACAATTATTTAGCAAATATAGTACTCTATATTGAAATCTTTCTTGGAGGAATAAGTTTTGAAATGAAAAGAGATGGAAAACATAACCATATAGTAAAAAATAAAAGTGAGAAGGACAAATGGAGGTACAATAGATACTTTATTACTCCATTCAGATTTTCCACTCAATCTAAGCAAAGTATATGGATTAAAATTGACTTTTCTATAGACAGATTTGTACCGCTTAGATATGTAGTGTTTGTTTTTCCATTTAGTACCACGTAAATATCTTGATACATGGTTTCTAGAGTGCACGGTTATCAAACAAACATCTTATTAGAGACTCCTAGAGCATGCCTGCAACTCAAAAGAGTTATATATGGAGGTTGTAGGTGCAAATGTATCAATTTGATCTGAAATTGAATGGAACAGAAAAATGATGATGTGATATTCTCTTGTAATTTATTTTGCACTACATATTTTACTATTCTTGGTGTCTCTTAATCAGTTCTAGAGTGCATGAGTATTGTGCTTCACTTTGCACTCCACATTTACTATTTTGGTGCCTCTTAATCAGTTCTAGAGTGCATGAGTTTGTATGGACTAACTCAACGACACTCTATTTTTGGTGCCTCTTAATCAGTTCCAGAGTGCATGAGTCTGACATCATATGTACAACTCAACGTAGGAATCTAGAGAACTCGAGAGCGCATGTGTCCTATCTTGCACTTCTATGTTTTTTTGCACGCGACTGTAGTAGAACTAAGATATAACATGCAAAATTTCTGTCGCAGCACCCTTATCTTACTCGCTTTTAGGGAAGGGTATTTGGTTTTTGTCGCCCAAACGCAAAAGCATATTTGGATCTTTTCTTGGGTTGACTTGGGAGGGAGCCAAATAGGCAATTCGTCCCAATCCATGAGGCAGAATGGGACGTAAACGCATCTACTCAACCGCCAACATGACAACAATAGCTGTGCAATTACCTGAACAACATTCAGCAACAAGTCATATAACCGCCCTTTATTACCAAGCTCTTGTAGAGTACACATCTTACATGCTCGAGGAAACCACGACCACAGGGAGAACAGAAATGTGCTCTAGGCAGTCTCTTAATGCTTATGAGCGAGCTCCTTGAGAACATTGCCAAGGTCGGCCTCGCCCCTGATGCTCTCGACCCACTTGGCGTTAATCCTCACTCTCTCAATGCTCTGCTTCACCGTTCTGGCGATGCTCGCCTTGGTCCTGCTCCTGAAAAACTCCTCTGCTTCGTCACCTTTCTCATGAGTGGCAAGCTGAAACAAATCAACAATGTTTACACCGTGTTAGTACATTTTATGTTCTAGCCACGCGCGTGCTCGTATGAGCGTGGTATCAAGAGGTTACGCCGTGTACCGGTGAGACAGTGACGGTAATGAAATAGGTGAGCAGGTGTCCAGTGAAGGTCTCTGATATGTAGTCCCAGTTTTCCTGAACCACGGACAAGGCATGGAGTCAGTACAGACAGAAGAAAAACGAAAGTAGCAAGGTTAACCAGGGAAATAGAAAAATGCCAACGAATACCTTCAACCATGTCCATGCCACCTCGTGTGCCGCTGCACTCACTCCTCGAAGCACAAATATACAATCTTGATTCCTTACCTGTGCATGCAATATAATGTGAATTACGCTGGTTCCATTAGACCATAAGATTAAAAAATTAACTGCATCATGTATTAACGTATTATCGGTTGTTTGTTACCTCAGGCGATAGCAGAAAGTTCAGTGCTTCACGAACCACATCAGGGTCAGGGGAAGATGCCAAAGAACCTACAAGAGGATCAGAATTTTTGTGAGGTTCCAACAAACAATCCCATTCTCACCTTGATTTTTTAATAAAAGGGAAATATTGAGTTACCTAACACACGGACTTTTTCCTGGCTGAGATCAGTTTCCCTGTAAATCTTCACGAGTGACTCATAGCCAGCTTTGTTTGATTTGTCAACTGTCTGCATCAGAGCAACATATGCAGCCTACAATACAATAAGATGGTTAACAAGTGGACTGCACATAGTTTGCACAGCTATATAGCTATATGAATAACTTACATCCCGTTACAATGCTAACCTTTCGGACATCTGGAGGGAGGAGTGGTGTCTCTCTGTCTTCCAGAAAGACATTAAATCGACGGACGGCTTCATTTATGGTAGCCTGATGGCCAAGTTCCGCAAGAGCAGTTAAGAGTGTACCTCTTAACAGTGCATTCAGGTGGCCCTCACCACTCTTAGCATCCCAACCAACTCTCCTGCAAAGGATTTCTGAAGGTTAGGAGAGACTGCACAGAAATTTATCCTTCCACTACAGAATGATAAGAGCGAAGAACTCACTGTGCAAATGGCTCAAGAAAGTCATTAGGAACTTTTTCATATTACCCAACTCCTCAGGTGCAGCAACAGCCATCATCTCGAAAATGCTTAGACTTGTCTATGAAGCCAAGACTCAAAATGCTTAGAACAGAATCAAGTTTAGGAACAAAAAGAATCAATTAGAATAGAAAGAACAGTACATTGATGGCGTGTGCGAGCACAGTATACTCGTTCTCATCCTTGTATGCAGCAATCAAATGCAGCAACGTGACCAGCTTTTGTTTGCCAGCCATACAGAGGGCATAAGTGTCATCAAGTACACCTGTATCAAACAATAGTGATGTAAGAATAGTTGAACTGGGTGAGACTCATACAGTTGTAAGCAACTGTGCAAGTGTGCAAGAGTTTTACCATATCTGTCTCCTGCACTCAGTTTGTTGGACTCAACTGCATGCCTAAGTCGAGATGCAAGTTCCTCATCATAGCTCACTCTATAGAAGCCAGTCTGATTGACATTAAGTTTAATCCAAAAGTCATCTTTCTTTTGACACTCTACAAGCCCTGACAAATTGAAATCCTCTTGTTTTCCACGGAAAAGGAACTTTTGTTGAAGTGAGTATGAACAGCAACATAGTGTGATGGGAACCACCCACTGCCCAACTCCTCCGGACCCACTTGACAGGAACTGCGTCTGCAAGAGACAAGATGAAAAGATGGTTCAGAAAGCCTCAAACCCAAAACTAAATTTGATTCTGGAATCTGATAAAAACATGTAAAGTTGAAAAGGATTTGTGGATGTCCATAGCCTACCTGCTCCAGCTCTAGCTTTCCATCCTTGAGTTTTACACTGACAACAGGATAACCTTGCTGCTTTGTCCATGAATGCATTAATGTTTTGACTGGCTCACCAGACCCTTCTTCAAGGGCAGCCCACAAGTCCTCTGTCTTGGCATTTGAATATGCAAACCTTTTGATGTATGCAGCCAGTGATTTCTAGCAAAACGAAGAACAAATGAGTAAATTTCTTGTTTCCACTCAAAAGATATTTTAATTTTAATTGACAGGCGACAGCGAAATGTGAAAGTAATGTGCAAAGTTTAAGTTCCAATGAATAGTATCAGTACAACTAAGATTGCCTCTAGTTTGTTGCCCAACTGTCCAAATACATAAGATAATAACAGAGTAATGCTTGTGGCAAAGAGCAAGGAAGCTGGGAAGTAGCATTTCAAAAGTAATAATACGGCCAGGTCACATGATATTGCAGCAAGGCAACTTTTCTGTTAAACCTGCATACTGTAGAAAATAAAAAGAGGGGGAAATAAGCAAATCAAACCTGGAAGATCTCAGCCCCTAGATAGCTTTGCAACATCCGAATAACAGCAGCTCCTTTCCTATAGCTTATAGCATCAAATATCTCATCTATTTCATCAACATGATTTACATCCACCTGAAAATAATAGATAATAAGCCACATATGTACATCAATCTGTAGAGATAAGTTATAACGAATATGTATTGGCATAATGAAAAGTTCAATATCACTTCCATGAAATCTGCTGAGGCTTTACAAGAATGCTGATAATAACCAAAATTAACACTCGAAGTTCTATGTTGGAGGTCATGCCAGGTAAAAATATATCCTTTTCAAACTGGAGGTAGTACATACTATAAGATATTTCACCACATCCATATAACACATGATGGATGTTTCCCATTTTCAGTCCATACAGTGAGTCATTGGCCAATATGTTGCCACTGAACAAAAGTATAGTGAATATAGCAACTATATAATTTGCTTGGCCAATAGAAGTAGACAAGCAATCAAACCTCATAGCAAAAGTAGAGAGAGGATCTAAAAAATGTTGGATATATTCCTGTCGATCCCCACAAACAAAGTCATAGCATAGCATGCTGACAGTGGTGAAATTTATTGTTACCTCAATTGGATGTGACCCTGCAAGAGCATCCAACTTGAAACCTGTTGTAGATTCCTCTAGAAATTGAATCCAAACATTCCATTCAGGAAAGAAAGAATCTGCAGCTAAGTAGGATACCTGCAATGACAAAAACATCAAATGAGCAACAACATAAAATTAATGCAACTTTTTCACTATTTTTTTGTTCTTGATTTCTTACCCATGTTGCAAAACCCTCATTAAGCCATAGATGTGTCCACCACTCCATAGTCACAAGATTTCCAAACCACTGGTGAGCTAATTCATGTGCAACAACAACTGCAACCTGGACAGACAAGAAAGGATGGCGTCAATGGCACGTGACCATCAAACAGCATATGCATATTTAAATCAAATACCTAATAAATGATGTATAGCATCTATTGGTGCTTATTGTTATTTAATGGCAGGTGAGAGCAAATTTTGATTGTGTTATTAGATTCAGCATTGTCCACTATGACTGATAGAAACAAATTGGTTTGATGTGTCATTTTGTAAAATACCTAATGACGACCAAGAATCATATTTCCAGCTCAGTACAAATGATTGAAATAATAATATTCCATAATACCCTACCCTTTGCTTATTAGCAGCTGCAGAGTGTCGCTCATCAAATAGCAGGGCTGTTTCACGGTATGTAACTAAGCCATAGTTCTCCATTGCTCCAGAGGCAAAATCAGGAATCGCAATCATGTCCATTTTTGGGAGAGGATATGGCACAGCAAAGTACCTACCATGAGAACATGAAGAGAGCTTTAGGTGTATGAAAGATGCCTCAACAGATCCTCAACTATATGCAAGGATGTACTTTAAAAAGTTTTCAGAACGGGCATAAATTTGATAAATCATCAAAGCGAGAAATATTTTATACACTTTGAAAGGCTTACTTAAGTCATAAATACCATTACCGGGAAAAGTCAACATTGCATCATCAATATTGCAGTCTTTGAAATGGCTATCTAGTAATCATCACATCAGTAAATGAACTGGTAATGCAATATTTGATAAGATTATATTGGATATAGACAAAAGCAAGGTTCCCCAATAGAGTGCATTTACACAAATACCTAGAAATAAAACATATCTACCAACCTATGGAACTTAATGTTTCAGAATGGAAGATGCACAACAGTCCACATACATCTGCATATCGACTAGTTATGTGCAACAGTAGTATACTAGTATTCTTGACAACAGAATATATTGGTAACTATCAGTACCAGAACTTAAATAACACTATTGAGTTTGCAAAAAATGCAGCATCTAATGAGAACTATAACAAGAGCCCAAGACAACATTGTCATCAATAGTAAGGCTGAAGATTAGAAATTTACTCCTTGAAGAGGATCAGTGTCTTCACGGCAACCTCTAGTGCAAACTTTCCCTGGGCACTCTTACCAACCTGTGTGTAAACACGAACTCTAGTACCTGCAAAGGAAGGGAAGATGAGCCCAGTTAGATTCAAGGCATGAACCACCAAAAGAAGAAAGCTAAAGAGATGCCTGATGGTAAGATAGTGCGATAGAGGAGTTACAGTACCATCAGTGGTGAAAGCTTCCACATAGTCGAACATGCCAACAATAACAGCCACTAGGTATGTTGACATTATTGGAGTTTCTTGAAAGTAGACAATTTTGGTAGGACCATTGACCTTCTCTTCAATGACTGGCATATTTGACAAAGCAACGGTCTCAGACGGAACTTCTAGAGTAATTTTGAATACAGCCTGCAGGGGTAAAAGGAACAGTTAACCCAAAAGTATGTCTGATGTGCAATCTAAAGAGGCTTAGTATTTGATCCTTCTGTTCAAAAGATGTGTAATTCTAGACAGTGGGTGAACTTATGTGGCGACAATTTAGCCTTCTTTGAAAAGCTAAAAAAGCATGAATTGCACGTGTTATACTGTTATTCTAATCCTATTTTGACTCCAGAAGCATAATGGAATAGAACTCTTTAAGTAAACATTTTATCTCATTATGGTATAGTTTGCATATAAGAGCGCCAAATCAAACAACGCTGTTCATGTTGTATAATAACGCAACATGCAAAGAATCCATATCCCCTAGAGTTGAAGGATCAATCCAACATGTGGATTGACCATTCGGTTCAGATCCAAAGCTATAAAGAGTTAAGAAAGGTTCAAAATATAGAATTTACTCATCCAACAAAGTCAAATCCTAACCACCAAATAGGAAGAGAACAGATGAGATCACAAAAAATACATGGACTCCATGAAGAGCTAACTACAAGGAATCACAATCCACGGGGACATTATATGTCCATGTCACCATGTACGGTCCATACACGTATTCCTTCCCCCATGCAAGGAAGTAAAAACAAACATACCGTATCACCTAAAAACAAAAAGGAGTAGTAAAAAGCCAAAGCAGAAAACCTTGAAAGCGGGTTCATCCCAACATGGGAAGCAGCGCCTTGCATCAGCAGGTTCAAACTGGGTTACGGCCATGTTCTTCTTCTCCCCATTGAGGTCATACACACTAAAAATTCAAAGAGGAAAGATTAGTTCTGAATTTTTTACATATAAAATTTAAAGATACCAAATGATTACCTTCTGTAAAAACCCTTCATCTTATCATTCAAAGTTCCCTGGAATGCAATTACTAGAGTTCCCTCTCCAAGAGGAAGCACTTCATTGAAGCGAATAATCAGGATCTCATCCTCTGGCACATTTGTAACATCCACAGGACGCAACACCTGATGAGATAGATAGCATGATTCATGAACACATACAGAGTAAGTGCCAGGAAATTGTTACTAACACCATCTTCAAGCCTAAAAAAGATAGTACGTCCTAACCATGATCTTTTGCCTGATATGAAATAAGTGTAAGACTGCTATTTTCCAGTCAGAGGTTTAAGAGATAAACCTATATAAACCCATAAAAGCACGACCCTGACTCATACAATTACAACCGTTTTCCTTAATTTCGAGTCTCACTTATACCTTAATTTTGAAGGTGCGGGGTAATAAGTCTTATCCTCACATCTCGAAAAAAGCAATTATAACTGTTTTACCTTACTGAAAGTTCTCGAAGTTTCAACAAGAATAGGTAATCAATTAAAGTAAATCACTTTCTCAAAAGTAAACCATATATCTCAATGACACCCTCAAACCATATCTTCATGGCACGTTACAAATATGAGGCCTTTACTTATATTGATCCTTTCTCCAATCTAAACCTTTGAATGGAAGATCGAGATCACAATATTCCATAGAGACATATCCAATTTGTGTCAGTTGTAACTTGTAGGAAACCAATCAAAAAGCCCTAGTAAGCAGTGCACATCAAAATTCTGAGCTTTTAAGCAGCACGAATCGATCTCATTCCCCCCGCTATCAAACCATGCTAGAATTTCGCCTCGAAGGGCTGAAACTTTAAGGCCCTGGTAACAACGCCGTTCCAGCTACATCCCCCGCCAATCCCCACACCATTTCTTCCAATCCCCGACCTCGCACGAACAGATCAAACCCAGCCGCCGCCGGTAACAAGCCCCCGAGCGAGCACGCAAGCAGCTACCTGGTCGGAGGAGCCCTGGGGAGTGAAGTGCACGTCCCCGGGGGCCACGTCGAGGTCGGCGGCGTTGAGCACAAGGAACCGCGTGGGAGCGGCAACGTCCACGGAGACGGCCACGGAGCCCGCGAAGGCGCACGCGGCGAGGTCCGGCGCGAGACGCAGGTCGTAGCGTCGCGGCGCCGCGAAGCCGGGCAGCCGCGCCTGGCCCCTGAACTGCAACCGCGCTCTGCTCCGCCGCCATGGTCACCGCCGCCCGTCGAGGGCTCACCGTCGGCGGAGTAGAGGAGGAGGAAGAGATTTGGAAGCGTCGGAGTTGTAGGAGGCGCTTGGTGATCGCTTTGCGATTCGCGATTCGCGATTCGGCGAGATATTATAGTGGGTAATGCTTAACGGCTTTCGGACTTTGATGGTTGCACGGTACGATCTATACGGTACACATGACACGTGTTCGCTGGTGTGTCGGTGATAAAGTCGTGACGGATTTTTGCGGAATTTCTATTGAATTCGTTTGCGCTGGGGATAAGGGCAGAGTTTATAACTTCAAGAAAAAGTACCCCACAACTCCGACTTTTCAGGCACCAGGTTCTGCCCCTAATCACAAGTAACCTACATTCAGCACAGAACACCTTTATGTAAAATAAAAAATCATAATGAGTTTTATGTAATACTAGATGCACACACATATGTACTCTCACAATATCTATAAAACTAACTTGTGAAGCTTGAATATTAATAAAGTCACCATAAATACTTTGCTATCAATAGATACGTCATCTAACGTTAAATGAATTTATTTTCACCTTGATGTACATTTAGAACTTATGTGTGTATGTAGAGTTGGTGTAGCATAAAAAGGAAGATGGCTAATGCTACTTTCTTTCTCCAGGAGTGTCTATATATTTATCTTTCTTGTTTAAGAAAAATCGTATAAAGTCGTACCGCACTTAAGTGCATCCTATGAACAAATGTGAGCACTCATTAGCTCTCTTTACGAGAATTGTCTTAAGAAAGAAAACCTTCTTTTAGAATATTGGAGCTAACACCATTTGGCCCAGCTTTGCTTGTTTCTCTCGTGAAGCTCATAGTTGAATCCCGCCCAAACACACCCTTAGTAAGAGACTTGAAATGTGTCATGCCTCTCATATATAAATGTATATTTAGCCAATGGTGTAAGGATGTTATCTCTACTAACTTTCCACTCAAGTGTGTTGTTACTCGCTAGTAAAGATTGAATTGCCTAAGAACTTGGAAGCCCTGTGGTAAGTCGGTAACCTTCATTTTCAACATCGATTGTTTCCGCTAGGGAATCCAAAACCACTCTACTAATTTCATGACATTTCTATTTCCATTCTTTCTTGTCTCTCTGGTCCACAACTATAATAGATCCACGCGGTTTGAATAACTAGTAGTCAACTGAGTACGTGCATTCTTACGTTGATCGGAGTAGTTGTAGGATACTTTAAGAAGCCATCGGGTTTTCTCTACCAGGCCATCTTGGTGTTGGTACAAGAATCATGGTAGATTCATCATCGTCTAGTGTTGGGGCTAGCAGTGATGGTTCTGGTGGCACTGGCGCGGATCAACTAGATAATCTCCTCCAGAAGTTGGATTTGACCAGGGGCGAGGATGAGGACGTGGATCTAGGGTGGACTTGCCAAAACTGAAGATGGCGACTCGGTGGCTAGCCCATGGCCAAGGTGCACTCAATAAAGAAGTTTAGTCGTGCTGCTCTTTTCTCAAACACATGTTTTCACATGGGGTCCGGCACAAGAGGTGTTGTTCTGGGCAGTGAAGGAAAATCTTTTCGTGGTCCGATTCCGATGCTTAGGCAATTGGGAGTGGGCGATGTTGGAGGGACCATGGCTTTTTGCGGCAATACAGTCCTCCTAACGGAGTATGATGGTTTAACGGATATGGCATACCCGGTTTTAAGGACCAGATAACACTTAAGTCTCCTATACTATTCCCTGGACCAGTAGTCCGTACACACAAATTAGCTTGAATATCATCGACAAACACGTACATAATAGATGTTCATAAATATATAGACATTTGTAATTGATGTCTTACATCTGCAGCCCATTGGTTGAAAGTTCTATGACGGAAAAACAAGTGGTTGGTGGCGGTCCACCAGTATGCCATGCCTGACAGGCAACTGACTGGGGTTAGCCATAACATTTGTATATACTTTCGTCATCCTCGGAGTTGAAATCTTCATCGTTTGGCTAGATCAACAAGTTAGGTGAGTACATTGAATAAGTTCTCATTCATCATGCAAGTAATAGATTGGCAAGCCGACCGCGGACACAACTATTTAAATATATTTTAACACTCTATAGAGGTTAGATGGTTTTACCCACAAGATATGATTCTCCCCTATTGCCAAGGCCTGATGAGTACACTTCACGAGGTGTACGAGTAGGGATGTCACAATGAGACTTTTTTTTCATCTAGCGGCTAGCGTTAACGATGAACCCGCCAGATAAGTTATACCCAGCTTCTTCTTACTATCGATAAACCTCGACACATCGACAGAAGTGAATCCATCTTTGTGTCAAGCAACTTCCTACGTTAAACCACGAGAAGACTCTCTTGAGGTTAAACCATCCATTCACACTTTTCACCTTATTGCCTATAGGTTCATATGCTAGCACTTGACAGAGTAATGAGTCAAATCCTACACATATAGGACAAGTGGACGTACGATGTGAAGTTGGTCGAGCGGTATTTAGATTCGGTCCTTAATTGATCCGAGAAATACTCCACATTCCCGCATCGTTCCCAAGCCACAAAAGGCTGGATCATAACCATGCCACATAAGACAACATCATCACTACACCTATTTCCTCCATATCCCCACTTATGATTACAACCCAGATCCAAATCATCTCTATTTTTATTTTGTTTTGAATTTTGACATAAAGCTGTTGTAGAAACACTCCTCGGACAACCACTGTCCCCCAAAGTCTCATCTCACAAAATATTACCAAGTGATCCAAACTTTTACTAAAAACTTGATTTGCACTATTGCAGGTCTAAGCCATAGTATTTTCATGTAGACCTAAATCATCGCTAGTGATAACATAACCAACGAGTAAAGCTAGGGTTTACAAGGAATACATTTCATCGAGCTTATGTCATATGCACCTATAGGGCCTAGCTATAGCATAAAATAGTGTTGATATCCAAATAGCATGCAAGGTTGCAAACAAAATATTTAAGTTTTGACACATATGGAATTCAACATGATCAAAGTGGGATTGCTTGCTTGGCAAGTATTGGCCGGGTATTGATGTTGCAAGAGTCTAGCATTCCTCCTCGCAACTCATCGTAATGTCGGGAAATACACGTTGTAAAAATGTCAAATAAATCAATGATGCGAGATAAAACCCAATAAAACCGAATAAGTTGAGAGGACATCACAACTCACACAACCATGACCTATTTAGGGGTAGCTACTGCTTTTAGAAGATCTTATAGAGTTAAATGAGAGGATTTAGATCGACATGGCGAAGGATCTTAGGTTTCGAGGTGTGTCAAGAGAATAGGATTCCTTTACTCCTTGCTAGCACCGCCCCTGGCACCTGGGACGAAGAATTGCTTGGAGATATATTCCTGCCGATGGATGTTCATCAAATATTGCAGATACCTCTACCCCAACATGAACAGGAGGATTTTATATTGTGGCATGGGACACATATAGGTATTTTCTCTATCAGATTGTATGGCGATCCGAATTAACAGATTGGACCTCCTTAGTATAGCTTTGCTAGTCCTAAGAAAGTGCTAGTACACATACATCATATAGGTTAAATATCACAGTCATGTACAAGAAACTAAATAAATAGTTATTTTATTAATAATGAATTGATATCTTACATTCAAAATTGCAGACTAGCCTTTTAAGACTAACATCCAAAAAACATTATAGCAGAAGAACATGAATAACACTAGTGAGCCAATCAATATGCCACAGGCAATTGACTGGATACACAACCTAAGTTCCACGATCTTCAGTATGTACTTTGTCTCAATCCAAGGACTTAGATTTGTTCTCTTCTTAGCAACTGGTGTTCGATAGTTATAGCAAGGGTGAGTACATGACGTACTCCACAAGTGATACTGAAAGTATGCAGTAGATGATATATGCAAGCCTTTAAACAATGGAAGGCCTATGGATCATTGCATGACACAGACTCATAAGGAATAAAGGAAAAACACAGTTCAAAGATACATTTTAATAGACAACCAAAGAATAAAGGGTAACAATATCCCAAACACTTCCACTCCAAAACCATCCTTGACCATGGACACAACTATTCGAACAGTTTGTTAGCACTCTACAGAGGTTGTACGACTGGTGTACCCGATTTTAAGGCCGGATAAACCTCTATGTTTTCCGTACTGGTCCAGGATCAGTAACCAATACACACAAGACGTTTGATAACATTGTCATACAATACCGAGTTCATTACACAAATAGGCCATCATGGTCTTTATTGAGTAACATAGCCAATTGGCTAAATTAAAAGTCTGCAGCGGAAGATAGAAATACGTAGACAAGCCCATCAATATGCCTATTCAACAGGCAACTGACTAGGGTAACGCCCTAGCCCTCGAAGTCACTGTCGTCATCGTCGGAGTGGTACTCCTCTTCGTCTGGCCACATCAACAAGCCAGGTGAGTACATTGAATGTACTCGCAAGCATGTCCCCAAGAGAGAGTATTACAGCTTTATTTCATGCAAGGTTTGATTCAAAGAAGGCAGCTCTATTCTAGGTCACATGTTGTGCGAAAAGTAAGTTCTCAATTAAATACAAGAATAGTATATTCTAAAGCGGTTTTTAAAAGTTGAAAGTAATTCAAATGATCATATAATCACATGAGATAGTTTCCACTACCTCATTCCTCATCTCAGCTCGACAGCTTCGCCTATCGCCACTTAAGTTCCCGGTACCTGTCCGCACTACCCCTTGCAGTACGGCCAGGCCTTTCTCTTACAATTCCTTGCTACTCGTCTTGTAGCGTAAATTGCACTCTGTTGAAACATCATGCCCACATCCTTAATCTATTTCCCAGGTTTTGCAAATAAAACTCAGTCTAACCAGTGTGTGGCCTTGCCAAATTATGTCCATAACCGAGGACGCGGCTATTCGAATAGATTGTTAATACTCTGCAGATGTTGTACGGCTTTACCCACAAGATGTAAGTCCCCCTTATTGCCGAGCGCTACAAATACACTTCATGAGGTGTATCGGCAAGGTTGTTACAACGAGACATTTCACCCATTTTCGTACCAGAACTGGACCCACTAGATAAGATCTACCCAGTCCTCCGCTTATGCTCGGTGTTGCCCAACCCACAACCCGAAGTGGACTTATCTTTGTGTCGAACAATGCCCTACGTAAACACGCGGAGGTCCTCTAGGGATGCCAATCTACCTAGCACTATCTTCCTACTGCCCACGGGGTCCAGACTCTAATACTTGACGGGATAATTAGCCAAGTCTTTCCCACAAAGGCCATGTGGACGTACGGGGTGAACCTGGTTTAGCGGCACTTAGACTCGGTCCTTGTTTGATTCGAGCAAGACTCCACCATCAATCTCGACAACCACACCATCACATGCTACATTAACATCCCCAAACTACTCTTAAAAATTCTTACCCGAATCAAAATCATCTCCCCTTTTATTTTAGATTTTTGGTAAGCATATTTTCAACATCCGCCTTGTGCGACTCATGTCACCCCAAGGGTTTTGTTTCCCGAACTACAAGTAAATCCCGATCCCGTAAAATTTTTGGACTTTTGTTCTAGAGCGGGTCTAAGCCTGGCTTACAACCAATATTTCTAATATTTCACCAGAACTACGATGTCCGGTGGTTATTGCTGGGGATACAAGGAGTGTCAATGTTCGATTCTTGGCAAATGCAACTATATGTTATAACTAGCATTTACTTAACATAGCATTGATACACAATTAGCATGCATGTTTGCAAACAAAATACTTAAGTCTATCACATATAGGTTTCAACATGGTCAAGGTGGAAAAATACTTGCCTGGCAGTTCCTGGTTCTATTCCTGGCACGGGGGTGACTCTAAATCCTCCTGATGCACGTACCTTACTCCGTCAACTACACGTCGGAGAAAAGGGCAAATGAACAACCAAGCGGAGCAGCACTAAAACAAAAACTGAATGATATGCATGCGAAGATGACACTATCATGACGAGGTATCAGGTGTTTTGGTATTTAAGTTATTGACTGAGGGTTTTAGGATTTTTGGAAGAGATTAGACCCTTGTGCCAATCCTCAAGTTTTCAGGTTAAGGGTACATCGTGGCAGAAGTCGGGGGAGCACCACACGTGGAACTTGCGCCGGTAGGGTTCTAATACGCACTGGGCCCTTAGGTTACAAGAAATGAAAGAGGCACTTCCGAGAGATCGTTATGTGGCGGGAAATAGGGGTTTTCGTATAGAATAATTTCAAGTTCCTAGGGCCTAATTTATCGAGATTTCGTACCTTAGGCTAAGTGGGGGTTTCCCTCGCATGTGAAAAACTCATAAGCTTAGGAAAAATATTTTTGGATGCACCGGAATTAACATATCCAGCATATATGTTACTTTAATAGAAATAAGAGAAAGCCCTAAATCCAGTCTCTATGCTCTTAACTCAAAATCTTTGGATTTGGAATTCCATAAGCCAAAAGTTGGGAAATGTCACTTAGTTTCCAGAACCAGAATTGGGGTTTCAAGAACCGGCCTATTTTGAGGTGAACCGGCCGGACCGTGCGGAACCGGCGGGTCGGATTGAACCGAACGGTTCTCTAGATCATATGATGATGTCAGAGGTGGGAGTAAGAAGTGCACCTCCACTAGTGCAAATGTTGGGCCCGGTGGAAGTCATGGGCCCACCTACCAGGGATACCGGGGAATTTACCTCTTCGGGCGGTGTTTTCTTGGTGGGTCCCGCCTGTCGGTTTAGGGGCTGTGCCACCGTACGGGATAAGGACGGGGAGGTTATGGCGGTTACCGCTGGTGAGGTTTTGGGGGTTCCAGCGGTGGCTAGGATCAGAAGAGATTGAGGGCATCCCTAGGAAGGAGTTGAGGAGAATCCCGTCATGCTACAAGGCGAGTTTGAGGTAACGTGTGGAGGGTGAATTTTGCAAGATTTTGGGGGCGAGGTGCTCGGCCGGAAGTGCTAGAGGAGGGTACGTGGGGGAAATCGGTTGGGACAGTGGCTCGAGAGTGAGGAGTAGGGAAGGAAGGGCTCGGGAATGGCTTTTATAGGCGATGGCGGGGAGGAGGTGTGTAGGCGGCTACGGCAATCGTCCAAGCTCGACGACGTGATGGTGCATGGTCGCGACAAGGCTGCTTGGTATTGTTGGGTGCTGGGGCAAGTGCGGTGGGGGCCATGGCGTGGTGGGCGGCGAGTCAATCGACGGTCCGCACGCCGATACTAACGAGTGGCATGTGGCGGCTGCCGGGTTTGTTGGTGCCGGCGACGAGATGGCTCAAGGGGAGCAGCCGGGTGTTGCTGTGCTGCTAGGAGGCGAGGGGTATGCCGTGGCGACCTTGGATGTGCGGGGCGGCGATGGAGATGACGGCCGGCATGTCGATGCCAGCGATCGGCATAAGGCTGTGATGTGGGCGCGTGCTGTACCTTCTTGGTGCGTGTCCAGGGCATGCCTGGCATGGCACGGTGTGTCCTGGTGTGCACAGTGCGACCCGGGTGCCAAACCATGTCAGGAGAGGAGGTGAGACATGTTTCAATGGAAATAGAAGAGTTAGGCACCGATTTGCACAGGAAGAATAGGGAAACTTGAATGCCAAGGATGCCATCCGCTAGGGTTTAACTGGGTAGGACAAGAAGAAACTCCAATGGGGAAGTTATGAAGTAGGTATGCTAAGGGAGCAGTAAAGTAGTTCCACCAGTTTTTAGAGCTTTTTCTACTGAAGTTTGTTCATGATTTCATGTGGGGAAGCATATATGGCAGAGATGTTCGATGGCGTTCATTTAGGATTCTCAAACTAAGTTGCCTATGTGTTTACTTATTTGGACTCCTGGAACTGCAGGGAGTATTGTGAAATTTTCCTAGGATTTTTGGGGGTATATTCCTATAGGTCGTAGTTCAATGTGATTTTCTGCTCAAAACCTAATTGCATTGATATTGAAATATTTTTGAATTGGATAGTCCAATTTTATTTTGTAACTCGGTTTGGAATGGTTCTAAGGTCGTTGCAGGATTTTCTTGGAATATTTGGAGGTTTGAAAAAGCATACCGTGGTGTATTACGTTTTGTATTGAAAGAATTTATTAGAGAAATGGAGGGTTTATATATGGTGTATATGGGGATGTGAGGATCCTCTTTGCTTTGATTTGGGAACACTTGCTTGTGGGTCTCCGTTAGTGTTTTACATGTATAAGTGTATACGGTGCGTGTGTCGACTTCTTCACACGAAAGGGGTCCATGCACGGTTTAGAATAGCTTATCTACATGCAATGACATGATTGCAAAAGCTTTTGAAAATCAGGGTGTGACAACGACTTTACCGACATGACACGATTCCGTCTGATTGCTAAGACTTGCATTAGCACTGAAGCACACTTCATATGGGTGTCACCAAGGGAATCGTGACAAGAAAGTTCATAAACATACCTTCAGAAACCGGGATCCACCGTGATATGCATTCCCATTTGAGACCATAACCCCTCCCAGCACGTGTTTGGGAAGGTGTTAGACACTATGTTAGGTCAGCAACGGTCTCTTGCTGCCTTAGAGCAGAGCTCACAAGCACCTGCTTTCCCGGGGCCAACCCTTCGCTCACTCCTGGAAGCCCTTACTAAAGTTCTAAATACTACTAAACCAGGGGCATACTCATGTAAGCATGTGATCATACTATTATGTCAAGTCAATAATGCACATGATGAAGTCCTCAATTGACAAGGGTGGTGGTCCCTTATCTCCCAAGCATGGAGCAACAACAACAACATCTCTCAACATCATCTTTCGACATGATCAACTCTAAGCCATCCCGGTACAGTTTACCCTCTGCTGTTGTCAATGGTATAGTTTACCTCCCCAACCATTCATCATCATCATGTTCAATATCTCATTTACTCTAGCATGATGATTCTATTAGTGATCATCTTACCATAGCTTAGGGTAACAAGGTATAAGGTAAAAAGTAAACAAGGAGTGACTTGAATTAATCATGAGCAAGCATAGGTATTAAACTAATCCAATACAAACATTTAATAAACATAGCATGCAAGCCCAAGTGAGGGAGGACTAGGGTGATGGGTCGAGCCCAGGAGGGAAAAAGAGGAAACAGTTGGGCTGGGAGATTCAGCCCAGGAGGAGGAGGGAACTAAAATGGGTTTTAGAATTTCTAAAATGCAGATAAATTCAAATGGTCTCAAAAAATATCAAATCACAAAATTCCAATAAAAATATAAAGACACAGTTTAATATTACTAAGAAAAATAAAATACTAGAGACTTAAGTTGATATTTTAATCAATCAAATAAATCTTAAAAAATCTCATTTAAGTTTTAATTAATTCAAGAAAATCTCAGAAATTTTTTAGTCCTAACTCTGAAACAAAATATTTTTAGAAGCCCCAAAAGGTCAGGATGTTTACAGATCGGCTTATCACACTGAGTGAAACCATCAATTCTGTAGAAGGTCGAGCAAAAGCAATGGTGGAGGAGAGTCCAACGTTAATCCGATTTGGGATAAGTTGTAGAAGATTGAGGTGCCTCGGAAGACGCAGATCTTTACATTGCAAGCTCTGCATAGCACTATTACTTGTTATTGCACACTGTATAACCGGCATATAAAGACTATGGAAAGAACTGGGTTTATGGCCTTATATCCAGGCTGTCCTAGAGGTGGATAGAACGGGAGAGGCAGTCTTTGAAGAGCTCATCTGTAATACCTTTGCTCATGGTGCAATCACTGGAGTGCAGCGCATACTAGAACTCGTAAGAGTGGCTATCTGGTACTTATGGCAGAAACTATGCATAGAGAATCGGTGCCCCCCTTCAGCAAGAGCGGCTATATCTATCCGAGCCATTGTGGTGATGCGGCATGAAGGAAGTTTGGTGGACATGTTGACAACGTGAAGGATGGACCAAACCACCAAAAAGTACGGTTAAAGTTAATGTAATGCTGCTTATCGCGCCGATGATGGTGTGCGTGCAACTGGGGCGTTATTCGGGATGAATGCGAAATGTTTCTCGCCGTCGCACCTCATGCTCTCGATGTTTCCTACTAAGGAATCTGAAGCCATCAGGAATGTCATCCTCTTGGGCCTTGGCTATGGAAACTGGTGTGAACAAGATCCATCTGAGTCCGATTCCATGGGGGTTGTCGAAGCGAAGAATGGGATGGAGTATCGTGCATCTGGTCGGTGATCATCGATAACTGTCGATCGCTGCTTCCATCGTTTTGAGTGGGCGATCTGCTCTTACTGCCCTCGTGCTGTCAGCTCTTGGGACTCACGAACTAGCTAGGCATTGGAAACGTCAGGGTATCGGTCGTGTCTAGACCGAGACTACCCCGGAGTTTATTTTACATGTAAATATGTAAGGGTGGACGATTGAACAAAGTCGCCTGAGTTTTGTCTTTTAAAACAATCACGCGGTTTGTAGGATTTTGTTTAGGCTAATCATATCCAGCCCAACCCCACTATATCATATCATACGACACCATAGTGGCCCACTCCTCTTCCCCTTCATCACAATTTCTCACGCACACACTTTCTCTCTATCTATCTCTCTCTCCTTTCTCTCTCTATTTATCTCTCTCTATCTATCTCTCTCCTCTCTCTCTATCTATCTCTCTCCCTCTCTCTCTCTCCCCCTCTCCCTCTCTCCCTCTCTCTCTCCCCCCCTCTCTCTATCTGTCTCTCTCTCTCTCCTCCTCTGCTGTTCTTGTCCACTGCGAATCCAGCGAAGTCTGAAGCACAGCCTCGCCTCGACTCGACGGGTTTCCACTTCCCCGGCAAACCCCTCGTCTCCCCATCCCACCGGCCGATTAGGTCTTCGCCACGCTGGCGGCGGCAGCCACCGGAATCGACTCCGACCAGTGCAGCTTCCCCGGAACCTGCCTTCCTGGCCGCCGGACACTCGCTCGTCCCACCCGGATTCGACCCCTGCCTCCTCCGCGTCTGGCCTTCCGGAACGCCTGCCGGATTTGAGGACCTTGCCATCCCGAGGTGCCCCCCTGACGACCTTACCGCGCTGTACGGCTTGGACCGACCCGCCGCGCACCTGCTGACGACCTCTCCCGTCCATCCGAGCCACGAGGTTAGTCTCTATCTGTTGTCTTTGACTCATGTAGCATACACTCATTGATCTGATGTGATCGAAAAATTCGTTGATCTGACTGGATATGCGTGGATCTGGGTATGGCTCGTCCCCAACGAGTAGTTCATTGTAGATTGATGCCCGGTTGGTAATTTTTCTGTGACTTCGGAGTGGTCACTCGATTGGCTTAATAATGCCCTTTAGGGCAACAGAAGTGTGAATTTGTGCTATTTGTTTTGTAGTATGAAACTGTAACCATACCCAGAAACTTGAATCGCAAAATCTGAAGAATGGAATACAGTAATGAGCTTTTCCTTCTGTATTCCAATGACATGATGCTGCAGGACATGCTATCTTTTGTTTATAACTGCAGTCTCTTTTGCTGCATGATAACTAGATGGGAAAAGGGTAGCAAACCAAGGCAATTGGTGATGTGTTTGCCACAAGGGTCTTTTTTTAGATTTTTAAGAAGTGGTTGGGCTGGGAACAGACTAATCACATGTTTGAACCCCACCGGTTACAAAAACTTAGTCAAGATTTTTTTTTCTTTTTACGGAGAGAGTCAAGAAGTTAACTACTAGAAAAAAGAGAAATTACAATAGAAATCAACTGAAGAATCTGTGGAATTTTGTGAAGAAATATTGGAATGCCTGGAAGACCATGTTACATAATGGGACCGTCTAGGTTGGGATACTGCCCTGCTGACAATGGGACAATTAGAGATAGCGACAAGTGGTGTTCCGAACAGGGAGCTCATGATGAGTTATCTCACAGAGGGTGCTCAACCGGCAGCAAGTCTAGCAGAAGGTGATGGTGATATCCCATTGGATGATTGGGACATGTCTCTGCTTCTTGATAGTGTTGCTGGTGCTTTGATGGCATCAGATCTTAGGTACATATGTGATTATTATTTCTGCTTCCCATGAAACACAGCATATTTTGGACTGATCCATACTTTAAAAGTTACAATTAGCTAAAAGGTGCCAAGATACTCTTAATTACTATCGTCAACATCTACTTTCAGTTTCAAGTCAATCTATACAAAAAAAAAGACCTACACGCAGAATCATATTGTCCCTTAAATTAGCAATAAACATGACACCTTCCCTCAAGGGTATTTCAGACATTTCGGCCTTCAACTACAACTCAGGCAGGCAGCCTAACTAAAAGCCAGCTCAGCCACTTCTTGGGGCAGCCAGCTAAAAGCCGCTTCTGGAGAAACTTTAGTGGCCGAACATGTCCGTTATATGGTTGAAAGAACATGCTTTTGTGAGTTTGGTCTCTGTGTGTTTCGCTCTTTGCTGAAAGATGTCTACTGTGTGGAGTATGCAGTAGACGGTTAGTAAATGGGAGAAAATCAAGTATGGTTCAGATAATAGACTTTCTCTATACAGTATACATTATGTTAAGATTGTTAAATTTGGGCATGCTATAACCAAGACTTGTGAGGAAAGCAAAGTATGACTGCTTCACATTGTTCTTGCTTAGAGGGCAATCAACATCATCCATGGATGATATGTGATGGTAAAGCTTGTTAATCTGGGTCAGTGACCTGTAAAGAGGCAGGGAGATGATAGGTCATAGGCGTGGTGAGGTTATGATTGGTGTCTTATGTTGCCATTGTTTTCCCCATATAGGCTACTTGCCTTGTAGTTTCTTGACTTGTATTTCCATGGACCATATGATTTGAAATGAATGTTCTCTTGGCATACAAAGGTTGGCATCTTTGTAACATATGGCCCAGATGAAGAAAATGTGATTCATATCGTTCATCTCGGGAAGTCTGAATGTTCATTGTAACTGTTAGCTGTGCCATTCAATAATTTTTTCTTATCTTTTTCTCTTTTGGGTTGTGGAAAATCTGTTGTTGAAACTTGAAAATTGAGAACATGTGGCTGTGGTTACTCTCAGAATATCTGTTTTGGAGCAATCTAAAAGCTTACCATAGTTTACTTTGTCTGCATACTTTTTTCCTTATGATAGCATGTGAACTACTTACAAATAAAGTCGCTTTTGAACCATTCATATTCTGTTCGGTGAACTATGTTCTACCCAATTCATATCTGTTCTTGTAAAACTATGACCTGAACTCAGTAATTGCTGTGCAGGTGGATGTCAACTTGTAGGTTGATTGAAGACAACTAACTTGGTTGATCCTGGGGTCAAGAAGGAATGATCCGGCCAGGCTCTAAAGAGTCACAAAATTATGATAACAATAATCAGAAAGTTTATCCTCAACCCATCGATGAAAATATGAATCAGAACATGGACTCGATGGACACTATGATCGGAAGGATATTCAACAACATATCCTCTTTAAAGGCTGCATACATTCAGCTGCAGGAAGCCCACACCCCTTACGACCCAGACAAGATACAAACCGCTGATAAGCTTGTCATAGAGGAGCTCACAAGGCTTTCAGAACTCAAGCATACTTACAGAGAGAAAAATCCTAAGCCAGTCGTAGCATCACCTCAAGATTCGCGCTTGCTTTCTGAAATACAAGAGCAGCAGAACTTATTAAAGACATACGAGGTCATGGTAAAGAAGTTCCAGTCCCAGATCCAGAATGGAGATTCCGAGATTACCCATTTACAGCAGCAAATCGATGAGGCTAAACATCGGAAATCAAAGCTGGAGAAGAAATTGAAACAAAGAGGCTTACTTAACAAGGAATCTGAGGAATCTGACGAAGAAGAGAACTACTTCTCCATTGAGTTGACACCAAGTTTATTTACATCTGCTGCTGATAATGCATACCAATCTATACATGACTTTTCAAAGCCTTTGATCAACATGATGAAAGCTGCAGGGTGGGATCTTGATGCTGCTGCTAACGCAATTGAACCTGATGTAGTTTACACAAGGAGAGCTCACAAGAAGTATGCGTTTGAGTCCTATATTTGCCAAAGGATGTTCAGTGGTTTCCAAGAAGAGAGCTTTTCCATCAAGGCTGCTAACATAACTGTTTCCAATGAGGCTTTCTTCCATCAATTCCTTGCGGTTCGAGCCATGGATCCTTTGGATGTGTTGAGCCAAAACCCAGATTCGGTTTTTGGGAAGTTCTGCAGAAGCAAATACCTATTACTTGTGCACCCAAAAATGGAAGGTTCTTTTTTCGGCAACATGGATCAGAGAAACTATGTCATGAGCGGTGGCCATCCAAGGACACCTTTCTATCAGGCATTTCTCAAGTTAGCAAAGTCCATATGGTTGTTGCACAGGCTGGCGTACTCTTTCGATCCAAAAGTCAGGGTCTTCCAAGTGAAAAAGGGAAGCGAGTTCATGGAGATTCACATGGAAAGTGTTATCAAGAACATCATCTTGGATGGAAGTGCTGAGAGGCCTAAAGTTGGCCTTATGGTGATGCCTGGTTTCTTGATCGGGACTAGTGTCATACAGTCTCGAGTGTACCTTTCAGATGTCAAATGTGCTGACTGAAGATGTTGCAGTTACTTGAGAAGATTCACGGCGTTTTACATCCAGTGAGATCATTTAGTTGCATCTGATTGTGGGGGTGACTTGTCTGTCTGTCTCGTATGTGATGCTACCTCTAAAAAATGTTATTCCTAGTAAATGCGGTAGCAACACCTATGTGGAAAACGTTAATATGCTTTTGTTATTTCAGGACTATAATGCTTTTCTTTTTGTGTCTCTTGTTTGATGTAATCCTGTCCAATGGTTGGTCTATATATATTATCAATGTGATTTGGATGTGGCAGTCTCTGTGATGACGTACAGCCCCTTAAATGTTGGCTTGCAAGTTTTCTTTGTGGTGCCTAATCTGGTAATTGTACTGTAATATACGTGTGTACTGTAATTGTTGTTTGTGTTTTGTACTATGCAAATTTTGGGGTTTCACATGGAATCATTGAACCATTTTGGAACTAGGTGAAGTACAGTTCCTCCTACCACGTGGGGATTATGGCAACAGCCAGCTAATACTCATGGTCTTGGTGGTTCTTCATTGCGCCTTTCTTATCCAGAAAAAACAAATAAATCCAAGCAACATATTTTACTGCGCATTGTTGTGGCGCCAGTTATAACGAAATACAATGCTAGTTTCTTTCTTTCTCTACTGCATATGTTTCTTATTGTTTTTCTTTGTTAAATTGAAAATTCCTTTTTCTGGGATTGTTTCGTTGCCATTCTATTCGATTGGTGTTAACTCTGTCATACGTACCATGTTTTCTGTTACGATTTTTGTAGGATGCACACTAGCAGTTGAGATCAACATAACAGGAGATTTATGCATGCCATCTTACATAAATCATAACTGTTACGAAAGCAGCAGGCTCACCAGGCAAGAGGGGGCGCGCCGACCCCTCCTAGGAGGAAACCGGTTTCGATATGAATTTCAGGCATGAGTTGATGGAATTTGAGGCATAAATTGGTGGGTCTTTATCTAAACTTCCTACGAAACTAATGTAGATATAGGAGTAGGAGCACGGTATTATACATAATTTAGAGAATCAATCTAATAAAGAGAAGATCAACACCCCTATATCTTGTCTCTCGTGTCAACTTTATTTTCTACATTCTGTGAATTATCATCGTCGGCAATGCAACACCTGAAGATTTTACAACATGTTATCAGCATGAGATCACTCTGCACGACATCAAGCTCTTCCGGCCTCACGCAGGCTTTACATGGTTAACTAGTTGAATAACGAATCAATTCTAATACATTAATTTTTATAGATCAATTTTCTGTTCTAGATTCGGTAGAAATTTTCCATCTAGATTGGTTTTGATCTTGCACGAAAAAAATACTATAAACTTCCTCTAGCTATCGAGAGCTAGATGAAACAGGAATTTGACAATTACACTGAGAAAAGTGGTTGAGAAATTAAATTGAAAGAAAAAAAAAGTAGATTGGGTATTACCGGCACACATCGCTAGCAGCACCGAGCACGCACTACCCCGTATAACCCCTACACTGACGGGCGCAAAACAGCCTCCACTGACGGATTTCGCGCCCGTCAGTGAGCTCCTGTCAGTGGAAATAAAAAACCCACTGATGGACGCGGCGCCCGTCAGTGGAGATATACCCAGGATCTAAAAAAAAGGGCACCAGGGCCAGCCTGAGCTCAAGCCCCCCGAGCCCACACCCGCCGCCGCTATGACCTGCCGCCGTGGGTGCCGCTTCGGA
This sequence comes from Stipa capillata, assembly GCA_019208055.1. Lineage (NCBI taxonomy): Eukaryota > Viridiplantae > Streptophyta > Magnoliopsida > Poales > Poaceae > Stipa > Stipa capillata. The sequence continues at coordinate 60,503 of JAGXJF010003351.1, forward strand.
CGCCAGATCCGCCTCCATCCGCACGCCGCCGAAGCCCACCACCTCCGCCGCTACACGATGGACACGGCGGCTCGGCGACAACTACAGCCCGGCGGGGTGCTCCACCTGCACACATCAAAACCACCTCGCACTCGGGCATCCTCGGACTCGGGCGCACGAAGGGGCACGGATCCGCGACGGGGGCCATCCTCGGACTCGGGCGCGGCGGAGCGTCAGTGGCAGGCGGCTGCGCGGCGAGCTCGGAGACGCGATGCTGGTAATCGGGCGGGGCTCGGGCTTCGAGTGGGCGACGCCGCCGAACGAGGGAGACAGCTGCTGTTGCTGCTGCTGGTTGTTGTCGCCATCGCCGTCCGGCGTGGGGAGGAGGAGCATGGGGGACCTCGGGCGGCAGCGAGCCCCCGTGCAGCGGGACGGGTCCCAGTCGGCGAGCGCGGGGGAGGGCGCGGAGGCGGGGACGAGGTCGGCCTTGAGCTTGGCGAGCGCGTAGAGGTCGCGTTGGGGGGGACGCGGAGGAGGAGGAGCGGCAGCCGCTAGGGCGTTCGTGAGAAAGGGAGGAGCGGCGGCCGCTAGGGCGTTTGGGAGAAAGGAAGGAATGCGTGTGGCAGTGTGGGGCGATTGGGGCGGCGGCTTAAGAGAGAGGAGGCCAGGGGGTCACCAGGAAAAGGGAGAACTATCACTGACAGGCACACAATGGCACCCGTCAGTGAAGTAAACCCTAAACCCTAGAAGAAAAGGCAGAAAAAAAAAGAATTATCACTGATGGGCACAAAATGGCGCCCGTCAGTGAAGATCCGCACGAGAGGTGCGCCCGTCAGTGAAGGTTGTCCGTCAGTGAAGATGCCAAGTTGGGCCTCTCATCCCACTTTTACTGACGGGCGGATATTGTGCCCGTCAGTAGAAGTTGGATGCCTCGCCTTGCACATCACTACTACTGACGGGCACGAGCTCGCCCGTCAGTGTTGCCTCTAATTAGTGACGGGTCTCCTCGTGCCTGTCAGTGATGATCATGTAGCAGAAGTATTTTTTGAGGTAGTGACACCGTCACGCCGCGCACGGCACGGCAGCCGAAGCCACCACATTGGCCTCTGCCACAGCACATGCACACAGGCAAGCAGGAATGTGTGCATGCACAAGCGCTCCGGCAGCCAAACCAAACGGCCACGGCATCGGCGCTGCACCGCCGGTTGCTACCTCGGCATGTGCCCCAGAGTGGCCTGCCCATCACCATCCTCCTCCTCCTCTCATTGTGGTGCCGCACGCCGCCTCTCCCGCGCATGGCATCGCCGCATCGTCGCTTGCCACATGTGCACGGCCTGCACGCCCCACCTCCTGTTGTGGCCCGCAAGCCATCGCTGCCGATCACGGCCTCCGCGAAGTGGCACCTCCTCACCGTCGCCACCATCCGCCGCGTCAGGCACATCAGCGAGCCCTCACCGTCCCCGCCACATCGAGTCAATGCCACATCGTGCCAACCGCCGCACATGACCCATTTGAATTCAGGCCCGGCAGGAAAAGGGAAAAAAAAAGGAAAAGAGGACAAACGGGTCGTCCACCCATTAGCACTTGGGCCGCGGCCCGTTAAAGGCATGCAGGATGATCTGAATCCAAAAAAAAAGGGAAAGTTGAATGGACCTGATGGGCCGTGTGGCCCATTTGCACTTGGGTTGCGACCCGCTAGGCTCAGAGACCTAAGGAAATTATTTCTAATCAAGAAGGTGTCGAGTCATGCTCAAGCAACACAATGTTACAGGACTTTCCACAAGGATTCCTAAAGTGTCTACAGAGGTGGTATGGGATTATGTGCCAATCTCTTTGTCCTTATTTCCAACCAAACAGTGAGTTTTTCAAGGGAGCTTCTGTAGCAGCAGAATTGGGGCTGCTGTACCATTTTTCATTATCTCATAGAGAAGGCATTTTGCATTATGTTTGGCTGCTATTGGGTCCTTGGTGAATGGGTATAGTTGTGCCCCAACTACTCCAGTAGTTAAAAAGTCGAGGTTTTCAAGGGTTGCAACACAATTATGTCTGAACTAATAAGCACCTTGGCTCAGCAACTGAATTGTGAAGTAGTTTTGCTCCAGCGGGCAAATAGCTGTTTTGTTCTGCTGATTCCTATCAGTCCGGGGGCTTTGTCACCGGATACATCCAGCGAGCAGCAACTGAATGGTACGTCTTAAGTTCCTCTATGTCCATCGATTCTTGCAGGCATTCTTACTCTGACAGTGCCATGGGATCCCGGTGAAGCACTTCACGTTCCCGCTTATCCGACTGGTCATCACGTTTGGCTCACCATCCTAGCAGAAGCATTACCCTTCAGGGGAGCACATGTTTGTTACTAAGGATCAGCACGTACCATGGGACCCAGGTGGCTCTGCATGTCACATCTCGGGATCGTTGGAGTCTGACTTGAGGTCAAGCCGAGTTTCAATGAGGGATGTTAGGAACCTCTACTGCATGCCTCCCTTGGGCTGGTGTTGTGGGCCTTTGATCATGGGTTTTTCAAGGAAGCAACGAAGAATTCATCTTTGTGGATCACGGTTAAGGCGGCGGCTCTCTTCTCCTACTCCGGCTCTCTCTCTGTCTCGAATCCTCCTCCTTGCTGCGACTCCATAGCTACCTGTAATCGATTTGTGCTACTTGTATTCTGAAGTGATTAATAGAGTGGGTTGCTAACCCATGCAAGTACGTGGCGACCTGTGCGTGATGAGGTGTGCTTAAGACAAGCGAATAAGAGGGGTCCAGTGTGTCATGTTTGTGGCTTTGACGCTTTGTGCCTGCTCTGCTTGAGTGGTAGTCGTCAGTGAATAAGTAGAGTGCAATAGTGATATTGCAACATGTTTGTAACTGAGCATTCTAGACTTGAAACGGAATGCAATATAGCATTACCAATAATTCAGTCTACGAAGAAAAGAAAAGGTGCGTTTGCAGATTTTAAAAAAATCTGGAAAAAAAATCACAGATAGTCATGCGGAATACTGTATATACTTGTGAATTGCTGTGAAAAATATGTCAGTTTCTGTTCTGCGCAAAGAACACAAGTGTGGAGCTAATGTCGTCCATCAAGTTAGCAACTACATCTGTATCAAATTTGTTATTTGCCAGATCGCAAATTGACATACTTTTGCATAAAAATTTGTAAGATCATACTCATATCCATCTATGGTTTTTTGAATATCTTGAAATGCTCATTTTGAGGGGTGGGCGGCTGGGCTAGGTTAGCCGAATTCATGTAATTACCGTGCGGACTATGCGTTATATACTCTGCATAGTGGATGGCGAACATGCTAAAAATATTAGGTAACCAACATCGCGAGAAAGCGATCCGAAGGTCCCCTAAATATCGCGAGCAAGAGCAATCATAGAGGATTAAAAGAATATAGACAAGTAGATGTATACTCTTTTGCACTTTCTCGTTATTAATTTGATGGGTTCAGATTTTTACGTATACCCAAAGTATCCACTGCTAGTTCGTGATTCAAGATTCATATATTTTACAGTACTACGCTATGTAGCATAGTACTTTTCGTGAAAAATCAATATGTATTTAACTTGTACTAATCAATTTCTATGAATACTAGTTATTGATTAGAAATGAATTAACTATTAACTTATAGCCAAATTTAGATTATATTGAACATGTTCTAGACATAGATACCGTATAATCGTTTTTATTAAGGTATGAATAAAGGTATACTACGGTAAATATAATAAAAATATATGAATCTCAAAAACAAAATTGGCGTTGTATTTTGAGGTGGTATAACCAACAGGGGTGGCAACACATTTCTCTTAATCTCTACCTAATATTAAAGGACGAAGATTCTTCGTCCGTCGCTCAACAAAACAAGTACACAACGGACGAGGCGTGGGCGCTGCTGTCGGACTTCCTGGCGTTCCACCGGTGGCACCCGCGCGTGGCGGCGTGCCGGCTGGCGTCGGGTGGCCCACCGCGCGGCGCGGCGCCCGGGTGGGTGCGCTACTGCGAGGGCAGCCCGCGTGACGACAGGCTGCCACCCGACTGGGCGCACGAGATGCTCCTCGAGCACGACCAGGCGCGCCGCTTCTTCCGCTACGAGATGAACGACAACAACATGGGCTTCGGCGCGTTCTTCGTCGCCTTCCGCGTCGTCCCCGCCGCCTCGGACGCCGGGTGCGAGCTGCGGTGGGAGTTCGAGTGCGAGCCCGTGCGCGGCACGCCGAAGGAGGCGCTCGTGGCGCGGTTGCAGGCCGGGCTTGACGGCATGGCCGCGCGCGTTCATGAGCACGTCCTGTCCGCTGCGCGCTGCTGCCGCCGCGGCCTCGGCCACCACCGTGGCGGCCGGCTTGGGCTTGGAGGCCGCCGATGAGCTCAAGCTGGACAACTCCATCGCGGTTTCAACGCTCGACGTATACGTACACGTAGTCAGTATGTTTGGTTGTAATCGATCGTCTCATTTCTTCTTGTGGTTAAGTTGTTCAATGATATTTCCTGTTGTGTTCTGGGTATGTGCGTACGTGCCGAGTACTAAGGGCGTGTTTGGGACAGCTCCAGCTCCACCGATTTGGTGGAGCTGGGTTTTAGTAGCTCCACAGATTTATGGAGCTGGAGCTGGGGATACATCGGAGATGGATAGAAGTCATATTTTATTAACATTGTATACTAAAAGTGGTTATATAAACTACTTTATTTTAGTTTTTAATCTTCAAATCGGATGTGGAGCTAGGAGCTGGAGCTGTCCCAAACACACCCTAAGTATTGTTGCACTTTAATGTACCAGGAATAAAAGTAATATTACGGAAGTGTCTATTTCTAATTTAATCTCTATCTCTACCTCTCTACCTAATAATAATATTAAAGGACGGATGATTTCTTTGTCCGTCGCTCCCGTCCGTGCCCGCTCCCGTCCGTCCTACCCCAAAACCCCAAACGCCGTCCCCGACCACCGCCACCACCCACCACCGCCTCCTCCTCCCCGCCTCCTCCAACCGCCGCGCCCTCGCCCCGTTCGCGCTCCACCTCCTGCTCCGCGCCCGCGGCCACGGCGTCCGCCTCTCCATCTCGGCCCCCGCCGCCGCCCCCGCGGCGTCGACCGCGTCCCCGTCCGCCCCCGCCACAGGAGCCCGTCCCCGACCACCGCCACCACCCAACACCGCCTCCTCCTCCTCGCCTCCTCCAACCGCCGCGTCCTCGCCTCGTCCGCACTCCGCCTCCCGCTCCGTGCCCGCGGCCGCGGCGTCTGCCTCTCCGTCTCGGCCGCCGCCGCCGCCCCCGCGGCGTCGACTACACGCAGTTGTAGCACTCCTCGGCGGCGCCCTTGTGCGTGCGCACCGTGTGGAGGAGCAGGTACTTGGCACGCCCCGCGTCGGCGCGGTGGTTGGACAGCAGCGCCGCCGCGCCACTCGTGCGGAAGATGCATTCGTCCTGCGCCACCCCGCAACTCCCCTTCCTGCGGTGCCCCCACCGCCGACGACAGCAGCCAAGCTGCTGCTGCTCCATCGGGCGGAGCTCGTGGAGGAGGCCGGCGAGGCGGAGGAAGGCCGGGATGTGGCCGCGCGGGGTGGAGGACTCGGCGCCGGGGGGAAGGCCGTGGTCCGCGGGCGCGAAGGGGAGCGCGTGGAGGTGGACGGGATGGGAGGTGGCCGGAAGGGAGAGGGAGCCGAGGAGGCACAGCGTGGAGACGAGGGTGACGGCGAGGCCCGGGCGGAGCTCGTGGAGGAGGCCGGTGAGGCGGAGGAAGGCCGGGATGTGGCCGTGCGCGAGGAAGGGGAAGAGCACGACGTGCGGGCTGGCCGATTCCTCTGCCGCCATGGCGGATGTCCCGATGGGGACGCGGGACCTCCTCCCGCCCGAGGCCGCCTCCGCGCGGAGGTGCTTCGCCGGTGCAACGCACGGGCACATTTACTAGTTTGATATAATATATAAAGCATTGGTCTTGCTCTTCTAGGAATATGGTAGTTGCCCTTGTCTCACCGTACAATTCAGAAACTCTGGGTCACTGGAGCCCGCCGGATCTTTAGGAGGATGTTTGGTTACGAATAGATAGTTCTCACGTCCCACGAGGCAACCTAGAGCGTTAGTTTAGGAATATAAGATTAGTGGGTTTATGTTTCGCTTTGAAATATGCAGTAATTCCGGTGGTTTGGGAGTTTATGATTGGTTTTTAAAATAGGCAGCTACTCCCTCACTTTTATTATATTTATTCTTGGTCTCCGAATAATTCGATTCAAAATTATTGTCCATTGAGAATATTAAAAATAGTTATTATAATATTTCTACTCAGAATATTAAAAATAGTTATTATAATGTTTCCACACGGAATATTAAAAATAGTTATTATAATATTTCCACTCTATACCGCTATTTAGATACTTTAAAAATAGTTAAAGTACTGGTTCAATAGGGATATGAATGGTTATTTTACATTAATTTTTTCTTAGATTTAGTGTTATCTTGGTCTGTACTTATGATCGGTTGAGGATACATATAGTAAAAGAGATGGAGTATCTCAGATTATCCTCCATAGGAATCTTCTCTTATTCCATCCATCTAGAAATATAAGACGCACGTGTTTCTTAAGATTTAGCTTTGGTCAATGATTAGTTCAAATATATGTAGATTATTTAATACAAAATAGACACCATCTAACTGCATCAGTTTTGTATCATATAATTTACATATTGTTAAACAAATTATTAATTAAATATGAATATTATGCGTTGAATTTCTGAATGAGAGATTATTATTCATGCTCAAAAGATTTCAAGTTTTTGTAACCGAATATCCGGTCGTGCTATCAATTAGTTGTACGTGCGTTTTTTTAGTTGGATTTTTTCTTCCAGTTTTTCCACACGCGTTAATCCACGATTCCTGGTAAACTGACATAGGAATATTACATTCTTTTCAACGGTTTCCGGAATCTCATAACTATGTTATTTTCTACTTCCTCCTATAAGCAGCACTAAGTTTCTCGAAATTTAACCTTTTTTTAATAATTATTGGATCATCCGATACAAAATCGATACCACTAAACAATATTTTTAAATATAATCCGATAATATTAATTTAATATCACATAATTTATATATTATTTATGCAAAATTTTAATTAAAAATATACAACTTATATCTATATATACTACCTTATAAAAAGGAGAGTTTTTTCCTTTTTTATCTCCGATTCAATCTACACCGTTCGATCATGATCATCCAATGGCTAATATTACTTTGATGGTCTACCACCTAAAAATTACCCACCATGCCATTCACTTAAAGTTGAAAGTAATTACCCACCATTGCACTTACTTAAAATTGATAGCAATTACCCACCATTGCCACTGTTATACCCTCTAGCACCCTCTCTCCCGAATGCACCACGTGTGGCCGCCACCGCCCATGCCACCCTTTGGCCGTGTCCGTGCGCCACTGCCGTTGTCTCCTTCGACGCAATGCAGTATAGATGGTCTAGCTATACCATCCGACAAAGCAATAATCCCGCCCTACGCTGATCCAGGCCGCGCCGTCCTCCCTTGATCCCACGCTCCTCTCGCCACCCTCCCAGCGCATCGCTCGTGCATCACCGTCACTTTCACGCTACAATTGACATGGTTGCCGACAAGAAGCCGACGAGCCCCAATAGCTGCAAAGGCATGCAGGATGCGCGGCGCCAGAACACAGGGGCAGGACCATCTCCTCCCGCTGCCGCCCCTTTCTGCACCACCGCCGCCCCATTTTCTTCCGTTGTCGGCACCTGCCACCGCCAAGCACCACCCTGCCGCGACCATTCGACGCCGCAGCGCCATCGAGGATCACGCTGCATTCCCCATACCACCTGATGATCTCTACCGCGTCCTCCTCCACACTGGCCTCCCCGCGCGAGCCTCCACCTTGCACACACAGCCGCATCGCGGAGGGCGCGACACCGCCGGCGGCGGCAATCTCCTCCTCCTTGCATAGCCCCACCACCACCGCTAGCTGAAGTAGCTCACGCGCTAGCGGAATCTGCGCCACGTCAACGAGATTGGCGTGCTGCTCACCGATCCCAACATTAGCGTGTCCTCCTCGCCACTGTAGTTCAGGACAATCAGCGATCCGAAAGATAGATTAAGCGAGAAGCATTTGTATTGTGTCATTGGTTATATTCGATGTTATTTTTTTGATAATACATATTCATCATTCTTTACTATTTTATAGAAATAATAGTGTCTACTTTCTTTTTGTACCATCTTCATTTGTAAGTTCGTGTAGCCACTTAAACATCATTTTCGATAGAATACATGTATAAATAGAAAATTATATTTATAAATGTTAGAATATATTTTTAATGTTTAAATTATGTTAGTCAAAACGTGTGCACGTACACGATTACTAGAACAAACACCCTAGGCATTAGTTCCTAACAACAACATCGGAAGCGCCGAGTTGCCGACTACAGGTCATCAGCGTGATTTAAATGGGTGCTTATCTTATCAACTCAACTGAATATAAGATATACTATATCACAAGCGATCGGATTCGTTGGCATTGACGGCGGCATCACCGACCCGCTGTTCTTGACGGCGGCGCAGCAGCCGATGAACTTCCCCCACAAGCCGGAGCGGCAGCTCAAGCGGTTGACCACAACCAACACCACTGTGGGCGTCAAGGAGCTCCCCTCGGGCACTCTCGTCCTCGCCGTCAGCATGCCTGGTGTTAGCCCAGCGCCGTCCTGGACAGCATCCGAGCCCAGTACAAGGACGGCGTGCTCACCGTCACCGTGGAGGAGCTGCCGCCACCGAAGCCGCGCGTTGTCGAGGCGAAGATCGTCACCGGCGGCCATGACCGGCGGGTCTACGGGAGTGGCGGCGATCAAAGCCAGTGCGGGCGCTGGCGAGCAGCAGCAGTGGCAATCTGCCATTGAACCGTTCTGTTCGTCTTAATCGGATCTATTCAGATGGTTGGCAGCGGATATTCTTTTATTTTAAAATTGATTTCTAATGCTGAATTCTCATTAAACCACATCATCATCTAAATAATAGTCATTAGATTAAGGGTGAATCTTTATATATCCTTATACAAGAATTAAACCCTTATATGTCATAGACATAGAAAATATTTTCTTCAACTTTACAGAGACATAACCCTTGATTAATTAGAAGAGCATTTCAAACCATACGAGTTCGAAGTATTGCTACCAAACAAGAGAATAGCGTTGTGTCTGTTAGGCAACAAAATAATGCACAAGTATATCTTAAAATACTATAAATAGATCAATGCTTTGCCGATATAGAAAATAAGAACAATTACTACGTGCTAACCCATTTTCACTTCACAACTATCACTCTTTGGCTGCAAGCCTCCTCACTACAAGCCTTCTCTTTGATTCTTCATTCATTTACATGCATATACCTGACCATTGCTAACCATTTATTTTATCTCTCTTCCACCAGACAAAATAAGATATTTTTTTTAATATACCCAAAATAAGGACTTTATATTGAAAATTCTCCAACAATTTCTACCACTTTCAAAATAAAATAAAATGAGATAAAAACATATTTTCTTTTTAAAAAGTCGTCTTTGAGATTGAATCCAACACTTTACCGGACGCGCATCAGTTAGTCCACTAAGCTTTAAACCAACCACTCCAGACATATATGGAATACTTTGTATTTGGCATAAACTTATATTGAAATGAATAACATTTTTCAAAAATGTTGATATATAATCTAAATATTTTCCGCAGCAAAACGCGGGCGCGACCCTAGTGGTATATTGGTATTAGACTTTCTTTACATAAGAATTATTTTATTCGACTATTCCTATTTAATAAAGACATATACACGTTTTCTAGTTAGTTCAACGAGTTCCTTTTTAGTTTAAACTATATATGAAGCTAAACTATCATAAATATCTTGCCATTACATGTGTTATAAGGATATTTGGAGGTGTTTGATTCGTGTTCGCGTTTGCTACATTAGTAGATTCGTATTCAACCATACTTGCTTGATTGATGAACTCGATCGCATGGTAATGACTCTGAAAAAGTATCTCCTACGCACGCTTCTCCCACCGACACCTATCGGAGGGCATGCGATATTCTCTCCGCTGTAGGCATGCACACACAAGCGAAATATTCTACTGTGTTCGAGTCAATCCAGCAGCATCCACAATGTAACGCTGTTCTGAATTAATACGATTAGCATCCCTGCGCAAAATACATGGGAGAAGCTGTGTTTGTACGTGCAATACGGGTACTACACGTTTGTGCCTGAGCATTTTAATGGCTTGCTGGATATAATTACTATCAAATGAATGCACCATGGCCTTAGTTATAGAGGTCCCTTTCTTTTTTAGCTTTTTGGCTGGCTTATGCTTTTAGAAAAGCACAAGCCAAAAGAAGAGACTTTTGTGAAATTAAGCACTCTAAATTTTTGTTGGTTGAGAAGAAGCTAGGAAAAGAAGACTTCCCGACCTTATTGTCTTCAGTTTTCAGAAAATGCCCTCCCAACTTGATGGAGTAACTACGGCCGATTGCCACTGTGTGCCATCCGGCCCCTCACCCCTTACCCGCAAGCTTAAACCGATTTCTACATAAACCTAAGTCGAAAAGAAAGGAGCCATAGTTATGAACTTATAACCCACCCTAGAAAACACGGAGAAAAAAAGTATACATGGATTCACTTACAAGTTCACACCGGTCTCCTTCGGATTTCACTACCCAAAGAATTCGCTCAAAGATCCTATTCCCCAGGACACCATCTTCTCTAGAGTCTAGAGACGCCAGATGGAGCAGAGCACCTCCATCCTGGACAGTCTCAAGGAGCTGAACGCCCTGAGCCCGTTTTGCCTTCTACGAACTAATTTTCTTGTCACTCCCAACGCACCATCTTTGCTTGGTTCCAGAGCATCAGCTGCAGCTTTTCTCACGAACAATGCTATGAAGAATCCCTCCAAGTCGTCCTCTGGGTCCGTCCGAAGCAAATGGGCAGCTGCAAGGAGGTATACCATGCAGCTGTATTTATCTGCTATAGATCATCATTTAGGAGCATTGTTAAATTGTTCACGTACAGAGCACATACCTCCATCAAAGACCGGAAGACCGCGGCGGCGCCATTGAGGGAATGGGGTAGCAAGCTTGAATCCAAGCGATGAGGCTAGAGGCAGGACAGAGTCGACGACGTCCTCATTCTCTGCCTGGTGTATTGAACAGGTGCTGTATACCACTCTCTCCACAGAGGGAACTGCAAACGTGGAGGGAGCTTTTCGCTTCAGTTTGTGCAACAGTTGTCCACTGAAATGTGATCATTGGACAGACCTGGTCGAGTAGGAACTTACATGATAGAGCATGTGAGAGAGCTTTCCTCTGAAAAGCGGATAGTTTCCTAATCCTTGAGCTTGTCCCTGCCTCATCATGATCATCTGCAGTAGAAGATATCTTTCAGTGCTAAATATTCCAATAAAATTTGATATAATGGTTGCATGCCAAACTTCCCTCCCTTGCCTCCTTAAAACTAGTAAACCATGGATGCTTATAGTAATACAAAGCATTCCTGAATAAAAAGTAACCACACTGTCCCATGTTACGCAGTTTAAGATTGATTTTCACCAAGCAAGTAAAGATCTTGTGCTAAGTACAGATGGCTAGATGACCCACCAGCCCACCACTGTAAGTGTGAATCTGTGAGCCTATGGCACTACTGACAAGTGACAACACAAGGATGCTAACAGAATCTTAGCCTTTCCTATTTGTGCAAGACAATGAAATAAAACTCCATCTACATGACTTGTGGAGATACCTAGGGAAAATCAATGGGCCATACACATAAGTTGCACTTGGCGAATTCTAAGCTAATCATCAACCCATGTAGATTTCAGCTTTTAAATTGAACTGAGATATATGCATGTTGCATGACCATAACAATTCTACACTTACCTTTAGAATGTGAAGGAAGCAAGTAGTCAAGTCTCTCTGTAGAGATTCCAGAACCAGAGCAAGAGGGATCTAATAGAATAGCACGGACCTGCAGCAATCACCAGCGCAATAAGCACACAGCGAAATGAGGGATAAGTCCTGGAAGACAGAAATGCTAAAAATGTATGCTCTTCTGAAGGTTTTAATCAATAGGTTATGACGGAAGTTACTACATCTACTATATCCATTTTATGCATTTTTAAGAAAAGACTTGCAATAAAAGTGGAAGGTTTACAAACCTTGGCATATGACGGGTCATTGCTATCTATGTCCCAAAAAGTCGCCATTAACTGTTTCAATATCTATAAAACTGGTCAGGGAAAGGTGACTGTCATAACATATTTCATGAACTTTAAGATAGAACGCATAATGTATGGCAAACAAATACATTTAGATGTACACTTGGGAAAGGGGACGAAAGAACTACATATCATCAAACAGATTTATGATCACATAACTAGTCAAAACATACCATTGGAACCCCCTTGACATAACGGTTCATGTATATAGTGTACAGATTACGGAAACATGGAATCAAAGTTGGAGATAAAGTAGCCGGAAGACAAGGAAATAAAGGGGTCATTTACAGAAGTTTGCCTATGCAAGGTTGCCCTATTTGCAAGATGGAACACTTGTTGATATAGTCTTCAATCCTGAATGAATGTGGGACAAATATTTGAAAGCTCGCGCAGATTAGCACAGGATTTGTATTATAGGTTGAAACAGTTCACAGGATATTTTAGTTAGAGCAGAGTATGCAAACTTCTAACAATAAGTTTGTGCTACATTAAAGGCGAGGTGAGAATGATAGTTTAACAGTACAAACAATGCACAGTGAAAATATAATTGCAAGGCCAATAGGGCAGAGATCATAAAGAATTGAAGAAAGGATACTGTTTGCTCCAGATCTTCTGATAGTATGCTGCAAGGTCTTGGCCCTCTCTTTGTTAAGTTCGCAAGCTATAATACTCCCCTCTCCATTCATGAGTGCAGCAAGGTGGACCGTTTTGTTCCCTGGAGCCGCACATGCATCAATAACCTAATTTAATATTCAATTGGTAATTAATGATTTGAAATGATATAGCTAAGAAGTTATACCACCAGAGTGATATTTCTCAACTGGTACAACAGAGTGCTACATTATTTCCGTAGACATGAAGCATAGTAAAGAAGATAACTGATTTGAAAGAATGTATAAATGTTTGTCATGGGCGTGGGTTAGGTCGAAAGGAGGTAACACACGGGGCATCACCAAGATTAGGGGCCAGTAGCTAATAGAGATAAATAAAGTAGTTTCTTCAAATAGGAAGCACTTTTACACCCTAAACTATTGGCTTAGCTCACTTTTCTCCAATTATTTTTGAGCTCGCTTAACCACCCAAATTATTATTTCCATAGCACTTTACCTCTCCCCCTGACCGTTTTTGGATAGTGGTTTTGATAATGTGGGTGGTGATTTTGCGCATGTGGCATCCACGTCACCCAAGCACACGCGGGCTACCACATCACCTTCTTCTTCCTCCCCCACCTCCACATCCAGCCGCCACCCCTAACCTTAGAAGAGGCGCCGCTCCTGTTGCTTTTCTGCAAGCCAACGCACCGCCGCCAGTGAAGATGAAGGTGATGTGGCAGTCAGCCTGTGCAAAACCTGCTGACGTGGATGCCACACAGGCAAAACCACCGTCCATGTCATCAAAACCGCTATCCAAAACCGGGCAGGGGGTAAAGTGCTTTGGATATTATAATTTTGGGGGTTAAGTGAGGCCAAAACTAGTTAAGGGGGGAAAGTGAGCCAACCCAACAGTGTATTATTGGGGGAGGGGGGATGGACTTTCTCAAATTAGGAATTAGGAAAGGACTGTTAGGTTGAGAGTTTGAGTTCAGATCCGACTTAAGGATGAAGTCATGAGCCATACTATATATAAAGGAGTAGCATGTACCCTTTTGAGCAAGGAAATAGAAGGATTAAGATTTAAGCCTTCTACCTTGCCTCCCGGGGCGAGAGTGCCCCTCTCCCACTCCAAAACACTAACACATAATAATGTTAAGTAAAAACATATCAGTATTATTATATTTTATCACTGTCTGCATCCCCACAACTTATCTCCTGTAGTAACCATGATGCATAGGAAATATCTATTGGATTATCTTGGCTGCAAATGATTGCGAGATAATGATAAATATAGCAAAATTTCAGTTCAAGATCTACTAGACTAATACACTAACCTTCCAACCCGGCTTAGGGCACAATGCAACTGCCACCATACAGCTTGCTTTCCCCTGCGAAAACAGGTTGAAATGAGGGGAAGAAATACTATTAATCAAAGGTCCTTTCAAAAGCAAGCGCTACAGAATCACAAGGCTTCACCTGCAAAAACACCTTTCCTTCTCTGACCAAAGGATGGTTATGCAGATCAGTTCCAGGCGGGAGCACCAACATGTCTGGAACCATATCATCTTTATCAACCTAAACAATACTGAGTGAATTAGTCACTAAGAATGGTAGACTGGAAAGTAATACCACAGTTATATCAAGAAGCATCAAACAAAAAGTCTGTTACTTGGAGGAACAAGCTAGCTAACATTAGAAGATAGATAAAGTACCATGTGTATTTTGTTGAGTTCTTCAATGACAGACTCTGTAGTGGTCTTGAGTGTGTTTACACGAAGAAACCTGGGCTTTGGTTTGACTGAACAAGAAAAGAACAATGAACATCATGGCATGCATATACCTTTTTTAGTATCATGTAATTTATGTATAGTGAGGACGGCATATTAGTATGTCGAAATCACAGCAGCAGTTGTGATACACTTCTTTTCCCGGATGTGATCGTGATCCTAATTTTAACAACCAAATTGGTTTGCCAAGTATAAAAATGACTGGTAATACAGCATGAACAGTGGGTATTGAGTATTGACACAAGGAAATGTACTCAGACAATACACTACATATGAAAAGTTTTAAGTCAACTGTAACACATTCTAACTATGCAGCCTAGAGAAATATTTACTACAATCTAGCAGCTTCTTGTTGAGCTACCGAAAAAAAATGAGCAATCAAATAAATGTATTTGATTCTGAACGGTCAATACCATTAGGTGGTTTGGAGAAGTAGGGATAATCATATCACAGGAATACTGAATGATAAGCTACAAACGGAACAGACCAAAGAGAAAGGTACCTGTAGTTTTCTTGCTTAACAAGTCCTTAACGCTACTGACCTTCCTTCTAACACAAATTTTCTCAAGAGCAGTCATAAGTGTATCTTTATGTAGCATAATTAACTGCTCAACGGATCCAGAAACTGCAATTTCCTATAAGGTAATTTCATGTTAGATTTCTTTCAATAGGAAGAAAGAAGAATATATCTGATGAACTTGAATGACATGCAAACTGTTACAATGAAGGCAACTTCTATTGCTCAAGGCCAAAGGGCCAACATATATAGTGTTAAGTTTGTGTCGAATATGTGTTCAGGTGTGGTTAAGAGGTAAGACTTGGAGTTATAGTAGGGATAGGGTAGATCTACGCTTCAGCGTGTCGCCTCACGGGAAATCGGCATGTCTAGGGCCGGTTCACGCAACATAATGCAACATATAGTACATGTACATGGGAGGTATTCCTAATATGACACGAAGTCTAAATACAATACAACTCTAACGCAACTCCCCTCAAACTCATGGTAGATCAACAACATTGAGTTCAGAGAGATAAAAGCTGTGATGTGCTCGAGTTTGTGCCTTCACGAAGAAGTCTGTTAACTGAAGCTCGGAGGACACATACTGAAGAGCAATAACTTAATCCAGCTTGGTGAGTTCATGCTTCACCAGATCTCGAGCAATGCTAATAGCATCTGTACTGTCAGACAAAAGAGGAGTGGATACAAAAACAAAAACATCAACATCCTCAAGTAACCAACGTAGCAAAGTAACCTTTGCTGTCAAAAGAGTCATAGCTCACAACTCAACCTCTACACTCGAACGAGAAACTGTTGTCTATTTCTTAGTCTTCCAAGCAATGCGAGAATTCCCAAGAAAAACACAGTAGGCAAAAAGAGACCGACGATCAGAGCGATCCTTAGCCCAGGTCGCATCAGAATAGGCCTAGAGCTGAAAAGAGCTGGAGCGTGAAAAGAAAAGACGGCGAGTGATGGTCCCACGAAGATATTGCAAGACACAAAGAAGGTGATTATAGTGGAGCTGAGTGGGAGCAGAAACGAACTAACTCAGGATATGCACTGGTTATGAAATGTCAGGATAAGTGACATGAGGTAACGACCTGGTGGAGGAAGCAGTGGAGGCGGAGCCGGTGGAGGAGACAGAGAGACTTGGCAGATGCAGCGGAAGGTAGACGAAGTCAGTCAAGCTCCCAGAGACACTGAGAATCACAGCGGCGAGTGCTATTCCTAATCAGAGTGCTCGTGCGGCGATCCTGAACACAGCAAGAGTCAGAATTGAGGATAACACGACAACCATGATCAGTGAGCTAGCTAGCAGACATAAGCTGCATAGTCAATCTGGGAACATAAGAAACAACACGAATATAAAAAGAAGACAAAAGTGTGTCTCGTCCTGCAACAAAGAGAGAGGTATGCGGTCTGAACAGTGATAGATAGAAATGAAGGACTAATGGATGTAAGACCGGTGGAATCAAAAATCATATGAAAAGAGGCACTGGCACTAGAGTCAAGAATCCATGGGCATGTACCTAAAGTGGTATCTCACTAGAAGACTGAGTAGCAAAACCAGCAGAACCTGGCAGTGTGAGGGCATCAAAATGACGAAGCAACGTGAGCATCTCCTGAGTAATGTCAGAACAAGCAGAAATCCTCTAATAGGCAATATCCTTCTTTCAGAAATAGTACAACTCCACGTAACCATCATTGCTAAGGTGCAGTGAAGACCACACCCCCTCCATCCCCAGAAGAAGGCACCAAGGAAGAAGGCGCCACGGGTGGAGGGGCAATAGGAAATGCGGCAGGTGTAGAAGTGGATAGATGAACAGCCAAGACTGAAGGAAGCGGTAGTAGACCCACACCACGAAGGCGTGTCTCCTCAGTACGAACCGTAGCAAGAGCCTCCAACAGGGTCACACAAGGATGGCGAGCAAGTAGCTATGCACAAAGCTGCTCAAACTCAGCCTGAAGACATGTCAAGAAGTCGTAGACACGGCGAAACTCTAAGTGAGAGTGCTGACGTTAGCAACATTAGCAGGTGCAGCAAACCTTTGGTCCAAGAGAGTAAAGCTGACGTCACACCGAGATAGCTCCGCGAAGAACTCATCTACAGTAGCATCAGCGAATGCTCCTATGGCACAATAGCAAGGTACAAAGAGTCATCAGCTGACTCATAGCGATCACGAAGACATGTCCACATCAACTGTGCCAAAGAAAGAGCAACCACGTCGCCTGTAAGGTGCACCTCCATGCTAGCAACAATAATAGCAGAGGCACGAGCACCCTCATCAAGCCATGACCTGTGGGCTGTGAGCTAGGTGTGGTAGGACTCCATAGCATCACCATAATCAACAACCAACTGCTTCTTAGCAGCCTCATCAGCAATATGCTTTTGCTTGTCCGTCTTCTCCGGAGATGTGAGAGGCTAGAACATAGGCGTCACAGGAGCAGTAGGGCGAGCCGGATAAGGTGACTCACCGATAAGAAAGTCTCAAAGACACTGACCACCCATTTGAAGGCATATGTGCATGACCCAGTCCCAATTATTGAGAAAACAAAAAATCACAACGCAACAAGGAACGGAGATGGTGCTAGATGAAAAAACTAAGGATGAAGACATTGTACTTCGTTTTCTTTACTCTAATCTATTGCTTGGAAGACAATCCCGAGCCACCAAAAAACAGAGCAGCCACCCAAGCTGCGAGCGACAGAGCAGAAAGCGGCCGGCACCATTGCAAGATCTGGCGGAGGGCCAGTAGGAGGCACCGTCGAGCGTGCAGATCCGGTCGGTAGAGGACCATCGGAGGGCCGCAGTTGCTAGAGAGAGCCGCGTCAATGGGTGTGCGTCCCGCAGGAAGAAGTGGGCAGCTGGCGGCGAAGAATGCGCGTCCAGTAGGAAGAAGAGGGCGGCTGGTGGCGACGAGCTGCTGGGGGCGGCGACTGGAGGCAGCGTGCGGCCGGCGACGACGGGGCGACAAGATCTACAGGAGTCCACGATAGCGAGGTTGCGGACGAGACGAGGGGCTGTCGGTGACGGTCTGACAAGGCCGGTGGTGACGAGTGGTCGGTGGTGGAAGCAGCCGATGTGGTCGATGACAAGTGACGGAGATGCAGCGGCGGCTTGCAAAGAAGAAAAGGAGAGAGAAAGCAGCAGCGGCGAGAGGAAAATGAGCAGCGACGTGCGCGATGGAGAGGAGCGCGAGTTGCTAGCGCACAGAATCGATTGAGAAAAGGGAATCGATCGGAACGAGATCTATCCAAACCCTAAAAATCGGCTCTTGATACCATGTTCCAATGAAGGCAACTTGTATTGCTCAAGACCAAAGGGCCAACATAAATGGCACATGTACATGGGAGGTATTCCTAATATAAGAGGAAGTCCTAATACAATACAACTGTGACACAAACTAGTACTTAATCAAGTCCATATCTCAATGTTTAATCATTTTATAGCAACAAGATTTGAACTTGTATAGTAACGACTAAAAGATTAGACCAAGTAAATGCACAAACTATTTGAATAATTCGGTCAATCCAAAGAACTTAGTGACTGACAAACCTGACCAAAAAGAATGTCATAGGAGGTCACATAGACTAATTCCTCCTGTTTCTGCAAGTAAAAGGAAATGCACAATCAATTCATGCCTTACTGCCTGCAGTTGTTATATGTAGAGGCATGTATAAAGCCAACATATCGACACACCACTGATAAAAACAGTGCATAGCAAGAAGGAATTCAATTCAATCACAGCATTAGATGCAGTTGCCTGACCTTCCATTTGTTGGATAGTACTCCACTAGCCGCTAAAACCTCCTTAAGAATCGGAAGATCTGATAAAAGGGAACAACGAAACACGAGGGTGAAGTTTAACACAGGAAAACACAATGTGGCGGTTAAAGCATAACAGTGCAACAACTTGTGTTTGTTCATTTCAAGCAGCGCTATATAGGGTTTATTTCCTGGTCCTCAGCCACATAAACTCTTTGGACTAACTGATCTAATATCCAAATGTGTATAGTTCTTTAGAAATTGGCTGTTTTATAGCCAAACTGTAAACAGCAACGCTGTCATTCTCTGGAAGCTTGAGCAAAAGATATACAATTTGCTTCAAAAGAAACATGAAACTCTCCCACATACAGCAAGAACTTTGGTGGCATTGGCATATCAAATCTTTACTTCTTTGATAGATCATGCTTAAACAAAGATAATTACGTCCTAGGCAGTGAAAGTCTCTTCAACATGGAAAAAAGAACCTCTTCATTTTACAATATAAAAGCACAATTGTACAGGACACAATGGCACATAACCGTGTATACAACTGCATTGCATGTTCAGCTTCCTACAGATTCTAGGATTACAACTCATCACTCCAAATAACGCACTAACTACCGCAACCAAGAAACATCGACATGCTAGAGCATCGTATAGAAACTAAAGCAAACATTTAGCAGCATATCTCCACAGAGGCATTCTATAGGATACACTGGACACTGTCAATCTCAAGAGAATGCAGCGGGTGTTAGCTTGGGGCATGCACTTGCAGGTCTGGCAAAGGTGACATGCCAGAGCATTTAATATAAGCTAATGCAAACATTTAGCAGCATATCTCCAGGGAGGCATTATGTCGGATACATTGGACACCCTCGCGAGAATGCAGCAACAAGGCTCTGCACTGGCATTCCATCGAACACCTTGCACGCGGGCACGCATGGAGACGGCAGGCCGGAGTTTGGGGCTTACACTTGAGGGTCTGGCAGACTAAGGCGAAGGTGGCGCGCTTGTTGCGCACGGAGGGGGAGTAGACGAGGGACTTGATGGATGCCCCGGCGCGCCTGGATGCGTCCCCGCGGAGCACGCGCCGGAGCACCGTGGCCGCCTCGCGCCGCGCGAAGAACGCCGCGCGCTCCCCCGCGTCCCGGCTAGCCATCCGCTGCCCCGGTTGGCGCGGAGGGGGCCGTCTCTCCCCGGCCGTTGCAGGAACGTGGCCACGATTCTTAGGCGGCGGCGGTGGCATGGCTGATGGCGCCTTCCGAGTTTCGAGGGCTGAGTTTTGTGCTGCGCTGGTCGCTGACGAGGAGCCGGAGAGAGATTTCATAAAATGTCTCAGTCGTATACAAAGGTCAAACGTTAAATTAAAATTAGATATTTCATCAAACTTTTCCGGTCTTTAGGAATATTTTATTTTATTGAACTCGCCGGATGCCAGTTTTAGGTTTTTCTAGGGAAAAAAGATGTTATTAATCGGTAATAGGTAACTTGGCCAAGTTCCTTTAAAAAATTGCTTAACTAGCATGAGGTCTGACGTTGGATTCTTCCTAAGACAGTAAATTCATGGCTAATCCTATTCTGATCTCTAAAAATATTTTAGAGCTTTATATCTCTTTTACCATATAGCAAAGCTTTTACTTCTTGAATTCTATGAGCAAAAATAGAGCAAACATGGCTCGTAGATGATAGCATAGCCACAACCTCCATACAATCAGATTCCATCAATATGTTCATCCACTGATGCGTCAAGAGTAATCCTTCACGACATGTCGCCAGCTTCACATCAAGTGCACTTATGCAAAGCCCTAAGGGAGCAGCGAGGCACAAACAGGAACCCTCCGTTATGGTCTCAAAGAATCATTCCAGGCTTCATTTAGCTTGGATGCAACAGGAGGATCCACTCTGCCCCACTCGGGGCCTTGGACTTGGAGCATATCATCAACAAAATTGTTCCAGTCGGTCCTCATAGCTTGCCATAGCACTCGTGCATGGGGGCATCGTATCAAAGCATGTTAAGTATCTTTATCTTCCTGACCACAGATCGAATATACACCAAAAGTTTCCATTCGTCAGCGCCGCTTATTCACCTGAGTAGCTAGAGCATCATTAGCTAATTTCAAGCAAAAATATGTACCTTTTGTGGGACACAACAGCGCCAAACAAGGCCCAGTCTGGTCTCAATCCGTCCGAGCGAACACTAGAAGCTCCAACATTTTGTTCCTTGAGATGCTCACTAAGAGCCAGCTTGTACGCACTACGAACCGAGAAGATGCCTCGCTTATCAGGATCCCATGCTAGAAAGTCCTTTTTCATTTCAACGGGATGGAATAATTTTGACAATACGATCCACATCCAGTGGAGCAAAGTATTGCTATAACAATTGGTGGTTCCACGTCCCTTCAGGCGTAAGTAGATCGGCCACCCATTTTAGATAGCATCGTCGACGTGGCGTGACGTGGGATCCATGGGTCACGCCATATCCAAACGTCAGCACCATTACCAATATGCCAAATGATACGCTTCTTAAGCAGCTCGCAGCCATATTCAATAGCATGCCTTGTAGATGATCCATTCCCTAAAAAAACCATATTCATTAGCACACCATTAGGATAATATTTTGCTTTGAGTATTTGGGCACATAAGCTGGTTGGAAATTGGATAAGATGCCATGCTTGACGTTCCAGAAGAGCTTGATTAAAAAGTCTCATATCGTGAAAACCAATATCCAATGCATTCTCTGTTTGCTGTTTTCTGCTCCCCACTAAAAGTTCTGAACCAAACGAGTAAGGTCATCACAAAAGCTGGCGGGTAATTTAAAAACACACATTGCATATGTCGGGATTGTTTGAGCCACCACTTTAATCAAGACTTCCTTACCCCCCTTGTGATAGGGATTCTTTCCCCCAAACTAAAAGCCGCTTGCACAACTTGGCTTTTAAGTTTTGGAATTTTTCTTTTGTCATGTATCCTTCTGGCGTTGGCAAACCCAAGTATTTTGATTTAAAAGATGATTGAACCACCTGCAAAGTTTCTTTAATTTCAGCTTGAGTTACCGGATCACATGATGTACTGAACATGATAGAGCATTTTGTCGAGTTAAACAGTTGGCCAGTGCTGGTCGCATAAGCATTAAGAACAAATTGAATCGTGGCTGCCTAGTCTGGCTCGGCTTGGAAGAAGAGGAGACTATCATTTGCAAACAACAAGTGAGAGATACTCGGCACGTGCTTGCAAACATGAAAGTGGCACAATCCTTTGTTCCTACACCTCCCTTCGCAATAAGGTCGAGAGACCATCAACAAGTAAAATTAGAAATGGGGACAGCATGTCACCTTATCGCAGGCCAGGAGATGAAGTAAACGAATCTAGGAGGGTTCCATTGAATTTAACAGAGTATCTCACCGTGGTCACACATGACATTATTAAGTTGACCCATCAGCAGTTTCTAAGGGATCCAACTTGTAAGCACATAAATTATTATGAGCATTATTATTTTGTTCTATAAAATGTAAACACTCAAGAGCCACCAAAGCATTATCAGTTATTATTCTACTAGGCACGAATGCACTTTGATAGGGAAATGATATCACCAAGGATCAGTCTGAGAAGGTTCACTAGGCACTTGGCCACAATTTTGTAAAGCATAATGTAGAGGCTGATAGGCCGAAACTCTTAAGCTCAGCTGGGTGATCTACTTTAGGAATAAGCACGATAGCTGTGTTATTAATTTACCCCATCCGGCATAAGACCAGAGGAGAAAAACATATTTATGGTCACTATTACCTCCGTTTTTAGCATGTCCCAATTCTGTTGGTAGAAGCGAGCCGGGAAACCGTCCAGCCCAGGGCTTTCAAAGGGCCCATTTCGAATAGAGCATCTCAGATTTCCTCACCCATGAACTCCTTAGGTAGCTGGTTGTTCATGTACTTAGTGACCTGCACATCAAATAAGTTAACCACATCATCTGGAATAAGGGAGGAATCTCGAGTAAACAGCTCTTTAAAAAGAGAAGTGGCCATATGTTCCATTGCAGGAGATTTTGTGATCCATGCACCCGTCATATCCTTGAGCCTTTTAATCTTATTTTTCTTTGCACGCCAGACTACTTTACCGTGAGATTCTTTTGTGTTGCGGTCTCCTCCTCTTAGCTAATTAATCCACGATAGTTACATCAATAACATCTCCTCTCGATATAAAAGCTCATTCATATTACTTCCCGAACTTCGCGTTGTGGCGCCCTGTCTCGCAAAAGCTCCTCCAGCTTAAGCCGTGTTCTTTCGAGTTCCCGTATGATGTTATGATGTTGCCGAATTTTTGTTTGCTCCAATTCTGCAGGACCTGAATGACCCGACTAAGACAAGCACTAATTGATGACAAATCATTTTTCTCACCCGAGCCTTGCCACACGGAAGCGATAATCTCTGGCCGTTCACTTGTACGTTCCAAAAGGACCTCATATTGCCCACGATGCGTTCTGTTAACTGATTGCTGTAGGTGTTCCAAATTGATTCCAAATTGATTAAAATAGGATAATGGTCACAGCAAGGTGAAACAAGGTGCACCACCGTGGCATCAGAAGAAATATCTTACCAATCGTTATCTGTCACCACCCTGTCCAATCTGACTTTGATAATACGATGACCATATTGCTTAATTATTATCATAATTGAAAAGAACACTAGCAAAATCAATATCCATTAGCTCACAAGCCGATAGAGCCTCACGCAGCCATTTGTCGTTTAGGTCGAGGGGTAGCAGAAAAATGTTCAAACTGTCAGAGAGTTTCGTTAAAGTCCCCAAAACAATCCAAGGCAAATCTGATTCTATTTTTAGGGATGCAAGAAGCGACCACATGCAATATCGATTTTCCACCCGTGATTATCCATACACACAAGACATTCTCTATAAGGGATCATCACAGGACACACACATATACGTATCAATATAGCCTTCATTTAACGATTTTATTTCCACATGCATCTACTCATGCCAAAATAAAACAAGACCACCACTAAAACCATCACTACTAACTCCAGAAAAACCCCGAAGCCCTAACCTATGTCTAAGATAACAAACTTTTTCTTTTTCTGTCTAGTCTCACGTAAAAATATAACTCTGGGACAGTTGGCATGAGATAGGGCCATAAAATTTCGAATTGTCCGGGGGTTCTCAATCCCCCAGCAGTTCTAACTCAAGCAATTCATTGCGCCCGATGCATGGCCTCGTCAGTTGACCAGCGGTCCTGGACTGGTTGCTTCCTATCTACCATACGGGCCATAGCATCTTCCCACATCTCCTGATAATCACCCTGCATCGTAGCCTCTGGTTTTGTTTTCCCCTTCTTCTGTGCCCCACCCAAAGCTGATTCATTATGCACCACCAGAGCTAGCTCATTACCCTTTCCCGGCAACGTCATATCTTTCTGATCTGCTGTTTGTTTTCTCCGATACCGAGCACCAATAGCATCCGAGTCTTGCATTTCAGAGTCACCTTGAGATTCCAGCTATGAACCCAGAAAGCGTATAGCTGGTATCATGTCTTCACTGCTAAGCGATTTAGATATCTTCTGCGCCATCTCGATCTTGACATCGCGAGCAACCACAGGGCTACCAACTGCTGCTAGAGCTAGACCCGTGGGTGTACCGCGGGGCATGGTCTGGTCAGACGATTGCGGCATTCGGCCTTGTGCAGACATAAGCGGTTCTGAACTTGCAAGCGTAGCCCGCTGCTTGCTACACTCCGGCCTCTCCTTCCTCAGCTTCATACACATATATGCCACCCGATCAGCGATCTCCTTGTCCACCTGCGTGTCGCCATTCTGTTCTTCCGCATCAAAGCCGTTGTGTTCTTCTGACTTGTCGACCCGTTATGCCCCTCCCCGCGACGACTTCGTAGATCAACCCATGCCTGGCTGTGGAGGGTGCCCCGCCGGTGCTCGAACTTCCTGAAAGGAGAGCAGCACAGATTAGATGTGTAGTGGAGCGACGGTGTACCCCGCCGCTTCTCTCACATTGCACCTCGCTGTGACCTATAAATCCACAATGAAAGCAAAAGGAAGGAACACCATCATATTGCAATAAGGACTTGAGTTCTTGCTTTCCTTTCACCCGGACTGAAAATCTTTGTTCGTAGACGCTAATCAAGTGGCAACTCCACCTGAACCCGCAGGAACTCGTTGAGTCCTTGACCATCATCACTAAGGTCCACTTCACGAACATGTCCTATCTTGCCACCTAGGGTTTGTCCCATTGCCTCCGTTTGCATCTCCCACGGCAGATCATAGATGTGGACCCAAACCGGCACAGCATGCATCCAGTGATGTCTCTGACGGCCGTGCACCATGATGGATCCAAGGCCCTTCAAGAGCAACAAAAGCAAAATCTCCTCCCAAAAACAAAGTAACAGTGAAAATATTCCTCTTCAATGGTACATATTTTAAGCTCGTACGGAGCTGCCAGATTGCACTGAACTTGTCGAACATCGCCGTAGCGTTTGGTTTGTGCATGGCGTAGTAACGAGCCAGGAGTTTCCATTGCTCTGACTGCACGCCCATTGCTTCTTCCTCATCGATTTCCACCACCACGTTGTCATCCATGTCCACCTCTCCTTCCAGATGAGCTTCCGGTCCTACGTTGCGTCCAGACGCCAAGCTAGACGCCCAGTTGCTATCGATTGTTGCCTCCTCCTCCTCCTCTAGAATTAGTGCCAGACTGTTTTGCAAATGCGCGAGTACCATCGCGTTGCCGCTGGGCCACTTCAGGCGGGTGTCTCCTCAACGGTGAGCCCTTGATCGCCCCATCGCCAGCAGATGCCATCGATTGCACACACATAGGATTAGCAAAAGCGCCTGGACCAAAGGTCAATGGAGATTCACTAGGTTCAACGGGGAGATCTATGTTCCTCTTGTCCACCCAACGCCCTTTATACCCCGACGGAGCAACAGCACATCGGTCTCCCATCTCCCCACGGCTGGAGAAGCTTCCATCCTTGCAAATCCAATGCGTAGACAACGCAGACTCCGTTTTTGACATCGAATCTTCCTCTCCGTTCTTGGTGGGAGGGTCTCCTTGTCAGCCAAAACAAGAAGACAAGGCAAAAGAGGAGTAGGCATTCCCCATACATCATCTGGAATGTGTGGAAGGAGCGAAATAGACGAATCTTTGAAAGTGTGAGGCGAGTCTTTAAGGAAGTCACCTACCTTGTGTATGAAGACATACTCCAATGGTGAAGACCTTTTTCGGACACGACTAGCAGCAACATAAAGGAATAGAGGGGGAGTAATTAGCATGAGGTTTTAAAAGTCTGATGTGACTCTTTCGTCGTTTGGACCTCTTATGCTTGTACAAACAATGAATGTAAAATTTTCCATTTATAATGAATCGGCAGAGCTCCTGCCCCATTTGCTAGAAAAAAAAGAATCTTCCTCAATCCCTTGAAGAGGCGATACATGATCGATGGAGCAACCACCATCCTAACCCTAGCCCGTAGAGTGACTTGGTGCGTTCCACGAGAACATTCGAGGCCAGTTTTAGGTTGGAGTCTCATATATGACCAGTTTTAGGTCAGAGTCTCATATGTGACTTCAAATTCCTTAGTCTTCATAAACTTTTAGATTAGATAAATTACATAAAACCATGAAAATTATGGTCACGGTGTTAGATATAAGGGGTTTTTAGTTATGGCAATTTACATCGGGGTTTATGAGAGATTTGATAAAATACCATGGTTTAGTTTGACATTTGATAAAATGCTCTATCATATGTTACTGATAGGTGGTCTCAGATCCCAGATATCAGTAACACATGGCAAAAATATATTTAGATAGGGCGGGAGCTTCTAAAACATTACAACCATATACATGGAGTTAAGTGCCACTAGTCAATCGATATGTAGTTTTCTGCGATCATAACCATAATATGCGTGCAAACTTACGGTGCTAAAAGAGTTATATTAACTAATTAAGAGTCATCTTAGTCTTGTATAACTTTCTATGCAAAATTGCCTATCATCTATAGAAAATGGGACTGTCTATTGCAAGGTTAGTTGAAAGCTTTTAAGTTTCGGACCACCTGGTCATCTCAAGACTGACGCGAACACGTCTCACTGCAAGATCCATTGGCCACAAAATTCACTGAAAGGTTAGGATAGTTGCTGGTGACTATGCATTAGCAAAACCGTAGAAAAAAGTTTCCATTGTCTGGTCGCAGTAAAAGTACTTGTATAAATAGTTGATGCACCCGACAGTACAAGAGAAATGTTGCAAAGTTTATTATATTTTCCGTGCAACTTAATATTTTGTGAATTAAATTGGTATTTCAAATTTATTTGAGAAGCAATATCGTGCGAGTCTATGAGTCACAAAATATATCCAAGAACTTAACAAAAAAATAAACCGAAAAAGAAATTGTGTGAGAATTTTTGTAGCGTAAGACTATCCCAAGAATCAACCATTTATTATGTCATTTTTCTAACTGATGAAAATTTAACCTATCTTACCATATATTTTGTATCTATAATTTCTCAAATACTGTACAATTTTGTCTCTTGTCTCCTTGAACTACCTTGTACATTCAATTCCTCATTAGTCAACCCAAATTAATACATCTTCCTATTTGTCCAATTGCACTTCACCAAGGATACCATTACCAACTTTACTCCTATATACCGGAGGACAACAATATACCACACCCAGAGGCAATGCCAAAGATGGTCAAACCTTGGGCAGACTAACTCTTTTAGGCTAAACCATGTATCCCTCTGATTTTAAGTATCTTATCAAGAATACTTTGTTGGTTTATTGGGTTTCTGGCTCAGCCTTAGATACGCCTCAATATCCACAAAAGTTGTTTGTCATATAAAATTTTTAAGATGACATACTGATATACTAGAAGTCAGGATTACGTTGACCAATTTAAACACAATAAAAGCAGGATGAAACGAAGCAACAATTTTTCGTGATATTTCCTCGTCAGCAACCCCTCATCAATTAGCTCATGCCGTCATCGCCACGTATGCAGTCTACTTTGACCAGCTCACCTTTGCTGACCTAATTACATTCCGACCCTTCCAAAAGCGCCAAACCACAAAACAACCCAAGCCAGGCAGGCAAGCATCACAACCTGTTCGAGGCGAAGAAAAAATCTCGCTTCGTAGGAAAAAAAAAGAGATGGAGGCGTGAGCTGCTCCCCCCCCCCACCCCCCGGGATCCCCCGCAAACCCTAGCCCCGGCCTAGCCACTCCCCCTCCTCCTCGCCGGCGAGCGAGCGCGCGCGCCTCCGAGCCGGAGCCCCGCCTCTGCGTCGGCTGCGCGAGATGCCGTCGCACGGGGATCTGGACAGGCAGATCGCGCAGCTGCGCGAGTGCAAGCACCTCCCCGAGGCGGAGGTCAAGGGGCTCTGCGAGCAGGCCAAGGCCATCCTCAT
Organism: Stipa capillata; assembly: GCA_019208055.1. Lineage (NCBI taxonomy): Eukaryota > Viridiplantae > Streptophyta > Magnoliopsida > Poales > Poaceae > Stipa > Stipa capillata. The sequence goes on from JAGXJF010003351.1 coordinate 88,798, forward strand.
GGAGGAGTGGAACGTGCAGCCCGTGCGCTGCCCCGTCACCGTCTGCGGCGACATCCACGGCCAGTTCTACGACCTCATCGAGCTCTTCCGTATCGGCGGCGAGTCGCCTGACACTAACTACCTCTTCATGGGCGACTACGTCGGTACGTCGTCTCCCTTCCACCGCGGGCTCGCCTTCGCTCGCCGCGCGTGCCGTGTCGGGACGCTTGATTCGGTGGATCTGTAGGGATTGGCGCGGGAAAAGATGGGTTCTTTTTAGATCCCGCGATGGAATTGAGCGTGCGGGTGGTTTGTTTGGAAAATTCGCTGCGAGGGGGTTTGGGGACGTTTGTGCTGGTTATGTATCTTCTAGTAGTTCTTTGGGTTCCTGTGCTGGCTATTTGTCGGGTTTGGACCGAGCTTGCAAGGGTTTTGTAGGAGTCCTCGTCTTTTGGGCGTCACAGGTATATTTATAAGCTGTTGTAGGCTCGTAGCTGTCAAGAAAAGATAAGAATTCTCATTAATTGATATCGGGTACATGAGAAATGCAAATGTGCTTCAGAACCGTCTCTGTTCGATTTGTTGGTCTGTCGTTTATGTGCTAATCTTTATTAATTGGACGGAAAGACGTATGATTTTCTTGGCAATTAGATGTGCTGATATAATATTTTATGTCATCCATTCCAACGATAGAAGGGAAATCCAATGATTTTTGAGCCAAGGAGATGTTTTCTTCTTCTTCTTTCCATCTGTTGTTTTAGATGCATCTCTATCTTGTTGCCTTCCTTAATATGGATTTTTTTGTCATATTGCTCTTACTGCAGACCGTGGCTATTATTCGGTGGAGACTGTTTCGCTGTTAGTGGCTTTGAAAGTTCGGTACAGAGACAGAATTACAATATTAAGAGGAAATCATGAGAGCAGACAAATCACTCAAGTGTGAGTTTATGTCCTTCGAGACTTAAGATTATTTTCGTGTACATAATTGCTGTTTTCAGTTCATTATGGAGTATTTCCTTACACAAGTAACAACTGACAAGTGACTTCCATTTGAGCTGCAATCTTTTTGAGCCTGTTTGATCCTCAGTTAACTGTCTAAATTGACTAAATCTGGAGATGTATTATTCCATGAGAGTATTCTTTTGTGCATGATGGCTAAGGCAATGTCCAACTTTTTAGAATTAAGAAGGCAATACTTGCTTTGTTACTGGATCTCCAGTTATTATTGCATAACAGAGTAATAGAACCTGATAAGAAGCTTAAATGTGTTGGCCAATTTACCTGGGCATGAACTGTTCATAAAGTTATCTTATATGCTGAACTAAAGTAGCAAACTTGTTTTGGTTTCTTGTTCTAAGATATAATACTTTTGCTCTGCATATTGTCTAGACATCCCCCTGTTCAAGAATAGATGATGTTCGTGACATGGACCTGGTCTCCAACATTCAACTTTGACGGTTATGTTTTATATGAATATGTTAATAGAAAATTAGGTACATATTATTCATGACAGATCTAATGATACGTTTTCACCTTACCATCTAATTTTATATTTTTAAATATATTACTAGTCAATGTTAGAAAGTTTTGACTGCACGCTTTCTAAAACGCCATGTACTTCTGAACGGAGGTAATATTTCTTTATGCAATATCCTGGATGATTGAGGCGAATGTCACTATGTTCTTTATAACAACATTAGCATGACACACTATAGACTTGTGCAAATGCGGCTTTGACAAGCTATTCTGCAACATGTACATCTGTAGTGCTACTGCTACGACATAGTTCTTGACATTAACTATTTTGTTACAGGTATGGCTTCTATGATGAGTGCTTAAGAAAATATGGAAATGCAAATGTATGGAAGTACTTCACAGACTTGTTTGATTATCTGCCTCTCACAGCTCTTATAGAAAACCAGGTTTGTTATTCAAGTAATTTTGGTTACAACTAATACAGGCTTATTCACTATATGCCTGACATATAGGAAACACCCATCTTGTAGGTATTCTGCCTTCATGGTGGTCTCTCTCCATCATTGGATACATTAGATAACATTCGTGCTCTTGATCGCATTCAAGAGGTAAGCAACAAAGTTACCACTTTCATTATGAACTAGTGTTTTTTTTAATATTTTTCCCATTTCCAGTATCCCAAAATTGTGACTATCATGGAGATAATTTTGAGATATCTGGAGAATATGGCTGTTTCTTGGACTATTGCAGCTATGTGTAGACATAATATATCAGCTTTATAGGACCATACTATTTTTGTACAAAGGATTCAAATACCCTTCATATCAATTTAGGGGCATGCGGGGAGGTGATCTTTACCATTTTTAGTACCTAGGCATGTATAGGCAAAGAACATGTTCTTCCGTGATATGGATTTACCTATAATTTGGTTTACGCCATGTAGATGTGAATTCAGAACAATCGATCTTGGAGAACCATGTACATTAAGATTCTGATGGAGAATATTAATAAACAATACTGAGTAGTGATACTTGATCTACATGACATATGTTTACCATCTTGTTCTTTTGGTAGAACACTGTAGTTCTCTCTTTTGAGGATTAGAGCACTGCAATTTGTAATGCTGAGTTGTTGACCATGACGTGGATATCTATATATGAATGTAACAGATACCTGTTGTTCACAGTTAGATGATTATCTAGGTTGTAACTTGTTATCCATGTGTGGAAGATATTGGATTGTATTGCTAAATTGTTTATTCTCATCCTAATATCGCTAATTTCTCAAAATGATTACAGGTTCCTCATGAGGGGCCCATGTGTGATCTGTTGTGGTCTGACCCAGACGACCGATGTGGGTGGGGGATTTCACCAAGAGGAGCAGGTTATACGTTTGGGCAAGATATTGCACAACAGTTTAACCATACAAATGGCCTCTCTCTCATCTCAAGGGCCCATCAACTTGTAATGGAAGGATTCAATTGGTGCCAGGTTGGTGTTCAGAATGCAGCATAGCAGTTCTAATTATTTTTCCTCTCACAATTAGTTAACCAATAGTAGTCACTCACCAAAAGTACCTTTTGAAAGATTTGAGCATAGTCATTTTTGTGAAAGTTGCTTGAATATCTAATGAACAAATTCCAAGTACAATTATTAAGTAACATTATGATTAGGGGGGCATGAAATCTGAGAGATTATCCAGTTCTTCCATTATAGAAGTTATATGTTTAAAAGATCTTAAGAACACATCCAAGTTCTTACTCTTTGTTGAAACTGATGAATGGGGATTTTACATTGTCTTCTCCATACCCAAGGCCCTTGTCTATGTTTCTGAAGGAACTAAATCTACTAACCTTTGAGGCATATTTTAATCCTGGTGGATCAGATCCCAGATGTAACTTCCTTATTCCATGAGCCTGTTGCTGTCCCTTTTTGCATGGTGTGGTGGTGAGAGAGAGGGGGGGGGGTGGGTGCAATTGGTGCAGCTCACAGGTCAACTGGTGTAGCTTACGGAGATCCATGTCATATGTAAGAGAACATAGACAGGCGCACAGTAGAGATAACATATAAGCCCAATCCTGCTGCATCAAACAGGGTCACAAGGCAAATTTGGATTCTCTTTTGGACTGCTTACTGCAAGGAAATTGGGTAAAGTACCACTACAGTTTTTAACAAACCATCAGAAAGAGATTATGAAACTTAGTAAAGAACAAAGGAAACTACCTTCTTCATGGGCAATGAACACTCTCTCATGAAAAAGTCAGTCCCCTTTTTTTTTGGCGTGGAACTAGCAAAAACCTTTAAAGGGCTACAACCTTGCTTGTTTTCTTTGTAGCGTGCGTGACCCTAGGAGCCCTTGTGGTTATTAAATCAATAGTCATGACTGCAAATTTTCATACACTCCTGCATTGTGCAACGTTCTGAATGCACTTGTCATACATTAACACATATGAAGCTGAATAATTACTGTCTTGTGGTTTTCTCATGTAGGATAAGAATGTCGTCACGGTCTTCAGTGCGCCGAACTACTGTTACCGCTGTGGTAACATGGCTGCAATTCTTGAGATCGGAGAAAACATGGATCATAACTTCCTCCAGTTTGATCCAGCGCCTCGACAAATTGAGCCGGACACAACACGCAAAACTCCCGACTACTTTTTGTAATTGTGGTGTTGACCTTTTAACTACCAGTGTTGATGCTCCTCTCCTCCGCAGCGTCGGGGTCTGTAGATCTTCTGTCCTTAGATATGGGTTCCATGAGCCCGAGGTGTATGTCTCTCAATTCTTTTGTCTGGAGATTTTGTTGCTGCTTCTCGACCTTTATACGAGATGTAAAGGTTACGTGCGCTGGATTTTTTTTCCTGATGTGCTTCCATTTTGTATTATTCGTATGCAGAGTGAAGGAAGCTGCATTAGGATTCCCCCTATTACTGTTTTCTCCCCGGTCTGAACAGGACGCATGCCTGATGTGTTCTCAGCATGACCGAATAATTTCTTCATGGATCGGGAGATGCTTCTGGTGTCTGCAATACCCGCATTTGATGTGCGCTTGTTTATGCTGGTCAGTGTCTTGTAATGAGTTTGTTATATAGGAGATGGCAAAAATGTTTTAGCTGGGTGCTTCAGCGTTTCCAATTCATTGTTATGTTTGGTTGACCGTTTTGTACGTTCGTATTAGATGATGCGAATTTATGAGCATTTTTTTCTGCATCGTGTGGATTATGATTATCCTGTCTGCTTAATTGCAAACGGATGTATTGTGATCTAGTTCCTATATTTTCAATTCCTCGGCAACATAGGAAAATAAGCACGTTAGCCACAAACTGATCAGTCACATTTATGCAACATGACTGAGATTTCCGCCAACAATGACATTGAACCCGTGAAACTTGCCGTTATATCGTTCCAGTTAGCAATGCACAAACCATACTAGAAACTTACAGCGTAGACCAGGTTACAGAACAACGGGCACATTTCAGCGTTACGGAATGTCTTGTTAACTGCCCCCAGCCTAACTAGAATGATCAGCCTTGAATCGATCAAGCCTCGTACCATGTTAAGGAACTTGCGATTAACAGCCTGCTTGGCAAGTCTCCTGGGCAAGGTGCGATGTATGTTAACTTCTTCCTGAAATGAAGAATGTTAGACACAGGTAAACACAAAATAATCCATACGTAGTCAAAAGTTGGTTTCTTGGTGTTGGTGCACCTTTGGATGTCAACATCTGTGACATGAATGAATCCGGCAACATTGCTGCACATAATTTCATTGTAGGTGTTATTATGTTTATCTCCAGAACACACACTTTATTACCAAAAAAGAAAGAAGCTGCAGAATTTACAGTTTTTGCCTACTGCGGATGAAGACTTGAAAGGAAGTCACAATGCTATAAATCTGTGGCAGTTGGGAAACCACGCACACGACCACACAAAGTAAATAATTCTAATCCATAAAATCTGTCTAACGTCAAACGACAGAACAATACTACTCCTATAAACGACCTTTACCCAAAGCATGACCACACATATCATTCCTACAGCAGGTTCGACTCTCGCTTCTACTTTAAATTTGCACGTGTCGGGGAATAGGTCTCATCCCCTACATCTCAAAAATAATGATTCCTACAGCAGTAACAATTTCCAGTTTGCCACTAATTGAACTACTTAAATAGTTTGTTGCATCAGTCAAGCCGCTGAATAAAAAATTGACCATATTCTATGACTAAGTATAAATTTACACAATGAAACTGAAAATATTATAGCACTTTGAAAGCTTGTAACATGAGCAATTTGTTGTCAGGCTTAGGTGGAGTAGCTTTTGACCTTTGTGATCTACTTTTAGTTGGGGCCGCTTTTGCATCAAGCCTCACTTATAGCCCTAACCCGCAAGTATGTGGTGGCTGTTACACCTAAATACTATCTTGGGGAATAACAGTTGGTATTACCTGGAAATAATTTCATCAGGTTCCTTGGCATAAGATACAGCAAGCACTGTGTGGACCATATCTGTGCTGATGTTAACAGCAACAAGTCGAGTAGGGTCTGCCACAGGCTCTGCACCAATTGGTAATGCTGACCGTGGAGCTTGATGCCCACTACCAATTTTGTACACAGAAACATCACTGAAGTTAACTACATTTGAGTGTGGTGCCAGATCATTTGCAATCCCATAAAAGTACTCCTGCAAACAGGAAATTAGATTTAGCTTTAGCAAGTCAAGAAAAGAATAGAAGGACATTAACTGAAAAGATACCCAACTACGATTGGAAGGATATTATTAGAAAATTGGGCAAAACAGAGAGTTACATAGTACAATAATGTATAAACTCAATTATCCATCAATGAATTTTCACATTACGAACCAAACAAATCCTAAACTGCAGTTTCTTTTTAAGCAGAGCTACTTCCGAATCTCAAAAGCACGAACACCCATGGCCCCAAATGAAAGAAATAGTCTACCTTGATTCGGAAGCTTCTAGTCTTTTGACGATATTTTGAATTTCTCAAGACAACACCCTCTGATTTATGAAGTTTTACAACATCAATGTTGGGCTTGCTTTGTACTGCATCTTTTAACATCTTCCAGAGTTTCTCCTGCAGTAGAACAAATCAGATAATTCCAAGCTTCAGGATCATTTGATCTCATGTTTATCCATGATTCCACATGTCAAGGCAAAATTAACAATAAGGACACTGTAAAATGTATGACGACAGTATGAGAAGTTATATAAGCTAATAATGATAATCGATTCTTTTTTATGGTACCTGCAATTCTGCATCCTTAGCGTTTTGTGTTTATATATACAATGTTGTAAACTCTTTGTTGATGGGTACAGACTCAAGCAAGCTCAGGCCATCTTTGCTAGAATTAGACATTGCATTGGTAATCTTCGTTATTTCTTGGCTATTGAGGTTTTTCTATTGACCTGGATGTCCATTTTTCTCATAATAATATTTAAATAAACTTCAGCGAGTGCTATTCATGCTTGATAAAATATATACTGATGTTGATGATTGTATTAAACAGAGGGGGCTACCTCTTATATTAATAAATCCTCTCACCGCTGCCCACGTTTCTATGACCCAAGATGTCTCTAGTTTCCCAACAACAAATTTTTTGGGAAATAAATATCTTATTCTAACTTGCCTGAGATCTCTGAGTACCAATTGTCTTATTCTTACTTGCCTAAGATCTCTGGGTACCGTATGATCTCCCTCTTCAGAAAAAGGATTAAGTTAATACCTGGATAATAGTACAGTACTAAAGGGCGATGTGGTTTAATGAGGATTCTGCATTATGAGTCAATTTTAGAATAAAGGACTATGACAAAATGCTAGGTTGCCTAGGACATTTGAAAATGTCGTACACTCATACTTAGCTATAGTACAGCAGTCAACATTATCATGAAACTGAAAATAGACTATAGAGTAAGCTTGGATAGCATGAGTTAGGGAGTACGAAATGAATGGCGAGTTATCTACAGGACTACAGCACATGTACGTCCATTCTGAAACAACAGTATGAAGCAAACTGGTAACAATCAAACTGAACATAGCAATGTAGCACTTGCCTGTCCCAATACCAGCACTACATTAGCCTTGAAGGTTTCAATTGCATTGAGAAGTAACTGCACAGCACAAATGGTGACATAACTTGTGTTATCATATAATACTAGCGATCAACATGCGTATTTGCTAGTTACATTTCAGAACCACATAATGTTTACCTCATAGCCAAGGCCTTCAACCCACCCCATAGTATTTATAACCATACCCGCTGCCCTAGATTCAGCATTACCAGAGAACTGTGTCTCTAACGTTTGAGCTAGCTCCTTGGTAAGAGCTTTGTAAACATCTGGATTAATACTGGTGGCAACATAAAGCAATAGTTGAGGCGCCAAAAAAAAAGTAGAACAGCAAAGGAACAGCCTTATATACATGAAGCAATGACCAGAATTGCCAAGAGAGTAAACAGGCCAGTTACCTTGGATTTGGATGGCCATAAAAGTATGCAAGCGGCATCTCCAAGGGAATCCCATCAACTATATCTATAGGCTTCTCAATTGGTGTAGCAGAAATACATCCAGGTATGGTTATCGATCCCTGGCCAATATCTAAATCCACATATGTAGGCTTCCATCCCTGTTTGGCACCCCAGCTAAGGAGCATTTTGCACAGGGTGCTTTTTCCAGAATCGGTTGGCCCCACAACAATCACCCTGGGTCCCTAAACCACCAAGAGTAGCAAAATTCACTGATTCAGTCCCAAGCATAACAATTCGTTACGACCTTTTCTTCACAATGTTTCATGGATTCCAACACCCATATTCTATCATTGACGAAGCTGTGGTGTACTCGCCACCTGTTAGGATTATATTGCAATCTATTTTTTTAACATCAATACAGAATTACAGAATTACATAATGACAGACGGTGGTTTCAAGTCAAGTTTCATGTACCTTACGCACACCTTCTCCATCTCTAGTAATGTAAACTCACCATACGCAATGGAAATTGCAGAAAACAGGGTGGCTAGCTCGTAACTTTATATACTATGTGCTAAGTATAAGAAGGTACACACCAAAGCAAAAACGAACACAACTTGGCATCTACTACAGATTCTTATCTTACCTATCCAACAATTGTACGTTGAATCACCAAACGGAAAGAAACAAGAGCAGTCACCTGCGAGGCCTCCAAGTCGCCTCCCTGCGCCGCGGCGGCCCTAGCTCTCGCCCTCCGCGCGTCAAGAATAGCGTGCGTGTTCACGTAGATCACCATCGGAGTCTATAACCCACAGAGAATCATCTCACCACCACAGCACATTCAAGAACCTCAAACCCCCCAAATTCACAGAGGAAGAAAACGAAGATGTTTGACAGAGGAAGGAAATGGAACGCCACAGTCACCTCGTCGGACGTGTATTCGCTCTCGCTGACCCCGTCCAGCTCCACCGTCGCGCCGTGCCACGTGAAAATCTGATCGCGAGAACAGAAAATGGCAGGTCAGTACCGTGTGGCGGTAGTGGCAAGCTGAGGCAAGCTGGTGATGGGGTAGGCGCGCGTACGGCGATCTTGGAGCGAGGAGGGACGGGGACCCAGCCCTCGGGGGGCAGCTCGGTGCCGAAGATCTCCGCGGTGCCGGCGACGAGGCGCACGCGGACGGGCGCGTCGGGGAGCACCTCCACGCGGAGCTCGCTCTGCGGTTCCAGCTTGAACTGCCGCGGCGGCTGCGGGGCTGCTGCTGCTGCGGCGGCTGCGGTGGCGGCCATGGTGGGTTTTGGGAAAGAAGGCGGCGGCGAGGGTTTGGGCGTTGCCGGGTGGGCGGCAGCCGGAGGAACTGGAAGGGGGTGTGACCGTGGGACTAAGCGGGTATCCGAACCGACTCCGTGATTTTTTTTCCTTTTTGGGCACAGGCAACTTTTATGATTCTATAGACATAGAAATTGAAATTTTTTTTGTAGCATTACGATGTTGTGGCTTATCTAAAAATAAAAGCACAGGAATCTGTAAAACCGGCTCTTCCAATGTTTCATAGAAACTTGATAAGATTTTAAAAATAGCGAAAGTTCGTGCAAAATATAGATAAATTTTTTCATGAGATCTAGATTTATGTTAGAATTCTCCAAAATTCCTATAGATTGAGCTGACCACATCATTCACTCCCTCCTTACAGTCTGAGATGCGCTACCACCCTAGTCTAGTCCGTCATTGTTCCCTGCTTCACCAAGGAGGCCAGCACCAGCAAGGCCCGACCTCTAACAGTAACTCCACAACTCTCTCTCTCTCTCTCTCTCTCTCTCTCTGGGGCCTCTGTCTCCACCATGGATGCCGCCTCTACCTACTTCCTGCCTCTGGTGGCTCCCTCGCCGTGGGATTCGCCTCTCCCGCCTCCTAATCACTTGCATCATGGTTTCATCTTCCTCGTCAATGACTCATCTGCCATCTTTGCCTATCCGACAGTCCTTCACCACCTGTGGCAGGGTCTCCCTGCCTGCCCCAGTTGCCACCCCGTCATTTTGCTACCTATGGCGGCCATCCCTCTAATTCCGAGGAGCGGCAGCAACAAAAGAACAGGCATCGCTAAAGGACGAAGCTCACCAGATCTCGAGAAGAACAACTTCTGCATAGAAGCGGGAGGAAGAAGGCTGGAGGAGAAAGATATTTGGTAAGAAAAGATTTAACTGTGATGAATTGTAAAATAGTTGACTATGATTTAGCAATTAAATTATTTAAGTTTAATCATAGAAGGATGTTGTCACACCCTGATTTTTAGTAACCTGAAAATTATGGCTTATAAAAACTTTTTGCTCTTAACTCTATGTATTTGGATCCTGTCAGAACCTTGTTCCCTAAATCATGCTAAATGTGAACCCATGCAAATGATACCAACCCTCAAACATTTATTTTCTCCTGGGATCCATCTGTCTACATGTCTATCTAATAGGCAATCTAACCCCGCATCTATCAATGTATGCAAATGTCTATCAAGCCACCCATACATCATTTATGGCAATACCTTCCTTATGTCAATCTATATAGCTACCTAGGTGTAGCTATACCTATGTCAACTTTCCTGTCTCCTACAGGTCTCATGTCTACCCCTTTCTCTCTCCTGCATGTCCAACCCTAGTTATCACTCGGATGCCTCGACAACTTCCCCCCTTGGTCTATTCAGTCATATATATATATATATACTTTTCAAATAAAAATATTTTGAAGATATCTCTAACATTGGAAATATGAATGTTCAACCAACTTATATCCATTCATGATCTTTTAAAATAAAAAATAATTCTTTTGGCCCAGCTCCAATTTTTTATTTACAAAACTGGAAGTAAATTTAAATTAGGAAATCCTCCAACTCATGCTTATTTATTCTTTCAAAAAAATTCCAAAGTATAAGAATGTGATATTTCAAAGGTTATTAATTATTAATTATACTTTATAAACAAAACCCCACTCCTAAAACCAGTTTTTCTAATTTGTTTTGCAATATTGGAAATTAGGGTTAAAACCCAAACCTATTATTTCATGTGAGCATTTGACTTATAAAAATTTAATCCCAGTTTGAGCTGTATTTGGAGTTTGGATGAGACCCTAAGTTTGAAGCTTCATAAAAATCCCCAAAAATTAGGGAACCATCCTCTTACATTATTAGCTCAAATCCATGCTCATCCATCCTTGTCCTTTTGAAAAATTTCAAATAACTTTAAAAGTGGATTTCAGCCCAATTTGAATTTAGCTTTTAAAAACTGTTTTAAACTTCAAAAAAATTCCATAAAATTGTGAAGCATCCTTTGGTAATATTGAATCCATCTTTGGAATAAAATACCATTCTCCTTTCTTAAAATTCTCCACGAAAATTTAAGCAAGATTTCAGGCTTTTCTCTATTCATTTGTGTTACTCTCCTCCTTTTATTTTGCTAGGCACATACCACCTGTACCAACCGACCCCCACCTCCTATCTGTCCAATGGTTTGGCCCCACGCCTCAGTTCTTTCTTCCACCTTCCTCTCTTTCCTCTCTTTCTTCTCTCTCTGTTTGGCTGCCGAGCCCGGCGCTCATGCTACTCTCCCTACCACGCTGCGCCAGGACAACGGCTCCACGCTAGAGAAGGGTGCCCAAAACCTCTGCTGACACCGCGCTGCCAGGCCTCGTCGCGCCCATGCCCCCTTCTTCCCTCCTCCATCCCTATCCTCTTTCCTCTGGTTTTAAAGCTAGCCCGAGCCCCTCCTTATCTAATCTTCCTCCTCTACCTCCACCATCCTACTCTTCCACTCCCCTGACTCCTTCCCCATCGCCCAAGCCGAAGCAAGCCGTCACACCACACTTCTCCCTCCACTCCGACGAGAACTGCACTGCAACCGCCTCAACCATTGCCTTGACTTCGAGCATGCCGATTATTCTTCCTTTGCGCCTACCCTCTTCTCTTCCCTCCTTGATCTCTCTCCTTTCCTCCTGTGCAGCACGGAGCTGCCGTCGAGCCCTACCCGCTGTTGCCACCACCGAGGTCTACTCCACTGCACCACTGGTCTAGCCAGCGCTTCGGTAGGTTTCCAGCCATGGGATCACCCCCAATCTACCTGACTCACCGCCCTAGCCAAGTCTCAGCCCTCGATACCAACCATTATGCAGCCGTCGGCTGCTGGTAAGCATCACTAGGCTAGTCTAGGCCCCTTCGTCTCCTCTCTCTTTTTGACGGGTTAGAACCCTAATTGTCATTAGGGTGCGCAAATAAGTTTTGTCACTCACCCCGGCCCACCAGTTGGAATAAGTGGAAACAAAGTTTTTCTAAATACATCTCCCTTTTTAGAAGGCATAATGTCTCCTCTGCTTTCCTCGGTTTCCACTTCCTAATGCCAAAGGTGCATTCCAAAAAGTACGCCTTCGATGTCATCCCCCTCTTCTCTATTAGCAGAACCTTCCCCCTCTTAATTCCCTTACGGCAAAACTGCGGAACCCCGTTTCTCCGTCATTATAACTTTGATCGACCCTGTTTTTCTTCCTATATTCTTCTAAAATCAAAACTTACTAATCAATACCAATTTCATAACTTTTGAAATTGTTTGAAATTAAAATTTATTAGCATCTAGAATAAAACCTGACCTTTTGGTTCAATAGGTTTATGCAATTTAAGTGATTTCTTTATATTAAAACACAAAAGGATTTGAAGCCTTACATTATTTCAATGTCTTCAAATAAATACCTAAAGCTATATGCATCCAAAATATTTTGAATGAAATTTTCTAAAATATTTTAAATTTAAATTTCTACCCACTGTTCCAAGTGATGTTTAAGTTCCATATATTTTTGAATTAAAAAAATTAGATTATATAGAGCCCTTTTAATCCAAAAATATTTTAAATGAATATCTTTAGTCTTATTCACCCAAAAGTCTTCTAAAGAAATTTTATACAATATTTTAAAATCCTTTCTACCTCTCTAGTTTCAAATAAAAGTTGAAACCTAGAGGTACTCCCATACCATCATAGCTAAAGCTAAATAAGCCAGGTCTTTTCAATACACTCCAAAATTCAATATCTTTTGCTACATTAATCCAAATCATCTCATTCAAATTCCTAAAACACTTCAAAACCAGAGGCTACCTAACATGTCTTGTTGGTTTGATTTGCATGATGTTGATATGTTGGTTGGATTTTGCTTGGATGTGGTGCTTATGCTGGACATCTTTTAATGTGTAGATTCAACGCTCCGCTATCTCACGTAGAAAATCCCGAGCAACGGCCATATCAAGAGCAAGCTCAAGACCAGGCCAATACTTGCCAGGCTAGCTTCCCACCTTGATCATGTTGCAACCCATACATACAAAACTTTCTTATCTTGTTTGCCAACCATGCATGCTATGTTGCTATGAACTATTATTTTACGCTAGACCTAGTTATGACCTAGTATTGCATGTGATCTAGTCTTGATCAATTATCCTTGTCACTTTAGGATTGGTTTGCACTAGTTATTATAGAAGTAGCGATGATCTAGGTAAAACTATATTGATGTACTATGGCTTAGATCTGCAGTAGCAAAAATCAAGTTTTAAATAAAAGAATTATGGATCAATATGAAACATTTTGTGAGATGAGACTTTGGGGGACATGTATTGTCGGAGGAGTGTTTTGATAAAACAAAAAAGAGATGATTTGGATCCGGGTGAGAAATATAAGATGGTGTTTGGGGGAATATTGGTGTAGATGAGAGAGCATGTTGTAGCATAGCTATATTAGCCTGTTGTAGCAGAGCTGTGGTAACATGAAGTGGAGTCACGCTCAAATCAACCAAGGACCGAACCTAAGTGCTACTCGCCCAAGTTCATATTGTACGTCCACATGCCCTAAATGGGAAGGGCTTGACCTATTACTCCATATGAAACTAACGTACAAACCCATAGGCGATCGGTGACATATGTAGAAGAAGTTGCAGCTTCTGTAGAGAGTTTTCCCCATTGTAGCGTGAGATTATACTCTACACAAAGGTGGAACACCACTCTATTTGTAATGTTGTAGCGGATTCAAGCTAGAGGTGGCGGGTTCGGCGTCAGGGTTAGATGGAGGAAAAGTCTCGTTGTGATATCCCTGCTGGCACACCTCTTGAAGTGTGCTCATGTGGCTATGGCAACAGTGGAGAAACACATCTTGTGGGTGAAGTCATACATCTCTGCAGAGTGTTAAAATATATTTGAATAGCCACGTCTGAGGTCATGGACATAACTTGGTTAGGCCACATATTGGTTAGACTATGTTTTCGTTTAAAATGTGGGACATGAGATTAAGGACGTGGACATGATGTGTCTATAGTGCATAGTATGAGCTACAGGTATGTAGCGGGAGATACAAAAGTTCGAGTTTGTCGTTAGTAATGCGTTGAACCAATAGAAGGAGCTACCGGTGTCTTAATTTGTGAGGCGGTAGCCGGGTGCTACACGTCGGTTGGGAATTATGAGGCTTTGTGTCTACTTTACTACTCTTCCTCAAATGTTTGCAACCCTATTATCGATATATCAAATGCAAACTTACATTCTTGCACAACCTGCAACATAGGTTAGAGCCATCTTCTTGAACAAAGCCAAATATGCATATAGCCATTACACTCTCTTTGGGGATGCTTGCGAGTATATTCAATGTACTCACCTGGCTTGTTGATGTGGCCAGACGGGGAAGACTTTTACCCTGAAGAAGGATAGGGTCAGTGATTATGAAAGTTATGGCGTAACCCTAGTCGGTTGCCTGTCGGGTATGGCATACTGGTGGGCCACATCATCGTTTATTTTTCGCTGCAGATTCTTGGCCAATGGGCTATAAGTATATGACCTCGACCATGATGGTTGATTTATTTATGAGTATCTTTTTTGTACGTGTATGACAATGATATTCAAGCTAACTTGTGTGTACTGGCTACTGATCATGAGACCAGTACAGGAAACATGAGGGTTATCTGGTCACTAAAACCAGGTACGCCACATATGCCAAATTTCACAGAACTTGAAGTTTTAGATATTTCTTTTGAGTAATTTTCAAAAAACACCATTTAACGAACATGTGTAAAAGAAAGAACCAAGAAAATTTGTCTAGAGACTTTGTTAAGATAACCTATGAACATTGTTCACGAGAGGCTAATTTCGTAGCTCATAAACTCACTAAAGTCGTGGGTGATTGAAAGATCATCTAGGCCCTGATATGGTTTTGATGGTTAATGGCAACCTAAACTGGAATCTAATGTTTACATTGAGTGTAAGCAGAATCTATAGGTTCCATGAAGAGAGGTTATCCAGAGAAGGATGGCCACCAAAAAGGGTACAAGGTGGTTCAAGGACAAAGAGATGGCTGTGCTAGGCAGCTGTGGCAAAGCTGAGAAGAAGCCAGTGCTGTGCAGGGAGCTGCAAGCAAGGTGATGGTGGCTTGATGCGTCAAGGGCCGTGACTTCAGTTGGTGGCAGGTAAAACCTAGATTTGCTAGTTTCTTTGAGTCCATAGGAATCACCCGTACTATCAAGAGGGATGAAACAGTAGCAGTTGTCTAAGAGAACCTTGCTCATTGCTCAGAGTGTTGGTCAAGGGGATTGGTGCTTTGAGGCCAATTGCCCTGTGTCAATAGCTTTGCACAAAAGTATGTAGCTGTGTGAAAACCCTAGAGCTTTAGGCACCTGTGTGACACAGCTGTGTCACAGGTGGTCTTCCGCTCTATGACTCAGGTACATCTCTGTACCAGGGGAGAACTTGTAAATGCTAAGGTACCTGCACTACGATAGGCGGTCTGATGAGTCAGAAGTCTGTCGGAGGTTATCTCCTTATAGGTATTAGAGTTTGAAGTATGCTGAGGGCATGTCATGTGCTAGGACCGGGCTGAGTAGTGCGGCTATCAGCTAAGGGTTCACCTGTGTGCGCCGCCGGTGACACAGGTGTCGGTCTGCCTGAGCCGGGTACAGTTGGGCGTAGGGTGTAGCTGTGTCACCGGTGGTTGAAACCGGTGGCTCACTTAATCCTACGTGGCAACACGGTAACGGTCAGATGCCTGTGGACCCTATATATAGGGGACCAGGGGAGGACTCTGTCCTCAACCTTGCTCAAATCAGTGATTCACATACGACCGTTGCAAAGCCTCCAACCACTCCACAAGAGCCAAGAGTCTAAGGGTTAGTTCGAGTGGGTTTGTGAGCTAGAGCACGAGTAAGGGTTCCTCCAAGAGATTGCTGCTGCATCATCTGTTACTCTTGGAGTTTGTCTACTCCTAGACGGGTGTAGGAGTTGTTGGTATCACCCAAGCTTATGTGGGCTGAACCAGTAGTTTGTGAAGGTGTTCTGAGGTCTACCTGCTGCAAGGCAAAAGGATCTCCACAAGCAAAAGGAAGAGTCCTGAAGGATCAGGTACTCGGAGAAGAAGCACGTTTTAGTGCTGGCCAGCTCTTAGGAGTGGTCTCTCCAACGGAGACGTACCTTCTCTGCAAAGAGTTGGGAACTTCGGTGAAAAACCCCTGAGTCTCTTTTACTTTCCTGTATTGCATGCATATCTGCTTATCCTTGCTTGCTTGTGTCTCTTAGACTTGATCTGCTAAGTTTACCTCTTCACCTGTGCAAGATTACCTTTATACCTGTGTGTGATCACCTGTTACTCAGTTGCTTCATTCACTTGTATTCACCTGTATCAGCACATGTATAACAAGCAGTCTAAGTAGAGCACCTGTGTTAGGTTAACTCTTCACCGGTGTCTTCCACCTGTGTGACAGCTGTGTGTTAATTTACACATAGTTTTCATCTGTGTCACTCACCTGTGTCACAGCTGTCCACTATTAACTTGTGAAGTTAATCTGACAACTTAAACAAAAGATTAAAAGGGAGAAATTTTATAAGCCAACTATTCACCCCCCCTCTAGTCGGCATCTCGGTCCTTTCAATTGGTATCAGAGCAGGTTGCTCTTTGAATTGGCTTAACCGCCAGAGTAAAGGATGTCGGGCTATGAGGGTAAAATACCTGTCTTTACTGGATCTAACTATACTTTCTGGAAGAGGAAGATGCAGATGCATCTTACCGCGATCGATCCAGATGTGTGGGATATTGTTGATACAGGTTATAAAGTGGAGGACGCTAAAGCTCTCACCATCAACGACAAGAAGAAAGTAGAATACCTAAAGAAGCAGCGGATATCCCGCCAACAAAAGAAAGTTGCAGCTCTCAGTGGGAATGCCGAACAACCTCGATCATCCACCCCGCTGGTGTCACCTGGTAAGATAAGTAATTACTTTATATATATATCATTCATGCCAAGGCACTTGTCATCTCATATATTACTGCAACAACTTTAGAGATTGGTCAAATGGGATCAGGACAATCTGGTCTCACCAAGCTCATGAACACACCAAACGAAGGAGGTATATATTACTTGCTATTTGCGCCTTTGTCCATTATACATATTGCAGCATATCTCACTTTTATTTATTCTTTGTGTCTATAAGCAGTCACAATACAGCAAAGACATCATTGTTACAACAATTCACTCAATGCAGTGACTCAAATATGACGGTAGACGACGATATTGATTGGCTGCATACGAATGATACGTACGAGCGACAAACGAGAGCTGTTGAAAACACACAAATCTCAAGTTGCTCCATTCAAATTTCAGGTAAATGACCAGTAATTGCTTGGTGGTAAATTATGGCTCGCAACAATAGGCTTAGTAATTATTTTTGGTAAATGTTGTGACTTAATATTCTTTGAAATTGACATGTAAATTTAAATTGTCCATGCATTGGTTTCAGATAGACAATATTCCATGGCGGCCAGTCAACTAAGTGCATCTAATGAAAAGAAACGACGCCTTGCTAGGGAACGATACTCATCGATGACAGCGGAACAAAGGGAAATTCTCTTGCATAGGAACCGGGAGTACAAGAAAGGAATAAAGCAAACCATAACATTGTCTGACCAATCTGACATTGCTCTGGCTTCAGGTGGACTTGCATACAGGTCACCAAGTACACCTGCGATACATGGAGAAGAGTCAAAAAATAACCCTATAGGTATTTTAACTTGCGATTGTAATATAGTACTGTATGTATGATTGCATTGTTTGCATTTCTATTGTGAGAGTCTAGTTTCAACTACTAGACCCCCCTGTATACATCCTCGTTAGTCCAGGATCACGCTGACGGTACACAAGCGAAATGAGCATGCATTCAAAGTTTTAAAAAACTTAATTTGAGTACAATACGCCACATGGCTTACAAAGTACTATGTCTTAACGACATTTATTACATCAGAGGAAACAGTGGAAATAAAAGCGAAGCGGCTCCATCCGTGCCACAGGCAATTGACGGAAGCCACGCGACCTATTCTTTGGGATCGTCGTAGAAGAAGTCTTCATCGGCTCCTTCTTCAGCATACTCCTTTGCACACCACCACAAAAACATGCATGATGAGTACTTCACATACTCAGCAAGCCACCTGGCGCGGCAGATGGTCCTACCATACTATATGCAAGGCTTCAAA
Organism: Stipa capillata; assembly: GCA_019208055.1. Classification (NCBI taxonomy): domain Eukaryota; kingdom Viridiplantae; phylum Streptophyta; class Magnoliopsida; order Poales; family Poaceae; genus Stipa; species Stipa capillata. The sequence continues at coordinate 107,249 of JAGXJF010003351.1, forward strand.
GGAAGGCTTTAGGGCTTAGTTGCGTAAAGCAAACTTTTAATTTGAATTACTGTAGTAGGTTTGAAGACAACATTTTGATATAAAGCAGTTTTATTAGCAGAGATATTTTCCAGCGTGTGGTCCTCGACCAACACCTTTGAGCAAGGAACTCCTGCCTTAGCTCGGCCATAGGTTTCATCAGCAAAGGGGTAGAGGGAAGTAGCAAGGGGGAGAAGGACATGTCCTTTTCATCATGAATGAGTTATGTGTTGTCCATAACCGTGGACATGGCTAATCGATTAGTTTATTACTCTGGAGAGTTTGTACACTTGACCCACATGACACAATCTTGCCTTGTTGCCACTGACCGTCGCCAGCATTGCAACAGGGAGATTGTGACGAGGTCTTTTAGCTAGATCCCCCTAAGGTGTGACATACCCACCGGGTCTGGCTCGAAGTCGAGAGTATGTCCCCGCACTCCGGTCCCCCCATCTATGCCGAGGGTCCTCGTAGCTACGTCCACCCCTTCTGCGGTACAGCAACATCGGCATCAAAGGCTGAGTAACCTACTTGACCAAGCCATTGCCCATATAGCATGTGGTTGCACTGTTGACACACTTCTCCAACTTCAAGACTTCGGTCTTAAGCGGTACGGACGACCAATGGTTCCTTTAAACCGGCCTTCTGCGGGTAGGACAACCATATGCTCCTTCATCACATGATCCAGCTGTTGCCCGCACCATATTAGATGGTAAGTTTCACCCAGAGTAGAATAGGAAGAATAGAGAGAGAGGAAAAACATCGGGCATCCGGCCCTAGCTCAGCGAGCTCAACAAGTTTCAACAAGGATCATCAATCCGATATTCATTCCTCCGTAGAGGCAAAACAAAACAACCTAAAGATGAATTAAGCATGGCTAAGCATTCTCTACTCTATTCAGAATAAAACCTATTATACTACTCAGGGTATCAAGTAAAAAAAAAGGGCGACAAGCAGACAGGGTAAAAGATGTGTCAAACGACACGCTAGCTACTGGATTAAAAACAGCATGCATGGTTGTAAAAGACAAAATATTAATGATCAAGAAAAGGGGACATGCCTTCGTGGTAATACTCTCCTTCTTCAGCTGCTTCGGTGTCCTGGGTCGGCCTCTTCACTCCCTATCGTCGTAACGAAACGAGAGCAAGCAAATAAATAACCAAATCCATTAAGTATAACTTGGAAGCAACACGAGAAGAAGCACGATGAGGGTAAGATGAGGTGGAATGGAACAATGGCGTGATAGCGTCATCGCGATGAAGAATGGGTCTTCTAGGATTGGCCATAACCATAAATACAACACATATATATATCCCCTTCCGGGTAATAGCATAGATATTCACATATATACACACATCATACACCTTAACATGCTAGTTATCATGGTAAAAAGTCAAAACAATTCACAATTAACCACAAATAAATATTTGGGTAAGTCCTAAATATTTATAATGGTTAATAATAGTAAAGAATAATTTAATAACATCTAACCATATTTACACATGTTTTTCTATTGTTTTAAAGACTACAAAATTAAGCTAAAAGCTATTCTCTACCACTAACATGAACTAATTAAACATGGAACATCTTGGAATATGTTAACAGTACTGGAACAGTACCAAATGATTTCATATTAATTTTGAATCTGAACATTATTTAATTAAAGCATTTTCTAACATTTTTAGTGTAACAATTATCTAGAAAATAGCAATTAACATCAATAAATCATACAATTGGATTCTCATGATATAATACCAATTCTAGAGACATTTCATATATAAAAGTGTTCTGAAAATATAATTTAAGTAATCATAACTATTATTCTAAGCATGAAAATTACACTAAAAGCATGGTAAAACATTATTTAATCATGTCAAATGGGTTCCCATGACTTGACATCATTCATATAACATAACATGATTTATTGGGTACTGAACATGAATTTTTAAAGGCTAAAACAGATTTATAAAGGCACTATTGCCAATTCAGTATTTTAAATATCAATTTTAAATCAACCTAGAGCACATCCTGATTTTTATAGCCCTAACCATTGCAGTTAAAATATTTTGGTTTATATGGTAAATGATTTCTAGGGTTCTTTGATCCTAGGAAAAAATTGGATATAAATAACAGAGAGCATTTCTATTTTTAATAATTAAAATAAATCTTATTTTAATTCTAGGAAATTCTACACTAGTCCAAAAATTATTAAAATTTTCAGAAGTACTCCCTATCATACTAGTAATCTACAAAAAAAGAACCACTGCAAAATAATCATCCAGTACAAAGTTATCATGAAATTTGCTCAAATTTCATCCAAATTTAAATATAATTCAAAATCTAGTGGTCGGATTAAAAATCCGATCGCACCATTGGATTCATGGGGTTCTAAAGATTCCATTTTACTACTGAGATCTATGATCGGACCTAGATTAGAGGGATCCAAAATTTAGGAAAAGAATAAGCAAAAGAGTACTGTACATGCTACAGCACCACGAGGTACTGTTCATATATGCACTGTAGCAGTAGGGTTTGGGGATGAAATCAAACTCATGGTTGCACAAGATGGGAGATTAATGGATAAAATTGGTGGATGGGAAGTGTTGCTCGGGTTGGTGGGAGTCTACCTCGGAGAAGGATTGGAGAGAGGCTCATCGTGGGTGGAGAAATCGAGGAGAGAAGGAGTTCGTCGGAGTTGGGAAAGAACTCACGGTACGGTCGGTGTAGTAGAAACCTCCAACAGCAAAGCATTGGTGGAGGGGTGCGTCGGTGTGGCCGGAATTCATCGCCGGAGTTGGAGAAGAAGAGGAGGTGGAGAAGGAATTTTTGGAGAGGAAATCAAAGGGGAAAACCTACAAGGGAGAGGGGATTTTATAGGAGGAATAGGGGAGGGGAAGAGGCACGGATTAATGCTAATTAGCACCAGATTAAAGAGAGCCAAAAATCACGGGATTTAGATCAAAAACGGCTGGCGACGTCGCGCGTAACGCGCGCTCGTGCGCGTGCTGGCAGCCGAGCACAGCAGCCATGGCCATTTGGGCTGGCCTCAGGTGGCAGCCCAAGAGGGGACCAAGGAGGAGGCCCAATAGAAAAAAGAGGCGACCCAAGGGAAAAAGAAAAAAAAAGAAAAAATGGGCAGCCCAAGAGGGGAGAGGGAGGCAGCCCAAGAGGGGGAGGGTGGCCGGATGGGCCGGCCCAGGAGGGAAGGAAAAATGGCCTTCGGCCCAGGACTTCAGGAAAAATCAAATAAAAGCCATTTTTGGAATAAAATAAATCTAGAAATTCAAAGGAGGCTTTTAAAAATACCAAATAACTTCCAAAAATTTCAGAAAAATTCCAATAAATCAAATTGAGCATAAGGAACTCAATAAAAATATTTTTGGAGGAAATTTTTAAATGATGATCAAATTAAAAATCAAAAACACACTTATTGCTCTCAAATGAATTCAGAGACTTGAATTAATTTGAAATAAATCCAATAAAAATACATATTAGCATATTACATAGTTGCACATCCTCTTACCTTTTAAAAAAAATTCAGGCCCAAAAAAAATTGAGGATGTTACATCTATGTACCTTTCAAGTTGATTTTGATATATTTCCAGATGAGAACGAGAACGAAAGGGATCCAAACGGAATTTTTGAGCCTATGGAACCACCTGCTGAATTGGAAGGTATATTGTCATTTATTTTTCATGTTGCATTTTCATCTAGGCTTCATACAGTCCAACATTGACAATTGATTCGATATTATTTACTCATAGAATGCTTGGACACCATAGAAGAGGAACAAACACAGTATGATGATGATGATGAAAGTAGGATATTCAGTGGACAAGGTAAAATCTTATATGAATTATTTGTATTTCATTTTCGTGAACCATGATTAATTTTGTACCTCGGTATTATTTCAACTCACGTCCGGTCAGGTGATGAGTTCGAATCATACATAGTGACTGGTCATGTCGCTCCTGGTATCCAGAAGCATGATCCTTATGACATCATATACAAAAACCTACCAGCCAGTCATCATGTTCTGAAGCCAGCAAAAGACTGTGCCCATTGTGGAGCAAAAAGGTTCCAATATGAGGGACCTGCATTCTGTTGCAGAAAAGGAAAAGTCAAAATTTTTATTCCAGAGGTCCCTGCAGAGTTGCGACCCTTGTTTACAAGTCAAGACGATGAGGATGCAAAATATTTCAGAAAACATATACGGTATTTCAACTCCCACTTCTCCTTCACAAGTCTTGGAGTTACCCTTGACCATCGAGTCAGTAGTGCATCAGGAACTGGTATATATACATTCCGTGCACATGGACAGTTGTATCACCGTCTGGACCATTTGATACCTGGTGGTAATGGGCCCCGTCATTTGCAGCTCTATATTTATGATACGGATGAAACATTGTCACACAGAGTTCAAAGGTCTCCAGATCTTGATATCAACCTCATACGGAATATTCTGCAGATATTAGATCTCAACCCTTATGTGCAGACTTTTACGAGCATTGGACACGTTTCCAAACTTAGATGAATATAGGATTTCACTGAATACAGATATAAGGCTAGACCAACGAAGGTACAACGCCCCCACGACTTCTCAGGTGGCTGCGATATGGGTTGAAGGGACCGACACATAGAACTGTTTTGATAGGAGTGTTATCGTGTATGGAAGAGGAGATGGTCCCTCGATATATCAGAGCATACCATGGGTGCTATGATCCTTTGGCATATCCATTATTTTTTCCTGGTGGGGAGACTGGCTGGAATCGTTGGATGCCATATAATGACGCCCATGATGACACCTTTCAAGGCCTAGGTCGTAGTTTCTACACAAAATGAAGATTTACCTACAGGTATTTATACACATCATTGATTTTTCTGGTAAAGTTTGGCCGCTTTGTTCATATGATGCTACTATTATTAACTGTTAGTTATATAATTTTGTTATCAATCATCTTGTAGATGACAACCACAACGACAATCAAGATGATGATTTTATTACTAGGATGGGCGATGTAGTCGACTCTACAAGATATGTTAGCGCAAGGGAGTATTATTGTTTCAAGCTGCAAGTCAGAAAAGCCCTTTTTAATATCTTGTTGTTTGGGGGCCGCCTTTTCCAACAATGGGCTGTCGACATGTACATTAAGATTGAGTCTATGAGGCTTGATTTCTATTCCAAGCCAGAGAATCAGAAACTAATACGTGCTGAACTCTACCAGGTACTATCGATTCTATGATTTCTAAATTCTAAAATTTTGATAAGACCATGCATTAGGTATGGAGCTGTTTACTAATGTTTAAGTTTTTTTTTGTAGGGTGTTGTTGACATCCTTGCTGCTGGCGAGTCACGTGGTTCTGAGGTTGGTAAACGAATCGTGCTCCCACGCACTTTTCCTGGAGGCGATCGAGACATGCAGCGAAGATTCCTTGATGCAATGGCGATAGTCCAGCGGTTTGGGAAGCCGGATTACTTCATCACGATGACTTGTAACCCATACTGGGATGAGATAACGGCGAATCTTGCACCTGGGCAGACACCACAAGACCGTCCAGATCTTGTGGCAAGAGTATACAGGGCTAAGCTGCGAGATATGCATGATCTTTTGATCAAGAAGAAATACTTTGGTGAAGTTGCAGCGTATGTCCATGTTACTGAGTTCCAGAAGAGGGGCCTCCCCCATGAGCACTTCCTGTTGATCATGCGCTCGGGTAGTAAGCTAACAAACCCAGACGGTTACGATAGGGTGATATCTGCAGAGATTCCTGACAAGGAGAAGTACCCTGTATTGCATTCTCTGGTCATCAAACACATGCTGCATGGACCTTGTGGTGCTCTCAGAAAAACTTGTGCTTGCATGATAGACGGGGAATGTCGTTTTCGCTATCCTCGACAGTTCTGCCCCGCTACTCAGCAAGGAAAGGACTCATATCCTATCTATAGGAGGAGGGACGATGGGCGTCGAGTAAAGGTCAGGGGAGCTGTGTTGGATAATAGATGGGTGGTCCCGTACAACCCCGGTCTGCTTATGCAATATAACTGTCACATCAATGTCGAAGCATGCTCGAGCATTAAGGCAGTCAAGTACTTGTTCAAGTACATCTATAAAGGACATGACCGTGCATCCTTCTCAGTCGAGGCAGGTATAATCAATGATGGTGGGATAATCAATGAGATTCGCCAATATAGGGATGCACGCTACGTATCCCCTCCAGAGGCTATCCACAGGATTTTTGGTTTCCATATGTTTGGTGTCTCTCCTGCTGTTCTGCAACTTCAGCTTCATTTGCCCAACATGCATACTGTCGCATTCAAAGGTTCTGATAATTTGGAGGATGTCGTCAGTCGGCCGTCTTCTTCGAGGACCATGCTTACTGAGTACTTCAATATCAACCAGGTGGATAGTTATGCACGGACTTTCTTGTATAGGGACTTCCCAGAACACTTCCGATGGGTTAAGGGTAGTAAGAAGTGGCAACGAAGAAAACAGAGAGGACAGATTGGAAGAATTGTGTATGCGCACCCTGCTGAAGGGGAGAGGTACTTCTTGCGGGTTCTCCTGAATCATGTCCGAGGAGCAACTTCATATCAGGATTTAAAAAGTGTACATGGCAAACTGTGCTCGACCTTTAGAGAGGCGTGTGAGCAAAGAGGCCTCATAGAGCATGATGGATCCCTTGATGACTGCCTTACTGAGGCGGCGACTTTCCAGATGCCTTGTGCTCTTAGACGACTGTTTGCGACGATTTTGGTATTCTGCGAAGCTACCAACATCCGAGGTTTGTGGGAGAAGCATCTAGAAGCAATGTCCGAAGATTTCCGTCGCAGCCAAACCAGCGAGGCAGAACTTGAACAAATGGTCCTTAGAGACATTAGGGATTTGGTACATTCAATGGGGAAGGATATTAGAAGCTATGGCCTTCCGCATGTGGTTGAAACAGGTGATTGTTCAGGCGACCATATGAGAGAGCTTAGAGAGGAGTTATCTGTCGGTGTGGACCAAGAACATCTAGATCTTGTTACATCTTTGAACGATGAGCAGTGGGCTGGTTCAATGAAATCATAGATCACGTGACCAACAACATGAGCCAGATATTTTTTGTCGATGGTCCAGGAGGCACGGGAAAGACGTACCTGTACAAGGCACTGCTTGCTAGGGTGCGTTCGATGGGCCTAATAGCCATTGCAACTGCAACATCTGGTATAGCAGCGTCGATCATGCCCGGTGGACGGACTGCACACTCCAGGTTCAAGATTCCAATTAAGCTCGCTGACAATAGCATGTGCAATTTCACCAAGCAGAGTGGTACTGCGGAGTTGCTTCGTAGGGCATCCTTGATAATCTGGGATGAAGTTGCCATGACAAAGCGTCAAGCAGTTGAGACACTCGATAGGTCACTACAAGATATTATGGGATGTGGTTTGCCTTTTGGGGGGAAGATTTTGGTGTTTGGTGGAGATTTCAGGCAGGTCCTTCCTGTGGTTACCCGGGGGACAAGAGCACAGATCACTGACGCTACACTGCAGAGATCTTATCTATGGGAGAAGATTAGGAAGATACGTCTCACACGCAATATGAGGGCACAAACTGACCCATGGTTCTCTGAATACCTCCTAAGAATTGGCAATGGAACTGAAGAGACAATTGGTGATGATTATGTGCGCCTCCCTGATGACATTGTGATTAGTTACACTGCCAATGAAGAAGCAATTAACAAGCTTATCCAAGACGTGTTCCCATCGCTACATGACAATGCTAGATCAGGAACATACATGAGTACACGTGCTATTCTTTCAACCAAGAATGAGCACGTGGATGAGCTGAATGCAAAGATGATCGAAAAGTTTCCAGGCCAAGAAAAGGTATACCATAGCTTTGACTCTGTTGAAGATGATTCGCACAATAACTACCCGATTGACTTTCTAAACTCCCTCACGCCAAATGGCTTGCCCCCACATGTTTTGAAAGTCAAAGTCAACTGTCCTGTCATTCTCCTCCGAAATCTTGATCCTCACAACGGCCTGTGCAATGGAACAAGGCTGATGATTAGAACCTTCCAAGATAATGCAATTGACGCCGAGATTGTTGGTGGCCAACATGCTGGAAAGAGGGTGTTCATACCTAGAATCCCTTTGTCGCCATCGGATGACATTTCACTTCCTTTCAAGTTTAAGAGGAAACAGTTCCCCATCCGACTGAGTTTTGCGATGACCATAAATAAGGCGCAGGGACAAACCATTCCAAATGTTGGTATTTTCCTTCCCGAGCCTGTGTTCTCCCACGGCCAACTTTATGTTGCATTGTCAAGGGGTGTGTCAAGGCAGACGACTCGGATTCTAGCAAAGCCAAACAAAGAAATAGATCCCAATGGAAAAAGCACCAAGAACATTGTCTACAGAGAGGTCTTAGAGGGATGAGACAGGTCTGTTGTTCCTTCGTGTCATTGCATTTGTAGTACTATGAACTCTCTATGTATCACTATATTTAGAGCTAACATTATTAATTTTCTAACTACAGCTTTTGAGCATGACCAACCTGTATCTGTAGGCAGGAAGGAGGAATGATGTCTAGGTGAACCCTTCAGAATACATACTGAAATTGCGATTTAGGACAAAGGTTCACCAAACTAAATTGTAATTTAGCAACTGCAACGTTTTGGACATCCTGTTGAGGTAATATACATCCGAATGTTTTGGATATTGCTTAATTTTTTGACGAGACATTGTTGCTAAACTCTTCGGGGGTACAAAACTGCTGATATAAGCTACTATATAACTTTATATTTTGTATGTATATCATTTAATTGGTATTCTTTTATATTTTGTATGTATATCATTTAATTGGTATTCTTATACCTTTTGCCTTATGGTGTATTGCAATAAGCTTGTTGTGTCAGCTGCCATTCTGAAAGTGCACATAATCTAATCATTTCTTCAATTCTTTTTGTCATATGGGAGTACACATAATCTTATTTTGAGAAGCGCTTCTATGCTCTCCCAAGAACTAATAATTGCACGAATTCTAAAGCAGTACTGTTAGTAGGGGATCTGTGGGTGGTTGCAAATCAAGCCCTTAATGTGCTTTATATTTTTCTATTGACTAACAAATAATGAAGGCCTATGCTGTACTGTTGTGATTTGATACTTATGAACGAAACCAATGTAATGATTTTAACCCATCTATCTAGCAAAACTAATATTCTTTTTTTTTGGTCTGTCTCTCTGCAGGGCTACTTCGCACTTCTCCTAACACAGATTGAGGCACATTTGAAAGCCCTGAATGTCCGATTACTTATGGCTCCTGTTGATCCTGAAATGGCATGAATCTGGTCCGAGAAGCTTGGGTTCACTATTTTATCAGATGAAGAGGTAACCACATCCTCTTCTTCGTGTTTTTGCTTTTCCTGTGGTTGATGAAAACATTCAGCTTTTCGAACTGTCTTAACTGGATCGAACACTATTGATAGCACTCCAGTAGCACTAACTTAATTGCACTATTGTTGTTGTGCCTGTTGCCAGAAAGAGTCACTGCTGGAGGCACACCCCTTGGTGATGTTTGAGGACCTAACATTTATGTAGAAATCACTTGCTAAGCGAACTTGATCTCGTGGCTTCAAGGAGCGAAGTTACTTTTGGAGAGCTGAGTGCACAGTTTTCGTAGCTTATTTTGTCTGATGGATGATTAAAAGCTCAACCTCTGTAGAGACACAAACTTATCTCAGTGATTTTGTAGCTTATAGCTGAACCATGCGCTCATCTCGTCGGCCGAGTGGTTACTGGTTAGCATGTGTGCCTGACATCATTTGCCACGCATGTGTCTAGCTTAGATGTGAAGGGCAGGTTTAACAGAAAGTCAGGACAGATGCTGCTGCTTCTTAATGATTTTATTCCTTTCCAACACGGCTATAAATCTACCTCTACCTGAACCGAACAGCTTTACATTTTACATTTAGCTTCCGAATATTACTAGCTCCACTTCCTTGCCTTTCAAGTGTTTCAAAGTGTTTTTGTTCAGGCACTGAAAGTGAGAATTGGAGGAAAACAAACTGATTTACTTACTCATGTCTGCAACATGTTCAGCTTGTTTTTCTCCAATATCTCACCTTTAGTAGATAGCTTGATGATTGAGTACTACTGCTGCTGCTACTTATGAAGGAACCAGGAATATACATGTGCCATTTCAAGTGAGAGTTAGATGGAACTGATCCACTGGCGATGGAAGATAAGAGGGTTCAGTTTCCTCTAATATCTCACCTTTAATGGTCTATCTGGGAAATGATTCTGCTTGCGCAGTTGCATATATATATATATATATATATATATAGGATCCACGATACCTGGCATGGAATGCAAAAATTGGAGGAAATCAAACTAAAGGTTGCTGAACTAGCGAGCTGTCCAGTTTGTTTTCCTCCAATATCCTACCTTCGTTGAACTCCTTGATGCTTGCTGCAGATACACAGTTTGTGCCTCATAGATTCAAAATTCCAGGTAATGGAAAACCTCTTCTGTGAAGAATTCAACGGTAATCCATATTTGGTAAAATCTTTTAGATGTCATGGAAAGAACAAAAATCCGGTTGCTAGGCTGGTCGTTTCTAAGCATTTTCTTTTTATGTAATTATAACAGAACAAATATTCAGAACATAAGCCATGCCAAAACACAAAAATTCAGGGCATAATTATTGCTCTATTGATCAAACTAAATGGCACATACATATACATTACAGATTACTTGTAAAGCTTCCAAGAAAAAGGTCATCTCTCTATTTACTGAACTGCCTTGATAACACAGGCATCATAGAGATTTTGATCATGAATGCCTATTGTCATAAAATGTACAGGTATGATTATCTGCAGGTAAGTGGCAGTAAAGCCTTTTCAAGGATTTACCCTATATTCTCTCTTTCCGAGTATATGCAACCACTGCGTGTGTGGATTGGATCTGATTCAAAACGAAAAACACCTCAACTCAGTAGTCCTCAAGCAATGCGTCCAATTTTTTCCTCCTTGCGGCATGTTTCAGCTTCTCCATCGCGATGAGTCCTACTTGCCTCACCCGCTCCCTCGACAACCCGAACCTGAAGAATTTTTTTAAGGCCAGGATTAGAACATCGTATGACAAGAAATTCTCCGCGAAGGGGTTTGCGCTTCAGTAATGGCCGTGTTGATAATATACAGACTGCATATAGCAATTTCAGAACCTTCTCAAGTGAGCAAATAGACTTGATTGTGAAGTAGAAAATTTAACAAGAATAGCCTAAGCAAAAAATTCTCTACAAATTGTCATGCTATGTCGATGATCTGCTTGTTATAGTAAGTTTAACAAGTACAAGACACCTTGACGGGGGGAACTCCTCCGGGTAGGCCCAGCACAGGGAGTCAGCCCAACAGGCCCGGGGAGTCCCACGGAGGCCCACTTGGATGAAGACCCAAGCGAAGCTCACACGGAAGCAACGTCCGGGTGTCATCAAGACTGGCGTTACAACCTCATCAAGGCAAGCGTTTCGCTGGTGTGAAGGCTGGCGTTACTCGGAGAGTTAAACAGAGTAAAGACGCAAATTAAAGTACGCAGTTACTGTAGCTTGGCCGACTGGCCGAATCGGCATATGTAAAGCCTATATAAGGCAAGGCTAGGGCACCCATGCAAGGGGCTAGACTTTTTACGCATTGTCTTCTACCTCTAGACAAGAGCATACTCCATCTTTCTGTAACCTTTCTCGCACAAGATCAGCAATACAATCAGCAGGAGTAGGGTATTACCTCCGCCATTGGAGGGCCTGAACCTGGGTAAAATCTCTTATGTGAACCCGCTTAGATCTTCCACTTGCGCTCCCCAAATCTTACTAGAAATGTATATTACCGCGAAATCCCCGCGACACACCTCAAAAGATATTCCTCAGTCCAAGAAGCAGTACTTACTGTTTGCTAATATCCTTCCATGTATGGCATTGTTTTCCTATACCATGATATAACCGAATGATGTCCCTCTCGCGCTCGGTGAGAGTTAAGTTTAGAAGCTTGTTGACTTCCTCCTGGTATCAGTAAAATGTTTAAGTTAAAACATATTTGGCAAATTTTATGAGGGCGTGAAGTGGAGCCATGAATCGTAAGCAATAATTAACTGAAATGATTTTCTGAAAAAACGAATTGAAAGTATAATAATGGTTTGTTACGGCAATAAAATGAGAGCATATCCATGCTCATGCCAGATCAAACAATGCAGTTATAGAGCTGTGTGGCTACACCACTAACCACACCACTCTACAGTTTTTTTTGTTGTGAAGCCAGTGTGCGAGGAGGTAGTGTCCGGCTGAGGAGCAGGCTTCTACTCCCTTGGTTTCGCAGAGTCAACGAAAATGACCCACCCATCCAAAAACTTGGCGTTCATCCCCTGCCGCGCAGTCTCGGCTTCTTTTAAAGAAGCGTACCTGACAAAACCAAAGCCCTTGGATCTCCCAGAAATTCTGTCAGTTCTTTCACTGCACAAGGCGACAAACAATTTACAATGAGCAGTCAAGATGAAGATGAAAATGATCATAACATTACTACTAAAGTAAGCCTTTTACCTTCAAGGATCTGTCCGAAAGGAGCAAATGCGTTCCTTTGCAAATACATTAGATAGCACACATCGGCCAGCTTAATTGCAGAGCAGAGTAATATATATGCACCAATTAACCCAGATCCTCACTCTCCAATCTAATTGTGTGCCAATTAACCCAGATCAGCACAATATGAACGTGCATCAAGATTTGATCACACATTGCAGAGCAGAGTAACAAATAAAAACAATACGAACGTGCAGCAAGATTTGATCACATATTGCAGGGCAGAGTAACAAATAAAAAAGGATGGAAAGCACACTTTAGCTGATTCGAACTCCCATTATCATGATCCATATCTTTACATGGATTAGTTGTGCATATATCTAAAGTATATACATATATACAGCCCAAGAACAGCCCAGTTAGGAAAAAAAACCCTAGGATGACTGCTTAATAAACATGCAGTGCAGCCTCACGTCCTCCCTGCAGTTCAGCCTCACGATCTCCCCTGCAGTGCAGCCGTCGCCTCCTTCCCCTGCAGTGAGCAGGCGCTGCTTCCTCTCCTGCCCCCAGGCCTTGATTTCCACCAAGCTCTCTCCAAGGACAGGACGCCTCTGACCTGCGTCAACCTCTACCGATCAATCGTCCAAAGGAGTCTGCGCCACTGTCCACACGAGCAACATGGTCAAGGCATGGCTAATTAAATTATGGAGCTATATAATAATCTAAACATCACTTGGCATGACTTAAGATTGTAGTTTCTTTTATGGCTTATAGGTTCCAGATTTCTAGAGATATGTGTTGTGAACCGACGCCTCTCTTCAGAGAGACGTGACAGATGATCAACTTAGCAACCGTCATTAGCAACTGCCGTCTCCTCAGAATGTATATATATGTATCAAGCATCAAAGATCAATAATAAGAATCACAATTCTTCTGTGGAATCTCTGTGTCCAAATGCTGCCTCAATCTCTCATTGTATTGTCTCTACAATCCTACTCTAACACGTTATCACGCACTTTGTTCTACTGAGAGCACTCCGGCCACCACATTGCATCAATCTCTAGCAAGCAATCAAGAACAACAGAGAAGAAGAAGCAAAACAGTGAAGAACAGAGAAGAGAACTCCGACAAACTGTGAAGATCACGGGAAGAAAACAAGAATCGCGGCACCTTACCGCCTTCTTGCCATGGCATCGGCACCTACTTCCTCCGAAGAATCGGTGACCGGCGGTCTCATCACATCAACAGCAACGGCCGCACCGTCCTCAACCACCTTGAGGCGGTTGGCAGCATCTCGAGCAGGCGTCCATGGGGCCACAACCCGGCGGCGCTCTCCGGCGCGAGAGGTGGCGCCCGCCCCTCTCCTCCCATGGCGGCTTCTTCTCAAGACCGGCGACTTCCTCGGCCTGCCCCTCCGGGCATCAAGCGGCGGCGCCCTCTGGCGACCCACCGGTTTCTCCTCAGCAACGGCACGGCTCCGACCGGCCATGTACCGCCCTCTGGTGATGGGGGCGATCTCCCGGCGGCCGGTGAGCCCGGTGCTCGGTGAGCCCGGCGCTCGGTGGCCCGGCCCCCCTCCACAGCCTAGCGACCGCCTCCGCGGTGCACCGTGGCGCGCCTCCCGCCCTCGGTGGGGCATCTCCGGTGCAAGCGGCGGCATCCGCCCGAGCCACCTCCGGCGGCGTCGTCCGCTCCATCTCCGGCGGCGGGCACGGTTCCGAAAAGCCGGCCCCCGCCGGCTCCCTTCACTCCGGCGCCCAGCGCGCCCATTTTCGGAGGAGCCCGAGCGGCCCCCCATGAACAGATGGCACCGGCGGCGATGGCAGTTAGGGGAAACCCTAACCGACCATACGGGCCATACGCCCGAGCGGCCCCCCATGAACAGATGGCACCGGAGGCTCCGCACGGGCCATACGGGCCGGCCGGCTTGCCAATGGGCCCAATAAGATCGCAGGCCATCCAGCAAGCAACATGGCCGAAAGGCCAATCTATTGGGCCGGTGAGCCCTAGCGGGACAAATGGGCCAACCGGCCTACCAGTTGGCCCATCCGGGCACATGCAAAAAAAATCGAGGGGGCTGCATATTTGTGTTTTAGCCTCCCGGTTTTCACATATTTACTAATTTTCTACATCAGTAGAATGTTTAGTATATTATTATATCAGCAAACCCTCAGGTTTACTCTTAATTACATGTTAGCCCTCAGGCTTTATGTAAAATTACATGTTAGCCCTCAGGCTTTATGTAATTTACATTTCAGACCCTCAGGTCTTAGTATATTGCATATCGCAATATGTAATCATGCATATATTATGTATTACTTCCGTAATACTATAATATATAATAGTTTATATTATGCAATTTTGTTTATTTGCAATTTCTTTATTTTATTATTGCAATATTACATTTTCCACTTATAATTCTTATTTAAAGCATCATTTTGCTTTAAAATTTATGAAAAATCATGCAAATTTGCGCATGTTTAAGTGATTATCTTCTTAAAAAAAGAAAAGCATAAGGTAATGGAGTCTATATCAATGGCTGCGATTGTAGCATCGCCCGTTCTTTGCAACGGAGTCCACGATAATAGCAGCGATTTATTTCACCCATTATTGCGAGGTCTACACCGCTTCGCGGTGACTACCCTCATAGTGCATATCTAAAATTTAAAAAGTATAGAGTCTATATTTTTGGCGGTAATTGTAATATCACCCATTTCCTCATAAATGAAGTCCAAAAATATTAGCGATGATTTTATCACCTATACTACATAGAAGATCTACACTGGGGTTACTAAAGAATCATCTTGCCCCAATTTCGTGCAATTTTAGCATCATTAAAATTTCCTTAATTTACTCTCAAGTAAATTAATACAAGCATGATCATTCATGCAGGACAATGGTAGACATATCCAAAAAGAACTTTGCCGAACTTGCCCTAGATGGAAGCAACTACCTAACATGGGCCATGGACCTTAAAATAAACCTATTAGGTCGTGGTCTTAGTGCTACCATAAATCCTCCTTAAGAAGGAGAGGAGGCTCTACCAGAAAGAACAAAATATGCAGTTTTGCATTTCATCCGGCATCACCTCCATCCCGATCTCAAAATAGAGTATCTCATGGAGGAAGATCCACTAGTCCTATGGACCTCCCTCAAGGAGCGTTATGACCAACAAAGAGCGGTCATGCTACCTGAAGCACAACACGAATGGTCTAACATTTGTTTTCAGGATTTTAAAACTGTGGCGGCTTACAAATCCGCAATTCATAAGATCAACGCTAAGTTGAAATTCTGCGACAAGGCTGTTTCAGACGCTGATCTGATTCAGAAGACCTTGTGTACTTTCCACCTCTCCATGCGTATATTGCAACAACAATATCGCCAACAAAAATACACCAAACATTCTGAGTTAATTTACACGCTTCTTCAAGTTGAGAAGCATGATCAGCTTCTTATGAAGAATCATCAAAGTCGTCCAATGGCGCTATGGCAATACCAGAAGTTCATGCCAATACTCAGAACAAATTCAATGGTCATAAGAGGAACCGCAAAGAGTTCAAAGGAAAGTGAAAACAAAGTAACAAGAAGAAATAAAACAAGTTTGATAAGGGCAGAAGTCATTTTAAGAAAAATGACTTCAAAGACAACTCTCAAGTTTGTCAAAGATGTGGATGTATGAATCATCATACAAAGAAATGCCGAACGCTAAAGCACCTGGTCGAGTTGTATCTCCAATCCAAAGGCAAAGGCAAACAAGCCCAATGGGCAAAATTCGAAGCTCACTTCATTGAACAACCAGATATCACTCTGGAGGCAGGATGTTCTCAGACTCTTCCTCAGAAAGAGAACCAAGAACAAGCCAAGAAAAATGATGACCCCATGGACATTGACGACATGCTTGTGGAATTCAATTCTCAAGACATGTATGGAGATCTCAATTAATCTACAATTTATCCATAAATTATGTCATTAGCCTATATTGTACGTACTAAGTATCAAAAGACATACTATATCGTCTATTATTATATTTATATTATTATGTACCTCAGACATAATATTTAAATATATGATGTATGTGTTCTATATAAATGAAGTTCGTAACGAATTTTCTTTCACTTTATACAGAATTTTCAAGACAATCCAATGGAGGAGGAAATATGTTTAGTGGATAGTTGCACCACTAACACGATTTTAAGGGAAATGAAATATTTTCAAACTCTAAAAAAAAGAGTAAATAAAATATTATGACTATCGCTGGACACGATGCCATAATCATAGGCTCTGGTCAAGCCATAATCATTCTCCCTATAGGTACGAAAATAACTATAGAGGATGCACTCTTGTATCCCGATTCAACTCGTACCCTACTAAGTTTTAAAGATATCCGTAAGAATGGTTTTCACATTGAAACTTGTGTTGAGTGCAATGACGAAAGTCTTCTCATCGCTAAAAATGATGGATATGAAAAATAAATACTTGAGAAAATTCTTTCTTTAAAAACTGGATTGTACTACACATACATTAGACCAATTAAACATGTTGTGTATAAAGTAATTTTTTAAAATCTTAACAAATTCAAGGTTTGGCATGATCGCCTTGGTCATCCCGGCATAGGGATGATAAGAAAATTTATTGACAATTCTATTGGTCACAATTTCTCATTTTCAAAATTATAAAAATCATCAGATTTTGTGTGCACCGCATGTGCCAAAGGGAAATTAATTTTGAGGCCTTCTCATCCTAAAATTAAAATTGAGCCCCTAAATCTTCTTGAACACATTCAAGAGTATATTTGTGATTTGATCAACCACTATAAGGGCCATTTAGGTACTTCAAAGTGCTCATTGATGCATATAAACATGATCTTTTGTGTTTCTCTCATCCACAAAGATCAATTTCTTTACCAAACTTATTGCTCAAATTATCAAATTAAGAGCAAATTATCCTGAACATGGGATAAAATTCCATTGCAATGGTTAAATGCCACTGAATACACTTCATGAGCATCAAATCACTATTGTTTGGTTTTGGGCATCAATCTGGAGCATTTTAATACCAAATATAAATACTCATCATGGTTTAGACGCATCTCTTATCAAGAGAGCCAAACCAACATATGACCAATTCTACAGAATTATAGTTAGCCAACATCTTGTTGGAGTCATACGGCCTTACAAACTGCAATAGTAATCCAAATTCGTTCAAACTGCATATCAAACTACTTCCCCACTGCAGTTAGTACGTGAAAATCAGGCATCAGCCAAAGTATTTCCCATCTGCGACATTTCGGTTACGTTACATATGTAACGATATCACCACCCCAACATACATCAACGGGCCCTCGCCAACAATTGGGATCTATATGAGGTATAACTCACCGTCAATCATAAAATACCTCGAGCCCAGTATGTTGATTATATTCTCAATAAGGACAATTTTCCAGGCATTAGGGGAAGATTCGTACCACATAAAATGCCAAGAAATAAATTAGAATGTGACAAGCATTCAGTCCTTAATCCACGTACTAAATAGACTGAATCAACAATTCAGATAATCATATATTTGCAACACATTGCAAATAGTCTGCCATATACATTTACTGGTCACAGAGGTGTCATTACATATCTTTGCAGTAAATATACCAGAAAGAGTGGAGGTACCTAATAAAACCACTCATCTCCCTAATGAGAACAAGAGGGGGAGAAATTTGGTTGCAAAAGATATTGCATCTCAAAGTGTCCACGAAAGCAGAGGAACTCAATTCCTCAATCAGAAAATGCAATTTAAGTTTAAGTTGAAAGACACCGGACGGATGCTCAACATCCAGAACCTAGCACAAATGCACGCACAAATTTAGATGCTAGGACATCGGAACACCTTAACTCCATTGTTGTGGGAAATCACAAGGAGTTAGAAGGTATAAATCAAATTTCCACAAAGTATATCGATTCAGGAGAATCTTATAAGATATAAAGACTACAATTATTGTCGACATATATTTCTCCTAAAAATTGCCAATAGATCTTCCAATGGATTCTGAACCAAAATCCTAGGTAGAGTGCCTCATGCGCTCAGATCGGTTCAAATCAGAAGATGGCAATTAAGGTAGTATTGCAGTCGCTCATCAAAAGAGAGGTATCTACCGCAGTAATACCTACTCCACATAATATATTCCCTATGGGAACAAAATTGGTTGTCGTTCAAAAGAAACGAAAACAATATGGTGGTGAGATATAAAGCGAGGCTTGTAGCACAAGGGTTTCCGCAGAGACCCAACATCGATTACGATGAGACATACTCTCCTGAGTGGAATAAAGTTCCAATATTCAATATTATTGGTAGAACAAATGAATTTGATGTAGTGACTACATATTCATATGAGTCACTAGATTCGGATACCTATACAAAGGTCCTAAAGAACTTGAAATTCCAAATCCAAAAGCAAAATCGCAACATATATTATGTAAACATTTAAAAGTCACTCTATGGCTTAAAACAATCGGGAAGAATGTGGTACAACCGATTAAGTGAATTTCTTCTTCAGAAGGGTTACTCAAACAATGATGATTGCCCATGTGTATTCACAAAGAAATCATCAAAAGGATTTTTGTATCACCTCAGTGTATACCAATGATCTCAATATCATTGGAACTACACAACATATACAAGTGGCAAGTAATCATCTAAAGACGGAATTTGAGATGAAAGATTTGTGTAAAACCAAATTCTGCTTAGGTTTACAACTTGAGCATTTTCCCTCAGGAATCCTTGTACATCAGTCTTTTCCAGAAAATCTTGGAAAAATTCAATATGGATAAATCATATCCATCCAAGACTCCTATGGTCGTTCGATCTTTTGATAGAGATAAAGATCCATTTAGACCTAGGGCCGATGACGAAGAGATAATAGGACCTGAAGTTCCTTATCTTAGTATCATCGAAGCACTAATGTATCTAGCAAACTACACCAGGCCTGATATTTCATTTGCAGTTAACCTATTGGCTAGACATAGTGCATCCTCTACTAAAAGGCATATGGTAGGTGTCAGGAATATCCTCAGATATCTCCAAGGCACAGAAGATCTTGGTTTATTCTATCAGAAAAATCAAGATATGACTATAGTGGGATATACTGATGCTGGCTATCTATCTGATCCCCACAACGCCAGATCCCAGACTGGATTTGTATTTCTATATGGTGGAACAACCATCTATTGGAAGTCCTCAAAACAGACTTTAGTGGCTACTTCCACTAATCATTCTGAAATAATTGCATTATATGAAGCATCACGTGAAAGCGTTTGGCTTCGCAGAATGATTAACCACATACAACAGTCTTGTAGAATTGGTTCCTTAGAATCACCAACAATTATCTACGAAGATAATTCTGCTTGTATTACACAAATGCAGTCAGATTATATAAAGAGCAATATTACAAAACACATTGCTCCTAAATTATTTTATCCCCATGAGATACAGAAAAGCGGGGAAATCGAAATCTTGCAAACTAAGCCTTGTGAAAATCTCGCTGATTTATTTACAAAGTCCCTACCAACATCTTTATTCCAGAAATATGTTCATAGAATTGGTATGAGACGAATTCGAGACTTGCAAGGTTTAGGGGGAAACACTCCTAAAATATAACCTAATAATGATTATCAAATCATATATATTGTACTCTTTTCCTTTATGAGTTTTTCCTAAAATGGTTTCTCATAAAAGCTTTTTAATGAGACAATATTAATACAAGCACTATATGTCATATCGTTTTCTCCTTATTTTTCCCATTGGGTTTTAAAGGAGTTTTTCATGACATATTATCCAACAATAAGAATTCATATATGCCATACCATTTTCTCCTTATTTTCCCATTGGGTTTTAAAGGAGTTTTTCATGGCATACAATCATTATATTTCTCCTCATATTTTTCCCACAGGGTTTTAGAGGAGTTTTCCAGATGCTCTTTATATACAAAGGTGAAATTGATCAAGGGAGAGTGTTGTGAACCGACGCCTCTCTTCAGAGAGACGCGACGGATGATCAACTTAGCAACCGTCATTAGCAGTAACAACAACTGCGGTCTCCTCAGAATGTATATATATGTATCAAGCATCAAAGATCAATAATAAGAATCACAATTCTTCTGTGGAATCTCTGTGTCCAAACGCTGCCTCAATCTCTCATTGTATTGTCTCTACAATCCTACTCTAACAATATGATCCATAGTCTCTCAAATTTCAGTCATATTTATCAGGTTAATCCTTCTAGATTGATATTAACATATGAGAATATGAAGGGAATACCTTTTCTAGATACCACCTCTTTTGATGCTGATGTACCCCTCTCTTGATCAGCCTCTCTAGCTTCCTTAGTGCTAGCTTGTACTGCAGTTTCAGCCTGAACATCTTTGGCTGCCACATTCTCTAGCAAATGCGCAGCGGCATGTTGATCAAAGTTTTAGGAATCAATGATAAAATTGGTATTTACAGATCAAAAGGATAAGAGTTGAATCCCTTACACGAAGACTATTGGAACTTATTGGAAAATATTAGAACTTATTGGAAAATTGCCAAAGACAAAATAATGTTGATTGTGAGGCAGCAAAGACCTATTCCGAAAAACATGAATGATTAGAATTTATTGCTATAGAATCGTATCACCGTACCTTGCCTTTTTATGTTTCAACCTGTGTTTCACTTTTGCAGATTACATGTGTGACAGAATCCACCGACAGCAGCCTCGGGGAGATTATGTTGGAATGGACCATAAGCTCAAATCAACCATCCCAGCAGGGAGTAACAGAAGAGAAAATAGATGAGTTAACTCGTGATAAGGAGATGCAGAAATCATCAGAACCTTTGTAGACAAATCAACCATCCCAGCAGGAAGTAGCAGAAGATAAAATAGATGAGTTAACTCGTGACAAGGAGATGCAGAAATTACCAGAACCTTTGCAGACAAATCAACCATCCCAGCAGGAAGTAGCAGAAGAAAAATTAGATGAGTTAACTCGTGATGATCTAGGTATGTAGCCTTATGAAATATTCTGCATGCTTCAAAAATCTTATTTAGTTCTTTATCCTTTTCTTTAGGCTTTAACAATTTTGAGTTACAGATAAAATGGAAACTGATGATGATTACAATTGCTTCTTGGATGAAGAGCCTATAAGCTATTATCTTAATTTCTTTAATTCAATTGTATGCTTCTTTTGTTCACAGAAATATAACTTTTATGAAATTGGGTTGAGGTAGGATACCATACAGATGAAGATGCAGATAGAGAAATATATGCCAAGACATAACAAACCAAAGACGGCGAAAAATATAAAAGTTATCTTAGAAGGTACATAAAAAATCCATCGATGTTTTGCTTTTATTATATTATTATTATTTTCTTCATAACTAATTTACATCAATATTGCAGATTATGTTTGCACCGCCGATGATATGTCCGTCATTAAATATATCATATCCTCACCAAAAGAAAACACTTTGGTGGACATCGATGATGTTTTTATTAAAATGATCGATTTCGACTGCCTTCTACATGATGGCATATACTTGAATGGTGACGTAAGTACAACTTTATAAAACAGTTCCTCTTAACACAAACATTTAATCTAAAATTATTTGTACTTCAAATTATAGGTCATATCTGCATACATATATTGTATAAGTGCTGAAGAACATCTACGAGAGAGGACGGATGGAAATGTGTATTTAGAGAATACATGCATCTCTGGATTACTAAAGCGTGATGGCGACATTGAGATAAGCCAAGCAGATAATGCACATAACAGCATCACACAAAGAGTGGATAAATATCTAGATCATGACATGGTTAGTCTTAACTTCCTACATCTGAATTCAATTTATTTTTCATGTTTGACTAACTTCCTACATTTGCTTCAATTTATTGTTCATGTTGGGCTGGTAGGGGTTTTGTCTCTTTTATTATTACATAGTTGCCAAAGCTCCAAAAAAAGAATGACAAAGTGAAAGCTAATGAATTCTAACAGGAATTTAGAAATTGTTATCTTTGCCATGGTTAGTCTTAATTTAGAAATTTAGAAATTCTGACAGGACCATGATATGGTTAGTCTTAGCTTCCTACATATGAATTCAACTTATTGTTTACTTTTGACTATCTGTGGCTACAACTAACCCAACATTTGCTTTAGGTCTTCATTCCAGTTAATGTGGAAAATTTTCATTGGTACCTAGCTGTTATCAACGCCCGAAAACGTGAGATACAGGTACTTGACTCACTAGGTGCTACAATGAACCGCAGCGACCTCACTACTACGGTGAGTAATTACTACATCCTTACGCCTTTTTGATTAAGATTTTGACTTATTTTCCTGCAATGCTAATACTTTGTTATTTTTGTCGTTTAAAAGTTGCGAGGACTAGAAAAGCATCTCAACTTTCCATCAGAACAAAAAGAGTTAAAATTCCATAAGTGGAAGGACCTACGCATTACGACATGGCCAATCGTAGAACATATACAGCAAGCAACACAAATAGATGGGTACACCTCCTAACTCAGCAAAATCCATATGGTGGATTTCATCACATAAAACTTATTTAAGCTATAGCATGCATAACATTATCTCCTGTAAATTATTGGAATGTATATAAACACCAAGACTTAGGCTATATGTATCCTTCCCTTTTCCATGTACATGGTGAAAATGAAATCAAGGGCTGTTGCTTTAGAACACTGCACATTTTCTTGTTATATCAAATCATAAGGTCTATTAATCAAGGCCTGTTGCTTTTTTTAGCATGAATGCAGTGTCAACTTACTATTTGCATTTTAAGGCCATCATAAATTAATGCATATGAATAGTTAGTTATTAGGAGTATAAAGCTGAGTTATCCAGGCTGGATTTGGGGTGTGGATAAGACAAGGGGTGGAGTGGTTAAGGGAAGCAAGAAATGGAGTGAAGGGAAAAAACACTCACTCACCTCCCCTCCCCTCTCCTCCTTCCTTCCCTCGGAATTAAGTTAGAAGAGAGGCAAGGAGGGGGAATAAGTATCAGTATCACCTCACAACAACTTCACTGATACTGCTTTTTTGTGATCCTTCTTTGGAATGTATAGCCTCTGATTGCTTCTTACTTTCCTATAGCTTTCCATCCTTTTTGGAGGTAGGCAAAAGGCTCACCTATTCTTAGTTTTATTTTCTCCTCTTTTTTGTGTGTGTTTTGATTGGAATTCAGAAATCAAAATGGTTAAGAATAGATAAGAAAACGCAAGTGTACATATTGTTTTGCTCATGACAGAGAGTTGGGGTCACATGAAGCAATGACTTATCTAGCCAAAATGGGTATTAGAAAATGGGGTACTATGTGGAATATTTAAACTTTTAGTGCTTAGGCTTGTGGGGTAGATAGACACATGATCATATCATTGAAGATTGGCAGTTCAATAAATACTACAAAAATTAAATAACATGGCTTTTTAGTTGCCGTCAAGCTTGAACTGCAATAAGAAATGTAAAAGATCATGCACCTGCTTAAACAAATACGTATGTCATGATCTTCCTCCTACTATATTCTGAAGTGACAAATATAGTATATTTGTGGTCAAACATTTAGAAGGATTACTGCAGGCATTTCAAAATAAGTAAAATTAAATAGCATGGCTTTTTAATTGCCCTCAAGCTTGAACTGCAATAAGGAACATGTAACACAGAAAAGGACATCCGAAAAAAACTCTCACCTGAATAAAGGCTGCAACATCCGCCTCAGCAGTACCTCCAATTTCTCCAATGAGAACAATACCTAAAAGGCACATAGCAATTTTACCAATAAAAATGATACTTAAGAGGGATATAATAGCTTTGAAAGATGAGAACAATAACTCAAAGACATACAAAATTAATATTTTTCCTTCCCGTTGGTTAAATTAAATAAAGGTGTACGTTAATATACTTTTAATCGTGTAGCTCATCATGCGGGCTGTTTATGGTCAACTTCATGGAATACTGGACAGGAAATATTCTATCTAACCGTGTTACACAGGTATATTGGTTAGGATCACAAAAATTATCTATGTTAAATTATTCTCTTACAATTAGTTGTGCTTACTATTTTGCAGGAGGATATGAAAAATTTTAGGCAGAAATTAGCTGTCATGTTGGTTGACTCGGAGCTCAACAAGATCAACAAAGTCTAAAGCACGAAGGTATCGAAGGCAAAGAAGAAATCTCCAAAGATGTCGTGACTTTGCAAAGTCCTCCCAAGTGAACAAAACGACCAAACTCATTAGAGGAAACCGAAGACCACATATCCTTATGTGACCTTTCTCCTTGCATCATGCCGACAAACAGTCAATTAGTAGACGAACTTTGCATACATATCATGACGATTAATGATGCTGAGTCTTTGGAGTAAGACACTTTTTAAAAAAAAATATACGTAGCGTTCATATAAGTTATTCTTATGTCATTGTACTTTGTTTGACAGAAAGGAATGGGTGCTAAGCTCTAAACCTTACCCAATTAGGTTAAGTCTCAAAAAATTACAGGACATACTAAATATGGACCAATCTATGGACGGCGATTGTTTCAACATGGCTGTACGGATACTCGCATGCGACGAACTCCATATGTTGAGAGATACCCCAGTTCACTACATGGACCTGATGTTTTGCGTAAGTTATTACAATCACATAATCACTCTTTCACTACTACAGAAGCGCTCATCCTTGACGGCTTATCCGAGACGGTTCATCGGACCAGTCTGGGATAGCAACCATCATAGACGGGTTTTTATTTCCCACCTGTCTGCGATGATAAACAGGTCATCCGAGACGGGTTTTTATTTCCACCCGTCTGCGATAATCGGGTCATCCGAGACGAGATTTTATTTCCCACCCGTTTGCGATGATAAACAAGTCATCCGAGACGGTTTTGGATTTTCAGCCCGTCTATAATCAATCAGGCCCATGAAGCCCAATAAGCTGACCCTAACTCTCATGCAAAAATCCCCAAGTCCCTCCTCTCCCTCAATTGCGCCCCCTCCCCATCCCTTCTCTCCCTCAACTGCACCCTCCTCTCTCTCGCCCTCTCTTTCCCTCCCCGGCGCGCGCCGCCTGAGCTCGGGCACCGACGGCGAGATCCAGTAGGCGCCGCCCGCACCGGGGCACCGACGGTCGGATCCGGCATGCACCCCCCGAGCTGGGGCACCGGCGGCCAGATCCAACGGGCGCCACCCGAGCCTGACCCCAGGCACCGGCGGACCTTGCAGCACGGCGATGGCGTGCATGACGCCGCCCCTCCTCTCCTCCTTCCGACACAGTGGTGGCCGGATCCGGTGAGCACAAGACAGGCGCGTGTGACCCCGCCCCTCCTCTCCTCTTTTCGCGGCGGCGGTGGCCGGTTCCGGCAAGCACAAGGCTAGATCTGGCGACCACAAGGGCGGCGCACACGACCCTGCCACTCCTCTCCTTCCTTCGGTGCGGTGGTGGCCGGATCCAACGACCACAAGGCCAGATCCGGCGACCACGAGGCCGGCGCGTGCGACCTCTTCCCTCCTTTCCTCCTTCCGGCACGGCAGTGGCCGAATCCAGCGGCCACAGGAGGCAACGGCACTTGCGCGGGCGGTGGCACGCGTGGGGGTGGCTGGATCCGACGTCGACCACGAGGCCGGCGGCGACCACGGGAGCTAGTTCGGCGGCCACGAGGCCGGCGGCGGCTGCTTTTTTTATTTTTGTAATTCAACATCCGAGACGGGTTTGAAGCAACCGTCTGGGATGAATTTTAGTCATCACAGACCACCAATCCGAGACGTGTCCGAAAACCGTCTCGGATTATGATTTTGACCCGTCTTCGATGTATGTTTCTGTAGTAGTGTTTGCATCATATTTCTAAACTTTCTTTCTATCTCAGATGGTGTCCGACTTCGCACGAGACCCGAGGCGTCGTGGAAGGCTTCATGTTCAACGGTTGGCACAATTGTTTGATAGCTGGCCTGGAATAGACTACAATATCTCTAAGTGCAAGCTGGTAAGATTGGTTCCTTTGTCCATTGGTGTCGCGATTTATGTATTCCTAACGCCTATCGTATGCAGATTTTATTGCCATATGCTTTCCTCGGAAAGCACATGTTGTTCGTCTTAGACCAAGATGCGAGAACTGTTACTATATTGGACTCACTTCCTATACCGGCTCAGTTTAAACACACTCCAGTCATGAGGTATATATTTAAAATTCAAAAAATTGCCATTAACCTTAAGCTTGCCTTTGAAGTAAGAAACCCTGAGTGGAACGACGATATTTATGTATGGCGTCACATATTGACTGTTGGTGCTCCGATAAACCCAAACAGGTAACTTGGTTTCAACCACATTATAGGTTATTTTATTTTATATTTTATCTAACACACAAGGTAACAATTCATATATGTACAGTGCCTTGTCTGGTTATTTCGTTTTCAATTTCATGCGCTCGTGGAATGGTGAAGCACTAGAACCACCAGTTTGCAAGGTGAGCATTCTTGTGTGCACATCTCTACAGTCTTTGTACCTAAACACTTCATGACCATGACATACAATGCACATGCAGGATGGTTACGAATTGAGGAAGCAGTTTTTGATACATTTATTGAAGTACAATGGGAACGAATCTGAAGACAACATCCCTCACGTGGAACGAGATTTACTTAAGCGACTAAGGAAATAGATGCTCTAGAAAGAGATAATTAGCTGTGACTTATCTCTTAATAGCTGTTTTTGTATTCAAATAAATGTTAACTTGTAATATTAAGCAATATTACTATACTCTTTTGTACTTATGCAAATTCCACATGCATTGGTTGAGACGTGTGTTGCAATTTAAAATTTGGAAGTTAATGCAAGAAAATTGGTGCAACTGAAATTTGTGAAGTTTATCCTATAGGTATGTTCTAGAGGGTTCATGGGAGAAGCAAGTATTCAAGCTAATTAAAATGCTTCTCAATATGATTTGACTATGTTAGAAATAGCATCTCTGTTTCAGAAATCAGAAAAGGAGTAAAAATATGTGATCTTTTAGAAAAGGAGTAAAGATCTTCTGGGTTAGCCGCTGAACTCAGACTTCTGGGTTCCGTATGTATTCTTGCCATTTTTCTCATAATGGCAGGTGCGCTCAAATTTGGCAAATGTCTTGTGAACAAACTCATTAGAGTTTCATAGTCAATTACAATGCAGGTAGTCACAGTTGAGCATACTGCACTTGCTAATCTCTACATTTGACAATTAAGAATACAAAACAGATTTTACAATGCTGAGATACAAAACAGATTTTACAATGCTGAGAAACCTTAAACCAGAAGCAAATAGCCATTCCTTCATCTCAAGATAATTTGTCCTATATGTATTGTCCAGACATATTCAACTTTTTCTAAATATTTTATGAATGTTCTTACTAGCTAAATTTGAAGCTCATACAAACTATTATGAACAAATTAGCATATTTTGCTCCTTAAATACCTATCAAGGCTTGCATGCATAGTTTAAAGGCTGAAGCATATACCTTAGAGCACCAATCATCGGGATATTTGTTCGGGTTAATTCGGACTTTTCAGTTCTATTTTTCAGCAATTGGATAACCTGCAAAGTTGCCTTGGCTAATAGATCATCTGACAAACATGGAGCAAGCAATTGTGAAAAATAGTGACACGTTAGCCATTATAAATAAATATCATCAAACAATCGTTTACAACCAATGAAAATCAAAAGAACTATAAAATGCATTCAGGCGTGAGTACTTACCAATGCAAGAAACAAACTTTTTTCTGACGCTTGCTTGACTGGAGCTCAGCTGAGACACAAGTGCAATATAATATAATCATGATCTTCTGTGATTAGGTTGCCAAATCTATGAAGTACATCACCTAATATATCAAGACATTCGCATTCCATTTCAGCACTTTTTCCCTGGCAACAAAAGAAGAGGTATATCAACACATTCACATTTATCTTGCATAATCTCTACATCTGACAAATAAGAATCCAAATTGGATTTTACGATGCTTAGATACCTTAAACCAGAAGCAAATAGCCATTCCTTAGATGCAGAGGAGCAAATGTAAAGGAGATGGTGGTAACTGTAAAACCAATTGAACTACGTCACGGATCATCCTAGTCTAAATTCGCACTTGGAATAATACGCATGCACTTGGAATAATACGCAAGGCAGGGTCACCACCTGGTTGACGTGATCCCACCACCGGAACTCTGCCTCGAATCGGTTGCACAACGTGTTGCAGAGAAACGTCGGGTAAAACAGCACCCTGGCGCCGGCGCCGACGAGCACGCGCTTCGTCCTCAGTTGTACGACCTCGCCGCCGGCCCTAGCCTCCTACTCCTCCTCCTCTACCAGCATCCAGTCACCTTCCCCAGCTTACGAATCCTCATGCCCGTCCCCTCCTCTCCTCCTCTGCCCCCAACAGCATGAGGCCCCAACCCTATACGCCGAGACACCTCCAGGCTCCAGCTCCCCTCCTACCCTTCCAAAACTAGCAGATCTGAGGAGGCGTGGAAGGGAAAAATCCGTGGATCGAGAGGGGTGGTGCGATGGTGGCTTTGCCTTTGCTCGGGGCCTGGGGCTAGAGAGATGCGAGAGGAAGGTACCTGCAAGTCACGGCGAGGAGGGCGATGGGGGCAGCGGGGGTTGCCGGTGGCGGAGATCCCGGCGAGGCGCGTGGTGGCGGCGAGGAGACGCCGGAGCGCGGCGGCAGGGTGAGGCTCGACCTCCATTGATGCAGTACCCGCGGACCACCGCTACGGACGGGTAGGAGAGGCCGGTGGTGTTGTCGCCGGCGAGAGAGCCCATGGCGGCGGCGGCTCATGGGAGGACAGAGGGGGGCGCGGCGGTGAGGCTGGTGAGGCGGTGATGTCTTCGGTCAAGAGAGAGTGAGAGGAATGGGGAAAGTGGTAAAGAGAGAGAGTGAGAGGAATGGAAAAATCATCAAATGAGAAGAGAGAGAGTAGAGAAATAGAAAATGAGTTGTATTTTGGAGAATTAGATATGCCATATTTGCTTAGTTGATCAAAGTAAATTATGTTTGCATAATAAAACATGAAGACTACATTGAATATTTCATAGTTTTACAAAAAAAATTGATTTTGATGTAATTGAACCACAGTTAAAATTCTAATGAAATTACACTGTGGTCAATATAATTTATAATTATTTATAGTTACAATTAGTTGAGATGTGTGCTTAACTAAGAACATTATTTTTTTTGGATGTTATGTGAAAAGGACTCAAGCAAGTTTAAAAATATTGTTATCTACTCTGGTCGGACTGAAAATTATTGGGGACAATTGAGAAGACGTCGCATTATATAAGCTTTATCTCAACGGTGCCTACAAATATTTATCTGAGTATTATTTTCAAACAAAATAAAATCGATGAGAAAATAATTCTAAATTTGGTGAGATTATATTAGAGTAGTTATAACTTCAAAATTTAGAAAGGGGCTCATATTTGGTGAGGTATATATTAGACAATGCGACTGTATTGCATGTGCTTGGTTACTATGATTACTATTATTTTTAAAATTTTATTGATGATTACAGTATGAGCATTATATAATGTTTTTTATAGTCGTAATTTGCATTAGTCGAAACGTGCGTTGCATGTGCACGCTTACTAGTTAGGAAAGGTTACTAGTGGAGGAAGAAGTCGAAGACCAAGGGTGCTACGTCGGCACTTCCTCCTGGAACATTGGACCCTTGCAGTGAAAGATGAAGGGCTAAATTGCATAAAAATAAGCTTAAAAAGGAACTGCAACAGCCAAACCCTAGATCTCCTCTCCCGCTTGCTCAAACTCGCGCCATCTCTCCTCCTTATGTCGTCCTCTCCTCCTCTTGCCCCTCCCCCAGCGCCGCTGCTTCACATGCATTGCCTCGCATTGTGCCGCCGCTCCACCTCTAGGCGCGTCCCTATCTCCTACCGTCCCATCCCGTGCTCCTCTATTCTCGCCCTTTTCTCCTTCTCCCGACGTAGAGCGGCGAGACGAGAGATGGCCGGAGGAGGTCCAGGCGAGGAAGCGGGAAAGGGATGAGTGAGGTCAGTAGAACGTGAGTTCTTGCTAGGTTTGCATTGCCAAACTCGATTTTCCCTAACTTATTTCTAGATTTTGTTTCAGGAGCCCCTCTCTTTGGTGCTCTCTTCGTGTTTCCTCAAGCTTGATG
The DNA here is from genome assembly GCA_019208055.1 of Stipa capillata. Lineage (NCBI taxonomy): Eukaryota > Viridiplantae > Streptophyta > Magnoliopsida > Poales > Poaceae > Stipa > Stipa capillata. The sequence goes on from JAGXJF010003351.1 coordinate 138,007, forward strand.
GAGGATTTCCTCTCCGTGGAGGTATTTTTCCATGCATATCCTGCACATTTGGTCCTCCTAGAGATGCTCATTTTCCGAGGCGATTAGATCTCCGACTCGCTTTACCTGGAGCACTTAATGTTTGTTATTTCACTACAAGTGTCTAACGTACATATTACTAGTATATATTTTGATCTTACTCTATAGTGGTCTTTCACATGCTTGCAAGAAATTGCCTCGTGCCACCTAAATGTATACATAAATGAGAAAATAATCTAGAAACATGCATTCCTCAATTATCTGACATGTGACCTAAGTAGTTAATTTGGAGACACGCTATTGTCAAATGAACAAAGTGGTAAATATGAAGAAGCGACTCATCAAGAATAAATTTGTGTATATACATAGGTAATTATAACGCCATTAATCCTATAGAAACGAAGGATGACACTAAAAAGAATAATCATGAAAGGGGAAAGAAATGCAATCTATTGTTACTTTGATAATAATACTGCTTAAATGATGTAAGTTTACTCAAACAGATTTTGAAGCTTAAATCATCAATAGACTGCACCTTAATAAATTTCGAATGAATATTATCTTAGGAAAATCTGAACAAATTTGGTACGATCCTAACAATACTCTTTTCCAATTGGTTGCAAGTTGTGATGCCCGCTTTCGTGTTAGAATGCCATCTCACTGATCATTTTTGGTTTTGCTCCTTTTCATGTTTTCATTAGCAAAAGGAAGAAAGGCTCTAGTTGTGCCCAAACCCATCAACTTTCGGCCATGAAGAAACTCAATGTGATTCTCTAATATACACTTTCCTTTGTAGTTTTCTACTATATATCACTGCCATGTTTTCACTGATGGCGACTACTATATATGTGCTATGTACTGCTATTTGGTATTATGGCTGACTTGGTTCTAAAAAAAAAGATAATATGGCTGACTTGAAGTGGTTCATGGCACTTAATTTTAGATCTAAAAGAATGCTCTCGATGTTCTCAGTGAAGTTTATAAATTCTTTGATATATCCTCAGAAGGCTAAGCCACGTAAGCCCACCATGAAGAAACTCAATGTGATTCTCTAATATACACTTTCATTTTATTTTACTACTATATATTACTACCATGTTTCCACTGACGGTGACTACTATATATGTGTCATGTACTGCTTTTTGGTATTATGACTGACTTGATTCTAAAAAGAAGATAATATGGCTAACTTGGAGTGGTTAGGGTTCTTAATTTTAGATTTAAAAGAATGCTCTCGGTGCTCTTAGTGAAGTTGAGAAATTTTTTGATGCATCCTCAGAAGGGTAAGCCACATAAGCCTAGTCCAGAGATTTCCCTATGCATAATTTCGAAGCTGAGAAATTTGCGCCATTGTTTTTTCCTATGATTAGTTCATCAGGTCAAAGAGGAAGGATGACTGGCCACGCGATGCAGCAACGATATTTAGAGCTGAGCTTCTAAGTTGGCGACTTCCGTTTTGTTACCATTTTAATTTCTAGTTATAGAAAATCAACACGTATTAGCTTAGGTTGCAATCTTTGGCTCTTTGAACAACGTTGTTGTCGTTATGGAAACAACATAGGAGAGGGGGTGTCGATAACTCGATGAATAAGTCATATGAGTAATGGATCGTGTACGATGGCCTTATTAGAAGGTCAATGTACACTCGATAATTTGAGACACATCAATGTTTTTTTGAATATGTTCAATTGCCTCATGGAGCACGACCTAGTCCTATGTTGAGGGAGGCGTCTCGTGTGGGATTCCATTAGCGACTTGGGCCACCATGGACTTTCCAAGGCCGCTTCTAGAGGTCCTCATTTGGGACATGGAGCTCTAGACCTCCTTTTATAAGATATCTCAGTTATGTGATGAATTTAACATCCTTCTATGCCGGATTTATATATGAAAGAGCCCTCACAACAAAAGACCATGAGTGCAGTGCCTTTGAGGGATTGGAAAGAGGTAAAACAGGAAAAATGATCCATAAGTTGGTGTATAGTTCATGGTGGACCAAAATCCCTCGTACACCTCCTTTGACTTCACTAATGGCCTTGTGGACTTGGCCTTGTGCCATGTAGATGCCACATAAGAGCAAGAAAAACTTTAAACTAGGTAGTAAATCCCTATGTTTAAGGATAACAAGTTAGAGATAAGTCCACGACCACTACGACTCGGGTCATCCTCTATATAAAGTACCTAGGGACCTCCAGAGGGGGAAGGAGGATCGAAGCCATACACAAGCCAGAAACCTTTGGAGATTGAGCCCTAGCCTCCACGAGAAGATTCCACCAACCATCCAGATCTACTCGGAGAATGACCCGATTAGGTTTAGATCCCATCTAGGATAGCTACTAACATCCCCCTTTGTAAGATACTTGAGATTCGATACATACCAACAGGACATAGGGTTATTATCCCACAGGAGGCCCGAACCTGTATAAAAATCTTGTTTCGTGTTCCCTGATACTGTCAGATAATGGTCCCAGGGGTCCCTACCCTTCAACAAATCTCTCTGTCTCACGACTACCATAAGATCGACAGTTTACCAATCGTCGACAAGATGTTATCGGCCGATCCATATAGGAATAATTATATCCTAATAGGAGCCCCCTTGAGCTGTTGTCATGATAGTGACTGCAGGTCAACTTCCAGATGTCAACAAATATTATGTTGTTCCTTTATCTTTGGGCTTGATCATCGTTGCCTTGAACGGACACCAAATTGTTTGACTTTCGAGGAGATTTTTGCTCTGATCCTGACAACTGACGAGGAATAGGGGAGCGCAAATTCCTTTGCTGGACTCATGAGGACCTTATATTTTTTCTTCTTTGATGGGACCCTCCTTCCCTATTTTTCATAGAGGAAAAGAGGAAATCCACGAGGTTTGGCTTGTTTTTCCTGACCTTGGGTCAAATGGGGGTTCTTCATTGCGCCGTGACCCATGTGGCTGCACTCAGGGCTTCATGAGCCTTAGCCTACCCAAAGCGTCCGACTGAGAAAGGACGGGCACCTGTGTGCCACTGTGCGTGGTCAAGTGGGCCGAGGCTAGGCAAGGCCTGCCTAGAGGGAGCGTGGTGGGTGCCTCTTTACGCGATCGAGTGCGACGATTCGCTGGGACATGGCTAAGCAAGGTCCATCCCACGAGGGACGTGCATCCGATGACCGAGTTTGGCCCAAACGATTTCATCTAACGGTCATGGCCTTTCTTTCTTACTGGGACTAAAGGATGAGAAGGCTCTAGGATTTCGCCGCCCCTCTCCTCCTCTTTTGCTTTACTTTCGGTGCCCTTGGCAACATGCTCCGGCTGGTGATGGCACGAATGGGCTATGTACCTAACATGTGCCAGCCATCAAGCTCTCCTACATGGACACCCTCTTGGACTAGCTATAAAAGGAGAGGATGGCGCTCCTGTGCAGCTCGTGGACATCTCGTTGCCCTCCCGCTTTTCGAAGACACCATCAGCGGCATGCGAAGGGTCACGACAAGCTCTAGACGCACACAAGTTGTCCTCCGAGTGGTGGCTTCCTTGCTTGTGTGGAAAAGGTCCAACAACGCATCAGGTCGCTGAGGAGCGGCACGCCAGCGGTAGTGGAGCGATGATAGCTTGATGCGTCCTTACACTATCATGGCGTGGTGAACGGTGCAGTGAAACTAGAGGAGGAGGTCAGTAGGCTCGATGCGTCCTTACACCGTCACGGTGTGGCGAACGGTGCAACGAAACTAGAGGAGGAGGTCAGTAGGATAGGCCCCGCGTGTTGTGTGCTGGAGTAGCGTGGTCGGGCATCACGCGAGAGGAGCCGGCGGGTGAGCGACGTCCTTGGGCTTGATGCGCTCGCACATGGGATGCTGTGGCGGCGCAACGAACGGCACAGAGAACTGGAGGAGGATAGCAAGGCGAGCACACGCAACATCTTAGGTCAAGCATGTGTGTCGTGCGTAGGAGTGGCGCGGTCAGGAATCGCGTGGGAGGAGTAGGTAGGTGCATGTGGCGCCCTGGGCCCGGGGTGCATGCTACGCGGGTGTGGCGAGCATCAGGCACGGGAGCGCACTAGCACACAAGAGTGCGCACGCTAACGTTCGCGTGGCGTGGGCACTTAATGGTGACAAAGGCACCTGCACGTGCTCAGTTGCGCTCGTGCCTGGCTTACACCTACCGTGCAAGGGGGCCGTCACGCAGGTCATTAGGCCTGGCCTTCTTGGACTCGAGGCGTAGCTAGGCTATCTTTTATCCCTCTTTCAGATGGGATTCAGTCAGTGCAGTCTTGCTCGTGGGTTGCCGCGGTGTTGAACAAAAGGTTAGTGTATAATATTGCAGGGCAAGGAAGCAATTTGCACGTCATACTTGTAACGGTATGAAAATTTTCAAATTTTGTTTCAATGCGAATTTTTTTAAATCCAAATTTCTTCTTCTAGACCTCATTTCTTTTCCTTTCGGCCCACCGTCCATCTCCTCGGCCCATTCGGCCCAACTCCCCATCGCCTCCAGTACCGGTCGCCGCCGCCTGGGAAGTGCACCGCCAGCGCCGCTTATTCATCTCCGGCGACCATGCGGGCCCACCTCTTTGCCCAGCTCCACGCTCGATGCTACCCTTTCACGCGTCACCCGCTCTTCTCCCCTCTCAGCACCGCCCGTCGCCCGACCGCTACGGCTCGCCGCCCAAGCCCAAGCACCTGCCAAGCAACGCTTGCGCACCACGTGACCCAGGCCCCTACAACGACGAGATCATCTCATCAGGGCGCTCCCCGATGCGTCGAGCACCGAGCCTCCCTCGATCTCCTGACCGCCCTCACCGCCTATAAAGCCCCACGGAGATCTCGCTCCAGAGCTCCTTCTCTTGGTACACGAGCTTCCCCTCCTCTCCACGAGCTCCTAGCTTTGCTTCTCCTCCTTCCCGAGCCTCAACAGCGTCGCCTTCATCCCCTTCTTCTCCGATGAGGTGAGCCCGAGCTCCCCATGCCGATGCCGAGCTCATCTCCCATGGCGATGCCACCTCCTCTCCCCAAAAATGGAACCACCATCTCCTGTAGATCCTCCCAATGCCCTTCCCCTTCCCCGACAAATCTGAGCTCCCCGCCGCCGCCGGCCACCTCCCCTGTTCCTCCCCCTTTCCTCAATTTGAGCACCGGCTTAATTTGGAATTGAGCCGAGCCGGTACTCCAAGACGAGCCTCTTCGGGCGGCTCAGACCCGAGCCGAGCTGCCCGGCTCTTCCGTTCTCAGGCCCTCTTGGGCCGGCTCAAGTGCTTGCTGGGCTGAGTCCATTTAGATTAGGTATTTCTTTTTCTTTTTCTGTTAAACCCTAAAGCCCATGTCTAGCCCAACCCACTACCCATTCCAAGCCCTAATAAAACCTAGCCCTAAAGTCCAACCCAGTCTAGCCTGAAAAACCCTAATGAGCTCAATACGAGTTGGCGGGCCTGACTTGACTCGAAAACCCTAAAAACATAATTATATACCATTTCGATCATCTCAACACCACGATTCCATTTATCCATACCATTAGACCTAAAATCTACTTCTTGATACCCAAAACCGCAAAAACTCCCTCATACCACATATACACACACAATCCTTTGTCCGAAACCCTAAAACACCACATGGGTCCTCTTCCATATTTCCAACGTCCCAATTTCTCCTGCGTATACTACAAACTCTAATCCCATTCCTAAACTCCCTACGACCCCACAAACCCCCTCCTTCTTATTTATGGTATTATTGTCTAACTATTTTATATTTTTCTCCCAACTCGCATTCGTCGAGCCCGGACTTATGAGTGTTTGGTTCTTTTCACCAATAGGACATGGTAGTGACGATCGGACGCTTAGGAGGAACCCGACGGTGAAGTTCTCCTTGAAGACAATGATCAAATCAATCTCGGTGCAGTAGGCAAGTCACATTCTTTTGTTCATGTTGATCCCAATTGCCTGCTATTTATTGTATTACTAGTTTAGTTAATTATTTCTTGCATGCTAGTTTAGTATTGATATATTTTTGAATGATATGCTTGTATAGTTAGCACCTACCACCCCACAGCCTCAAGCTATTTTTGCTAGCCATATTCACCTTGGAGGCCTTAGGATGAATATAACTCATATCAGTATCCTTCACTGGCATTAGAGGCTAGGCTAGACTATACGTAGGAATATCGGTAACCCTAGAGTGAAACTTGGAGAATGTGGTTTTAAAAAGAATTCGCTGACGGTTGGGGACAGAGAAGATGTGGCCTTTCATCTGTTGATCGTGCAGCCATACCCCTTCCGGGAGTAAGGGTTATGGGTTGGATTATCTTACTCAGGGCAGTTAAGGACGAGATCCTTGTGCTAAGTGATGAATACAGAACCGCTCAACCACATGTTTGACGTGTCAAACCTGGACTAGTAAATCTGCTCTATCCGCTAAACAACTACAGACTAGCTTGCCATTCTTCTTCTTTGGAAGGCCCGCAGAAGTGAATGAGGTGATAGGCCATTGATTGGGAAATCACAACTGGAACTCACTGAACTCCCGGATTGCGAAGTTGACACTGGCCCGTCGGCTCCCGGGAGAGGAGTGACATAGTGTTCCTAGGTAGGAACTTCAAAAGATAGAGCAGATAAAAAGCCTTGTTATCTTACTTCTGTCGACACACCGATGGGAGTGTGTTAATCTCGAGTGGCAATAAGAGCTATATATATCATGTCGGTAAAGTTGAGCAACTCTGCAGAGTGATAATAAAGGGTATTCGAATACGCCGTGCTTCCGGTTAATGAAGCTGTGTTCAAGGGTGATTCCGACTACAGTGCATAAGTAGAATTTGGTGATGGATAATTGAATTGGTGATGACCCGGCAGGGTTATTAAAATACAACTGCTTTGGAGTCCAATTGTTTTAATCGTGCGATTCTACTGATAAGGTGAAGTTTAGAGTTATGCATCCACCAAATAATATGAAACCCTATTCCCTTCCTTTGAGAATCCCTGCATGGTAGCTAAACATGTAATTTCCCAATGTGGCTTGCTGAGTACTCCATGTACTCATTGCTGCACCAACAATTTTCAGAAGAAGATCAAGATGAAGACCTACAGATAACGCGTTAGGATTACGACCGAACTCAAGCCTTCCTGTGGGCTTTCGTCGGATTTTTTAATTGTAGGTAATGTTTTGGGCTTTGTAGCCTGTAAAATTCTTGAAAATCGATCGATAGGTCCTATTTTATTGATAAAACTCTTCTTATTGATCGTCTGCAGATTTGATACTCTTTCTGTCCGCAACGTAAATCCTAGGCAGTTGCGGGAATACAACAGTCCTGTTTTATAAACAGGATATACTCTGTTTGAAAAATGGGATCGTGACAATACTTTTACAGTACGTGCACTTTCTATGGAGTCAAACATCAGCGTGTACTAATGCAGGCAAATTGCCTTTGCAGCATGTTATGTTGAGCTTGGGAATGCAGTTCTCGTGTGTTTGACAACATTATGCGGACAAGTGCACGCATCAATATCAAAGGTCAGAGAAACAGTTTTGTCGTGGCTTCCCAGAACATCCAAAGATGCGGATAAACATCCAAAGATGCGGATAAACAATGGTTGCGTCAGTGGGCAGAGGGATTCAGTTAATTCAGCAGAGGGTGCCGAGTTCTTATGTGACTTCACATGATTTGGTTTGCAACTTCTCTGCAAATTTGAAGCAAAATTGCATAATCTACCACCTCCGCGCAACAAAGATATCTTGCACTCAGCTTGCTCGATGAAATGACTTACAGTACATAGCAAAAGAAGGGTATTGCAATCTGTGAGTGGTATTTTCAGCTAAGTTTTAGAAATGAAATGCCATTTTTATTTATATAGGGATGCCTTTCCATTTGTACAGCTAGTTGATTTCCGATGGCATTTCTAAAATTTGAGGTTTGACTAGCGGTAGCCAAATTTTTTCTTATCCGTGTTTCACTATTGCAAAAATCAGCTCGCTAGAGTAAAATGTATATACTACGTCTGAGGCTGACAGCAGGCCCCTGGCAACACGTCAGTGATACACTGATGATATTATTTTCCAGCTAAAGTTATCTTCCGTCAAAAAAAAGAAAAGAAGTTATCTTCGTGATCGATTGTACAACGCAATCGGCCCTACAATATTATTATACTGTCTAGTATAAGTATATATATATAATGGTGGTGGAAAAAAGAAAGGAAAATAAATAAGAAATTATTCAGCAATTGTAGGATGCCTGGATCGCTTTCTAGTCCCTTCTCCGATTCGCTCACCTTCCTCTCCCGCTCGTCCCTAATTTTGGTCGTGTTTCTAATCCTTCTGCGCGTGACCCAGCAAAAAAAACATCCAACCCCAACAAAACCCCATCGCCCCGCCGCGCGATGGACCTCTCGTCGGCCGGCGCCGGCGGCAACTCGCTGCCGTCGGTCGGCCCCGACGGGCAGAAGCGCCGCGTGTGCTACTTCTACGACCCGGAGGTTGGCAACTACTACTACGGGCAGGGGCACCCGATGAAGCCGCACCGCATCCGCATGACGCACTCGCTGCTGGCGCAGTACGGCCTCCTCGACCAGATGCAGGTGCTCCGGCCTCACCCCGCCCGCGACCGCGACCTCTGCCGCTTCCACGCCGACGACTACATCTCCTTCCTCCGCTCCGTCACCCCCGAGACGCAGCAGGACCAGATCCGGGCCCTCAAGCGCTTCAACGTCGGCGAGGACTGCCCCGTCTTCGACGGCCTCTACAGCTTCTGCCAGACCTACGCCGGGGCCTCCGTCGGCAGCGCCGTCAAGCTCAACCACGGCCACGACATCGCCATCAACTGGTCGGGCGGGCTGCACCACGCCAAGAAGTGCGAGGCGTCGGGGTTCTGCTACGTCAACGACATCGTCCTCGCCATCCTCGAGCTCCTCAAGCACCACCAGGTGCCCTTGCCTTGCCTTGCTTCTGTGGGCTCGATTAATCGGTTCAATTAAATGATGCGGTTTAACTTCTTGATGGTTATGCGTCTTTCAGGTGAACTATGTGCAGGATTAACTACTATCACTTTAGATACTTTTGCTTACCCACATTTTATCACACTAGTTCCATCTTCTTCACTCAATTCATCAATGTTCACCCTTTCATCTGGAGACCAGCCAGTTGTTTTTTCCCCTTTAGGTCGAGCTATTTTGTTGTGCTAATATATGCCGTCTTAATATTTACAGCGAGTTCTATATGTTGATATCGATATTCACCACGGAGACGGAGTTGAGGAGGCATTCTACACGACAGACAGGGTTATGACAGTCTCATTCCACAAGTTTGGGGATTATTTCCCTGGCACAGGGGATGTCCGTGACATTGGGCATTCAAAGGGGAAGTATTACTCCCTGAATGTCCCTCTGGACGATGGGATTGATGATGAAAGCTACCAGTCCCTGTTCAAGCCAATAATGGCCAAAGTTATGGAGGTTTTCCGCCCTGGTGCTGTTGTGCTTCAGTGTGGCGCCGATTCGTTATCTGGGGATAGGTTAGGCTGCTTCAATCTTTCAATCAGAGGTCATGCAGAATGTGTGAAGTACATGAGGTCTTTCAACGTTCCATTATTGCTTCTTGGTGGTGGTGGATATACCATAAGAAACGTTGCACGTTGTTGGTGTTACGAGGTATGATAAAAAAACTATATTTTGAAGAATAAAACCTGCTTGTCTTTTTTTCTCCCTATTATTTGTCCTGTGCATTATAATGGCCACTGAGAGTTTATTAAAAATCATTAACTAGTCTATAGATGGTAAACAAGCTACAATGTTCTCGAACCTAATGTGCTTTTTTGTTCCCACTTCAGTCCATGTTTCAGATATCGGCACCTGGCCTTTTGACCTTCTATATGACTTCTTTTCATTGGTTTATGTTGCTGTTTAGTAAAATCACTAAATCATTGCACTGTAAGTTAATGTTGACCAGATAACAGAACACCTTGTGTTGTGAGAGATAGGTTTAAGATTAAAAGCAAACCCAAAATTTAGGCGGCTGTTCGGACCATTGCTTACACTTTTTGTTGCGAATTTATATATCTGGATGCAAGATAGGTCACTTTTCTCCTGTATAGTGGAGGGGAAAGTGCACGTGGTTGCGCCGCTTTTATTTTGCTGATGATAGACTAAAAAATGATGGGCATCCAGGATTATGAACACTTTTCTCTTGTATCAGGGGCTTCTGTTGACGCACTTATGTTTTTAGTTGGACCTATTGTAACGTTGCTCTGAGTTTTGATGCTAACCTGTTTGTTTCATCTGGCTTTTTTAATCCTCGAGCAGACAGGAGTTGCACTTGGTCAAGAGCTTGAGGATAAGATGCCTATCAATGAGTACTACGAATACTTTGGTCCAGATTACACCCTTCATGTTGCACCAAGTAACATGGAGAACAAAAATACACGCTATCAACTGGATGATATAAGAAGCAAACTTCTTGATAACCTTTCAAAACTTCGACATGCCCCTAGCGTCCAATTTCAAGAGCGACCTCCTGATACAGAGTTACCTGAGGTGAGCAACTGAGCTTCCTATTATAAGAAGAATATAACTTTTGTGTCCACTTTCTTTAATCTTTAAAATATGATAAGAGGACGAGGAGTTTCTGATATAGTTGCTGAAAACTTCCCTTCATGACCATCTCGTTTTTCCTTTGGTAAACAGCAAGGAGGCATGGTGCCTTCCAGATGCAAATTCTTGTAAATATAAAAACAAAATAATTAACAGTAGCTACTAGCTAGCCTTCAGTGATATTAGTTTTATTATTTTCAAGTTGACAAACTCTGGAAGACTTGAAGGATGATGGGATCGGGAACTTGAGAGTTGAGACAACAGATGAATTAACGCTTATTTTCCTATTTGTTAATGAGCTAATATCTTCTTGCTTTATGTATTGAGACAGCCTACTAGATACAAGGGGAATTATTCTTTAGTGCTGTGATCTCTTGTTTTCTTGATTCAATATGTTTGCTATGCTTGTCAATTAAGGTAGCATGCCAGGATAGTTTTTACATTTTCGCTGTTGCCTTTTTCTTGGTTTCTTCTTTCCAGTTTTATCTGCTCACTTTGTTCCATGTACGGTTTCATCTGATTTATTTGCGTACCAGGGTCTATATTTTTGTTAAGACTTAACAGCATGATTTTTAAGACAACACTCATTTATTTCAAATACATTCCTATGCTTGAACTGTCTGCACGTTTTGACGTTTTGATAGGTTAAAATGAATCTTCTATATAACGATGATTCACAATATGACCATTCGCTGTTTTATTCGATGAAGTTTCGAACATCCTCAGTTGAATATATTCCCTTGTGCCATTTTCGAAGAAAGACTGGATAGTAATAATTTGTTTTAGTTGGTTTGACCATTTTGGTGAGCCTTGTTAAATCTAGAGGAATATTGTATCACTCTTTCCTAGTGTGATTGGCATCAAACATTCACCTCCACAGTTGTATTATATTCCTTAGTCGCTGTATTCCTGGTCTTGCTTTGGAAGTATAAGACAAGAACTGATTGTATTTTGGGTACTTTGCATGTGTATTTATTATGCAGCCAGATGAAGATCAAGAGGATCAGGATGAAAGGCATGACCCTGATTCTGATATGGAATTGGATTATCACGCACCATTGGAAGAGTCAACGAGGTATTTATGTTTTCTTCTGAAATGTGGTATCTATTTCTGTGTGATTGCTCCATCAGTACTGATGGCTATTGTGTGTTCTCTGCCTTATGTCATTTTCTTGTCATAGGAGGAGCAATATTCAAGGTATCAGAGTTAAGAGAGAATTTGCTGGAACTGAGGCCAAAGATCAGGTACTTTGCCACTTCTGTTTATACAGATGAGTGATTTGGTCCTTTCTCATTCCTGCAATACAAGACATTTAGATCCACCATTTTATTCACAGGTGTCTCCTTTTTTTTAAACCACCAATTCCTTCAAAATGGTAATAAAATATTAGACCCATCATATTAGACCCACCAAGTTCTTGAAGTTTCCTTTTCCTTGTATATGTTATGAATCTATCAGGGCTCAGGGGGTAAATAGAGTGAAAATTGTTATTTTGACCACGCAAGTTTCCATGGTTTTTGCTATTGCTAGGTTACAATTTTTTTTGCCGAATATAGTTTGCTCCATGGATTTACATGAAAATTTAAGGGTGGCAGAGAGTATATATTTTTTCCTTATTCTTAAGTTATGCCCCATAATTTCTTTTGTTAAACTTCCATGATTGTATGCGTAGACTTCTTCATATTCTTAAATATCTGTTATGCACTTGTGCTAAATGACCCCCTTTATTTACATTCTGCAGGATGGTAACAGAGTAAGAGCTGAACATAGAGGACAAGAACCCATGGCAGTGGACATTGGTCCCTCCAAGCAAGCTCCTGTGAGTCTGCCTTCGTATTTGTGAACTATCCTGCAAGAACTCAAGTGCACACTTCCCATAGACTGATAGACACCAAGCACCATGACTAGACAGATCTAACCAAAGATGTTTTTTCCTTTTTCGATGTGCTCGTCTACTACAGCCTGTTGATGCAAATGCGATGGCCATCGACGAGTCAGGCAATGTGAAGACTGAACCAGGGAGCTCTACCAAATTGCCGGATCCACCGGCTATCTACCAGAAGCCATGATTGCAGTGTTTGGACTGCCGGGTTGCTGACACACAGCTTCCTGCATGTTTTGACAGCCAAAAATCGAAGTGAATCAGTGGTACATTTTTGCATTTAAGATTTAACCAATGTTCTACCCATCTGTTTCTTCTATAGGAGTGGAGCGGTAGGCAATTGTTGAGGTGGAGACAATGGTCTGACCCATGTATACATGTAGCATGGATTAAGCTTGTAATGTATAGTCAAATTATAGTCGTTTAAATGGTCCGTAAGGCTATAAATTTCGTTGGCTACACATCCTCTCGTTCCTTTTCTTATAAGGCTGGAGGAAGAGATTTGGTAAGAAAGATATAACTGTGATGAATTTTGTAAAATAGTTGACTATGATTTAGCAATTCCATTATTTAAGTTTAATCATAGTCACACCCTGATTTCTAATAACCTAAAAACTTTTTGCTCCTAACCTTGTTCCCTGAATCATGCTAAATGTAAATCCATGCAAATGATATCAACCTTGAAACATTTATCTTCTCTCGGGATCCATCTGTCTACATGTCTATCTAACTGGCAACCTAACCCCACATATATCGACGTATGCAAACGTCTATCAAACCTCTCATACATCATACCTTATTTATGGTGATCTCTTCCTTATGTCAATCTATATAGCTACCTAGGTATAGCTACCTATGTCAAACTTTTCTATCTCCTACTAGTCTACCCCTCTCTCTCCTGGATGTCCAACCTTGGTTATCGTTCAGATGTCTCGGCAACTTTTCCCCCTCTTCACATGTGGCCAGCTGAGCATGGAGCCATATCCTCCATTCTCATTTCCTTCGCGCCCTTTTGTCTTCGAAAACCCCTGAGTGCCAAAACCCTAGCTTCCGCATCTTATGTTCTCCTCGGTCTATTCGGTCATATATTTATGCTTTCCAAATAAAAGTACTCTAAAGATATCTCTAACATTGGAAATATGAATGTTGAACCAAGTCATATCCATTCATGCTATTTTAAAATAAAAAGTGATTCTCATCAGAGTAGCAAGCTTCGACTCGGTGTACAAAGGAAGAATGACATCCACAACCAACAAGTCTTTGTTTGTTTGAAGAACTGGAAGGAGCGCCGCCATTCATTCAATAGAGAGAAAAGTTTGTTACAAGAACAGAAGGAACAAAAGTGAACCCTCTAGAGGGTGGAATAAGGGAGGGCTCCGTTACTAAAGAGGACTACTCGCTACCGGGCAAGACTTGGTTGGTGGCCCAAAAGTGTGTGGTGATTTCTCTTTGGGTGATCTGCGCTACGTGCTCCTCATCTAGTGATTCATCTCTGGGAGTTCGTCGGTTACGCTCCTTCCAAACATTCCAACAAAAATAAAGAAGGAGGCCGCTCCATTGTCACCGAAGCTCTTTTGTGGCAGGTGTTAAGAGCTCTTCCCACCACTCATCTGGGGATGCTAAGGCCGCCGGTGGTGGCGAAGTCTGGATATTGTTTCAAGTGCAAATCCTCGCCCACACCCTCTCAGTGAAGGGGCAATTGATACAAAAATGTTTTGAAGTTTCAGACTATAGTCCACAAAGGTTGCAAATCGGATCATGAGGCCATCCCCGCTTAATCTCCAACAATGTGGGGCGTCTCAAAGTTTGGTTGCAGAATGCGAAACTGAGATGTGTTCGGCATCGGAACTTTGTGAAGATCTTTGACAGTCTGCTCAAGTATTGATTTTCAGGGCCATTACTTCAAGGCTCTTGTATATGAATTTCTACCGAATGGAAATTTAGATCAATGGATACACAAGCATCTTGAGGAAAATGATGAAGATAAGGTGCTAAGTCTCATCAGAAGGCTCAGCGTCGCCATTGACGTAGCTTCTGCACTTGATTATCTTCACCAACACAGGGCATTGCCAATTATCCACTGTGATCTCAGGCCAAGCAATATTCTCCTTGATAGTAACATGGTTGCTCATGTTGGTGATTTTGGGCTTGCAAGGGCCCTGCATCAAGACCATAGTGACATGTTAGACAAATCAAGTGGCTGGGCTACAATGAGAGGAATAATTGGCTATGCTGCTCCAGGTATACTACCAGGCTTCTAGCCACAATAAGTCATTTTTCTATTGTAAAATTTCCCCAAAATATCAAAAGTACACCATCATATAAATATGTATGCTTAGCTAACTTCAACTTACAAATATCATCAAATACAAATGCTTCAACTTGTGCTATGTTTTTCTTTCTTTTGTTTTGATGATTACAGAGTATGGTTTGGGGAATGAAGTTTCAATCCTGGGTGATGTGTATAGCTATGGGGTATTGTTGCTGGAGATGTTTACTGGAAAAAGACCAACATACGGCGAATCTGGTGAAGCTCTAGGTCTTCACAGATATGTTCAGATGGCACTTCCAGACAGAGATTAATATATTGTGGATCAGCAGTTGTTATCAAAGAACAAGGATGGAGAAGGAAGAACCTCAAACTCTGACAGAGAAAGAGATATAATAATTACTTGTATCGCTTCAATGCTGCAATTTCATGTTCAAAGGAAGCTCCACCAGACCGCATGCAAATTGGAGATGCTTTGAAAGAGTTGCAGACAATAAGAGACAAGTTTCGCATGTGTCTTTCGAGTGATGAAGTGTCAAGTAACTAACACATTGGAAGGTCTTCGTGCAAATGGTCTTGAGGCTACTATACTGTTGCATTGCTGCTGCAGCCCACTATGGCCAATTTTTATTTTTATTTTTTGAAATGCACAAGTACCACTTTTCCAACAAAGAAAGGTCTGCACGCACCCGTGTACTTTGGCATTTCTCCACTTTGGTACAAACACATTGCAAGCTCTCGTATGATTTTATTCACTTTGGTATAAACACATTACAGAGTATATTATTGCCATAATCCATTTTGGATAATTACTCCAAGACTTGAGATGTGCACAGAAACAAATAATCCTAGTACAATATAAGTCAGTTTTACTTCAAATTTTTTTGATTTAATTTTGTATCCCACATATATAGCCAAGCATATTGCGCCCGTATATCACTTTTAGCGCTATAAGAACACTTTGCTGCTACACTCCCCCCACACGCATGAATATTTTTGCGTGTAAAGAACATGGAGACATGGAGTACCGATGTAACGTACATGTATTTTTACAGATTTGCCATCCCAGTCAGCTAAACATGTTCTAACCCAGTCAGCTACGTGACCGTACCCCCGGTAGTCTAAAGGGGCGACGTCTTTCTTCTCCGCTCGTCTCGCTCTCCACTCCGTTGCTCTTCTCCTCGTCCCTGATTCCATCACGCCCCACCTCCCCTGCTCGTCCTCCTCACTCAAACCGCCGGAGGCTCCTTTTCCCGTTGGCCATCCTGCTCCATTGCCAGCACTTGCCACTGTCAACTTTCGTTGGCACCGCACTCCCACTCGTAGCCGGTGGGGCTACTGTCCTACCCTTGATCCGCCACCACCGCCGGCCATCCTCTAAACTCCGGGGACACTAGTGAACCCGTCCAATCATGGGTTGAAACCCATAGGGCCACAGTCGCCGAAGTCTAATCACCGTCGCTGACTCATCGGAGTTCATTCGCCATTGCTGACTGGTCAGTCTCCTCCGTTCCGCTCCTCCTATTCTTCCCCCCTTACGCTTCTTCTTCCTCGCTCCATCACTTCCGTATAACCTCCAATCAAACGGCCACGACACGTTCGCCCGTTAATACCATGGGGCAAATGTTCTCTCGATGATTTCCGGTTTATGTATTCACATTTCTTTGTATGTATTCTTTCCAATGAATACATTGCATATTTGATGCTCATGGAGGCATTAAAGGGATTTGAAACAGTGTTTTTCTTCTAAAGGTATCGAAAGAGTATGTAACGATACCGATTTTTTTTCAAAATTTCCAAAATCCCGAAATCTCTTCGGGCCTCAATTCCTTTTCTCAGCACAACTCCCTCCTTTTCCTTCGGCCTATCCGGCCCACCACCTCCTCCACCGCGTTCTCGTCGTCTCCGTTCAATCGCCGCCGCCGTCGTCACCGACCGCTCCATCCGTCGTGCCGCTCTCGGTTTCGTCGCCACCCGCTCCTCTGCCGATGCCGCGCCCGAGGCAACCAGCCACGCGTCGCCCCGCTCCTCCACGCGTCACGGCTAAAGCTCCTCCTCCCTCTACACTCCCTCACTCACGCGCCATCGGGACTTTTCACCGTCGCCTCATCTCGGCCGAGCCACTGTCCGAGCTCCCCTCGACCGCATCGCCCTCTGCCCTATAAAAGCCAAGCCCCAAGCTCCCTCGCCTCCTTCCCTTATTCTCCCTTTCCTCCCTCCCTGATGTAGCACCAGTATTGGAGGAACAACTCCAATGTGCTTAAGGATAGAACAACACAGCTTGTTGAAGGAACAGCTTCAGCGTGCTGATAGATAAGGCCCAATGGGCAGTCCAAATCCACGGCCAGCAAGAGCTTAATCCAAAGTTCTCATGGATAATAGATCTAATCCAAGATCTAGGATAAGAACACAAAGTTCTATTAAGGGGTTTCTTAATACAATAACATAAGTTACAAAATGAGAGGGCATTGCCTCTATTTATAGGCTTTAAAATCTCATACAACTCATACACAACTCTCATGACAACTTCTAGCCAACTAGATGACAACTCCTAATTGACAACTATTATCTTACTCAATGACAACTCACACATAGCTAGCTAATGGATAACTATTGAGGTAATGACATATGTCATGACATCATATTCTTCTTGGCAAAGCTTTCATGAAGCATATGGGAAAATAGAAGTCAAGGCAAAATTGACTTCCAAGACTTAGTAGCAAAATTCAAATTGGATTGTAATAGCTGAAGGTTTAGATATCCTGCATGTGTGTATGATGTTCCTCGTCACTCCCGAGCTCGCTTCCTCCTTCCTCACCCACAAGCTCTCGAACTCCCTTGCCTCTTCCGTTCTAAGCATGCGAGCTTCTCCACTTCCTTCTCTTCTCCCCGAGCTAGCCCTCTTCCTTCCCGAACGTCCCCGCCCTCTTTTCTTCTTCTCCCCGAGCTCTAGCGACTTGCCACCGTCCTCAGTACTCTGGCGAGGTAGGCCGAGTCCATCCCACCGTCGTCGGGCATATTCCCCATGGCATCACCTTCCCCTCTCCACGAAAATGAACTCCCCAACCCCGGCAGATCCTCCCGATCCATCAATCGCCGCTACCGAGCCTCACCGGTGACGGATTTCATCCCTGTCGCCGGTGGCCGCTCCTCCTCTGCCTCCCTCCCATTTTCCCGAACTCTTCCTCACCCGAGCTCCATCACCATGCACCCGAGCTCCTCAGCTCCTTCCCAAGCTTCGCAGCCAGCTTTTCTTCCTCCCCCGAGCTCCGGCAACTCACCACTGCCGCCCACCTCCGGCGAGGTAAGGTCCGAGCCGCACCTCTCTGTCGGTAGCCCAATTCCCCACGAGAGCTACTCATTTTCTTTGCGAAAATGGATTCCCCACCCTTAGCTTCATCTCCCCGAGCGATCAATTTCTCCCGGCAAAGCTCACCGGCGACGAATTTGGGGCTCGTCGCCGGCGGCCACCGTCTCCTCTGTTCCTCTCCCCATCCGGCCGACACCCCGGCCTCCCCTCCCGCTAGCAGGCCGGCCTGGCATCTCCTGTCGGGCCATCCCCGAGCAACCAGGCCGAAACCAGCCGACCCAACTTCTTTTATTTTTTTCTTTCTCATTTTCTTTTATTTCTATTTTCCTAACGGGCCAAAGCCCGTTAGCAATCCGACAACAGCCCACAAGCCCATATCAGTTTGAGCCCAATTAGTTAGGATATTACTTTTCTTTTTATTTTCTTTTTTCTGTTAGGGCCCAAAACCCAAATCTAGCCCTACCCAAACCCTATCCAGCCCATATCCAGTCTAGCCCTACCCAAACCCTATCTAGCCCATATCCAATCCAGCCCAACCTGAAGGCCCTAATGGGCCCAGTACTATTTTGCGAGCCAGGCCCGACCCGTCGGGCCCGAAACCCTAAAAATACTATTATATACCGTTTCGATCGTCTCGACGACCCGGTTCTAATTTTCTACTCCGTTGATCTAAATTCCCACTTTTTAACATCCAAAACCTGAAAAACCCCTAGTGCCACATATATTCTGACTCCACCTCTGAAACCCTAATTAGCACTCTATACCTCCATTCAACTTCTCGACATCCCGTTTCCAACCCCACACGCCCCACCTCCTTATTTAAGGTAATATTTTCCAACTATTTTACATTTTGCTCCCAGCTCGCATTCGTCGAGCCCGGACTTATAAGTGTTTGGATCTTTTCGCCAATAGAATGCGGTAGTGATGATCCGATGCTCGAGAGGAACTCCGACGGTGCGGATCACTTTGAAGACGATGATCCAGCCGATCATAGTGCAGTAGGCAAGTCACATTCTTTTGTTCATGTTGATCCCATTTGCCTGCTACCTATTGTATTACTAGCTTAGCTAATTATTTTCTGCATGTTAATTTGGTACCGTGATATTTTTGAATGACATGATGGGATAGTTAACACCTACCACCCCACAGCCCTGTTATTTTTGTAGACCATATTCACCTTGAAGACCTTAGGGTAAATATAAATTATATCAGTATCCTTCACCGGCGTTAGAGGTTAGGTCAGAGCAAATATAGAAATGTTAATAACCCTAGGGAAAAACTCGGAAGATGTGATTTTCAAGAAATTTACCGACGGTTGGGGACAGAGAAGATGGGGCCCATCGTGTATCGATTGTGCAGCCATACCCCTCCCATGGAGTAAGGGTAATCGGGTGGATTGCCTTACTCGGGGCAGTTAAGGACAAGACCCTTGTGCTTAGTGATGAACATAGAATCCGCTCAACCACATGTTCGACTCGTCGAACCTGGCCCAGTAAATCTGCTCTACCCACTGAA
Source organism: Stipa capillata (assembly GCA_019208055.1). Lineage (NCBI taxonomy): Eukaryota > Viridiplantae > Streptophyta > Magnoliopsida > Poales > Poaceae > Stipa > Stipa capillata. Next base: position 157,540 of record JAGXJF010003351.1, read on the forward strand.
CGACTACAGTCTAGCTTGCCGTTCCACTTCTCTGGAAGGCCCGCAGAAGCGAAAGAGGTGATAGGCTACTCGGTAGGGAATCACAACTGGAACTCACCCGACTCCCGAATCGCGTAGTTGACACTGGCCCGTCGGTTCTCGGGAGAGCGAGTGATGAAAGTTCCTGGGTAGAAACTTCAAAAGATAGAGCAGATAGAAGACCTTGTTATCTTACCTCTGTCGACACACCGATGGAAGTGTGTAAGTCTCGAGTGACAATAAGATGTATAGATATCATGTGGATAAAGCTGAGCAACTCTGCAGAGTGACACTAAAAAGTATTTGAATACGCCGTGCTTCCGGTCAATGAAGCGGTGATTCCTACTACGAGGCATAAGTAGAATTTGGTAAGAGATAATGGAATAGGCGATGACCCGACGGGGTTATTAACATTCAACTGTTTTGAAGACCAACTATTTCAACCGTGTGGTTTTACTAATAAGACGAAGTTTAGAGTTATGCATCCACCAAATAATATGAACCATACCCCCTTCCTTTGTAAATCTCTACATAGTAGCTAAACTGGTAATTTCCCAATGTGGCTTGCTGAGTACTCCATGTACTCATTGCTGCACTAACAAATTTTTCAGAAGAAGCGCAAGACGAAGATCTACCATTGACACGTTAGGGTTACGACCGCACTCAAGCTCTCCTGTGGGCTTTCGTTGGATCTTTTGAGTGTAGATAATGTTTTGGGCTTCGTAGCCCATTAAATTCTTGAAGATCGACCGATAGGTCATATTTCACTTATATAATTCTTTTTGTTGATCGTAAGCAGGTTTGATACTCTTTCTGTCCATGACTGTAAATCCTGGGTAGTCGCGGAAAACTCCTCGGTCCTGTTTGAAAAACGGAGTCATGACAGAGTATGCATCCTGCCTTAAAAAAAGAAGTATTCATCTTACGTAAACAAGAAAATAACAAACACATGTAGACCAAGCATCTGTAGTTGCAAGCCTCCCCGCAATGTCACCCGTAGTTGCAAGCCTCCCCTTGATCTCAACAGTATACATATTTTTAGAATCTAGCATGTTACGATATTAAAATATTAAATCAAGGTGGAAAACATCCATCACCATCACTTTCAAAGGCTAGAAAATTCCTTTCTAATCAGACAAATAAACAAAACAAAATACTTACGCCGCTTATTTTTGTGGGTTCCGATTTTATCGTTGCAATTATATCTAGACTACTATACGTTCATTTTGAGGGATGTTAATTAAAAAATATACGAATTCTAGGCCGCTTATTTTGGTGAGGCTAGGTTAAACGGTGCAGAGTAGTTATAGAGGAAAAAAATATATGGTACTTATTTTGGTGGGATCAAATTATGATGTATATTAGTTCTAGAGAAGAAGAAAAGATTTTCACCGTTTATTTTGACGGGGACAACATTACAATGATTTAGATTAGTTCTAGAAAAAACCTATGTACACTGCTTGTTTTGGTTCTAGAGAAGACTTCATCATTTATTTTGATGGGATAAAATTACAATGATGTAAATTAGTTCTAGAGAAAAATTATCTAAACTACTTATTTTATTTAGACCAAATTATAAGGATGTAGTTTAAGTAGAAAATATCATAAGAACCACACACAACGACAACAAATCTAGTTGCATGGATCACAACGCTAGTTTCAAAAATATCTGAATTCGTCTTCTGTTAAACAAGCTGTACTTTTCTTCCTTCTGTCATGCGAATATTTAGTGGACAACTATTTAGTTTTCTTCCTATTTGGTGCAATTTTCGCCAAAATTGAGTTGGTCCGGATAACAGATGACGTGGATGGGTGAAATTCAAGCCAAGGCTCTAGGGGTAGTTTTGCAGTTTGAGGAGCAGAACTTAAAGACAGACAAGAAATTCTATTTGGAGAAGGTTTGGGAAGAAATTATGGAGTGCCATATAAGGGGAGAGGTAACCTTAGCATGTATACTACTGGGTCGGTAATTGCCACTAGTGGGAACAAAATTTCGGTCCATGGATTTCTTTTCGCTCTTCTCCAAAATTCGTGTTTTTCGTAAAATGTTGGAACACAAGTTTGAAATATTTCGGCCAAATACAAGTTCTAGCAATTGGGAAAGTCAGACTAAAATTTCTGCTGGTTGTGAGATTCAAACCTAAGACCAATCAAAGCAAGATTAGGGCCTGTTTGGTTGGGCTGTGGCTGTTGACAAAGCTGCTGTTGACTGGCTGTTTGGAAAAACTGTTGTGGCTGTGGGAAAGTTTTGGTTGATCCAAACCATCTACAGCATTTTAGAAAATGAGCACAGAAGTTTTAGCACGTTACAAAAAGCTAGCAGAAATTAGCTTTTCCAAACAGCTGAATTTGTACTACAAAGCCCATAGCTACCGTTGGTAAAAACTGCTAAAAAGCCAGTCGTTTAGTTAGACTGCAACTTTTTTCAAAGAAAAGCTAATAAAAAACCCAATCAAACACTCCCTTAATCTCGCCACCATTGCGTCAAAGAAGTACTTGGGTTAGCTTTTGACATTTAGGAGGCCTCTCTTCTGAGAAATTTCAAATTACACCGAAACTTTTGACCGGAATTGTGTCTTTTTTCCTCCACCGAGAATCACTAATTTCGCAAATTTCCCGTGTACCGACGAGCTATTATGACGGTTGATATGGTGAGCATATAGAAAAAGAGGTAGTCCTATAGGTGGTGGCTCGTCCCTTGTCACAGCTAGCGTAGAAATTGCGGCTGGAGATAGTATATATCATATTTTCTTTGAGCTTGAACAGGTCCAACGATGGGGATCATGAGGGTATTGATAATTCACAGAGTGAACATGACGGTGACAAGACCAAAGAAAATGGAAATGTCGACATAGGAGGTGCAAGTGGAGATCCTAGGCGTCCAAAAAAGTTTGGCAACGATGGTGACAGGAAGGTGCAAGTGGACGATAAGGACCACGCACGATGCTACCCGGTCACGAGCAAATACCGCGAATCTAGAGTGCCGTGTAACCAGAGTTGTTCTATTTTTTGACTTGCGTTGTACTCTTATTTCTTCTTTTCTCTCGTCATAGAGCTCACGTGTCACTAACCGAAACCATACTAAAACCGAAACCAAAAAACCGAATTAACCAAAATTATACCAATCAAACCGATTCAACCACTAACCCACCACCTCAGCCCAACCGCCCAAGGCCCATTAGATCCTGTACAATGCAAGTGCTTAGACAGGTGTCTCAGGAAAAAAACCCGATTATTTTGTGAGAGATGCTTAGATAGGTGTTTAGGAAGAGCAACGGAAGCAAAGTTTAGCACCCGGTGCTAGGTTGGTGCTTAGAGTGACACAGGTGACAGGTGCTTCAACCGGTGCCTAGCAAATAGTATTCTAAAAAGCACCAAATAGTATTCATATGAAGCGCTGCATTGGAGACAACAGGTGCTAGAGTAGGTGCTACATGAATATTAAAGCAACTTAAGCACCCATATGAAGTACTCTGCATTGTAAGTCACATATTTTTTTGAGACGCCACGCTACTCTCTCTTTAAGCACTGGGCTATAAGCACCCTGCATTGTACATGGCCTTAGTCTATTACCTCACCTTAGCCCCAACTATACCACACTTTAGCAGTTCACCATACACGCACGCACAAAGCAACTGCCAGTCTGCCACGAACCCTAGCCGCCGCCTCCACCTAGCACCACTGCCTCCATCCCTATGTCGCGACACACCGGCGAGGTGGCGAGCCGGCGATGCTTCCATCCCCCACCAGGCCACCCCTAGTACGGTAGTACTCGACCACCGGCGAGGCGGCAGGCGGCAACGGCATGGCGAGGTGGCGACGACAACCATGTGGCAGGCAGTACTGCGGTAGGGCATGGCATTTTTTTTTGAGATAAGGGCATGGCATTTTTAGTTTACAAAATTGCATACCATATTTTACCAAAATCCTCAAAAATCGAAATTTTTCGGTTAAACTGAACGCCCATCCTGACCTCAATGTCACTTTCTCTTCCATTAATTGACCCTTCCTCTCTCTATCCCCCTGTGCTCTCTCCCCATTCTCTCCGTTTGTCTCTCTCCCCTGGACGCCGTCACGCCGGCGAGTTCTGACTCTGGCGCCATCTGGAGCTCGCTGCGCAGGACCAAGATTCTCGTCCGCGCCGCCGAACATCCTCGACGCTTTTCTGCTCCAAGACGCCGCGCCGGCTTGAGCTGCATCCGCCCCGGGCGGGCCTGAATGATGTGGCGGAGGAGCTCGGATCGAGTCGAGATAGCCTCGTGCAGCTCCTCTCGGTCGTCCACGAACCAGATGGCATCGATCGGGCTTCGGGACACAGAGCTTTGAGGCCCTACATGTCGGCCGTCCTGACCAGCCCCGCGGCGCCTTCCCGATCTGCAGGCTCATCGGTTTAGATAATTCGTGCATATAATTGGAACATGGAAACAATTCTATGCAAAAGATTTCTTCGGAATTTAATCGCCACAACCGCTTTATTCTTCTTCTTCTTACCTGCGAAGGATCAAAGAGGCAGCGAGACGATTACACAAACGAATCAAAAGAATAACCATAGAAACCATCCAAGAGAAGGGCACGCAGCCAATAGAAGCTCACCTCAAGGAGCCGCAGGAAAGTTTACAGAGGAAACGGAGCTCCGCATGAGGGAATCGGTGCACGGCTCGGGCACGACGGCCGGCACGGCCTACGCGTGAGTCGGCAACTCGGCCGGGTACGGGCCGCAGGAGCCGCCGAAGGGGGACGTGGGCATGGACGTACTCGTCATCAACGTGGACAGCACGGTGGTGGGCGTTGTGACCAAGCCGTTCGGCAACGGGTTCTACCAGGGCGACCGCGGTGCGGCGCTGGAGACCGCGACGGCGTGCACGGGCGTCTACAGCAAGGGCGCGTACCCCGACCCCGAGTATGCCGACCAGCTGCTGGTGGACAAGGCGACCAGAGTTAGCACGGGGAGATCCGAAGGACGCCACGCAGAAGAGGGGCTCGCGGTGCCTCGCCGGCACCGGGCATGGAACCGGAGGAGCAGGGGGAGAGAGAGAATGGAAAGATCTGACATATGGGGTCTAAAAAAAAACTGACATGTAGACCACCGCTGACTTGGGTAACATGCCACATAAGCGGTCTAAATTGGTGAAATCCGATTTGAATCTTCAGTGGACCCTTTAAAGTAAGCGATAAACACATGATTTTAACGTTGACTCGATGGGGTCGTGTGTTTTTTGGTCCATTTGCTCGTGGAAATTGTCTCCATCCGGTGGTTGATCGTGCAGCTGCATTGGACGCCCATCGTATCGTCTGATCAAGCCTTTCTGCTGTGTCAAGCTCAGGGGCAGACCTAAGTAGAGGGGAGGCCCCCACTCAAATTTCATTATGTAACTAAATTTCTTATTGTCCACACTTGATGTCACATTAGCCTAAATAATGTGCCTCAACTCAAGTTTTGCTCTAAGTCCACCCTTGGTCGAGCTTCTGTGCTCACCTATGCTCCTTTGCTTCATCTCAAACTCTGGCGGCGGCGGCGAGGGATTAGAGGTTTGGATTCTCAATATTTGTCTGATGTCACCACACCTCCTAGCTTGGAGGGAGAGTAGAGAGAAGGATAGACAGATTATGGGTAGGGCATTGGAGACGCTTAGGGCTTATGTCTTTCATGTCATTTAGAGATAACAACAAAAACATGATATACAATAGGTTATCTCTTGATGCTATCTCTAATAATTAATACATGTATGAATATATGATTAAAATTAAACTAAAAAATATGGGTCAAGGGAAGACATATTGACAATGGAGAAAATAGTGATTTCTTAGGTGTGAAGAGATTATCTCTTCACTAAGGAAATATAACATTCTCTTTTTTCTTTCTCTCTCCTCCGACTCAATAAAAATCATATGTGGTACCTCTAAGGGAAGGCTGATATCACTCTATTGGAGATGTCTTTAATACACTCTCAACCGTGGGTGGCAAAGCCAGTTGTTGGTTTAACTAACTTCATCGGATACTGGATGCTAGGTGGGTAAGGCAACATGTGAGCGAGGCAAGCGGGGAAGGAGGGTGGGGGATGAGGAGGGATTCCGGGTGAGATGGTGTATTGCTAGTCGCGTGTAGCGGAGGATGGGTGAGGTGTTAGAAGAGAAGTGTAGACCTCACTGACAAAGATGGGTGAGGATGAAGAGAGGAAAGAGGTTGATGATGACGCATGCCAACACGAGGAAAGTGGAAAGTGGCGCATGGTTGGAGACAGGTGTGGAAAAGCAAAAGAACTTGAAGCGGATCAAAACGGCGGTCATGGAGTCCGATCGTTCCCACGCATCCGATGCCTATGTATCGTCTTTACTAGGTAGGTCATCCTGCGCGACGTCAGGCCGAGCTGCGTTCGCCTAGTCGCACATAGGCCAGTCCACGTGGTGGCGCGACGTACCATTATCTTCTCCCACACACTGGTATAACTGAATACTCTTTTTGTAACTTCCTTCGACACACTAATGTGCATCAACTCACCTCTTAGCACTAGTGTGTCATCTGCGTACAGCATACCACTGCAAACTGGATAACCTTTGTGTATTTTATCAGTTAATCTATATTGTGCCCCAACCTCTCCGATGGCCCTCCGCTAGTATGGCTGACACAGCAGTTAGGTCGCTGCCAAAGCCCACGCAGGAGGCTGATCCATATGCTGCAAATGTGAAGAAAGTTCTGAGAGAAAATTTTCGGTCTGAAACAAAATAGTTAGTATCGTTCTGTCCAATTTTCCGCTCATGTGATGCATCGTAACGGTGTACTCAGTTCAGTTCATTCTTGGGTGATCTCGCATCTTATTATAAACGGGTTTGCGCTGTCCACTGTCGACATGAACTTTCACTCGTCCATTTCTTCGTTCTGCTTTTACGAGTACAAAATAGTACAGGTTAGCATGTATTGTCAGGTGAGTAGTCCAGTCTAGCAGGTCCTGATATTCAGCTTGAGTAATTTATTGCTGCCTTACTGCCAACAGCATGGATCGAGGATTGACTTCGCTAAATCTTGTTGAGAACTGACGTCCCTTGCCGAAGAGACGTGACTATTAATCAATTAATCAACTGTTATTAGTAATTATTAATGACATTTTAAATAATAACTACCATCTTTTCAAATTGTATATATGTATCAAACATCAATAATGAATACAAGAGAATCATTTATTCATCGTCCAGACTCTGTCTCAATCTATTCTCTAATACGTTATCAGCACGCTATTCCAGAGCAATTCATAACAGGGAAGAACGAGGAAGAACAGCCTCCATCGATTCAAGGACCGAAGGCCTCAAGCACGCTGCTGACTGCAAATCGCAGAGAAACAAAAAGAGAAGTTCAGAAGTACGATGCCTGCGCTCCTCGTTTCCTTACTCCATCCTCTCCGCGAGGACCGCTTCGGTGGAAACAGCCGCCGTGGTCGGCGTCCACCAGCGCGTCGGTCCCCGACCGCGCCGCCTCTCGAACGCTGGGGCTCGAACGCCGCGGTGTCGACTAGCCCCGCCACCGCCTCGATCCGGGACGTCGGCACCGATGCGGCCTCGTCCGGCCACGCCCGCGCTCGCCTCGGCTCCTCATGCCACGGCTACGTGCGCCTCCGCCTCGGCGGCCGTCGGCGACGAATCGGTCCCCGCCGACGCCTCGGCGTCGCCTCGCGCCACCGGCACCGGCGCATCTCCACCGCACGGCCACGCCTCTACGTCGGCTCATGTTGCCGGCACCGGCCTTGCTCCACTCGGCCTCAGCCCAAGCCCGGCCTCCTCGTCAGTGGCCGCAACAACGCCGACCGCGCGCTCACCCGCGCCCGCTGCGGCAACGCCCGGCGGCACCCCGTCGGCCGGCGCATCTCCCGCTCCTCCGGGCGGCTTCCTTTCGGCGGCCTCCCTCCTTCCGGCCGGCGGTACCGGCGCATGCCCCGGCGGCGGCCCACCCAGTCCCTCCCCACATAGTAGCAGAAGCGGCGGCGGTTAGGGTTTGCCCCTAACCGCCCGTGGCTTATAACCCGGCCGGCCAGCAGACCTGCTAAGCCGGGCCAAAAGCAAACGGGCCACCGGCCCGCTGGCCACCCCCCATGCGCGCACCCCTGGTGGGCCGAAAAGGCCGCCTGGGCTAGCTCACCAGCGGGTAGAGGAAAAAAAATTCTGCACTAATGTTTTTGCAACTTAGCCCCTATTTTTTCAGGCAATTGCAAAATAGCCCAAAGTGCAGTTTAAATTATTAATTTATTTGATGTTTTCTGTTAAGTTTTAAATTTCAGAAAATATGTGAATGTAAATATGTTCATGTTCAATGTGTTTGCATCATTGCAATCCCTATAACATGTACTTTTATTTATGACTATTATAATTTTTGTAATTGAGATTAATTCTTTTGCAAAGTTATACGTTAATTCACCTTAATTAAGCCCAAAATGCTTACTAGCCCAATTGGCTTAATTCAAGCAGAATTAATATGCAAAATTAAGTGATTATCTCCAATTTATATTTGTGAATCACAAAGTAAATGGACACGAAATCTACTGTATGATTACAGATTATTCCCCATTTGCTGTAAGGTCTACGTTATGTCCATATAGACATAATGATTACCTTCGACGTGCTCTTCCAAATATTCCAATTATAGCATAACACAAGGTAATAGAAGCATGAGCATCTACTGACATTCGTCAGATTATGCTACCTATTACTACGAGATCTACACCATAATTGGTGATTATCTTCAAAAATGTTATGCTATATAACTTGAGGTCTACACTTCATGTTTCAAGCCTTCACTTGAATTTTTCAAAATTTTACACAATTATTACAACATAACCATGACGATACTTTAATTTACTCATAAGTAAATTAATCAAATCTCTAGTTTAAATCTATGTAGATCAAGATGGCTAAAGAATTTGAAGAGCTTGCGCTCGACGGTCACAACTATCCTACATGGGCAATGGATGTTAAAGTCAGCCTCGCATCCTGTGGGATTGTGGCGACACTCAACCCTCCCGTTGAGGGAATACAACCACTACCAGAACATCAACAATACTCTGCTTTATACATTATAAGGCACCATATCCATCCGGACCTCAAATCTGAGTACCTGATGGAAGAAAATCCACGTACATTATGGCAAGCACTTAAAACCAGATACGAACAGTAAAAAGCGGTTATTCTTCCCGAAGCAACTCATGACTGGGTACAACTTCGATTTCAGGACTTTAAGTCCATTGAAGACTATAACCACGCTGTTCACAGATCTGTTCTAAGTTACGCTTCTACGAGAAAGAACCCTCTGAGGCAGATAAGATTGAAAAAACATTATCAACAATGTTTCTAGCTAACCGGATCTTACAGCACCAGTACCGCACCAAAGAATTCCAACTTTACTCTGAATTTATACATGTCCTACAAGCGGAAAAACATGATAAACTCACTCTGAGGAATCATCATCAGCGCAATGTCGGCGCAGCCCCGCTCCCAGAGGTACACTATAACGCTCAAAATAACAACAATTTCGCTGGCTCTCCCAAGCGCCAACAGCAGAACTTCAAAGGAAAGCGCAAGCGAAACTGGAAGAAACAGCCACGTACCATGGACAAGAGGAAAGGCATTGAAAAGCTAAAATTTGACAAATCTCAAGTATGTCAAAAGTGTGGATGCTAAAAACATTCCACCAAAAAGTGTCGCACCCCTTGACACCTTGTTGATCTATACCTGCAATCTGTGGGACGCAAGAAACAAACTCAAGGATCAAAATTTGAAGCACACTTCAACTTTCAAACTGACAAGTCAAAGGAAATCGATTGTTCCACTGCAGTTCTCCCAGAACCCAAGGACAACCAGCATTTCCAACAGTCCGAAGATCCGCTGAACACGGAGAACATGATCATTGAATTTGCTTCGAATGACATGTTTGGTGACTTCGAATAAGTCCCCCCTACTCCACCAAAGCTATCATAACAGCCACATGATATTATTATGTTGTAATAAGTTAATTGACATGTTGTCGTCATATTGTTTAAAGACAATATTGTAACAAACATATTTATTGTTGTTGTTGTTGTCATCGTATATTGTATATCACAATAATGTATCAGCACATTGGTACAAATATATTTGTATGTATTCTATATATCTGATAAAGATTTCCATACTGGAAATCATTAATTCTATATATAGATTTCTACGGGAGTCAATCCGATGAAAGAAGATATGTGCCTTGTGAACACCTGCACCACAAACTCTATATTTAGGGAATTAAAATATTTCCACTCTTACTAAGATAAAAGGAAAAAAAAATTTAACAATCGCTGGACGCGATGATGTAATTGTTGACTCTGCTCGGATCACAATTACTATCCTATGGGTACTCAAGTAATAATCAATGATGCTTTATTGTATCTCGATTCAAATTGTACCTTACTAAACTGGTCAGAATAGTTTCCATATCAAAACCTATGATGACAACAAAGAGGAATATCTTTCTCTTTACCATATACAACGGATATGGCAAGCGCATTCTCTCCTTATCGTCAAGATTGTACTACACATACATCAAACCCGTAGCATATGTTGCGTACAAAATAATTTTCTAGAATGTCATTACATTACAAACTTGGCTTACTCACCTTGGTCATCCCGGCATGGGGATGAAGTAAAAAATTATCAACAATTTCATTGGTCATGACTCAAATGATGCTAAATTTCGACAATATTTGGATTTTATGTGCACTGCATGTGCCATAGGGAAGCTAATTTTAAGGCTCGCGCACCTTAAAACCCAATCTGGACCACTCAAATTCCTTGAACGCATCAAGGCAAGACATGTCTTCTCAACCATTGACTGGACCATTCAGGTATTCCTTGGTTCTAAAAGACACATCTACACGATGGTCTCACGTGTGCCTTTATCCACATGAAACCATGCATGATCTCATTATCCTGAACATCGAATTTAATCAATTCGAATGGACAACGCTGTAGAATTATCCTCACGTGTCTTCAATTACAATTGTATGGCCTTGGGATTGCAGTTCAGCACTTTGTCCTATATGTCCACACTCAAAATGGTTTGGCAGAATCCCTTATCCAAAGAATTAAGCTCATTGCACGACCCTTACTTCAAAATTACAACTTACCAACTTCACGTTGGAATCATGCAGTCTTACACACTGCTGACTTGGTTCAGTTGCGACCAAAATTGCACATCATAGTTCTTCCCCTCTATGATTAGTACGTGAAAATTCACTAAGTATTTCTCATCTGCGATAATTCAGTTACATACCGATATCACCACCCCGGCATACATCAATGGCCCCTAACAATATATTTGGGATCTATGTGAGAATAACTGTATTTCCATCAATACCTCAAGCCCCTCACATGGGGAGTTATTCAAGACCAGTATGATCATACCATAAGGATCATTTCCAGGCATTAGGGGGAGATTCCAAGTACCAGACAGAATGTTAGGAAATTAGTTGGAATGTTCAAGACATTTCTGCCTCAAATCCACGGACTCAAAACTCTAAACCCCATGTTCAGAAAATTTGCAACACATTGCAAATAACCTGCCAAATTCATTTACTGACTACAAAGATGTTACAAAATCCTATAATCCTGCAGAAATGCACCAAAAAGAGAATGGAGGTACCAACAAAAAACCGCTTAACTCCCCGTTCAAAGTAATAGGGGGAGAAGTATGGCCACACATCAGGATTCAGCTTCTTACAAGCAACAAAGGATATCAAGGCCTCCGAATCAGTAAATGCAAGTCAACTCCACGTTGACAGACACCTAATGGGTAGTATACACCCGGTGGATGGGCAACCTCCACCAACCCAGCTCAATAGTGCACACAATGACTGGGACATCGGAAAACCTAGACTCAACCGCATTGGGAAACCGCGAACAGTCACCAAGGGTAAACGATATTTCCATCAACTATATACATATATATAGATTCTGGAGAAACATATAACTGGAAGTCTACAATTGTCGACATACATTTCTCAACTAGATTACAAATAACCTTCCAAATGATTCAGATCCAAAGACCATGGCCATGGCAAAGTGTGAACAACACTCGGACTGAACTCAATCGAAGGATGCGATCCAAGTAGAAATAACATTGCTCAATAAAAGGAAGGTATTCATAAAAGTAATACCTACACCAGTTTTCTTCCTAAAACGGAATGAGAACAACGAGGTGGTGAGACACAGAGCGAGTCTTGTAGCACAAGGGTTCACCCAGATACCCAAACCTATTCTCTAGATGTGGAATCTCTTTTCGATACTTTATCTTAATGGTAGTACAAATTATCTATCTTTGCATTGATAGATATAGTGACCGTATCTCTTTATGTGTCACTTGATTCAGTCATATAAGTTCCCCATGGAATCACAATGTTGAATCCAAACACAAAACGCAACATATATTGTGTAAAATCAATAAGTCACTACATGGCTTAAATTAGTCGGAACATATTTGGTATAACCGACTTAGTGAGTTTCTTATGCAAAGGATTACTCCTACAATGATGATTGTCCATGTGTGTTCATCAAGAAATCCTCTACATGATTTTGTATTATCTCAGTGTATGTTGATAAACTATACATCATTGGCAACGCACATGATATTAACGATGCACGTGATCATCTAAAAGACGGAATTTGAGATGAAGGATTTGGGTAATACCAAATTTCGCTTGGGATTACAACTCAAGCACCTTCACTCATATGTTGTGGTACACCAAGCTGTCTATATCCAGAATTTATTGGAGAAATTCAATATGGACAAGATTTATCCATCAAAAACTCTCCTGGTTGTTCGATCTCTAGACATAGAGAATGATCCTTTTTAGACCATGAGACGGTGGAAATGAGATATTAGGACCCAATGTTCCATATTCTAGTGCCAGACCTACCAAACACAATTGGTTGAGAGTCAAGAATATCTTTCGATATTTCCAAGGCATGAAACATCTTGTCATATTCTTTCAATTTTAGAGAAATCTGGACTCCAATATCATCGGATACATTGATCAGATCCTCACTATGTCAGATCACAGACAAGCTTTGTGTTCCTACTCGGTGTGATAGCCATCCCATGGAAGTCTTCTGAACAGACCCTAGTGACTACATCCACCAATCATTCTGAAATATGAGACATCACGTGGAATTGATTCTATTGAATCATCAACCATTATCTCTAAGATAATGTTGCTTGTGTTGCTCAGATGCAAAAGGGTTACATAATGAGCAATATCACTATATTACCCATCTTGCAAATTAGATCATGCGGTAACCTCGCTGATTTATTCTTAAAGTCTCGACCAACTTCAAACATTTCTATAGTGTGTTAATGTAATTGGTATACGAGGACTTCGAGATTTGCAAGGATCAGGAGGAGTTACTCTCTGATTATTAAACCTGTTAATACTTCATATTGCACTCTTTTTCTTTATGAGTTTTCTTTCAAGCTTTCTCATGAAAGGTTTTTAATGAGGTAATATCAACACAAGGTTATATGTCGTATCTTCTATTTTCCCTACTGGGGTTTTTAAAGGAGATATACAAGACATACATATTGTTCTCTAAACTAACTTATGGGTTTTTCCCTTAACAGGTTTTTCTCATGTGAGTTATCAAAGAGACAATAACCATTATATGTTGTATTATTTTCTCCTTATTTTCCCACTGGGTTTGAAGAAGTTTTAGCAGCATATCAAACTTCACTCCTCATATTTTTCCCACAGGATTTTTAGAGGAGTTTTCAGATGATCTTTATATACAATGATGTAATTGATCAAGGGGGAGTGTTGAGAACCGACGTCCCTTACCGAAGAGACGCGACTGTTAATCAATTAATCAACTGTCATTAGCAGTTGCTAATGATGCTTCAAATAATAACTGCCATCTCTTCAGATTGTATATATATGTATCAAACATCAATAAGGAATACAAGAGAATCATTTATTCATTGTCCAGACTATGTCTCAATTTATTCTCTAATAAATCTAATGCATATTTCCTTTTGAGATGTTCGCTCGATAAATTTTGAGGAGGTGGAAGATAGAAGAGTGTATAGAAGGGCAGACACGCCCAAAGAAAACATGGACCGCTAAGAGCCAAATTTAATTATCGAACTGATATTTCCCAGATTGCACAGAATCTTGGGAAGCAACATGAACACGGCGTTTTTGCTACTAATAGTATTATAACAGTTCTAATGCTCTATTTTAGCCGTCTTTTATTCTATGTTATCTAAGCAAAAAGTTTATATAGTTATGTAAATATGACTCTTAGCGGTGTAAACGATATAATCACTGAAAAATTATATTTAAATAATTATTTATTACAAGAAGAAATAGTTTAAAATATAATATATTGAAAGTGCCGTTGTACAGACAGACAGAAACGTCGTGCCTCTTATTTCTCGGTGTGCATGACAAAGAAGGCGTAGTATCCTCCCGCCACGGTCGCAAATGCCATCGTCCACACGAGCGCCGCCACGGGCAGCGGCATGATCGCCGCAACCTTGTACGAGAAGGCCGCGGTGAGCGTGGTGGTGAGGAGCCACACGGCGACCTTGAGCCGATCCCTGCGGCCCGGCTGGTCGTCGTCGTCAGCCTCACGTTCGTATGCCCGGAGGCACGCGAACAGGAGCGTAAGGTTCCCGTAGGAAAAGAGCACGAAGGCGATGGACCACGGGTCTCCTTCGGACCGGTAGATGGCCATGCCGGAGTTGAAGGTGAGGACGAGCAACACGACGGCCGCGAGCCAGGGGAAAGTACCACCCAGCAGGCCTCCGCTGGCGGCGCCATGGAGGGCTTGTCGCTGCAGGCTGTGATCACCCTGGCACGGCTGCTGCTGCTGCTGTTCGAGCAAGGGGAATACGGCGGCGTCAGGACGGCATGGTGGCTCCTGAGCTTGCCCTTTGTTCATGGCGGCAGAGCCGGCACGTCACCGTCACTCACGGTGCAAGAGTTCGCTAATGTGCTTCAGGTGCACGCATCGGGATTCTCACAAGAAATCTTTGGAGCCCAACCTACCAATAAATCGCTGTCAACACAGAGCACAACGATAGCGACAGCCAGCACTCTGAAGATGCAATGTGGGTGGTAGCGGAAGGGGGACAATATATATAGCTGGGAGGGGGGTTGCGCCTTGCCGCCTGAAAGAGACTTTGCCGTGTTGGAATTGTCAATGTAAACATCCGAATCTGCCATCGTCTGATGTGGACAGGTGAAAGTTCGAGGAAGTTTCCTTACTTGACGCCGGAGTCAAGAGTACACAGGGGACCCACCGCGAACAACTTTTTCCAGGCTTAACGCGTCTTGTTGCTCAACGGTCGCCCTCAGCCCGCGGTTTCGACGAACCTGAACCGAACCCGAAAACCGAAAACCAAAACGGAATCCCGAATGGAAAAAACAGAATTTTTTTTGAGAAATGGAAAAAACAGAATTTATCCTTATTTCACTTCACTGAAATTATTTCGGTTACTATTTTTAGAAAACTGTATTTAATTCGGTGTACTTTTTTTTAGTTCTCGATTAACCTAATAAACTAAATAAACAATTTACCTAATACACTAAATAAAAAATTTCGTGGACATATTATTATTTTGGTGGACATGCTAAACAACTAAACCGGTTAACAAAAAATAACGAATTTTTATGGACATGTTAATTGAATAAACCGAAATTTTCTACTGAATTTTGTGATGCTTAGTATGTTCAGTTTAAACCAAAAACTGAAACCAAATTTCTAGTTAACCGAATTTTCGGTTTACATAATTATATACCATATATCAGTTACCATTTTCGAAAATCAAAATCTTCAGAAACCGAATTGAATTTTCAGTTAAAACTGAATACCCACCCTTAGGTCGCCCTAGTGTTCCTGCTCTCCATCCTCCTAGCCAACATGGAAACGATCTTACTTGGTTCGATCGAGATTTTTCTTAAATCTAAAACAATGAGCTTAGTCGTGAGATCAGCCTAATCTTGATGAGGACATGAACTCCATTGATATAACCACGGCTACCACTATTTCCACAATTCTACTTGCTGACCAAGCTCATATCAAAATGAGCAAGAGAGGAATCAAGACCTGTAAGAGAATATGCAATTGAAGGTTGCATGAGGCGGGGAACTACAAATGATGATTTCAGAATCTTGAAGCCCCCTGACAACATAAAGATGAAGACTGAAGAAACTTATTTGAAGACCAATTGAAGCTTCGGTCATATACAAGAAAGAATAAAGACTTAGAGAAATTGTACTTATTTGAAGACCAACCGAAGCTTTGATCATGTACAAAAAAGAATAAAGATTTAGAGAAATTGTAGGGTCGTTTGGGAGTCATCAACTACTAAAGTGGCCTGGTCGGTTTAAACCACCCCCAGAGCCGGTCAGACCGCCTAGTGGTCGGTTAAACCGCCTGTATGGCCGGTTTAAACCGCCCAAACTGAGTGAGTCTGAATTGACCAAAGGGTGTTTTTCCACCTAAAATACCCCCTGGCCGCCACTTGATTCGTAGTGTTTCATCGAGAATAGTTCTAACTCAGCGCAAACTATATTGTTTCATTGTTGTGTTGGACAACTAGTCGAGACTACTTTACAAAATCTCACCTTTAATAATGAAGTTGCTCTTCATCTATATTTGTAATTTTAGATTGCCTATCTCTTGTTCTTGTTTTTCTTCAATTGCTTGCAGGAATTGAACCTTATGTTCAGGTTGATCGTACTTTTGACAAGGTTAATAACCCTCTGGAGTTGGTTTACCAATTGCTAAGACCCGTCATCACACGGTGTAATCAAATCGTCAGATTCGTCTTCACCAAGTCGATCGTATCGTTCTCATTGAAAGATCGGGACACCCATAGTTCTATCAAGTGGTATCAGATCAAACTATACTGCTCGGTGAAGAATTTACTATTTTTCCATAGTAGTAGATTGATCTTTTTACCTATTGTCCACTCAACTAAAAATGAAAAAAATTTTCTTTGTCCAAACAAATCTGAACCTTATAATTTTCATCATAGTTCTTGCATTGTTGAATTTTTATTACATTAGTCATGTTGAGTTGCTGATTTAGATTGGTTGATCGTAAAATTTCTCTACTAGATCATATTCCGTTTTGTCCCTTTTTGTTTGTTTGTCCTTTTTGTTTGTGCCATAGGTTTCTTTCCATCAAATGTTTGTGGAGGCTAGAACACACTGCCGCAACAGCTTTGCCACCTCCTTGCTGTTGCTGCACCTCCCTGCCGCGCCACTCGACTCCTTGCTGCACCACCTCTTCCGTTTGCCGCACTTCCCACCACATGCTGCCGCATTACCTATTGCTGCCACGGCAACCATGTGCTACCACACCCTTGCCGCGCCTCTTGCCACGCCCAACCACCATTGCCATACGGTACTTTGCTTGCCGTGTGTCTTTGCTACTGTTTGGTGTTGCCACTAGCTCACCATCCACCACCGCTTGCATCTTCGCTGGATGGATGATTGGATGTGTTTTAGATCACTCATCAGATCAATAAGAACTTAGATAAGAATTAAAAAGGGAAATCTCGAGTGTTGCTTGGAGTTCAAGTTAAGGCCCCGTTCGGAAGTCGCCCAGCTTCGCCAACTCACCAAATCCGGCTCCGCGCGCCGCGTTCCGGCTTCTCACGAGGAGCTCGACGCGTTCGGGAGGCTGCTCCAGCTCCTCGACGGCTGTTTGGGGAAGAGGTCGGGGAAGTTGCCGAATGGACCAAGCTGCTCGAGGAGGTCGTCGTTCCTGGCTCCGGCGGTCTCTTTCCTCTCGCAGCAATGACGGCCGGAGAGAGGTGAGGCGAGGGCGGCGGCTAGAGAGCAGGAGATGCTGGTGGTGGCATCGAGACGGGGCGGCCTCAAGCAGAGGGAGGCGAGGGGGTGGCGGAGGACCGGCGTGTGGTCACGGGAAGCGACGTGACGGCCGGTGGCGGGATGGCGTTGGTGCGGCGGCGGGTGGCGTTGGTGCGGCCGCGGCTGGCGGCTAGGGTTCCCAGGGGTCGGAGGAATTGGTCACGCGGGTGGCTCGTTCGCTCGGGACGAAACGGTATTCATCACTTGGCGGTGGCAGGAATTTCGTAATATTCGGCCAACTCCCCGGTTTTTGCCGATCCGCGGAACTCGATTTCGGCCGCTTCCGGTTTTTACACTACGCAGCCTCTCAGCTCCCCGAAACCAGCTCTGCGGGTCTGGGCCGTTTTGGGCCGGCTCCCGCGCGGAGTTCGCGGAACGCGGAGCCGGACCACTTCCGAAGGGGCCCTAAATAGCTAAGGAGATCTTGTTTTGTTGGTTCGGTTTTGCATCTGATATCTCTTGGAAAAGTGTTTAACGACTAACCAGGATTTCCTTAGTGCTTAAAAAGGTCCGCCATGAAGACTTACTCACAGACTTAGCGTTTGAGCCGGTCCCTGCGGCGCGGCTGGTCGTCGTCGTCAGCCTCGCGCTCGTACGCCCGGAGGCACGCGAACAGGAGCGTGAGGTTCCCGTAGGAAAGAGCACGAAGGCGATGGACGACGGGTCTCCTTCGGACCGGTAGATGGCCATGCCGGAGTTGAAGGTGAGGACGAGCAACACGACGGCGGCGAGCCAGGGGAAAGTATGGCCCAGCAGGCCTCCGCTGGCGGCGCCATGGAGGGCTTGTCGCTGCAGGCTGTGATCACCCCTGGCACGGCTGCTGCTGCTGCTGTTCGAGCAAGGGGAATACGGCGGCGTCAGGACGGCATGGTGGCGCCTGAGCCTGCCCTTTGTTCATGGCGGCAGAGCCGGCACGTCACCGTCACTTACGTGCAAGAGTTCGCTAATGTGCTTCAGGTGCACGCATCGGGATTAGACAGGAGCAGAGGAAGTGCTAGGGATCCTCACAAGAAATCGTTGGAGCCCAACCTACCAATAAATCGCTGTCAACAGAGCCCCCACAGGGAAGCAACCTAGAGCAAAACGATAGCGACAGCCAGCACTCTGAAGATGCACTGTGGGTGGTAGCGGAATGGTAACACAACGAAATATATAGCTGGGGGATCTGCGGCCGGGAAACCCAGACTTTGCCGTGTTCGAATAGTCTACTAAATCCAATGTAAACTTCCGAATCTGCCCATCGTCTGATGTGGACAGGAGTAGAGGAACTGCATCGGTAAAACACAGCCTAACAAGAAATAGGTGTCAACACAGCCTCACAGGGAAGAAGCTAGAGCACGACGATTGCGACAGCCCGCAGGCGAGAAGATGCGATGTGGGTGCTAGCGGACTGATTACCTCTGCTATATAGAGGGGGTGGATGGCTCATTACACATCGGAACAGTCTTGCTTGTAAATTTTCTGAAACGAGCTTAGTCGTGAGATTAGTCTAATTTTTATTTTAAGGTTTCTTTGTAGAAATTTATATCTAGTCACGCCTCACGAGTGGAGTCGTCGGGTCTTTTTCTCAACAAATTAAACCCATCTTAGAAGATGCCAGGTGTTCACATAGTCTCAAACCAAGTAAATCTTCTTGTCTAAAGCATCAACCATATTTTTAAAAAAAATTTGATTTTGTGCCTACCAAAAGATCGTGTTTAGAAAAATCGTAGTGATAGCATCAAAAGATTAAAAAGTTATGTTTTTTCATATTCTGTTCAATTTCCGTTAGCATCTATTCCGTTTTGCTTCTCTCTTCCAAAACCAAGCAAGAAAAAGACAGAAATACCCTGACTAATTTGTCCGAGCGCAAGTCTACATCGAACTAGTACATCCAATAAGAAATTTCTCCGTAGCAGCCACCTCCTTTACGTGCTTTTGGAATATTTAGAAGGACCCCAACCACCATATTTTCACCGGTTTCGCGTCTCATTTTTATTGAGGTGGTCCTTTTGGCTTTAGAGGACATCTCCTAGACAGCAATACGGAGTAGCTTTTAGTACGAAGAGACAGAGTCCCCTGTTATTTGAGTAGTACGATTTTTTGTTTCTGTTGGGGTTGATATGTTCCACAGAAAAAACGTGTCAAATAGTTTGTAAATACTGTTCTTTTTCTCTAGTTTAATTTATTTAAAAACCACGACTTGAGAGTACCTCTTAATATTTTACATAACTTTTGAACTCTTTTTCGTAAAACCATAACTCATAATCTAATCTTTCATAAGTAACCTAAATCGGTCACTTCTCGACATTTATAAACAAAACTGACATAAGGGACTCAGCACATCAACACTTACATAAGTTCTATACGGAGGTGTACAAAAGTTCACCTATCAGCCTCTCATTTTCTTTCTTTCTCCTATCTCTCTCTTCTCCCTCTTCCTCTACATGGCAGAACTGAATCAAGCTTTACCATTCAAAAAGTGGTCCTTTTATTCCCAATCCTTGCTTCTGTTGCAGCACCGGCTCATGGGTGTAATTGCAGAGCACGAGGCGACGAACACTACTATAGAATGGGTCATCAAAGACCCCACGTCATAGATGGTTCTTCAAAAACTGCATCTAGTGTAGTAGATCACACGCGGTTCGTGACAGGCCTGCCAGGGTTAACTCTCAGAGATGCGAACCGCCTGCAATGACCAGATATCACAAACGATTTTTCATACGAACTGCCTACGATATCGGACCACATATCGGGTCTACATAGCCTTTTCCAACAAAAGAACCTCTAATGGTTATTACAACCTTATTGTTTTCACAGACAAGCTTATAGCCTGCCTTCATTAATAAACTTCCACTAATTATATTTACTCTGCCTGATGGCACATAGAGCATGTTGTGTAGGGTCCGAATGTTTCTTGAAGAAAGCTTCAGATCCACTTGGCCACTACCCAGCACCCTGGACTTGCTCTCAAGGCCAGTCACAGTACGGCCTCCTCGTTGTTCCTAAAAAGTGGAGAACAAAGATCGATCAGTACACATATGAATAGTGGCTCCAGTATCAATCCACCAATCTGTAGATTGACATTTCTTGTAACAGTAGTTTCTGGCCAAGTGGCCAGGCTTATCGCATTCGAAACAACCAATCTGGCCAAGTTTCCAGTATCAATCCACCAATCTGTAGACTTTTGTTGTTTCTTTTGCCATTGCCTTTGTCCATCTTTCCTCTTGGCTTAAAACCATTAGAATCTCTTGTTCTTCTTTTTCCTTCTCTGGCGCATATCCAGGAAATCCACTCTAGAGTTATCCTCATCATTAACCAACAGAGCATCTTTTGCTTGGGCTTTCTTTTCAACATTGAGGGAAGCTATAAGGTCATCCATAGTCATTTCCTCTCTGAGATGTTTGAGAGAAGTAGCAAAGTCTCTCCAAGAATTTGGGAGCTTAACAATCACCATTTCCACCTAATATTTATCAGGGAGAGTAATCTTACTGTCGCTGAGCTTCTCCACTATTAGTTGGAGTTCATGAGTTTGCTTCACCACAAACTTTCCATTGGTTATCTTGTGTTGAAAAGTGATCCGAATTCAGTTACCGTGTTGGACACGGCACCGAATCATGCTAGACGTAGCATCGTACGGTATGGGGATTCGCGCTGGTACTGGCGTAACCGAGTACAACTCATTGTCTTGTCCTTCAAGGACTCTTGTAATTACCCCTATATATATATGCCTCAGTAGTCGCACCTAAAGACCGTCCTGTGGTCTCGTGCTTGTAATACCTTTTCCATCATAGTGAGATTGCGCATTCGTGCGTCCGTGGTTTTTTCCCGCAAGGGTTTTCCATGTAAAAATCTTTGTCTCTTGTCTCTAGATCAATCTCTAATATCGCAACAAGTGGTATCAGAGCGAGGCTACAAGATTAGATCTAGAAGACACGATCAAGTTCATCCGAGCCAACCCGCCGAATTCATCGACTCTTCGTCGCCTGCCGCAGCTGATTTGATCTCGCCTCCAATTCCGTCACAAATCGCCGCTCTGAGTCAGAGCAGGCATCGGCTTCAAGTTCGAAGCGAATCAACCGCGGAGGAGGAGCAGTGCTATTTAATCAGATCAGTAAGAGCAAGGCACCGGAATAGCACGGGCGAATCAACCAGACGCGATACAAAAAAAAGGAACCAAGTCCCGAGGACGCTTCGTGACGTGAAGCACCAGGAAATCAATTTTCTTGATAATTGCTACATCCACCCAATAAAGCTACCCAGGAAAGTTCTATCTACTCTGTTTTTTCTCTTCTTTGCTGTCCGCATAAAATAATTCTACCAGGAATTTTTTTTATTTTCCGGCTTGCTCTACTTTGTGTACACAAGACTCATCTACCAATGGCTTCTCTGAAATATGATATTCCGCTGTTGGATCGTGACACAAGGTTTTCTCTCTGGCAAGTCAAGATGCGGGCTGTTCTAGCACAGATGGACCTGGATGACGCTCTTTTGGGATTTGACAATATGCCAGCAGCATGGCCTGCTGATGAGAAGAAACGCAAGGATCGTAAGGCCTTATCTCAGATTCATCTTCATCTATCTAATAATATTCTGCAGGAGGTTTTGAAGGAAAAGACCGCCGCCGCATTGTGGCTAAAGCTAGAGCAAATTTGTATGACCAAGGACCTGACGAGCAAGATGCACCTGAAGCAAAAGCTCTATTTACACAAGTTGGCAGAAAGAGGATCAGTATTAAACCACGTGATAGAATTCAAAGAAATTGTTGCTGATCTTGAATCCATGGAGGTAAAATACGATGATGAAGATTTGGGCCTTATTCTTTTATGCTCTCTGCCCAGTTCATACTCTACCTTTAGAGATACTATTTTATATAGCCGAGATACTCTCACTCTTAATGAAGTTTATGAAGCACTGTATGCTAAAGAGAAGATGAAACATATGGTTTCTAGTGAAAACTCAAACTCGCATGCAAAAGGCTTGGTTGTCCGAGGCAGGCAACACGAGAACAGTTCAAGCGGCAATTCCAGGGGTAGAAGCTCTAGCAAGAATAATAGAGGCAGATCTAAGTCCAGGAACAGAAAATCATGCAAATACTGCAAGAAAGGTGGTCATGTCATATCCGAATGCTGGAAGTTACAAAATAAGGAAAAGAGGAACGACACATACAAACCAAAAGGTAACAAAGAAGATAAAAATTTCTGCAAATTGTGCTCGTGATAGTAATTCTGAAGGTGATGTGCTTGTCGTTGTTGCTGGATGTGCTGAAATTAATAATGAATGGATTCTTGATACTGCTTGCACCTTTCATATGTGTCCACATAGAGATTGGTTTACAACTTTTGAACCCGTTACTACTGCTGGTTCTGTTTTGGGTTTTGATGATTCACCACGTAAGATTGAAGGCATTGGCTCTATTCAGATCAAGATGTTTGATGACACAATCAGAACTTTAACGGATGTTCGATATATTCCTAAGATGAAGAGAAATCTTATCTCTTTAAGTACCCTTGATGATAAGGGGTACAAGTATTCAGATGGAGGTGGAGTCCTGAAGGTCACCAAAGGTTCTCTTATTGTAATGAAGGGTGACATGAGGAAGGCTAATGGTCTTTATTATCTTCAAGGCACTACAATTTTAGGTAATGCCACCCCTGTTATTTCAAATGATACTTCTGATTGTGATACTACTAATCTTTGGAATATGCGTCTTGGTCATATGAGTAAAACTGGAATGATGGAGTTTTGCAAAAGAGGTCTACTTGATGGTCAAAACATCAACAAGTTGAAATTCTATGAACATTGTGTCTTCCGCAAGCAAACAAGGGTGAAGTTTGGCACTGAAACTCACTCTACAAAAGATATATTGGAGTATGTTCACTCAGATTTATGGGGAGAGTCCCGCGTTCCGTCACTTGGAGGTGCAGGTTACATGTTGACCATCATTGATGATTACTCAAGAAGAGTTTGGGCATATTTTCTGAAGCACAAATCAGATGTATTTAAGACATTCAAGGAGTGGAAGATTATGATTGAAAGACAGACTAGCAAGCATGTCAAGAAGCTACGTACCGATAATGGCTTGGAGTTTTGTTCTAAAGAGTTTGAAGCTTTGTGCAAATCAGAGGGAATTGTGAGACATTATACTGTCCCAGGTACTCCTCAACAAAATGGTGTGGCCGAACGCATGAATAGAACCATCATGGAGAAGGTACGCTGCATGTTATCTAGTTCTGGATTATCTAGAAGTTTTTGGGCTGAAGCCGTTTCCACTGCTTGTTACTTAATCAACTGGTCACCTAACTTGGCTATTGGAAAGAAGACTCCCATTAAGGTCTGGTCTGGTTCTCCAGCAGATTATTCTGATTTAAGAATATTTGGTTGCCTTGCTTATGCTCATGTTAATAATAGTAAATTAGAGCCTAGAGTTATTAAGTGTATTTTTCTTGGTTTTAAGTCAGGTGTGAAAGGTTATAAATTGTGGAATCCTGAAACTAGAAAGGTGGTAATTAGCAGAAGTGTTACTTTTGATGAATCTGCTATGTTACATGATAAGCCATCTAATGATGTTCCTGTTAAGAAGCCACATAAAACAAGTGTGCAGGTGGAGCATGTTATTAATTCAGGTGATACACCAGACAAAGAAAATATTGTTCATGATGATGCACCTATTACTGAGGATCCACCTGAAGTTGTGCAGCCACCACAACATTCTGTTGTAATTCAGCCTAGAAGGTCTACAAGGGAACATAAGTGTCCCAACAAGTTTATTGAAGAATGCAATGTTGTTGCTTATGCTTTTAGTGTGGCAGAAGACATTGAAGGTACTGCTGAACCTTCAACTTACTCAGAGGCTATTACTTCTGTTGATTCAAATAAATGGATAACTGCCATGCATGATGAGATGGAATCTCTTGAGGAAAATGGTACTTGGGAGCTAGTCAAATTACCTATTGGGAAGAATCCTATTCGCTGCAAATGGATATTCAAGAAAAAAGAGGGCATTACACCAACCGAAGAGGTTAGATACAAAGCAAGATTAGTTGCTAAAGGTTATAGCCAGATTCTAGGTATTGATTTTATAGATGTCTTTTCCCCCCTGTTGTGAAGCATAGTTCTATTCGTACTTTACTCAGCATTGTGGCTATGCGTGATTATGAGCTTGAGCAATTAGATGTGAAAACTGCATTCTTACATGGGGAATTAGAAGAAGACATTTATATGGAGCAGCCGGAAGGTTTTGTCGTTCCGGAGAAGGAGAATTATGCTTGTAAGTTAAAGAAATCTCTTTATGGTTTGAAGCAGTCACCAAGACAGTGGTACAAGAGGTTTGACTCCTTTATGATCTCTCAAGGTTTTAGAAAATCAAATTATGATAGTTGTGTTTATTTAAATACTGTTAATGGTTCAGCTATCTACTTGCTTCTATATGTTGATGATATGTTGATTGCTGCAAAAGACAAGGCAGAGATTGTAAAATTAAAGGCACAGTTGAGCAGTGAATTTGAGATGAAGGATCGTGGTGCAGCGAAGAAGATTCTTGGCATGGAGATTACCAGAGATAAACACTCTGAAAAATTATACTTAAGTCAGAAAGGGTATATTGATAAGGTACTTCGTCGTTTAATATGCACAATGCAAAACCAGTGAGTACTCCTTTAGCTGCACATTTCAGACTTTCTTCAGATTCATGTCCACAGTCAGATGATAAAATTGAGTACATGTCTAGAGTTCCATATGCCAGTGCATTTGGTTCACTTATGTATGCCATTGTATGTTCTCGCCCCGATTTATCTCATGCATTGAGCGTTGTTAGTAGATACATGGCTAATCCTAGCAAAGAGCATTGGAAAGCAGTTCAATGGATTTTCAGATACTTGAGGGGCACTTCTAATGCTTGTTTACAGTTTGAAAAATCTAGAGATGGACTTGTTGGTTATGTGGATTCAGATTTTGCTGGAGATTTAGATAAAAGAAGATCTCTTACTGGTTATGTGTTCACTGTTGAAGGATGTGCTGTTAGCTGGAAAGCAAGTCTTCAAGCTACTGTCACCTTGTCTACTACAGAAGCCGAGTATATGGCTATTTCAGAAGCTTGCAAAGAAGCCATTTCGCTAAAAGGTTTGTTTACTGAGCTTTATGGAAGTACATCTTGTACTACAATATTTTGTGACAGTCAGAGTGCTATTTACCTTACAAAAGATCAGATGTTCTATGAGAGAACAAAGCACGTTGATGTGAGGTATCACTTTATTCGAGTTGTCATCGCACAAGGTGATATCAAGGTCAGCAAGATAGGTACACATAATAATCCAGCTGATATGATGACAAAGCCAGTTCCTGCCACTAAGTTTGAGCTTTGCTCAGGTTTAGTTGGTATTACTGAGTAGTCCTATGTGACTTTGACGCACAAGGTGCTTATGCTTATTTGATTGGAGAAACTCATTACTTTCTTCGACTACTGGAGGGAATTCGGCTCAAGGTGGAGATTGTTGAAAAGTGATCCGAATTCAGTTACCGTGTTGGACACGGCACCAAATCATGCTAGACGTAACATCGTACGGTGTGGGGATTCGCGCTGGTACCGGCGTAACCGAGTACAACTCATTGTCTTGTCCTTCAAGGACTCTTGTAATTACCCCTATATGTGCCCTAGTAGTTGCACCTAAAGACCGTCCTGTTGTCTCGTGCTTGTAATACTTTTTTCATCATAGTGAGATTGCGCCTTCGTGCGTCCGTGGTTTTTTCCCGCAAGGGTTTTCCACGTAAAAATATTTATCTCTTGTCTCTAGATCAATCTCTAATATCGCAACATCTTGAAATCATGGTATTTTTCCACTACGTACAAGTCCTTTCCAGCATATGGAACACTGTACTTCTTCTCTAGAGTTTCCCATAGAGTACGAGCAGAGATATGATACATGTATATCATAAAATTTATCAGAAAGCATGCTCAGAATTCTCCCCACACAATTGAAGTCCTTGGACTAATAACTTTCAGCATATGCCACAGCCTTGAGAAGTAGCTCATCTGGATATGGCTCTGGATCAGAGATGACGGAGTACAAATCCATAACAGTGGACCAATAACAGTGAACCAATACATCATCCGAGACTGCCAACGCTTAAAGTGATTGCCAGTGAACTTTTCAGCCTTCATGGCATCATCGAAGGAGTTTGGGGGTGCCATGGAAACCGTTACCTATGATTTGAAGACAAAGTTGAATCTCCTTGAAACTGTTGGAACTGGCGATGTCGTAGGTGGCAGCTCGGTCGAGTTGGAGAGAAAGTAACCATAGTAGGCCGTCGTGCAGCAGCTCCGATGGATCAAGGCATGCCTAGCAGCACTTGTCTTCAAGGAAATTCATGCCCCCGCCAAGGTGCACGAGATGAATGGCGGCTCTCCTCCAAGATACAATGATCTCCTGTCTCTTGTTGTCTGGCATTTCCAAGATACCAGTGGGCTTCACATGTCTGGCATACTCTTTCTTCTTCATGCGTTCTCCGTCTCTTTCATCCTCTGCATACAAGCCCCACCACTCTTGCATCATTGATAGCAAGCTACTGGCAACTGTGCCACCCATCCACATCCACCCCTATCTAGCGTGCTCGGGGTAGCAATTACGACTCTCAAAACGTGGCCATGTGGCTGCCGGCTAGCTTGACGAGGTCTGCACGAGCGTAACATGGCATGAGGCTGTGGTCTTCTAACAGGGTTGTCGGTTGTGGCCAGGCAACACAAACGCGGTGGGGTACCCAGAAGTCCAAGCATGCAGAGGGAAATAAACGCGGTGGGGTACCGAGAAGGCTTGTAGCAGTGATGAGGATACAGAGAAGTCCAAGCATGCAGAGGGAAATAAACATGCTCTTTCTGGGCTGGCCCAGACATATGGTACACGTCGAAAAACACTTACTTGGGTGATCGGGTATGCCTTTTGCTTTAGTGAAAATTCAATACATTTCTTTTTGTGTGCTTTATTTATGCTGAACCTTGGCTGCACTTGGTTCTCTGAAGTGCAAGAAAATCAGCCTCTTTATAAATCCATTCCTAAACTCTGAGCTATTAAAACATGGACTGCGTTGAATAATTTTGATTTAGTTACTATTACGATACTGAATCTTTGACGATACTTGACTTCTACAAAAGAAAAAAAAGTGATGTCGCACCTGTACTTTTGCAGTTGCTTATCGCCAGGTGGTCATGTAATGCTCCTTTTCCCAAATTTGTGTTATACTGTTAATTGAGTAAAATGGAAATGCTATCTTCCTTTTCTCCTATGCGCTCAATCTTCTTTCTTCTCTTTTGCAGCTTGAAAAGGGTGGGTTTTCTATTGGTGCGCCAAAAGAAAACTCACTTCATCCTTAATTATAGGACCTGGATCAGGGTACAATTTGGTTAGTATGAACTCATTATTTTGGCAGTTACATGATTCTGCACTATTCAGTTATTACGCGCTATTCAGTTAGTAGCACCTCTACTTTCTGCTACTATTCATCATTTTTGCATATTTTTTTATGCTTTCTAATATTTGTACAAATCACTCGTTTGCATGTTTTGTCGTACCTACTAATTTCAGTTCAGTTTTATTTATCCCATCTCAAACCCCTAGGCAATTTTATTTATGTCCCTCAAATCTTTGAATTCCTCCCAGTTCGCTGTAGTGAAAACCATTGCTGGCAGGGCTCCAGGCCGTCCTCACGAACCATGCATTCGACGATTTCCTTCTAGCTTATATGAACTTCTGATCTATCTGCCCATCCATCCTCACGTTGCTATGCTGTCACACCGTAGCTAGGATTTTTTAGGCTGCCTCTACTCCATGTCATCACCGGTGGTCATCTCCGCTGATGCCACGCTGGGCGGCACCCGGCGTGGCGGTTGGTTCTTGTCGTCCTCGGCCTCCTACGCAGGCTCCTCATCGATGGGGCCGAAGAGCGCGTCGTTGAGAGCACGGTGGTGGCGCTCGAAGTCGTGGAAGCGAAGGCCGACAGCGCCCGCTGGGATGTAGGAGCCGACGGTGGTCTCCAGGTCAGCGCGGTTGGCGCCGAGGTTGACCGTGTCAAGCGTGGGCACCATCTCGTCGAGGGTGATCTCGCCATCACTGTTGCAGTCAAAGAGGTCAAACACCCGGCGCAGGCACCAACAACATCTTCCACCACACCATCGGGCTCGTCGACTTCTCCCAGCAGCTCCATTGCTTCCAACCCATCACTTGCCACCAGGCTGCCATCAACAACCTGGAGGACGCACAAGAGCAAATCGTCAAGGCTATCTCCACCGTCTTGTTGCGGACAGTGGTGGATGATATTGTAAATATATAATGATTTTGTTTCCCAAGATCTTATTGTAATAGTTTTTTATTTTTGTTGTGATTCAAGCTATATGATGTTGTAAACATGCAAAAAAATTATTTCCATGATAGTATGAAATATTGGTTGTAAAAATGCACCTATAATGTTGTAATCATGCCAAAAGCTTGTTTCGACAGTATAATGATTTTGTTGTAACACTTTTTAGATCTTGTTGTATGCCTCGACATAATTTGTTTCCGTGAGATCGTCTAGACTAAATTTGTTTTCATTATACAATGTCTTCGTTACAACAGCTTGTCGATTCAACAACAAATCATGAGTTTGTTTCTCCTAAAATTTCGGATCTATTTCCTTAAAAATCGGATCTACGTCGCGTGTTACATATATATAGTTGTTGCATTGGTTCAACAAATTTATTACATAAGTTTTAATAAAATATTTTTATCTCCTTAAACAAATATTTCCCTATGCTAGGATTGGATATCCAACCCCTAGTCGTCGCCTGGCGCAGATCAGGGGTGGTTTCACTTGGGCACACAAATTCACACTTCTACATATCAAGTTCTTCGCTCCACCTGCATAACTTGACAATTTTGTTTGCATTCCTTCAAAATTTGATCAACACCAGAGACATGCACGATGCGAGATGTTTCTACATGGTGATTAAAGAGAGAAAATATGCCAGAGCATTACACACACTAATCATGTTCAGCCACTTCAAATACAAGCTAGCCTTGTAAGTGATTCTTCTCTCTATTTTACTATATATATCTTTGGTCTTAGGGTAATCTATTTTAAAACGTTTGTCCACTAAAGATATGAAGAATGCAGTTATTACATGTTTGCACTTTATACCCCTATTTAAATGCTTTGAAAATGATAAATGGTTATAGTATTGATTTAATAAGACATACCGTAGGTTTATGAGTTGGTTGGCCTTGAATAGAGAGAGAAGAATGCTATCGCTCGCGTGGAAGGGAGGAGAGGGGCTATACATATGCACGAGATGGCGGGCGAGGTATTATTAGAGAAGAAGGTGAGGTGAGCCAGACTCTCCAGCAAGAAAAGCTGCAGGTGTTGGGCACCCGTGCTGACCGCGATATCATCTCGCTCTTCAGTGCCACCAACCTATGGGTCGACAACATCTTCATGTCCATGTGCGAGGATGGGCTCATCGACGTCGTGTAGTCCTCCACAGGGGTCACCATCTCCAACTCCCACTTCACTTACCACAACGACGTGATGCTCTTCGGCGCCAACGACTCATACCTGCAGGACCAGGTCATGCAGGTCACCGTTGCCTTCAAGCGCGCTGCCGGTGGGGCTTCTTCCACATCGTCAACAACGACTACACAGATTGGCTCATGTACGCCGTTGGCTGCAGCAAGAACCCCACCATCATCAGCCAGGTCAACCACTATATCACGCTGCCCAACATCACTGCCAAACTGGTAATTAAGCTAGATGAGATTAAGATTTACTACTATAGAAACTCACATCACTGACGGGCATAATCCCTCATCATTGACGGATTTCAGGTGCGTCAGATGACTCAAGTCATCACTGACGGGTAAATTACCCGTCACTGATGAATTGTCATCAGTGATGGGTAGAAGAGGATGCCCGTCAGTGTTGACATTGTCACTAATGACGGGCAGTAGAGGATGCCCATCAGTGTTGATATTGTCATCAGTAACAGTGGCTAATGTAAACCGTCCCTGATGACATGTCATCACTGATGGACGCGTAGGACAACCCGTCAGTGATGAGTACTTACCCCAAATAGTGTTTTTATGTTTTTTTGCTAACCTTAGGATTTGCTAGCCATGCCATATGAAACAGCAGATCACGTCTTATGTACAACTATCATCATAACACATATCGATTCAATCACATCGCAAAACATATACAACCATCATAACAGCACATATCGATAGAATACTATCATAGAATCATATTAGAAACATTTATTCAGAAAGTATTGAAATAGATGCATTCAAATATATTAGCTTCCGTTCACATCAGTCCGTTGTATTCAACTCAGGTCTTCATACAACTGGTTCTAATATTAAAAACTCACACTTGCACTAAAATTATGCATATCTGAATTTAATTGGATGTGTGCTGTCTTAACACAGCTAAATTTTGAAAGAATGTGTAAGAGTACTGCCCATTTTCAATAATTGCACATCGGTCGAAAAGGGCTTAGGTGGTGCATGGTTGAGGGTTAGGATTAATCCAATTTTAACATTATCCCGGACCCTACACCTTGAACCCTTGTAAACAATGGTGCACAATTTATTAGTGTGCCTTTTTCATCATTGGCATAATCAAGGAGGCATAATCAAGTATTGTATTTAAATTAAGAATTCAAATGTATTGAGATAGATGCATCCATGCATATCATAAGCCTCAGATTCTAACTTGCTCTTAACTAAGAATTCAAATGTATTGAAATAAATGCATATAACGATTTTTAGTCGTTCCTTACCTCATACTGAAAAAATAAAGCACACACTCATTATTAGTAAAGTCTTATCATCATTGGCCTAATCATAGTACGCTATTGGTATAAATTTTACGCCCTAACTTATACCAAGCAGTATGCTATGCATCATAAAATAGATGGTATATCATAGCAAATAAAATGGCAACATCCATACTGGACAATAGAAAAGAAGAAAGGCACAATTATAATTAAAGAGATATCAACTAGCAGCTACAACAAAAATTGGATTTGTACGAAGGTTACATCTGTTGGCATAGCTAACTTAAGTAGCTAAGCATAGTTAAACTAAAATAGCCTCAGAGTACGCACACCGGTTGACAAGGGTTCAGTAGTGTTGGGTTTAGAGTTGGGTTTAATGCAATTTTAATCTTACCCCAAACTCTGAACCCTGAACCCTTGTAAACCATCACACATATTGTATGAATGGGTCTTATTCCTCATTGGCATAATCTAAGAGCAGTGGAGCAAGGGCCTAGATACATGAGGAAGGAGCTGGATACCTGAGAGCAGTGGAGCGAGGGCCTAGATCCGGCAATGGCACACTCCGGGACACCGGATCTGGCAGCATCATGGAGGAGCTCGGCTTTGGTTGCCGTCGCATGGAGGACTTACCATCTGAGGCCGCGCGGCGTCAGCGTCGGCACCATCGCTCATCGTCGGAGGCTGCATGGCATCACCGACGGGATCGAGCAGCGTCTCCGCGCAGGAGGCCTTCTCCATGGACACAGGAGGGGCAGGAGCGGCAGTAGCCTGCAGGTGGCTGCTATCAGTGCCAACATTGGGGGTGTCGTCTTCCATGGTGGGAGATAGTAAGGGAGAGAGATCTGTGGGCTTAGAAGAGGGAAAGGGAGGCGGCCGGCTAGGTAGGTTAGGTTAGTGGTTCCTTTTATAGTATTGGGCCTCCCGAGTTGGGCCTCAACCTAGTTGTTCAGACGGGCCAGAAACAACTTGTCACTAATGAGTGCCCCTCATCACTGACGGGTGGCATAGCAATATGTCCTTGGTAGCTGTCATCACTGACCGATAAGCCGTAGTGCTTGTCTATGGTGACCTATTTCTTTTACATAAAGCAAATAATATTATAGTTCATAATTTACATATATGTGATAATAAAAAAGCTAAAATTAAAATAGTTTAATACTTACAAAAATACAAATACTCCTCTTGATCAAAAGTCCTCTAGCTCAACATCTTGATCAAGAGGGTTCTGCTCAAACCGGGTGATAGAATGAACTCTACAAAAGCTAACTTTTTCTTCACCCCACCGAAGTTTCCAAACGTCGTTGATTTCATTGCAATGGATGAGGAACTTCCCTGTCTCGTTGTGATCAACCACCCGGAAGCACCATCCAGATGGGAATTTCTTACGTAGAATGTTCGAGACGACAGAGTCCCAGAGTGCCCGCCGACTTGGTTCACCATGGCTAGGAGCAAGGTGCCATCGCTCGGCCCATAGCTCATCTCCAGCTGATCCATGATGACCCGTCCGACTGACACAACCAGGTTGTAGGAGCTTCCGGTGGCCATCTGTGGTGCACGAGGTTGGTCAATTCGAGATGGAGAAGAGGGATCAAGAAGAGGCTGGGCGCAGGAGGGGCTTGAGATGGATGAGAGGCTAGGCGCAGGTGCTTCCTTTTATATAGTGAAATAGGCTGGAAGTGATCGATCGATCCGTCAAGTTTGTACGCGTTTGCAACTCCTTGTATTCCCACGCTCATTGATATGTCCAGTGTGTTTGGATCCTCGTAAAGTCCAGTGTGTACGCATTCGCAGGCAACTCTCAGTATTCCCACGCTCATTGATATGTCCTATGTGTTTGAGTCCCCGCAAAATCTTCGGTACTACCCATTAACTACTCTTAAAAATCAACCACCGCAGATGGGCTTGAAGACATAACAACCCTTTAGATAGGCTCAGAAAATATCCGTCACTAATGACTACACTGACGGGTCTAGAGGTGACCTGTCACTGATGAGTTCCTCTCATCACTGAAGTCTGAAGTATGGCTTGGCCACCCGTCAGCGAGACTCATCTTTGATCTTGGGGTCGAACTTCAGCAACTTGGTGAAGTCATCACTGACGGATAGCCAGACAACCTGTCAGTGATGAGATACATCGGTGACGGGTTGATCCTACCCATCAGTTATCCTGATTCTAAATGTGTGTTTCTGTAGTAGTTATGATGCAGCGTGATCATCCATGCATGATTCCACGTATGATCGATGGAGCAGATCACAAAGCACGACTACGTGCCAGAGTGGAGCGGAAGAACTGGGTGTGGAACTGGTCTGGCCCTTGGGTCAAGTAATCTTATTTCCAGACCCATACGTCCACAAGCCACGTGACATTAGGGTGTGTGGATACCAGAAACTCTTTTTTAGCGTGCCCGCCACATGCCGTGCACGAGATCACCGTTGAGTATGCATCAAGATTTGTGCGTATATCTCCCGTCCTCATGTATTTGCTTGTATTTCATCATTTCTGAGAAAGGCTGCCTTTCTTTAGCTGCATGTCAGTGTCTCGCACTCGCACACATAAACACACACATGCTGATATGCACACATGACACGCCCCACGAACGCCTCCAAATATTCTCGCTTGGGTCACTGCTGCCTGGACCTTCTAGTTACCTTTTTCTCTCTCTACCCTGCTAGCCTAGCTAGCTAGTAGTACTAGATCAGCAGAACCCTCTCTCTCTCATCATTATATATGCGTATGCATGGATATCTGTGCATGAGACTGCAGTGGTAGTGCTGGCTGTCAGCACACTGGCTTCAAAGTTGAAAATACTGTAGGGGAGTAAGAATGTAGCTGAAGCATAATTTTTTTTTGAAATATGATCCCCAGCTTGTTAATGTATATGTTAGAAATATTTAGATCCCAGATTGTTGTTCTTAAAAGGTGAGAAATATTTAGATCCTAGATTGTTGTCCCTAAAAGATAAATTATGATATACTTTATTTTTTATGTGATTTAGATCCTAGATTGTTGTCCCTAAAAGATAAATTATGATATACTTTATTTTTTATGTGATACTCATATGAAATTCGATGAAACTAGAGTGAACCAAAATGAAACTCATATAAAACACGATGAAACCAAAGTAAACCAGAGTGAAACTCATATGAAACACGATGAAACCAAAGTAAATCAGAGTGAAACTCATATGAAACACGATGAAACTCATATGAAATACGATGAAACTCTATGAAACATGACAAATCGGAACATACTGAAATCCATATAAAACATGATGAAACTCTATGAAACAGTACAAAGTACAGTGAAAATCACCAAAAATTCCATAAAAATTCATGAAATATTTGTGAAACATAACAAAGTAAAGTACAGTGAAAATCACCAAGTTTCATGTCGGTTTCATCAAGTTTCAAATAAAAAAAATTATTTTTTAGATAATATATCCAATATTGATCTCATCTTGAAGATCTTTTCATAACCAACACAACTGTTCAAACGGATCGTTAATCCGACGTTTTGCTCAATATATATGAGCGTTTTAAATTTTAGAATCAAAATAAAATTCATAGATTGTGTTGGGAGAGAGAGTGTGGTGTTGTTGAATAAAGAGATCACGTATATTTGAAAGGAATAACAATAGAGAGATGTCATGTGAAGTTGTCATGGGACCCACATATTACCGAAAGTCTGCTCCCTTTTCAAACACCGTACGTATATTCTATAAAGTTGATATGACGTTGGGTGTATACAGAGAGGTATTGCAACTACCCAACAATTACAGCACAGATCCCCACTACAACTTGAACGGTGGATTCCATTGCGACACATGGCGTGTATGGTAAAAAAATCCTCCCTGGTGTGGATATGGATAGTTGCAACGAAGTACCACATGCGCAATGAAGTCGTATGCGTGGCGTGGGGATTTTGTGCACCTAGAGACATTTGCATCCGTTTGACTTTTTCTATTTTTTTAAATCACATATAAATTTAAAAAATCTGAAAAAATCATACCGATTTACGATGGAATGAAGTATACACAGATTAAAATTTTCGTAAAATAATATGCCCATTTGTGACATGTGTAAAAAAAAATGTATTGTTCACGACTGTGTACTGTTTATGACTGTTCATGACCCTTCAATGTGTTTTTTTTACACAGGTCATAAATGGGTGTTTTATAAAAATTTAACCATGCATACCTCACTCCATGATATACATGTATGAATTTTTTTTATAGATTTTTTCAAAACATAAATGTGTGAGTTTTAAAATTTTAAAATAATAAGTGCATATGCCCCTATTATCACCTTGGCACTCCCCTATGCGTGGCTCTCTATCTGATCTCCAAATTTTCAGTCGTTACGATTCGCTGCCGTCAAAGTTGTCGAAGCGAAAGATCCTTTCCAATTGATCCCAGAAGTCATCGTTCTTGTCTCAATCATCGTCACCATCTTGTTGTTAGAGCATGCTTGCTGCCTAACTGATTGGTGAGTCATCAACAAAATGGTCAATTGGTAATCATAAAGTCTGTCTTTTGTCACCACTCAACACCAAAACTTCACCTATCTTTAAAATCCCAATTCTCCGCAATCTGTCTCCGTTACTGGTGTGTAAAAGTCTCAGGACGACCATGTCAAGTCTCCTTGTCCCATTTTCTCCATGCAACAGTGAGCACTGACGACCACTGTTCAAGTCTAAGTAAGAAATATTTGCAGAACACTACATCAAGTAAACTACCAAGTCGGCCAATTGCCACACCATAAGCTCAAATTACTTGTATTTCAGGTTCTTACACACATATCTAACTGATGCAGTACATACATAATAATATTCTCTCAGTTATGTCTTTTCTCTCATTGGCTCTACAATTTATCCTTTCTGTCGTTGATTCATGATACCATATCTGAATCATAGTCACCGCTAGGCCTACCATTCAAATAAATGATAAGGAGGTGTTTGAGAAAAACTACTGAAAAGTCTAACCAAAAGGCCAGCTTTTTAGCAGCTTTTACAAATGGTAGCTGTAGACTTTGCAGTGCAAATTCAACTATTTGAAAAAGCTGTCTTATACCAGCTTTTTGCAATATGCTGAAACTTCAGTGCTCATTTTTCAAAATGTTATAGATGGTTTGAATCAACCAAAAGCCATATGTTCACTTTCCCACAGCCATAGTAGTTTTTCCAGACAGCCAACCAACAACAGCTTTATCAATAGTCACAGTCCAACCAAACAGGCCCTAAGTATGCCTAAGATATGCTGAGTAGAAGCGGTCAAATTGTGCCTATTCAAAGGGGCTATCAAGTAGCTCAATTTTTCAAAGTTGTCTGTGTGTTGCAACGGAACAAAGAAAAGAATATATGAATGCTTCGAATAGTCGTTCTATTTGGTGAACGTGTGCGTTGAGCTGGACGCGCTCAGTCCCAACCACGTCATGAACTTCAGTGTCTTCCTCCTATTTCCATGCTCTCTATCAACCATCACACATCCTTCACTCGCATGTCGCATCTTCTCCAACTCCAGTAAATTGTTCGTGTGTTTGCTAGTATACAAGAAATGGACGTATAAAAACATTGATCAAAGCATAGTTCCAACCGTGTCACGAGAATTAAGACGTCTTTCTTCCACATTTCTTCCTCTTCAATTACCACTGTGCACCTCTCTTCTGTTTTTCTTCCAACCGCAAGAAGACAAGATGCTGTCTTTCTCCTCCCTTAGTCCCTCCCTACCGTCCCTCGACTCTGTCTTGCACCGTCACTCTAGTCTGCCATCATCTCGCTCCACTCCACATCACTCCACCATCACATGCTCACGTTTTACAGCTTCGGTAAATTCTGCACGATTCCTGTCGAGGTAGATCTAGGCTATGCAGTGGCACCTCTATGAACGGAACTCGGCGTCGAACTCAACCGCATGAATGAACACTTACTAATTCTACAGTACCAGCAAACGAGGCACAGCACCACAGTGTGAAAAAGTTGCACCTATGTGAAGAATCCAGGCGACCATGGCAATACATGATCAATTTATTTCCTTTGTGCATTTATTTAGTTGGACTGACTTTGCTACAAAAATTTCGCTGATGATTATGGAGAAGAACTGAAAAAGAAATGGCATAAGATTATTTGTGTACAAAAGGGAAAGTGTATAAGCACACTCACATGCCAAAAGCTCGCCCTTTGAATTGGCAGTGACAGGGCCGTACAGAAATGGCAGCACGAGTGTGTACTAGGAATACTTGTAACAATACTCTGTAATTAACTATTTCGTCAAGGCAGCCTTTGCTGGTTACCTAATAATACGAACAACAAGATAAATTAAAATATATTGCTCCAACTTTGACTGAAAGCACTCGAATACCAGTACTTCACCACAAAACAAGAACTCAAAGTAGCAATCTGTAAGCATAGGTACCCCCTAAATGAACAATTTCAAATAGTACAAAGACTTAATTTAATTAGCTTATGATGTAACACCAGAAGTTGATTGCGGGTGCACTCTAGTAGGATAGGTCAGAAGGAAGTAAGTATGAAACAAAGAAGATGCGGGTCAACAATGGGAGCTATTATTTCCCTATTATATATCCATCCAATTCAGTCATCAACATTGGGCCCTGGTTTCTTATTCCTTTTCAGCATGCTGATTAATTGAGCTAAGAGTAATCACCGAGCTCATTTGATACCGATGTTTGTCTCAACATCAGTGCCATATGATCACAGGCATAAGAGAAATTATGCTGCAGTAGAAGAAAGCACAAGGAACTTATGAACCAGCGCATCAACAGGTGAACAAATCAAAGTATGTCTGGTCATCTATCTATCGAATACAAAATAGACACACTCTCCAATCTAAGACTTTATTTCCTGTTAACCCACTGAGTCAACATTGCATCAAAGACATCATATATATTCGGTGTAGTAGCATTTCCACAAATACTAGACAACAATAACTTGGCAGGACAGTAACAATCAGGTGCATTATATGTGAAAGTGATACACCCGAGAAGTTGTTAAGAGTCAACTCAAAAGGTTTGACATCAGAAAAACAACAAATTGATGCATTCATACCATTGTATACAGTTTGGATAAGATTTCATTTTTAAACTTGCTAGCTCAAGGCCCACTCCGTTGGAGATTGAATATAAGGCAAGGTTGTGCATACCTACACTTAACTTACCTTGAACACAATTAAGCTTTAGCATTGCTCAGCACCAGCAACAAGATGAGCCGCTTAGGTGCTTCTTGTCCAAAGCTGATTCAACTCTTGGCTTTCTTCATCTTCGCATGTTCCCTGCCACTAGCAACCAGTGATGAAACTGATACTGATCGAGAAGCCCTCCTCTGCTTCAAGTCTCAAATATCTGATCCTACTGGAGCCTTAACCTCTTGGAGCAACATATCCCTTAACTTCTGCAACTGGCAGGGTGTTTCATGCAGTGCACAGACCCCAATCCGAGTCACAGCACTAAATCTCAGCTCTCAGGGCCTCAGTGGCTCAATACCACCTTGCATAGGCAACCTGAGCTCCATTGCAAGTCTTGATTTGTCGAGCAATGCCTTCCATGGAAGCATCCCTACGGAGCTCGGGCGCCTGAGCCAAATCAGCTACCTCAACCTGAGCATCAACTCCCTTGACGGACGCATTCCAACTGAGCTGTCTTCCTGCACCAGTCTTCAGGTCCTCGGCTTATGGAGCAACTCCCTCCAAGGTGAGATCCCACCAAGCTTAACCCAATGCATTCAGCTCGAGCAAGTTGTCCTTAATAACAACAAGTTGCAAGGCAGCATTCCCACTGGGTTTGGGGCTCTTCGTGAGTTGGCGACTTTGAACCTCTCCAACAATGCACTTACGGGTGAAATACCAGCACTGTTGGGAAGCAGCCCTTCTCTTATTTATGTTGATCTTGGGGCAAATCAGCTAACAGGAGGAATCCCAGAGTTCTTGGCAAACAGCACATCTCTTCAAGTGCTTAGGCTCATGCAAAATGGCCTTACGGGAGAGATCCCACCAGCCCTCTTCAACACCTCCACCCTGACTACCATTTACCTCCAGAGTAACAAATTAGTCGGGTCTATACCACCAGTTACAGCAATTGCTGCACCTATCAAATACCTTAATCTAGCCCAGAATAGCCTCACAGGAGAGATACCCCCCTCACTGGGCAACCTTACCTCCCTGCTTCTTATGTCTCTTGCAGTAAATAACTTGGTGGGAAGCATCCCCGAGAGCACAAGTTACATTCCATCTCTGGAGAGGCTAAGTCTCACAATCAACAACTTGTCTGGTCCCGTGCCCCAGTCTATCTTCAACATGTCATCTCTGAAATTTCTCGGAATAGCCAACAATTCACTCATTGCCCGACTGCCACCAGACATCGGATACAAACTTCCAAACCTTCAAAGCTTGATCTTATCAACAACACTGTTGACAGGGCCGATCCCAGCTTCTCTTGTCAATGCATCCCAGCTAGAAATGATTTATCTTGTTGACACTGGGCTCACCGGCATAGCGCCATCTTTTGGGTCCTTGGCAAACCTGCAGGTCCTCGATCTCGCGGACAACCAGCTTAAAGCGGGTGACTGGAGCTTCCTCTCATCCCTTGCTAACTGCACTCAACTGAAAAGACTGTTCTTGGACGGGAACAATATGCAAGGAAGTTTGCCGAGCTCAATCGGTAATCTTCCATCGCAGCTCGAACGGCTGTGGCTCCAACAAAACAAATTGTCTGGGACAATTCCATTGGAGATTGGAAACCTTACAAGCCTCACATGGCTAGATATGTATCAGAATCTGTTTAGTGGTAGAATCCCACCCACCATTGGAAACCTGAGCAACTTACGGGTTCTAAGCTTTGCGCAAAATAATCTCTCTGGCCACGTTCCAGACTCTATTGGGAACCTTGTCCAACTAACCGAGTTTTATCTGGATAGGAACAACTTCACTGGGAGCATACCTACAAATTTGGGGCAATGGAGACAACTAGAGAAGTTGAATCTCTCTCACAATTCATTTGGTGGAACCATACCACGTGAGGTCTTCAATATTTCTTCACTCTCACAAACCTTGGACTTGTCGCATAATTTCTTCACTGGGCCCATACCACTGGAGATTGGCAGCCTCATCAATCTTGGAAGCATCAGTATTTCCAACAATCGTTTGACTGGCGATATTCCATCCAATCTAGGAAAGTGTGTGCTTTTGGAGTATCTTCATATGGAAGAGAACCTTCTTACTGGAAGCATTCCACAATCTTTCATGAACTTAAAAAGCATCAAGGGGTTGGATCTGTCTCAGAACAATTGTCAGGAAAAATTCCAGAGTTCCTCGCCTTCTTGAGTTCTTTGCAGGAACTCAATCTTTCCTTCAATGATTTTGAAGGGCCAATACCATCAAGTGGTGTCTTTGGCAATTCCAACAGGGTGTCCTTGAAAGGAAACTACAGGTTATGTGCTAATGCCCCAGGATTAAATCTGCCCGTTTGCCCTGAATTGGGATCAAAAGGAAAAAACAAGTATATTGTTTTGAAGATAGTGATTCCAATAGCAGTGGCAGCTGTTGTAATTTCATTGTTATGTTTACTGATTATTCTTGTCAAGAGAAGAAAAGACAAACAAACTTTGCAACATTCCAGTGTGAACATGAAGAAAGTATCGTATGAAGATATTGCCAAAGCAACGAATGGCTTCTCTCTAGTGAACTTGCTTGGCTTGGGATCCTTTGGAGCTGTTTACAAGGGCAATTTGGCATTTGAGGATAATCCAGTTGCTATTAAGGTTTTCAATCTCAACAAATATGGAGCACCCACCAGCTTCATTGCAGAGTGTGAGGCATTAAGAAACACTCGCCATAGAAATCTTGTCAAAGTCATAACTTTATGCTCTACGCTCGATCCTACTGGCTCAGATTTCAAAGCACTTGTTTTCCAGTATATGCCTAATGGGAGCCTAGATATGTGGCTACATCCAGAGGACCATGGGCATGGTAAGCAAAGGTTCTTAAGCTTGGGTGAAAGGATTAACATAGCCCTGGACATTGCACATGCCTTAAATTATCTCCATAACCAGTGTGTGTCCCCATTAATACATTGTGACCTGAAGCCAAGCAATGTTCTTTTGGATCTGGAAATGACTGCATACGTCTCTGACTTTGGGTTGGCGAGATCCATGTGTGCTGGTTCAAATGCAGCACCTGCTGATTCTACAAGTTTGGCCGATTTGAAAGGATCCATTGGATACATTGCACCAGGTGAGAAATATTATAAGCCGATGTTGTTTTCTTGGCTTGTATGCTTCAGATGTACTCCCTCTGTCCAAGAATGTAAGGCATATTCTGATTCGTTAAGACAAACTTTTGACCAATAATTACTCTAATAATATACGGTTTATGTGATACAAAATCATAATCACAAGGAAGTACTTTTGAAGAGGAAACTAATGATATCAATTTTATGTCACGTAAATCGCATATGAATAGAGTAATTATTAGTCAAAGTCTTGTCTTAACCAATTGAAATACGCCTTACATTCTTGGACAGAGGGAGTATCATTTAATTTTCCAATCTTATGTTTACATGATGATAATTTTTCCTTGTTTCACCTTTGCTATGTTTTAAAATGAAAGCAGAGTATGGAATGGGTGGACAAATCTCAATGAAGGGTGATGTGTACAGCTATGGAGTGCTTTTGTTGGAAATGTTGACTGGGAAGCGTCCAACTGATGAGAAATTCAAGGATGGTTTGAGCCTCCATGAATTCGTGGACACCGCATTTCCCCATGGAGTAGCCAATATTTTAGATCCAAATATGGTACACAATGATCTGGATGGTGGAAATTCTGAGATGATGCAGGGCTGCGTCCTTCCGATGGTTAAGGTGGCCCTCTTGTGCTCGAAGGCATCACCAAGAGATCGACTAGGAATGGCGCAAGTTTGTACTGAAGTACTGGATATCAAACATGAATTTCTCGAGCTTTGCAGCGGAGGAAAAGCAGTGTGAGTAATAAGTGAAAAATAGTTATCATATATCGTACGTCACAAAATACGGGTTCTGTATTTATGTCTGGCCTCTTGTGTTTATTTTTCTCCCAAAAATTGGTACAGGTGATGTACAGCAAATTTGGTTTGAACTACTATGTAAGTTTACTTTTGGTATCATAATGAAGTGCAGGCCTAATTGTCCAGTTAATCACACAAAAATCTACCAAGATTAAGTATTTAAGTGCTAACACCTATCCAGCAAATGCAATGGTTCGA
Source organism: Stipa capillata (assembly GCA_019208055.1). Lineage (NCBI taxonomy): Eukaryota > Viridiplantae > Streptophyta > Magnoliopsida > Poales > Poaceae > Stipa > Stipa capillata. The sequence continues at coordinate 200,475 of JAGXJF010003351.1, forward strand.
AGCACCACACAGTACTAGCCTACGAGGTTGGCTTCACGAGAACTAGAGAAAAATGGCCGCACCTGTATGCAAATGCGTGCGTGCTACCCTCGGATGCATTTCCACAAACATCACATGTGCATGCAGGCCAGACACAAAATTTCAGCTACAAGCATACAGATTCGCATAGCAACAGCACACGGACCTTGAACGGCGGAGTCAGCCTAAGCCACTGCCGTCGATCGGCGCATCTGCTTCGGCCGTTCCGTCGGTGGGTTCGCTAGCGCCACCAACTCATCTTGTACTACTCGGGAGAGCAAACACGATAAGGAGCAAAGCTTACGCCTACCGAGAAGATTTCCTTCCTCTCCTCAAGCCCTAGCTTCGTGATCGGCTCTTGGCACCTCGGTGTGCCCCCTTGGGGGTGCCAAGTCGAAGAGGTACTTCACCCGACTCTGGAGTTCCTCGGCCGAGACGTCTGTTTGAAAAAACAATCCGAATAGATGAGGGAAAAACGCACTCCTACTCGACGTGCTACGATAGAAATCGTACTTGCCTGCCTCGAAGTCTCGTGACGGGTCTTCACGATCTGTGTACTCCCTGGCCGCTGAGAACCTCGACTTCAGAGGGCTCAGTCACCGTCTGAGAAAGTCTTCGGCAACAACCCACGCCAACAAGCCTCTTTAGCTGAGGTTAAATCTCAAGTCGACTGGTCTGGTGTGGCATCTCCAACCAAGCATCTGTCGAAAAGGAGCCAGCCGCGATACTCGATGTTGAAAGTAGGAGGAGATTGGCAGTAGAAACCATCTCGATCGCTAGCCCAATCAGGAGGCCTTGCTGACGAAAGGGATGTAGCTCTCCTTTTTTCCCTTCTCACAAACGGAACCCAGCACCTCCGATGACGCCTTTCCCCAACCTTCTCAGGTTGTAGATGTAGCGCCAGAGGTCTAGGCTTGGCCGCATGCCGAGATACGCCTCACACAAGTGTACGAAGACGCTCAGCATCAGGATGGAGTTAGGGTTGAAGTGGATCAACTCGATCACATAGAATTTGAGGATGAGGAGGAGAAAGCTCGATGGTGGGAATTGAAATCCGCACTAGAAGAAGTCGGCGAAGATCACGGTCCAGGCGGTATCTGGACTTGGGGTCGTTTCCTTTGTTGCCGGCAAGCACGGGATCATAGCTCGCGGAGAGATGTACTCGCATCTCTCTAGTTTATCGAGACGGGCGGCATCAACCTTCGACTCATCGAACTCTGGGATTGCCACCACCGGGGTGGAGCCGGAATCCTCGACCACCCTCTCGGGATCGTCAGCGGGCTTCCCTGAGCTCGCTGAGGCCTTGGAGGAACCCTTCTTCTTGCCCATCCTTCTGAATTCAAGAGTGGGAAGACAAAGAGCGCAAGTGCAGGCAAGAGGAGAAAGACAAAATGTTTTGAAAAACAAAAGATTGGGATGCGGTGAAAACCCCATGGGGTCCCTCAGATGCCCTATAAAGGTGAAAAACTGTGAAATCCCAAGTATCCTTGCAACAGATCCGGTGGTGACCAAGGCCACGATCTTCGGTTTACGTCCCATCGGAATTTTAAGAAGATGGAATCCTATTTGGGGACATGTCCATATCCCTTATGATATGGTATACCCTCTATAAAATGATCCCGAGGGCCATCGGAGAGGACAAACTTGGTTAGTTCTACAAGCCAAGTTAGTTCTATAAGCCTACTTTGGATAGCCAGAAGCTCAATCTAGAAGAGGTATCTCAAGTTCAATCGACTTCCGATCATCGACAGTGTGCTTATATATGTTTCCTTCTGTACACATATAATCTTGTTATGCTATTTATTTTTCTGTTCTTTCAGTTCTTCTCCATAATCATCATCAATGTTTTTGGTGCGAAGTGAGTCCAACTAAATAAATGCAAAATTGATTATGTTGGATCGGTGGCTTCCGACAGAGGGGGGTGAATGTCGGTTTCTTGAAAGTTCTTCCTCAAATTTAAATACAAATAATAACTGAGGTGCTACTGTAAGTGACAGAAAAGACGCAGCGAAAATAGGTCGACAAAACACCGCAAAACTGGAACAGCAGTGTCTCACACCGGTGACACAGCTGGGTGACACAGCTGGCTCGGCGGAAAAATTCTCAAATGTCCTTGGTGACGTGGAGCTCGTCGATAGCTTCGAAACGAGTCCAAGTTCACCGAATTCCGAGTTCGGATGCAAAAGTTATGGACAAAACATTGCAGCAGCAGTAACTCACACCTGTGGCACAGCTGTGTGTCACACCTGTGTCACAGCTGTGTGACACCTGTGACACAGCTGTGTGACACAGCTGAGTGTCACAGCTGAGTGGCACAGCTAGGTCACAGCTGTGTGACAGGCAGATTAGTCCAGAACTGTGATTTCGATCCAATTTTTGAACCAATTCAAAATCTACCCAACCAAATCAAACCAAATTTGACAGAGAGGTGTAGGAAGGTCTCGTGAGTCTAAATCAAGTGTTGATCTCCATAAAAAACTTTTCAAGTCAAGACCATTACCCTCTTTTCTCCAATCAGCCCTAGAAGTGAGAAAAAGAGAAATTTTGGGAGAAAAGGAAGCTCGTGAGGAATCCTGATCTGAAATCAATACAGTGTCATCTCACATGTCCCAGCAACCTATTCCAAGCCCCAAACCATAGGATCAACCCCTCTACAAAGATCAATCACGAAAATCACTTTTCTTGCCCTTTTCTCGAGACAGCGAAAATAGAGGAGGGAAAAGCTGAATCCTTGGGTATGCTTGGATGGGATCAGTATAGAGATGATCTTCCCATCATTTACTTGTCATACCACGGATCAATCCACAGGAGAAGCAAGAAAGTGAAAATCCAAAAGAGCTAATGAAGGAAATAACTCAAGAACACAAAGGAATTGAGAAAATCTTTTTGTATTGCATTTTCGTGGGTTTTCTTGGAGTTTACAAGCCTCTCATCTAGGCAAAGCACTTCACAAAGTGCAGCTCTCACAAGCTAATCAAAAGGGTTAAGGGTTAAGAAAACCCTCATCATCTATTTATAGTGGGGAGGGACAACCCCCTCTTCCACTCTTGGGCCTCATGCCCTAATGGGCCTAACTACCTAGCACGCATCCCAAAGCGTCTAAATAGCTTAGCCACCTCTCGATTTTCCTTCCACCCTAAGCTACCAACCCTAAACCGCTTCCGGCCGCCGCCGCAGTTTTCTTTAGTTGAGCTTTGGTGGTTTCCGCGTTTTTACCAAAACGCCCTCGTACTGACTTGGTCCTTACGTCTCGTCTCCACCCGTTTCCTTGTCGTCCGCGTACATGCTTTTAAGCCGCACGATGTCGTCGCCACCTCCTTGACCGCATCTCAGCCTTCCAAGCTATCATGTCGGTCCATATGGCCGAACCATCGCCGCACCCAACTCGCACCTGCACACAATAGACCAAGCAAAGCGTTGCGAGCACAAGTTTTCCACTTGACCCAAGTCAGTCGAGAAAAATCCTTTATCCACTCAATTTTTCCTTGAGACAAATTGAGAAACTCAATCAATCAAACATATTGCAAATAATTCCAACCTTGAATTCATGCAACCAAATATTCAACTCCTCATAAGATGGCAAGATATTCATCACAACTATTGTCAAAGTCAACACATGACTCACAATCTCCCCCTTGATGAATATATTGCCAACACTTCTCAATCAATCAATTTGGAGTTGGTTTAAAGATTTAAAAGCAATCAAGTTGCAAGAATTCACACTTGGCCAAAAGAAAGAGAAAGCAAGCACCGACCAAGTGAATGTTACAAGAGTAAGATCCAGAACATGAGTGAAAGTAAAACATAATAATCACTGAAACTCCCCCTCACTCCTATAATCCATATATCTATGATCTACTCCAGAAAATGGAAATCCACTCCAGAAAATGCGAAATCCATCCAAAGGTATGATTGATATGACTATTTCTCCCCCTTTGGCATTATAATCATCAAGGATAAGCATGTATGCATGGAAATTTTGATTTTTCAGTTTGAGCGAGCTTTGAAGATTATCCAGAATGAGACACAAAAAGTGCTAATATGCCACATAGGTGCTCACCAAACCATAAGAAGACATGTAGATCAAGAAGAGCAGCTAGCATATCAAGTTCTTAGCATATTAAAGAGTTCACTAGTAATGAGCGCCAGACTAGGTAGTCACAATTGCAATGACTCTAAACATGAGTGAAGTATGACAACCTAGCGCTAAGCCATGACTAGGAGGACAACCGATCAAGATTAGGACCAAAATACTCTACCACATGCTGAATTAAGCAATCACATGATTAAATGGATTAGGCACAACCAAAATACAACCCCCTGCACGAGGAAGTATCTTGAGTGATTCATCCTGACTTTTTCACATTGAGTCCACATGATTATTTGGACTAGCCACAACCAAAGTACTACCTCCTGCACGAGCAAGTACCTTGAGTGATTCATCCCTATTTGAGCATTTTTCACATTAGCATATGATAGATTTCAAGCATGTAGAGCAAAGACTAGTGACTTTTGATGACAATAAGCATTCTCCGACCCGAGCCACAAAAGCCTAGGCATGTTAAGCCACTAGCAGTCCTAATCAAGATTACCATGAAGTCCTATCTTTGACCAGTCATACACAAAGATCATAGTTGCAATACTAGAGTCATGAGCAGATTCAAAAGCAAAGGATTCCCTAGCAGGCAACTCATCAGTAGATCAAAGATTTAAATTCAAGTTGTTGTCCAATTAAGCTAGCATCACAGATTCTTGAGAACACATATCAAAATATGGTGAAATGAGCTAGACAATCAGAGTATGGCATATAGCGAACTCGTAGAACTCATTGTTTCATCAAGGATAATAGACAAAGCTCGTGAACATGTAAAGTGCACATGATATATCACAAATGATACAAAATGCACTATATTACACTATGATACACAGTGAGAAGACTCCCCCTCAAACCAACCCATGGGGATGAACAATCCCCAACTCCCCTCTAAGTGCACAGAATCGTGTGGGATCTAATGGCTTGGTAAAGATATCCGCGAGCTGATTTTCAGAATCAACAAACTTAAGCACTACATCACCCTTCTCAACATGGTCTCTCAGGAAATGAAACCGCACATCTATATGCTTAGTCCTAGAGTGCTGCACTGGGTTCTTAGCAATGTTAATAGCACTAGTGTTATCACAGAAAAGTGGAACACTATCAAAAGACAACCCAAAATCCCGCAAAGTCGAAATCATCCAAAGAATCTGACTACAACAACTAGCGGCTGCAACATACTCAGCTTCAGCAGTAGATTGTGCAACAGAAGATTGTTTTCTAGAAGACCATGAAACAAGAGAAGTGCCAAGAAAATGACAAGTGCCAGAAGTACTCTTGCGGTCTATCTTACACCCGGCAAAGTCTGAATCAGAAAAACCCCGAATCCCAAGAACAGAAGAGCATGAATACCAAAGTCCAAACTCAAGGGATGATCGAAGGTACCTCATGATGCGCTTCACAGCTTGCCGGTGGGAGTCTCTCGGCGAGGCTTGAAACCTCGCACATAGGCAAACAGCGAACTGGATGTCCGGCCTTGTCGCCGTCAAGTAGAGGAGGGAGCCGATCATGCTCCTGAACTCCTTCTGGTCCACCGCCTCTTCTTCTTCATCAGGACCAAGTGACGTTGCAGTAGACATCGGGGTATTGATTGGCTTGGCATCGCTCATCCCGAATTTCTTCAATAGATCCTTGGTGTACTTGGCCTGATGCACAAAAGTGCCCTCCTTTGTCTGCTTGATTTGTAGCCCCAAGAAGTATTGGAGCTCACCCATCATGGACATCTCAAATTCCCTGCTCATCATCTCAGAAAACTTGGACACAAGAGCATTAGAGGAGCCACCAAAGATTATGTCATCCACATAGATTTGCACTATCAGAAGATCATTGCCACGCCTAAGAAGAAACAAGGTTTTGTCTACCCTTCCCATTTCAAAACCATTTTGAATCAAAAAGCTCTTAAGTCTATCATACCAAGCTCTAGGAGCTTGCTTAAGACCATAGAGAGCCTTGGACAGTTTGAACACATGGTTAGGGTATTTAGGGTTCTCAAATCCTGGAGGTTGTTTGACATAGACTTCTTCTTCAATGAAACCGTTAAGAAATGCACTTTTCACATCCATTTGATAAAGCTTGAACTTCTTAGAAGCTGCAAATGCAAGCAAAATGCGTATAGCCTCCAAGCGAGCTACTGGTGCAAAGGTCTCATCAAAATCAAAACCCTCTATTTGACTAAACCCTTGGGCTACAAGTCTAGCCTTGTTGCGAACAACAATGCCATCCTCACTTTGCTTGTTCTTGAACACCCACTTGGTTCCAATGATATTGTGACCAAGTGGAGGCTCTACAAGCGCCCAAACCTTATTTCTTTCAAAATTTTCTAACTCCTCATGCATGGCATTGACCCAACTATCATCAGAAAGTGCATGACATATATCTTTGGGCTCAAAAGATGCAACAAAAGCTGAATGCGCAAGTTCTGAGGAAGGAATGGACCTGGAGCGAGTTACACGCTCAGAGATGTCGCCGATGATCTGCGTTGGAGGGTGATCCTTCTGGAGGCGTTGTGGACCCCCGAGCTCATCTGGAACTCGAGTGGAAGTAGCCTCGGCAGCCTCTACCTCAGCTGTAGAAGAGGTAGGAAGCTGAGCTGCCGGTGAAGAAGGTGCCACCGCCGATGATGAAGTCGTCGGTGCTGGACCCTCAGCTACTGTGAAGAGACCACTGGAGGACCAACAGCTGCCGCCTGAGAAGTGGGGGCACGGCCCACGCCACTCTCAAAGTCATCTTCATCCTGGAAGATCGACTCGGACTCCTGTGAAACACCTGAAAGCTCGGGTCTAGCAGAGCTAGCCTCATCAAAAGTCACATCACAGGACTCCACAATGGTGTTAGTCTCAAGATTAAGCACTCGATATCCTTTCGAATGTCCAGGGTATCCAAGCATGATACCATCAGAAGTACGCGACTCGAACTTGTCGAGAAGGCCCTTCTTCAGGATAAAACATTTGCAACCAAAAACCCTAAGATGGGACACATTTGGCTTCTTCCCAAACATAAGCTCATAAGATGTCACGTGCAGAGAAGAACGCAGAAAAACTCGATTTGACACATAGCAAGCGGTGTTGACGGCCTCGGCCCAATACCGTCGCGATGTGCCATACTCATCAAGCATCGTTCTTGCCATCTCAACTAAAGTTCTATTCTTCCTCTCCACAACACCATTCTGCTGTGGGGTGCGTGGAGTGGAGAATTGGTGCTCAACACCACGATCAGCAAGAAAATCTGCGAAAGAAGCATTCTTGAACTCTAACCCATTATCACTGCGAATTCCCTTCAAAGAGCCAGGAAAGAGATTCAAGAGCCTCAAAGCCAAATCTCGAAAGAACTCAAATGCCTCAGATTTGTGCTCCATGAAAAACACCCAAGAGAACCGAGAATAGTCATCAACAATGACAAGAACATACCACTTCCCACCCGCCGATCGAACCCGAGCTGGACCTACAGTGTCCATGTGTAAAAACTGAGCGGGTCCATCGGTCTTCACCTGATTGACAGGTGGATGAGAAGCGGCAACTTGTTTGCCATGACGACATGGGGCGCATACCAAATCGTTGACTGGTTTGAGTTTGGGCAAACCTCTCAGAAGGTCAAGGCTGCCAACTCTAGTCAAGTGGTCAAAACCAACATGCCCCAAACGTCGGTGCCAAAGTTGAAACACTGAAGAACTAGTTGCAAGAAAGCACCTAGACTCAGAAGAACTAAACTCAGCAGCAAAAACTCTACCGGGACGAGAAATACCAAAAGCAAGTGCACCCGAAGAGTCAAGAACACGACATCCATTCTTCTTAAAACACACCTCATAATCATCATCAATGAGCTGTGAAACAGAAATGAGGTTGTATTTCAGTTTACTCACAAGGGCAACATCTTTGAGAATGTTGTTGTTGTTGACTCGCACTGCGCCCTTGTGTGTCACACGTCCACGGGAGTCATCTCCAAAAGTGATGTACTCATCACCGGACGTCTTGTTGAGGGAGGTGAACCATTTTGAGCTTCCGGTCATGTGACGTGAACACCCGGAATCAACGAGCCACATGTTCACCAACCCTCGCCGGCCAACCTACACAAAAGACCGAAAACGAGTGGGACTCAGTACTGGGGTTAGTAAGCAAGGATTTTCGAATCCAGTACTGAGTCACTCGCTGAAAAGGAACAAAAGATCGTGAGTGATTAGCATGCAATGCAACACCTTGAGCAACTCTACGACCCTGACCTAGAACGCGCCGCGGAGGAATGTCACGCACCGGAGCACGTGAACCACCTCCAAGAGGACGGCGAGAAGACTCTAAGCGACCTAAACCCTGTCGCCTGCTAGAGCCACCAGAAACCTCAACATGTTGAGGCCTCGTGTGTGTCTTAGGAGCACTCAACGCATTGTTGCGTCGTTGAATACCCCTAAGAGCACGAACACGGTCACGACGCTCCTCCTTGAGACGTCGAAAGCAAAACTCAACTAAGTGACCATCCTTATGACAATGAGTGCATTGGTATTTTACCCTTTGCGAGGTAGCACCAACTGAAGCTGAAGCACTCTTGTCCTTAAGAGATGAATCCAGATAGCCACCTGACTTGAACACTGTTCCCCTCTCCCCCTGAGCTATTGCAATCAAACCTCTACCAAGAGAACCAATGGGATGAGGAGGGATGATTCTTATTTTCTTCCACATGATTAAAACCTAGACCTTTGCCTGAGCTAACTCTAGACTTGTCTAAGATCATGTCAAGTTCTTTTCTACCTCCAGAAAATCTCTCCAAAGTTTTCTTGAGGTAATCAACTTCCCTAAGCAAAGGAGCACAGGTAAGACAAGCTCCTGAAGCTGACACTCTAACAGCTTTCTCATATTTTTCTTTGTATGCTCCTAGTTCAAGTTTTAGAGACTCACAAGACACACAAGCAATGCTACATGTTTCAGCTACTGTTTTCTTAAACCTCTCTCTAAATGCAGCATGCATAGCAGAAACATCATTCTCAAGCTCATGGCAAAATGTGCAAGTAGAGGAAACAGCATGAGAAACATCAACAGGTAGCTTAGAAGCAGTAGCATTAGCCAAAGTGAGTTTTCTGTAAAGCTCAGAAATGTGTCTTCCTAGGTCCTGATTTTCTTCAACTAGTTCAGAGCATTTATCACACACTGGTCTTCTCATTTCAAGCACAGATTGATTCAATTCTTTATTTCTACCTTCCAAATACTTGCATCTTAAACATGGGAAAGATTCTTGAGTGCTCTTAGAACTAATGCTAGCAAGTTGATTCTTAGCATTCTTGAGTTCATTAGCATGAAATGAGTGAACAATGCAACCAGCAAGATAAACAGTTTTAAGCTTGGCTAGATTGTCCTTATAGACCATAAGCTCTTGGATGACAATTATATGCAATGTGAAACCTATAGCAAAGCACAATTTCATCTCATTCAACTCATTCAGAGGTGCTAAGCTAGAGGAACATCCTAGAGATCCACAAGAAGGCAAACTAGCATGTGAAGCCTTAAGCATGTCAATTTCTTTTCTAAGAGAGTCTAAGTTGTCATCCTTAGAAACAAAAGGAGCAAGGGCTCGACTTAAGTTTATCAATTTCAATCATGGATGACTTGAAGCAATTCACTTACACTAGCATGAGCATCTTTAGCTTCAAGAAATTCTTTGTGTAAAACATCACAACTAGCACACTCATCCTCATTACTTTTCAGTTTAGCAATTTCTAGTGTAAGAGAATTAACTTTCTTAGTCAGGTCTTTAGATTTCTTGATTGAAGCAAACAAGGCATCATTTTGCACATCAAACATATCAAGCAGTTTATCATGCCTAACACTGAGCTCATCGAAGGTGCAACTTACATCGCTTTCAAGATCTTCGTCGTCGCTCTCTTCTTCGGATCTCGCCATAAAGCACATGCCGGTGAAGCCATGTTCTACCTTCTTCTTCCCTTTCTTCTTGTGCTTGGGCGGCTCCGGTTCATCCTCGCTTGAGGAAGAGGAAGATGAAGAAGAGTTGGAGCTGTTGTCGCTATCTCCAAAAGCGGCGAGAGCTCGACGAAGATTCTTCTCCGCCTCACGCATCTTGGGCCTTGATCCAAAATTGTTCCTTCTCTTGTCCTGAAATTTAGAAGCAAACTTGTTTCTTCTCTTTAGGATTGGGACACTCGGATCGAATGTGGCCTTTCTCACCACATCCATAGCAGGTGATGTCCGAGGATTTCCTTCTCCTATTTCTCACATTCTTATATGCCCTAGAGAAGCGTTTTGCAAATAACGCGAGCTCATCCTCGGGAAGAGATTCAAGCTGATCATCAGACAAAGAAGACAAGGCTGCAAGAGACAGTCCAGAAGAAGAAATCATGCAAGTGTCAGAGTTGACACTAGGAGACACTATCCCCGATGGATCCGAGGAAGTGTTCCCAACAAGAGCCAAAGTCTTGGACTTAGAACCATTTCTGTTTCTCCGAAGTGATCTCATGAGTAGAGAGCTTGGAGAACAGATGATCAAGTGTGAGAGTGGCAAGATTGGCGGACTCTTGGATGGCAATCTTCCGCACTTCAAAAGCGGGCTCTAATGTGTTCAACACATGCCTAGCCATCTCTGAGTCAGTGTACCTCACTCCCACACTCCTGAGCTTATTCACAATTCTTTCAAATCTCTCAAAAAGTTCAGAAATTGATTCCCCAGAGCGTTGCTCAAAAGCGATTGTATTCAACTTTGTATTGATCCGCTCGAGCAATCTTGACTTGGTCGGACCCCTCATGATAGGTGATCAAGGTCGACCAAATCTTGTGAGCGGTATCAAGATGAGCAACCCGCTCATGCTCCTTCCTATCCAAACCAGAAAGCAAATAGTTGATGGCCTTGCAATTGTTTTCAACATCAGCCTGATTTGCAGCCGTCACTTCGGTAGGAAGAGCAAAGTCCCTTTCGATGATTTGCCAAATAGCAAGTCCCCTCTGACTGGATAAAAATTTCTCATTCGATTTTTCCAGAACTCCCAGTCCGTCCCATTGAAGACAGGAGGACGAGTCGAGTATCCGTGGGAAGCCATGGCTCGCAAAGCCGGTCAAAGCTTATAGAGAAGCGAGACCGGGCTCTGATACCACTTGTTGGATCGACGGCTTCCGACAGAGGGGGGTGAATGTTGGACTCAAAATTTCTTCACAAGATTAGAACACAAAAACTATTGATTAGTTATTGTGATCGAATCAAGGAATGCAGCGGAAAAACAATCGACAAATGGATTGAAAAGGTTACAAAAAAAAACAGCCAGACCGGATGTTCCGGTGTATATATCGGAAGTTCCGATGTGGCCGGAACTTCCGGTGTTACCCCGATTTCGAACGTTCTGGAAAAACCGGACCTTCCGACTCCTGGATCGGAACTTCCGATGTGGCCGGAGGTTCCGGTGTTACCCTGATTTTAAATGCTCGGGAAAAACCGGAACATCCGACTGCTGGATCGGAACTTCCGATGTGACCGGAACTTCCGGTGTGAAAATCGGAACTTCCGGTTTTTGCGAAACAGCAGATCGTCGCTCGGTAAAACGTTCGCAGATTTTGATCCACCCAACGGAATTGGATAAAATCTTGCACAGAGATAGACAAACGACTTACGGAGCTGTTCCAATTGGAATCACCTCAAAAGCTCATCTGTGCTGGGAGAAAACCCCAATCTACTAACAGCTGTTCCAAAAGCAAACAAGAGGAAAAACTTGCACGAGATCAAATCAATTGATTCTTAGAACTTGGGAGGGATTTTGATACTCAATCAACATAGAAACATCTCCCACGTTCTAACAATCTATTCCACCAAACAAACCTCAAGAAACAAATCAATCCATGAGGGAAGGAGAAGAACGAAAATCCAAAGAGCAAAAAGAGAAAAACTCACAATCACACGGGGAGACTCATGGCTTTCATTGGGAATCTTTTTGTATTGATTTTCGTGAATTTTCTAGTGTTTGTACATGCCTCTCATCTTAGGCAAAGCACTCTCTAAGTGCAGCTCTCATAATCTCATCAAAAAGGCCAAAGGGTTAAGAAACCCTAATCACCTATTTATAGTGGGGAGGGACAACCCCCTCTTCCACTCTTGGGCCTCATGCCCTAATGGCCCTAGTTACTTAGCACGCATCTCAAAGCGTCTAAATAGCTTAGCCACCTCTCAATTTTCCTACCACCCTAAGCTACCAACCCTAAACCACTTCCGGCCGCCGCCGCAGTTTCTTGGTTGAGCTTCGGTGGTTTCTGCGTTTTTACCAAAACGCCCTCGCACTGACTTGGTCCTCACATCTCGTCTCCACCCGCTTCCTTGTCGTCCGCGTACATGCTCTTATGCCGCACGATGTCGTCGCCACCTCCTTGACCGCATCTCAGCCCTCCAAGCTATCATGCCGGTCCATATGACCGAACCATCGCCGCACCCAACTCGCACCTGCACACAATAGACCAAGCAAAACGTCGCGAGCACAAGTCTTCCACTTGACCCAAGTCAGTCGAGAAAAATCATTTATCCACTCAATTTTTCTTTGAGACAAATTGAGAAACTCAAACAATCAACCACAAATTCAAAACCGAATTCATGCAACCTCAAATTCAACGCAACACAAAGTGGCAAGATATTCATCACACAGATGTACACGTCATCACATGACTCACAGCACAGTTATGGTGTGGAGTCTTGCTCGGATCAGCTAAGGACTGAATCTAAGTGCCGCTCGGCCAAGTTCACCTTGTACGTTCACATGTCCGTTGTGAGAAGGACTTGACCCATTACTCTGTCAAGTGCTAGCAGATGAACCCGTAGGCGATAGAGTGAAAAGTGCAGGTGAGTGGTTTGCCCCTGAGAGGACCTTCTCGTTGTTTAACATAGAAAGTTGTTCGACACAAAGATGGGTCCGCTTCTGTCTGTGTGTCTAGGGTAGTCGAGCGTAAACAAAGGTTGTATATAGCTCATGTGGCGGGTTCATTGCTAGGGCTAAACGAAGGAAGAGTCTTATTGTAATAACCCTGCCAGTACACCTCGTGAAGTGGACCCGTTAGTACTTGACAACAAGGGGGACTTACATCTTGTGGGTAAGCCGTGTAATCTCTGCAGAGTGTTAAAATCTATTCGAATAGCCGCATCAGTGATCATGGACAACTTGGTTGGGCCATACCCTAGTTAGACTATGTTTCTAAAACAAAAATGGGTCATGGGTTTAAGGACATAAGCATGGTGTGCTTATAAAGAGCCTTGTGAGTTTCCCGTGTGGGACGGGAGTTGTGAGAATGACGAGAAGTCCGTACTACCAGGCCGTAATACGGATGGGCTTGAAGTGGTACTAAGCCATTACCCGTTGTGGACGGCATGACGAAGTGCAAGGTGTCAGCAAATGCTACCGTCGCTAAATACACTACTCGTCGAAGACGGGCATGATTTACAAAAATTCTTTTCAATCTATTACCTGCATATTTGAATGAAGACTTACTTTCCACACAATATGCAATATAGGATAGAGTACACTTCTTGAACGAAGCCAAGCATGAAATATATCCATTATACCCTCCTTTAGGGAATGCTTGCGAGTACATTCAATGTACTCACCTGGCTTATTGATTTGGCCAAACGAAGGAGACATCTACACCAAAGGTGATGACAGTATTTGTGAAAGCGAGGGCATAACCCCAATCAGTTGCCTGTCGAGTATGGCATACAGTGGGTCGATACCACCGCTTTGTTTTTCTGCTACAGAATTTATAATCGATGGGCTACAGGTATTTCAAGTCGACCGAGAAGGTCAATCTTTATATGTGTATCTTTTATGTACGTGTATGACAATGATATTCAAGCTAACTTGTGTGTACTAGCTACTGATCGTAGGACCAGTACAGGAATCACAAGGGTTATCTAGTCCTTAAAACCGGGTACGCCACAACAACTCAGGAAGGGTAATGGAGCGCACGGTGCTTAGCTTGTCATGCATTTCAATGAAGCCCCCAAGACTTCTGAGGAAAAAAAAGGATCCATCGGCGCGTAAGTTGGGAGAGTTGTGGCTTCTCCAAAGATATTGGATCTCCTAGCCCCTGAGTGTAGTTTTGCCCTTTCTTGTGAGATCCTCATTGGCGTGCCTCTTTTTAGGTGGCTCAGATACTGAGGATGCCCTTGGCGTATGTAATAGTAGGGCAAAGCCCTTTGATGTAGCTTGTGGCCATCCTCATCACTTCCCTGGTATGCCAAAGATGCTATTACCAGCATTCAAGCGATGGTGGCAAGTCTGAAGTCCTTGCATGGTGGGAACTTATTGCCATCTATGTCACTTCCTTGGTTTGCCGAAAGTGGCATCCAGGTGATAACGGCAAGTCCGAACATGTCGGTGTTTTTTGAATAGGTTTAGTTGCCTCATGGAGCACAACCTAGTCCCATGGTGAGGGTGGCACCTACACGGGACTAGACCAGCGATTTAGGCCATCATAGACCTTCCAAGCCACCTACTAGAGATCACTATCAAAGACACATTGCGCTAGGATGAGGCCCGGCTAGAGACTTGAGGTCGTTGACAACTCCCCTAGGTTGCTACCAAAGCTCCCCATTAGTGACGTCGGCTCTAAAGGAGGAGCCTTCGGGTCTTTGCGAGGACCAATACGTGCCGCTTGAAGAGGGGTCCTTCACTCAGTTCTAGGCGAGGGAGGACATTGTGGATGATTTATGCCAAGTGCTTCACTTGGTAAGCATTGCTTCGTTATCTTCTTTGCCTTGTGGCAGTGAAGTTGATTAAGTCACATTTATTGGCTCTCCTAGTGTAGATACCGAGCTTTCTTCAACATGTCGAGGGTGTTGTCATGAGATACTACTATGTCTTGGTCGGCCATGTTGTGGCGTCATGTGTGTCAGTTGCCTTTGCATAAAGTGTCAGCACGAAGGTTCTTCAGGGTCCTTTGAGCTTGGTGATAAAGAGGTACCTTCTAGACAGAGTCAATGCCTCATGGGCACGGGCCTGAGCTTTTGTGATCCGCAACGACCCTCTTTGGTTTGAGGGAGTCAATGATCAAAGTTGACCTTCCTTCTTGCTTTAAGACTTTCATAGTACCACGAGCTTCGAGCCAATTTACTTATTCCATCATGTTTTACCACTTTGAAACAGTTTCATGATTATGCATGTAGCTTGGCAATAGACCTTATGGTACTCAGCTAGGAATTTTTACAAGAGGAGCCCCGTACGTGACTTGGCTAGCAACTTCCAAAGGTCATCCCTAGAGCTTCCCCGTCTGCAACTTGGAGCTCTGGTCCTCTCGTGTGATTTTTTAATAGGAGCTTTGCTTTGCACGTTGGAGTTGCAACTTGGCTGGAGCCTTGTACACTGCTAACCACGACTTGGCCTAGGCCTAGTAGAGGATACTTGCACATTCGACATGACTTTCATGACTCGTAACAGATGTTATGCCTTGATGTTTCTAGTAAGATGGTGTGCAAGTTAGCTCGAAGCCTGCCATGTACATCCAACACCACTGGCATGACTCGACTGGAGCCTTGTATGCCATTCGACCCAACTTGAGCCTGCTAGTGGATGCTTTACACATCTAGCATGATTTTTACGACTTCTAACAGATGTTCTTCCATGATTTTTCTGACAAGATGGCGTGCAAGTTCACTCAGGGCCTGCCATGTACATCTGGCACCGGTGGCGTGACTCAGCTAGCTCCTAGGGCAATGGTGATGAGCCATGGAGTCCTTGTACCTAGGAAGACGAATCTTCCTTGTGTAGTCACTCGACACCCTAGGTCAAAGGCATGTCGGTCATCGTAGAGCCGCACCATGCTCTACTTTAGGATTTTTTTTCACTGTTGGCGCCTAGGGCCATGGATGACTAGTCAAGTAGAGCCCTTGTACCGAGGAAGATAGGTCTTTCTTAGTATTCACCGAGCACCTTTGGTTTGAGGCATGTCGGCCACCGTAGAGAGCTGCGATGTGCTCTGATTTAGGAATTTTTCGCCACTAGCGGGACTCGGCTAATTAATAGGGCCATGGATGACTAGTCTAGTGGAGCCCTTGTACCAAGCAAGTTCCTCGCTAGTCACCGAGCACACTAGGTCAAAGGTGTGTCGGCTTTCATAGAGAGCCGCAATGTGCTCTACTTTAGGACTTTGTGGGCGTCTTGGTCCCACGCATCTATTTGAGCGAGGATGCCTCAAGTGGTTTCTCCCGTGACACTGTGATGATGGTGCTCTTCTAAAAAAAAGAGGAACACAATACGATGACTCGTGGCTCGTTACCTCATGACGTGGAGGAAGGGAAACCCCTAGTGGCACGTTTAGCCCTTCTTTTCTCGGACGCGGAGGAAGAGGAACAGAGCATGAGATTCAACTGTATCTCCTATACAAATGAAAGAGAAAGGCGGGCCCTATCGGCATGCGGTTTCACTTGTATCTCATGCATAGAGGCAAGAAGAACTGATTCATTGGAACTCGCAATTCACTCAGTTTCACTTCTTCTAGTGGTAGAGGATAGAAGCCTCGAGAGGCGCTGGCCGTGGATGGTGCTTTTACAGAGTTTCAAGTGTAAATTTTGTGGAGCCTGTCTCCATTCAAAGGTGAGGCCTAGGAGCTCATCTTTCATGGTGAACAAGCAATAAGCTCTAGATCCCAAGATGGTGGGGATGCGTCCCATTTTGCATCAAGCTTGCCTTACGGCTGGGGATCAAGGACCTTCTTTAGTACCAAATCTCCTTGGGAGAATATGCACTCCTTCACCCTTGAGTTCTAGGAGCTTGAGGAGCCTTGCTCGTATGCAAAGTGTTTGAGGAAGGCTTGGTCTCGTACCTCTTCAGTGAAGTCCACTTTGAATTGATGGTGCTCTTTGTTTTTCATGAAGCTAAGTGGAGCAGCTTCTTGAAGCATCTCGATGTGGAAGGAGCAGTGTTCGGCCTTGGCGAGGAGCACAGTTTTTGCTTGATATGCAAAGAGGAAGGTGCTCGATCGGTGGAGCGGCTGACGGTGGTGTGCATCCCTTAGAGTACGCTTATGGACTCTTCAGCCCATGTCCCCTTGCTGGTGGAATTATCTTTGATGCGGCTACGAAATCCTTGGAGGACGAGTCCATTTGCTCATTCCACTGCTACATTGCTCATGGGTATGTTATGAAAGCAAAGCGTAAGGTAGTTTCCATGGAGTCACCGAACTCTATATGACAAAGCATCAAATTGAGTTCTGTTATCCACAATTAGCTCGCGTAGGACACCGAAGTGGCAGATGATGTTCTTCTAGAAGAATTTTTGCATTGCCCCGCAGGTGATGGATGCAAGCTGCTCAGCTTCGACCCACTTGGTGAAGTAATCACTCGCCAACACCACGTATTAGTAGCCTCCTTTGGCCAGTGGGAATGGTCCCAAGAGATCCATTCCCCATCGAGCAAACGACCATGTCACTAGAGTGCTCTTGAGCATTAAGAATGGCATATGGATGGAATTCACCATCTTCTGGAGCATATTGATGACGTCTTGGACCATGGTTGGACAGTAGAAACCTCATCTCAATGCTTTTTACATGGTGGATCTCGATGCTAGGTGGTTTCCGCAGAGCTCGGTGTGAATTTCGAGCAAGAGGTTTGCACCGTGTTGGATCAGTGGATTCGGACAGAGAGGGGGTGAATGTCAGTTTTTAAAAATTCTTCTTCAAATTCAAATACAAATAGCAACTGAGGTGCTACTATAAGTGACAGGAAAGACACAACGAAAATAACTCAATAAAATATCGCAAAACTAGAACAACAGTGTCTCACACCAGTGACACAGCTGTGTAACTATGTGACACAGCTGGTTCGGCGGAAAAACCCCCAAAAGTCCTTGGTGATGTGGAGCTCGTTGATAGCTTCGAAACAAGTCCAAGATCACTGAATTTCGAGTTCGGACGCAAAAGTTATGATCAAAACAGTGAATGTTCGAAGCAGCAGCAGTAGCTCACACCAGTGGCACAGCTGTGTGACACAGCTGAGTGTCACAGCTGGGTGATAGGCAGATTAGTCCAGAACTGAGATTTCAATCCAGTTTTTGGGCCAATTCAAAATCCCCCCAACCAAATCAAACCAAATTTGGCAGAGAGGTGTAGGAAGGTCTTGTGAGTCTAAATCAAGTGTTGATCTCTATAAAAACTTCTCAAGTCAAGACCTTTACCCTCTTTTCTCCAATCAGCCCTAGAAGTGAGAAAAAGAGAAATTTTGGGGGAAAAGGAAGCTCGTGAGGAATCTTGATCTCAAATCAATATGGTGTCATCTCACATGTCCCAGCAACCTATTCCAAACCCCAAATCACAGAATCAAAGTATCTTCATAACTTAATCACAAAACCCCATTTCTTGCCCTTTTTCTCCAATGAAACTCAAAACCGAGAAAGAAAAGAGTAAATCCTTGGGTGTGCTTGGATGAAATCAGTATATAAATGATCTCCCCATCACTTACTTGCCATACCACGGATCAAATCATAAGAGAAGCAAAAGAACAAAAATCAAAAATATTCATGAAGAAGATAACTCAAGAACACATAGAGATTGGAGAGATCTTTTTGTATTGCATTTTCATGGGTTTTCTTGGGTTTAAAAGCCTCTCATGATTAGGCCAAAGCACTCTCTAGTGCAGCTCTCACTCTCCTAGGGTTTAGAAAGTGATAACAAGGGGTTCAAGGAGATAAGCACCCCCTTGACACCTATTTATAGTGGGAGAGACAAACCCCCTCACCACTTGGGCCTTAATGCCCTATGGGCCTAACCTAACTAGCACGCATCACAAAGCATCTAGCTAGCTTAGCAACTATCTGATTTTTCTTTCACCCTAAGCAATCCCTAAACCGCTTCCTCGGGCGCCTCCGCCACGGTTTCTTGAAAAGCTTCTTAGTGGATTTGGCGCTTTTCCCAAAACGCCCCCAAGACTCAACTTGGTCTTCACGACTTGGCTCCAACTACTTCCTTGTCCTCCGCATACATGCTTTTAAGCCGCACGATGTCGTCGCCACCTCCTTGACCGCATCTCAGCCCTCCAAGCTATCATGCTGGTCCATTCGCCGCACCCAACTCGCACCTACACACAATAGACCAAACAAAGCATTGCAAGCATAAGATTTTCTCCTTGACCCAAGTTAGTCCAAACAATTCATCCTATCATTTTTTACCAAGACAAAATGATAAAAACTTTAACTCCAAATTCTTGGACTTTGCAATTAATCCCAAACTACAAAAGCTCCAATTCCCAGAACAAAAGCTCAACCATGAGCACAACATCTCAGAACCACCGAGACACCTACCCAAACACACTGGGATTTCTAGACAATTTTCACGAGACAAATTGACCAAACTCGAGTTCATCAATCAACACATGGTCAAACTTGAAAGTTGATCGGAACATCCGAAAGCTGCATTGGAAGTTTTGATTAGATCGAATGTTCCGGATATAAAATCAGATGTTCCGAAAAGCTTGATTTCATGCTACACTCAAGCACAACTCCAAACTTAATAATGACTAGGCAATCTGTTCATCATACAAATCCTAGGGAAGCACTACGACATATGAACCATTCAGACACAACTCTCCCTAGGTTCTACACACCGTCTTTCTGGAGTTTTCGCTTCGCTAGAGCATGGTAAGTTTGATAGCAAGATGACGCTGCATCACTTTTTGTGGCACACCTTCCGTGTTGGCGCATGACCAAGCGAAGAGGTTAGATTTTTCCTTAGGCAGGGCTATAAGGCTTGATTGAAGCTTCGTTGGGAGGTCCGCTCCTAGTTTCATCATACGTGGATCTTCATCGCAAAGAGGTGGACTTTGTTCAATTCTCTTTTGGTGTGAAAATCTCTGGAGGATCCACATGGGGTGCTTTAGCACTAGAAAGGAGGTTGATGCCATTGGAGGTCATCTCTTCGGTGGCATACTTCATCTCGTGGAGGTGGGGCACCTTGTGATCCAAAACTTGCTCTCTGCACACTGTGATAGGTCCTTATGGCTCGAGGATATTTAGGCATAATAAGTTTTGGTGCACAGTCATGCAAAAGCGGTTGAGGGTGGTCCTTACGATAATCGCATTGAAGGATAACTCCATGTCCACCATGTCAAAGAGTATAAGCTCCATGCAATGATTCTTCAAGGTCTTGAATGTCATGAGGAGCTCAATTTGACTGAATGGTTAATGGCCTTTCCCAATATGAATAGTGAGTCGGTGGAGTGATGGTTCTAGCAAACCATCCTCGTAGCGGAGGTACATGATATCCACCGAGCTTCCACTATCAGTGAGTTTGCAATTGGCTACAATGGCGGTAATGAAGAGTGTGTTGTCATGCGGGATGTATCCCCTTGGCATCCTGTTCCGTGAAGATCAATGGCATGCTTGCCCATTTTGGAGGGGGAGTAGGAGTTAATGCTCCCACCATGTTCACTTCCCTTACATATTCCTTGTGTCATCTCTTGGAGCTCCTCCCAGAAACTGATCCCCCGAGTATGACGCCGCTGAGGTGGTTGGGTTGTTGGAATGGAAGATCTTTCAACTCTGGAGTCAACACATTCACCAGCACTTGAGCCTGAGCGAGCACTATTGGAGGAGGAGCTTCCTCTGCTGCTGGCGGATCGGCAAAGCATGGGGCTCATCTTGTGGTGCCTTCTCAAGTGTGGAGATCACCACATTCGTTGGTCCAGTGACCGCCAGACTTGTGAAAGGTGCACCACCAACCTCCGGGCTTTTTAGGCTCACGTTCTTGGCCTCATGTGTCTGGAAAGTTTGATTGTCCATGGTTGCTAAATCTTCAAGTAACGCCAGGAAAAAATAGGTATGATATATTTCAAGTTTTGTACACTTTCTGCTTAATTTAATTTTAAAATTTATGTTCTTGTAGGTTGTGGTATCATCTGTAGCTAGAACTAAAAGTGAACCAAGTGAAAGGTGCAGTGCCAATCTGAATGCTAGTGCAAGTGGCTATGTTGCTACTATAGATGACAATGTTACAGCACAGAGTGGTGTGGCTACCAAAATCAGGGGTGCAAAGGGAAATAAGAAAACCTCAAAAGTTTCATTGCACTACACTGAGATGTTCGAGGAAGAAAAGGTGGATGACAAGGTTATCAAGAAAGTAATGGCAGAATGCAAATACTATAGGAAGATTCTTGAAGCTAGTAGTACATGAGGTACGTCACATTTATGGAATCTTTGTAGAGCAAAACATAAAGTAGACGAGAGTCAGGGACAACTTAATTTGACCACATTAGGAGGGGATGTCAGTTTAGATGCATGGAAGTATGATGAGGAAGTTAGTGTTGAGAAGTATCATCTTGCAATTATCATGCATGAATATCCACTCAACTTTTCAGAGCATGAATACACAAATGACTTTATCAAAGAATTGTGCCCCACATTTCCTTTGAAGTGCCACAAGACTACTAGGTCAAGGATAATGGATATTTTTCACAAAGAGAAGCTGAAGAGTTTTTGAAAAGTTCGCCTCTCTCAACTATCAATTTAGTTGCACGATGGATCTATGGACTTCTTATTGTTAAGAACTCACCTTTACAATGGGAGATATTTATGAAGCACGCTAATGATATGGGATTGTACACAAAGAAGGGTCTTTATCTAGATTTGTGTACTAGGTGGAACTCAAACTACTTAATGCTAGCAGATGCCATCCACTGTAAAAAGGTTTTCCAAAGGCTTGTTATTTTGCGTTCAAAGAAGTATCACAAACGTGCTCCTTCCAACGATGAGTGGGAGAAGGCAAGTGTGTTGTGCACGTGTTTGAAGTTATTTTTACAATGTAACTAACCTTTTATCTGGTTCTTACTATCTAACCGCCAACTTGTTCTTTTTGGAATTTAGTGAGATTAACATTCAGCTCAATGAGTGGGTTAATGGCAATAATGGCTTTATTGCTACCATGGCAAAAGCTATGAAGGATAAATTTGAGAAGTACTCGCACATGAGTAATGTTGCTCCAATAGTTGCATGCATGTTAGATACAAGATGAACGTGGTTGAGTTTTACTACAAAGATATGTCAGACAACTCTAGAGTTAAATGTATAGTTGAATTTAGGAAGGTTGTCCAAGAGTTATTTGATTCTTATGCTTCTCTTAGTCATCCTGCAATGGGCAATATCATATGCAACCTACAGCTAAAGCTTCTCAACCCCATGTGGATCTTGATGATCAGCCAAAAAAGAAAAAGCTAAGTGCTTTTCTAAATGATATAAGTCAAGTAGACCAAGATAAGTCTGACTTGGAGAAATATTGCGGTGAGGCCTTGTTAAGGTGGCCTGAAGGTGAACATTTTGACATTTTCTTGGTGGAAGACCCATGGTCTACAATATCATGTCCTTGCTCTAGTTGCAAGGGATGTCTTGGCTATTCCTACATCGATAATTGCATCTGAATCTACATTTAGTGCTAGAGAAAGTGTTATTGTCAAGTACCGTAGTCGTTTGGACCGTGAAGTTGTTGAGGCTTTGATTTATACCAAGGATACGATAAGAGCCGCTAGGAAAGGTAAACAAATAAAAATAGGAAAATGTTTTAATTCTATTATTTGCTAAAGCACTACTAATTTTTTTTGTCTTTTTCTTTCATATCAATGTGATATAGCCTCAATTCTAGAAGATTTAACTATTCTTCATATAAATGATAGAGTTGAACAAGGTGAATGTATACAAGATGAGGGCATACAAGAACAAGGTAAAGATTAGCCATTCTTTATGGAGATGACAACAATGCTCATATTTTATTAAAGATCTCAACTATTACTTATTGTGTTGTAGGTGCTTCCAGCCATGTAGATGATGAGATGGATTGATGGAATGAGTTATATTCCGTTATGCACTTATCACATTCAATTCTTGTATTATGTTTGCTGCATCTAGGCATGTTCCTTGTCATTTTGTGTGGTTGGAACAAGATTTCAACTGAATAAGTGGTTAACTACTCAAGTGTTCTTTTGTGTGGTTAGATCTGGAACCTCCAAATAGTTATGTACTATGTGGAGCATATTACTATCATCATTATCTATGTGAAAATTATTACCGTTGTCATTTATCTAAGCGGAACACATTATTATTGTTATTTACCTGCGTGGAACATATTATTATCGTTTACCATTGATTCATATATATTATTATCATCGGTCCATCATCATGTGTCATGTATTTATCTTATTATGTATTTTACCTTAGTTGCCATTAAAGTTGTAGGATATTCATATCGAGTCTGAATTAAGTAAACATCTGATCCATATTTGTATTCGAGTAACATCAAATCCATACTTGTATTCGATGACATCCATATTTGGATTTGTATTTGCTTTAAGAATATGGAAAAGGATGTGGGAAGGGCACTGTCTGATCCATATCCGATCCGTTTCCACCCTTATGAATATGGATGGTTCCTTTTTCTAGAGTTTTTCTTGAAAGAACTTTTGGTCTTTCCACCCGACGAGGTGTCATGGCTATGTAATGGCAGCTTGAGTTTGGTTGTGTCGCCACTCCTCTCCTCGTGCGTATTCCTCCAAGGTGTGATACAGTTCTTCCGTGGTTCTTGGGGGTTTCAATTGAGCGCCTGATTCACCTCCCCTGGAAGTAGGCCTTGTATGCAAGCATCAATCACCGTCCTGCTTGGGGTGTTGGCGATTTGGCTACGAACCTTGGAGAAAAACTTGAAGAAACTTTGCATGAACTCTCCTTCCCTTTACTTGAGGATGAAAAACTCGTTTGACAATAGAGGTTGCATGAAGTTTCTTTGGAAATTGGCAATAGAGACTTCTTAGAGACACTCCCACGATAGGATGAAATTCATCTTTTGATTGAACAATAATGTTTGGGCCATCCTGGTCAGTGCGAGTGGGAAAAGATTGCACATCTCCATCGGTCCTCCTCCTACGGCTTGAATTGTCATGGAGTACACTTCCAAGAATTGGAGGTGGTTGAAGTCCCCATGTATTGCTTCAATATGGGTGGCTTGAATTTGGGGTGGGAAGATGGCTTCTTGGATTTCCCTTAACAGGGGGTTGCAAGTTAGGATGTGTCTTCTCTCCCCCCGATGCCATTGTCATGGCATTCGCTGTGGGACTAGTTGTTGCTTTCCTCCCCGGAGGAATTGAACGGCGAACAGCCTTGGGACCTTCTTCTCGGTGAGCCCATGGCGGCGCCTTTTGGAGTCCACGACCGTTTCGGATTCCACCACTTAATCCTCTCGGCGCATATGCATCCCTTCTTGGTGGCTTGGCGCTTGACTACCTCAGGGGTTGTTCCTAACTTGGCGAGGGTTGGGGGTGCCTTTCCCGCAGCCGTCATCGTTGATATTTTGGCTACGCCTCTTATGGGGGACACTTCTGCTTGGGCGGTCCTGGGCTTCTCGCAACACGATCTCCGAGTGGTGGGTTGCTTCTTGTCTTCGTCCTCGTAGAGGGTTAGTATTGCCTTCGAAGGCGCTTCTGCGAAGGTTGGTTCCTAAAAGGAGTTGAACCATGGAGCTCCATTCATGACGGCCGCGTGTGCCATGGGTGACAAGCACAGGAAGTAGGAGGTATTGAGTGTCAGCGCTCCTCAATGATCGAGGTCAGATTCTCGTGATGCTGCATGGTCCATTCTAATGGGGTTGGACGGTGCTGTTTGTGACTCTAAGTATGGTGGCATCACGACTTGACTTCAAACGAGTGGTGCGACGGATGCCTCCACGGCGGTTGCTTGAGGGATTCCAAGCAATGCCCGGAGGGTGCCGAGGTCAGGGAGCTTAGCGTTCACAAGCAGCCTCAAGTTGGTGATGAGCTCATCGGGCCTCATCGAAGTGTCATCTGGATTCTTGGGATGCCTTGGCTAGCTCCAGGGAGGGCATCTTCAAGGAGTTCCTCGCCCTTCGGTATGGTTGGTAGCACGATCGTGAGGGGATCGACTTGGATAATCCCTTCCATGTTCGCAATGCTTCTAGCATCGGAGTGGCCTTCCTTGATCGTCTTCGAGTGCCGCCTTTCTTCTTGAAACCTCGATTCATTGCACTTTTGCTCCGAGCGAGCGATGCCTCCCATCGGCCGGATTTTGCTTAGGTGGGGTCATAGCTTCTCACATTGGCTAGGTTCCTCATGGACGACACCACTATTGTCATTATGGAAACAACACATAAGAGGGGGTGTCAATAGCTCGGATGCAGTAGTTATAGGCCATGTATGATGGTCTTATTAGAAGATCGTCATACCCTCGACATTATGAAATGCATCGATGTTTTTTGAATAGGTTCGGCCATCTCATGGAGCATGGCCTAGTCCTATATCTTCATAGGAGCCCCATATGTGACTTGGCTAGCGACTTGGTTTGTCAGCGAATTTCCAAGGCCACCCCTAGATCCCCCCGTCTATGACTTGGAGCTCTTGGCCTCCCTCCATGAGATTTCTCATTTATGGGATGAATTTACAACCCCCCCCCCATGAGAGGTTATATAAGAAAGAGTCCCATAAAAAATGAGCATGATGCCCTTGAGGGATGAGTAAGAGAGAGATAAATGGGTAAAACTTGGTCCATGAGTTTATGGTGCACTAATAGGAGTCAAGCTGGTAGGAAAGCCCGACCTCACACCAGCCCGGCCCGGCCTGGCTCGGCTCGATGCTCAAACGGGCTGAGCCCAAGCATCCCTCCTGGCTCGGTTGATAAACGGGCCAGCCCGAGCTGACCAGCGAGCCCTCGCCAAACTCGTTTGGCTCGGCCCAGACGGCCCCGTCCGCAGGCTGCACACGGCAGGCCCCATCCGCGGGCCCATTTTCGTGCCCTCAGCCCCTTACGTAGATGGTAGACCACCCCGTACCCGGCCACCCATAGTCACACCGCCATCCACCACCACGCCCACGCCTCGCGCAGTCGCGCCGACGCCAGTCGCCTCCAACCAGGAGCGCACCTACCCCGGCTGGCGTCTGCCTCCCCCAGGAGCGCACCTCCCCTGGTGGCGGCCGCCGCGCCCAGCACGCGCCTCCCCCGGCGGCGCCCACCGCCCTCCACCAGCGCCCACCTCCCCTGGGCGATGACACAGTGCTTATTTCTTCTCCTTTGTAGCAATTCTCATGTGACCTTACTCATGTCCTTATTCCTTCTTCAATTTTGGCCCATGTTATGTATATACCAAATTTTTTGTTTTGGATTCACAGAACGAAGCTGCAAATCTACCAGTTCATGCTTGCATTCTAGTTTATTCTTCCATATGAGTATCATCAATCTTCAGCACTTGGTCTTGGCTCAGCCTGGATTGTTTTGTTTCAGCATTGCTCTACAACAGAAGCAAACAATTGTAGCTTCTGATCCGACAACACTAGCTCAGTTTGTTCTGGTTCATGTTGTGCTTGTGCAGCAGCCAGTAAGCTCCATCATGGAACAGCGAACAGAACGAGAACAATCTCTAGAGTCAATTTTAGCGGCAAAAATAGGGAAGGGGAAGCCTGGGAAGAGGAGGACCGATAGCGATGTCGGGGTGTGGTGCTCAAATCCTGCTATCCAACATCGGCCACGAGGGCCACGGGCGCGACCTCCTCCTTCCGTTATGTTTAATTGTTTATGAATATGGAATTGGATTGATAGGTTGAGGAGAAGGAGGGGGGGAACTCCTTCAACAAGGATGATGAGATGTCTGACAGGTTGTTCCTGACCCCCATTGATGGTTCCGATGAAGAGGGCGATGCATCAGGAAGCGAAGGGAGAGAAGGTATCTCATTTTCAGGTCCTAACAAAGGAAAGAAACACCGTAAGGGGGTGAATGTTGGATCAAAGGTTATTATTCTTGGCGCTGAAAAGAGCAATGAGAGGTCAGGTGTTTGGAAGAAATTTGAGAAGGTCAAGGTGCCATCAAAAGACGAGCAAGGTGTAATGATCTGGAAGGAAAAGTGCTTGTACTTTCTTATAGCCAGGGTTCAACCACCTCACATCTTGGGAGGCACATTAAGGCATGTGTTCCATATCAGAACAAGTTGGCTAAGCAGAAAGATCAAGCCCTCCTCAATTTTGCTCCAGCCAGTGTAGGACCTACAGGTACATCTGTTCCTTTTGTGGTGTCTCCTAATGAGTATAATGCTGAGCAAACTAAGAAGTTGATTGGTAAGATGATAATAGTGCATGAGTACCCATTTAGAATGGTAGAACATACTTGGTTCAACATAGTGATCTAGTATTTAAATCCTGCATATCAGTTTATTGGAAGAAGGACCATAAGAAATGAGTGTTTGAAGATTTATGAGTCTGAAAAAGAAATCCTAAGGAAGAGCCTTAAAAGTGTGGATCACATTAGTCTGACTACTGATTTATGGACTTTCAATCAAACACTTTGCTATATATGTGTAGTTGCACACTATATTGATAGAAATTGGATCATGCAATGTTGTGTGCTTAGTTTTGTTGAGTTAGATCCCCACACACTGGACATGTTATTGCTCAAGCTGTGTATGAGTGTGTTGCTGAATGGAAAATAGAAGACAAAATAATCTCAATCACACTAGACAATGCTTCCAATAATGATGTTGCTATTCGGGGTTTGATGGTAAAGTTTCTACTAGACAAGGTCGTTCTTTTCTTCCGAAATATTTTCATGTCCGGTGTTGTGCTTATATCATCAATTTGGTTGTTAGTGATGGCACGACTATCTTAAATCCTTTGATAACAAATATAAGAGAAACAATGAAGTACATAAAGAAGTCTCCCTCCTCTCGCATGCATAAGTTTGTAGAGATTTGTAGATCTTTTGCTTTGAAAATTGGAGAGGGGCTCAAACTTGATGTGACCACTGGATGGAGTTCAACTTACAAGATGTTGAGTGCTAGCATTGCCTATAAAGAGGCATTGGTTTCTTATGCGGTTTTAGATGCCAATTATAGATGGGAGCTAACAAGTGAAGAATGGTACTTGTTTGAACTAGTCGAGCCAATACTCCAATCTTTGGCAAGTTACCACCGCATTTTCTGGTTCAACATATCCCACTGCTCCTCATATTGTTAGTGTCAAGATTGCATTGAGAGCTGCAATGGCTCATAATGATGCAAATTTAAGGTCCATGGGCAATGCAATGATGCAAAAGTTTAATAAGTATTGGGATGAAAAGAACAATGTCACGGTGATTGCTACTATTCTAGACCCGAGGTACAAGATGAGATATGTGGAGTGGTGCTTTGGGAAGATTTATGATTCTCCCAAAATTGAAATTGAGATAGATGAAGTTCACAAAGAGTTAGAGAAGCTCTTTGAGAAGCATGAGACCGAACATCGGGAAAAGAAGGCAGCTACTCAAAGATTTAGTGCATCCTCATCTTTAACTATGGACGCAAGTAATTCCATACCGGCCTCCTCAAGTGAGTTTCAGTCCTTCTTATCATCCACTTCTTCCATTTCATCAAAGAGTGAGTTGCTTATCTATCTAGAAGAATTGAATGAGGACTTGGAAAATAAGAACTTCAATTTGCTTAAGTGGTGGAAGTTAAATTCACATAGATTCCCGATAGTCTCAAAGATGGCAAGATTCTTCCTAACTATCCCAGCTAGCTCCGTGTCTTCTAAATCAACTTTTAGCATAGGGGGTAGAGTTTTAGATGATTATCAGAGTTCTCTTCACCCATCTATGTTGGAGGCCTTGGTGTGTGCTTCAAGCATGATTAGAGGTGTCCACCATAAAGATTTGAGTATTGTGGTATATTTTTCATCTATGCTACAGTATGTTTTCTTATTGCTTCTATTTTGTTTCTCGTGGCTAATTTGATCAAATGCAACTTTCTTCAGGAGGAAGATGATGATGTCGAGACCATCTCATTTCCTACAAGTGTGGTGGAGAGCAACTAGTAAGTACTTCAACTATTACAAATAAGATGAATTGATGATGCATAAAATTAATTCATGTCTGTTTTACTTGAAGGCTCTAGAGATGTTGATGGATGATGGATTGATGGCCTATATTTTAGAGAAATAAAGTATGGAGAATTGGAGACAGATGAATTTTTGCCTTTTTGCTTCACTTTGGAATTTGGAGTTGGATAATGGAGAATTGGAGATGGACTTGTTTAAACCATTTTGATGCTTAAATGTTGAATGATTTTATTCATGTCTTTGCTTGTTTATGGTCAGGTTATGGTCTTATGAATTGTGGACTTATATAAAGTTTATATGCTGCTGTTAAAATTGTGCTTGATATTGTCTTATTAGTTATTATCCTGCTGAAATTATGTATAAAATGCTTCTGAATTTTTGTTTTGCAAAAAAGTCATGCCGAAATTTTTGGAGGCTCGCATGCCAGCTCGAGCTAGCTCAAAGCTCGTCTAGGCTCGGCTCGAGCCTCAGTTCTAGCTCCTTTGTGTCAGCTAGCCTAGCTTGGCTCGGCTTGAAATTTGGCGAGCTCGAACGAGCCAAGCTTAAGCTGGCTCGGCTCAGCTTGTTGCCACCCATACTGAGGAGGTAGGATGGTGTATGGTTACAATCCCTCTCATACACCTCATAATCATATTGACTTGCGATGACCTTATTGACCCACTCCTTAACTTAACTTTTATGTCACGCTAGACGCCACGTAGGATTTCGTAAGCCAGCCCATATAGAATTTTACAGTAACCCAACATGCCTGTTAGGTTTCCTGGCGATCGTTTCTGCATTTTTTGCTTGTCAGATCGCAGACACGTAGAAAATCTTTTCAGCTTGTCCTCTCAACCAAAGCCACTCATTTTTACTGTGTATTTTTAGCATCCCTGTTTCTAGCCTTCATCGTCGCTTCTCTTCCACCACATTTTCCTACTACCTAAAAGTTTCACGACTATATTTCGACGCGTCCAGGCCTGAAATTTAGGCTCAATCATTTTGGAGTTCTGTAAATAAAATTATAATCTTCACTTTTGTGAGCAGTTCGTTCACTAGTAGATCACATTGAATTTGCACTTCAAATAAGATTGCTTCAGAGAAGACAAGTTCTGGATGCAGTTTGTACATAGACAACAGCGCATGGGCTTATGCATTTAGTTGATTCTTCTTCCTGTTTGTCTCTTAGTTGCGATGGATTCAGCGCGGAGTTGGTTCAACAAGCTCCAAACGAGAGAGAAATCCATCGGCAAGAAGAAAGAATTGCCTCCCTATGGCAAGGAAGGGACCGAGGATGCGCCGTCCAGCGCGACCAAGCAGAGGGTCGCCGCGGCGAAGCAGTACATTGAGAAGCACTACAAGGAGCAGACGAAACATTTGCAGGACAGGAAAGAAAGGTAAGGAGGATCGGTGCCACCCTTCGGCCATGTAAGTTTATCTGTCAGTAGGTTCTAGATTTGTACCATGTTGTTTCATACAACCTTGGGATTGCCGATACATAGGAGCAGAAGAAAAATGATCAAATTCACGACAATTTCTAGAATAATTGTGTATCTACGTCGGTTGGGATTTAATTTCATATTCATGAAGGTTATATGTTCAGAATATGATTATGCACTACATTTCTGTAGCTTTCGTAGACGATGCTTGATGACTTTCTCGCGATAGGATTCTGACCATGTTTTAACTAGTTTTTTTTTCAAGGACCCGTGTTTTAACTAGTGGTTTTTGTTTCATAATATAGACGGTTTAGTTTTGAAAGGAAACTAGCAGACGCTAACGTGTCCGAGGAGGAGCAGCACAACATACTGAAGCAATTTGAGAAGAAAGAGACGGAGTACATGCGTTTGCAAAGGCACAAAATGAGCGTCGATGATTTTGACCTGCTGACAATGATAGGGAAAGGAGCATTCGGTGAGGTAAACTTCCATGCAAATGTAGACTGATAAGTCTGTATCCTGTTTTCCTCTGCTTTTTCTTTTCTTCTTCTCCAATTGCTGCAATATTTTCCTTCTAGGTCAGAGTCTGCAGAGAGAAGACCACAGGAAATGTCTATGCAATGAAGAAACTCAAGAAGTCAGAAATGCTTCGTCGAGGTCAGGTATGACTATCTTCCAGTAAGCATTTTGGGTGTGCGTTTACGTCGAATTGTCCGTTCGTTATCTGAGCGGTATGTTGGATTTCACACAGGTTGAGCATGTCAGAGCTGAAAGGAACCTCCTTGCTGAAGTTGATCACCACTGCATTGTCAAGCTGTATTGTTCTTTCCAAGACAGTGAATTTCTGTACCTTATCATGGAGTACCTCCCTGGAGGGGACATGATGACATTGCTAATGAGGAAAGATACATTGACTGAAGATGAGGCCAGGTTCTATGTTGGCGAAACGGTTCTCGCGATAGGAGCGATCCACAGGCACAACTACATTCACAGGTACGCGTGCAACTCCTGCAAATTGGGCTTGTTCTTACTGCTGTTGAGATGTTCTTCTGAACTTGGTACTTGACATTTTTTCAGAGATATCAAGCCTGATAATTTGCTCCTAGATAGATATGGTCACTTGAGACTGTCAGATTTTGGATTATGCAAACCGCTAGACTATTCAGCCTTCCCGGACCTCAATGAGAAGGACACCACGCCTACGAAAACACCATCGGGTGATGGGAGACAGCAATCTACGCCAAAGCGCTCGCAGCAAGAGCAGCTGGAGCACTGGCAAAAGAACAGAAGAACTTTGGTCAGTAGTACCTAGCATGATATGGCAGTGATCATTAGCAGCTTGTCCATAATTTTACCAATAACAGTGTCGGTGTCATTACCTGTTCGGTAAAAAAGTTATTTGATAATGATGGCAGGCTTACTCTACTGTTGGTACACCAGACTATATTGCTCCAGAAGTTCTTCTGAAGAAAGGCTATGGGATGGAGTGCGATTGGTAAACATAATTTGCAGCATATCTCATGCCATTGTTCCTCCTGAATTTGCATTGAAAAGAAGAAATAATTGCCACACTTTCTAGGTGGTCACTTGGAGCTATCATGTATGAAATGCTAGTGGGATATCCCCCATTCTATTCGGATGAGCCTATGACAACTTGTAGAAAGGTAATGTATTTCAGATTTTATCAACATTTTGTTTCTTGGTCATCCTATTGACTAGAGCGTTGCTCATCTTCCATATTTCAGTGATTTCCAGGTTCATTTATCTCTAGTTCATTATTATGTCCTTTTGTTTACATTGTGCCTGGGCCAATACAGATAGTGAACTGGAGAACACATTTGAAGTTTCCTGAAGAAGCAAGGCTAACGACGGATGCGAAAGATCTTATAAGTAAACTCTTATGCAATGTCGACCAACGTCTTGGCACGAAAGGTGCAGAGGAAATAAAGGTTGTTATGTGGTCTTTAAGCATGCCTTACAACATGCGTCAAAGCAAATACTTGAGTCCTTTTCAAAACAAAATTTGATACTACTGAATTTTTCATTATAGGAGCACCCCTGGTTTAATGGAGTAGAATGGGACAAATTATATGAAATAGAAGCTGCATATATACCACAAGTCACTGATGAGTTGGATACTCAGAATTTTGAGAAGTTTGAAGAGGTAGGCAGTTTTTTTCCTAAAGAAATGCTGTTCTCAATATCCAGAAGTCATTACAAAAACGTTAGATCTCTATGGTGTATTTGCAGTCTTCAGAGCAATGTCAAGCTTCATCAAGGCCGGGCCCTTGGAGGAAGGTAATTGTACCTTTACAAATAGCACCTATTTCTTAGCTTTAGAAATCTCACTATATGCAAGACTCTTTTAATAAATATTCAGAATTTTTGTGCCGTCGTCTTGCAGATGCTTTCTTCGAAGGACTTGAACTTTGTGGGCTACACTTACAAGAACTTTGAACTTGTGAATGATGATGAAGTTCTTGAAATGGGTATTATACTTTCCACTTTCCGTTGTTTCTTCATAAATAACTATGTTTGTCTCTTCCATTGCTGGCATTTTCTCTCCTTCTGGCCAATTTGGAACGAAGTTTTCCATAAGATCAACAAATATGCGTAGCATTTTTCGTCACATAATTTGGGTTTGTCGCTTTCCGTATTGCACTAATCAGGAGTTGCTCTATTGCACTAGTTATGAGTTCAGATTAGGCGCAATAAGACACAAAAGAATATTTGAGGTAATAATCCACAACAAGTTGAAGGTGTAGAGTAGACTCCATGTAACGAAACCTCTTCTTTTTCTCCAACACACGCCTAAGTGTGTGTGTTTTTGTATTAGAAGAAAAACTTCAACATGGAGCCATAATTACAACGCCACGGTGACGACGATCTAAACCACTAAAACTGCACAAACGCACGAGTGAGCACTCCACTCACCAACGGCGAGCCAAAACAAACACACAGAAAATAAAAAAAAGCACACCCCTCACCAGCCCATGACAACGGGACCCTAGCAAACTTAGACGCAGTGCAGAGCGAGAATTACATCTTGCAAGGCATGAAATGCAGCCGTAAGCCACGGGTGCTCGCCATTGCAGCCAAAGCGTAGCTCACCACTGTGAGCACATGACCACGACCACGACGACTATTGCACGAGCACTACAGGGGCAGTAGCCACCGGCACGACAGGCCCCAAGCGAAAGACTGACCACCGCTCGGGCACGACAGTCCTGAAACGAAGACCGACCACCGCTCGCACAAACATCAGGTCGGCCATCAAAACACAAGAACCGGACGAGGATACCACACCTTCGCTCCGACCGCAACAGAGAGGGCGCAAGCCTCCATCGCAGATTGCCTGGCAAAGAAGCCAGCCTAACCGCATCTGGCGGCACCTCCAACGACCCATGGCCGCACGTGCTAGCAGGACATAGCAAGATTGGGAAAATTTCAGAGCACGCTGACCAGAGATCCATTGCCAGAGCCGCCCACCGCCGCACGGGAGGTAGCCACCTGCACCGCGCCTTATCCACAACACCGAGGCCACGTCCGACCAGCCATCTCCTAGGCCACCAAGACCGCAGGGAGGCAAGCGGCGATGAGTAGCAAGGGCCGCGGAGAGTTCCCACCGCCGCCGGCAATGATGACGAGGGTGGAGGGGAGGGGAGGGGAAAAGGAGGCTAGGGTAGGTTTGGGAATCTCCCCATGAGTCGCCCAAGGCGGCTCACGAGATGCGGGTCTTCAGACTAGAGATTCTGGTTCGCACCATGTAACAAAACCTAACAAACATAAAGTTCAATACAAGATCATGATGTTCGTGCTTTCTACTATGCACACACAGCTGGGCTGAAGAAGAAGGAGAAGGCAAAGAGACCAAGTGTCAAATCTCTCTTCGGTACGTATTATGTTTACCCTTCTGTTTATTTGGATATATTTTTCCCTTTGCGAGTTATTCTTGTGGTAACTTTGTTTCACTTTCTTGTGCTTCTGAGATACCACGATGCTCTTACTGTTTTCTTACGCTTGGATGCCATGCGTGCACACATAGATTCGCCTGAAGGACAGGAGCAAGAGCAAGCAGCTGGTGAAGACGACGACGGCGAAGGAAGCGTCCGAAAGACACAGCCTGAACTGACGAGAAGCCTCAGCTTACCGTCTGCTGCTGCCGAGAAACAGAGCGTTCCTCCTTCTGAACCTAACACGATGTAACAAACGGTGCGCTCCATGCATAATCGATCCATACATATCTAGCTAGCTACATGCATGACGGAGAGAAGGAAGCTAGCTAGCTTGTAAGTAGTTCTAGCATTCTATTCTTTGTACATTGATTTATTGATCACTGAATACTGTTCGCTGTCCACATATATGTATGTGCGAATGCTAATGAAACTTGTACTGCTATGTAGGTTTTCGTGTATATGGTTTGGAAGATCCTGCATTGCTAGTTTGCTATTGTGTCGAGCGTTTGTACAATGGAATTAGTGTCACACTTTGAGGAAAAAGCATCGTAGATGCATCTCCAATAATATCACGCTCCATGAAATGCATGCATTACCTAGTTGCAAAGTATACCAGTACTCCTACAAGGTGGAAATATTAATAACGATCTCAGTACTCGAATAAAACCAATCATAATAAGTGAGACGTTAGTACCCCTTGGAATCTTAATTATATGCCACGGCATTCATCCTCCGCGCAGTAATCAATTGAGGACTATTTACCATTGTTTAGCTAAAATTCTTCAGAATATGTCGTTCTTTTAATAAAAATATGGTCGCTTTTGTGCTTGAATTGACCCTTTTTATCTGCCCACTTGGAAGGATCGGCTCCTCGAGCTACCGGTAGTCCTTACCGAGGAAGCTGGCACCACGGGCCCTATTCTCATATTCTAGCTGTGTGAGAAGCTTATTGAAAGTTTTTGAGAAATTAGCAGGAGTGTTGTCTTTTAATAGAAGAAATAAAGTATAATTTACAGAGTGGATTGTTCAAGAGACAAGCCACAAACCATGAGAAGAGTTTGTATTTGGGCTCAGCCTCCCAGATCTTGCCTGGTCGGAAACATGGCTGGCGGCCAATAAATTACGCTGCAAATGCTGAGCTAGCCGAGTACTCCCTCGAGTCTGTCCACTTCCACCTGAAGGAGTCGAAGCGAGAAGGGTCCAAGCCCAGATTCTGTAGCAGAGTCTAGAGGTCAACAAATGCCTACAGCTGGATTGGGGTGGACAGCTCAGCCACGGCTGTGACCCATTCGGCATCCTGGAGATCCTATTACACCGATATATTCATTCGAGAGGCAATTTTGAAGAGCTCCGGAGCATGATCGCAAAGCACGCTAGTTCTTGTAGTCACTGTCGAAGTAATTGTAGGAATGATACTCTTCTTTCATATCTCTCCAAATCAACATACAATACGAGTATATTGAATGTACTTATAAACATCCCACAAGGAATGATAGCAGGTATATATGCACAGTTTGTCCAAGATTAGGGCTCTATCCTAGGTTGAATATTGTGTGAAAAGCTAAGTTTTCATTTACAATAACACTATGAAAAATGAGTCTAAACAAGTGCGACCTTGTCCAAGTTATATCCATGACCATGGACGTAGCTATTTGAATAGATTTTAAAATTCTTCAGAGGTTCTACGACTTTACCCACAACATATGAATCTCCCTTGTTGCCAAGGCCTGACACTTCACAAGACGTGTCGACACGGATATCACAATAAGGCTTTTCAACTTTCTAGTCCTAGTGTGTGCACCCATAGGTGTTTGATTAAAAGTGTAAAGGAGAGTGGAGCTCCTTTTAGAGGCTTCACGTGATATGCGTAGGAAGTTGCTCAACATAAAGATGGGTTTTCCCACCCTTTTTGTTTTGTCATGTGAAGTGACGCTATTGAATCATGATGTTTTGTATCACATATAGTGATATTATGTTTGTGGTGTGAGATAACTCATTTGACGGGTTCATCGCTAGGACTAGGTAGTCAAAAAGCCACGTTGTGATATCCTTGCCGGCACATATCGTGAAGTGCGCTCACCAATCCTTGGCAACAAGAGAGATTCATATCTTGTGGGTAAAGCCATACAATCTTTATAAAGTGTTAAAATTTATTCGAATAACAGCATCCATGATCATGGATATAACATGGACAAGACCACCCATGGTTAGACTCAGTTTTCAAATGTTTGGAAATGTGGGATATGGGAATAAGAACATGGGAGCAGAAGCTGTCCACTAGTGCAGTAACAGGAGCTACATGAGATTAGCTGGAGCTAATGAAAATGTAAGATGTCATTTTGATGTTGTCAACGATTGGTAAACCGCCGATCTTACAGTAGTCATGCGACAGAGAGATCTGTTGAACGGTATGGACCCCTGGGACCGTGACCTGGCAGTATCAGGGAACACAAAACAATATTTTTATGCAGGTTTGGGCCTCCCGTGGGATAACAACCCTACGTCTTGTTCGTATATATTGAATCTCGAGTATCTTACAAAGGAGTATGTTAGTGGCTATCCTAGATGGGATCTAAACCTAACCGAGTCCTTCTCTGAGTAGATCTGGATGGCTGGTGGAATCTTCTCGCGGAGACTAGAGCTCAATCTCCAAAAGTCTTCTGGCTTGTGTCTGCATCCCAATCTGCCTCTACCCCTTCTCGGGGGATCCTCAGGTCCTTTATATAGTGGATAACCCGCGTCGTAGAGGTCGTGAACTTATTTTTAACCTGTCATCCTTAAACATAGGGATTGACTTCCTTGTTTAAAGATTTCCTTGCCCTTATCACGTAAGGACTCGTTATCTTCTAGATTCTTGGGCTGTTACATCAACGGCTCCGAATATCCAGGGTATTCATATATTGATACTACCTCGCATACGGTATTAACGTATTACTCATCGTCAAGCCCCCCATCAGTGTGAAAAGAGGCCGAGATGGATTAACCGAGAACACGCCTAATCAGGAAACACGGCCAATTAGAAGTATCCCTGAGTTTGTCAATGCTTCCTTCCAAGTAAGCTAGATCGTCTACTTGGAGCAACTTGCTTTTCTGTTCGAGTGATGGATGCTCCCGAGTGGCTTTTTAAGCCCCTGAGTCACCTTTTTTCCGAGAAGGAATGCATGAGTACCCCACCAAGTGGTTAAGGCCACCCCATGATTCCTGTGGTGAAACTTATCTGGATTCGGTGAGTGCCTAAGGGGTTGAACCATCTCGGAGGAAATTTCACGTGGTGGTGAAGATCTATTTTCCCTCCTTTTTCTAGCTACATCTCACGGACATGTGCGGTTCCACAACACGCCTTCGCGCGTTATGCGCCTGTTCCCCCTATTTTCCCAGAAAAACCGGAGATCGTGCGCCGAAAGTTGCTGCATGCATTTATTGTGATGGAACATGGCTCAATAATCGCGGCCGAAACAATCGTTTGATCTCTAACTTCTCTTTTGGTCTTATAAGACCGATTGTGGGTCCATATTCTTTTTTACTGCTTTTGCTCTTAGCTGTTCATTTTCCATCCTTTTCCTTTCACAAAGAGGCGCTTCCTTTCAATCATGACGAGAGCCACTTCCGCGGGCGACAAGGGTTCCTGGGAGCGATCAGAGCTGACCTCTGATTAGCTCGTGACATCCGAGGTACTCACCCTCATCCATTCGCAGCTCGAGGTCGAGTTCCACCCTGTAGGAAGCGAAAGAATACCCGCGCCTGAGCAGGGATGGTTAGTGGTACTCCTGGACTTCTTTCGGTGTGGCTACTTCCTCTCCCCCCCTCCCCATCATCCTTTCTACTCGCCGTACTCCAATTCTACAGGGTCAAGATTATCAACCTCAATCTTAACTCCTTCGTGATGCTGAGTGTCTTTGCACACCTGTGCGAAGCATTCCTGGGAACTCGGTCTCCCTTCAACCTCTTCAGATACTACTACAGTCTGAAGAAGGTCGGCAATAAGACCGTCGGTGGCGCAGGCTTCCAACTATGGGGAGGTAGAGGCGAGGAGTACATTGACTTCTCCAATAAGAGTTCCTGGTCAGGATGGCAGAAGAGATGGTGCTACTCCCGGCCACAGCTACCGGGGGAATCAGCTTCTGGGGCATTGCCCCAGCTCAGGCACCGTCTTTGTCTGACGAGATGGACCTAAACCCACATCTTCCTCAACTGGTCGATGAGATCAAGGAGCTCAGGAGCCAGGGATTGACCGCGTGGGACGTCACCGAGGATTTCATCAGGCGTGGTCTATGCCCCTTGAGGGCTAGGGATACTAGTGCCTGGGACACCTCATGCGACTTCTTCCGTACCCAAAAGAAATTAGGTATCCCTTGTTCCCGATAACCTCTTGTATTCTCATACGAGGATAGCCCTTAATCTGGTGTCTTTCTTATCGGCAGCCCTAGATGAGCCTGAGGTGCTAGAAAGGACAGAAGCTCTTTTTGAAAAGCCACCTCCGCCCGAGGGCCACATCGTCTCGATGTTGCTTCCTTTGCGGCCCAGTCAAGAGTGGGAAGAGGTTCTTGTGGTAAACCCTTCTTCGTCAGATTTTTTCTTCTTTTTCCGACTAGAACTAATCGGGATCATCCTCGGGGGATCCTCTCCTTAGCGCGAGGGACGCGGGGTTGTGGATCCTAACGCTAGAACCTCTAAGGATTGACCGGATCCACCCAGACCTGAGGACCCCTTGAGTTTGAGTCCGGGACCCACCATTGAGGCTAGCGGGGTCGCTCTATGTCCCTTTCAGACCCCGTGAAACAGTCTGCTTCCCCGACAAGGTCCCCTCAACAACCTTCTTCTCAAGTGGCTCCCAATTCCTCCCTGTTTTGACCTTTCCTTGGTATCGGGGTAACAAGGTCACCTGTTGCGATACAAGGGAGAAACAGCTCTCGTCTGCAGGAACAGATCCCGTCCCTCGTGGAGGGGAGCGCCGAGAAGACGCCGCGAGATGGTGGGAGTCCCCAGGCCGAGAAAAAGACGAGAGTGATCATACCGGCCAAAAGGGGGTTAGCCCTTGCCGAGCTCAAGGTGCCCCTCGGACTAAAGCGCCCAAGGTAAGTATGCTTCTTGTTGTTCTCTCCTTCTGAGTAGCTCAATTTGTGCCTTGACCATCCTTCTTTGTAACATCCTTAATTTTATGGGCTTGAAATTTTTTTTAAGAGAAGAGGATGTGCAACTATGTAATATATTTATATGTATTTTAGTTGGTTTTTTATTTCAAATTAATTCAAGGTTTTGAATTAATTTGAGAGCTATAAGTATGTTTTTGAATTTCAAATTGAACATCATTTGAAAAATTGTCCCAAAAGTATTTTTATTAAGTTTCCCATGCTCAATTTGATTTATCGGAATTTTTTTGGAATTTTCAGAAGCATTTTGGTATTTTTAAAAGCCTCTATTGATTTCCTGGATTTATTTTAAATCAGAAAATATTTTTTTTCGTTTTTGGGCTTCTTGGGCTGGCGGCCCGCTCCTCTCCCCCTCCCGGGCCCCGCCTGAGCCGACGCCCCGCTCCAGCCTGCCGGCCTACCCCAGGCTGCCGCCTCCCTCCTCCCTTTTGGGCCGGCCCGAAGGCCAACCTTCCCCTCCGCCTGGGCCAGCAGGCCGCACCAGGCCGGCGGCCTACCCGGCCTTCCCCCTTGCTCCTTCCACCTAGGCCGAGCCAGGCCAGGCCTCGCGCCTGGGCCGCCTGTGCTCTGGCCAGGCCGTGTGCCTCGGCTGGCAGGTGAGCCGGCACAACGCGCGCGCCGCGTGCGAGCACACGCGCACCAGTGCGCCGCCGCCAGCGTTTTTTCTTCATTTTGCTAATCTTCTCTCCTCCGTTTCTTTGGCCATTTAATCCCAGCACTGGTTGCTCTTCATCTCCCCTGTTGGCTTTTCCTCTTCCCTTCTTTTGCCCTATAAATAGGACCCTCTCCCATGAGTTCTCCTCTTTACTTTCTTCCTCAACTTTTTTTCCTCCTCTACACCCATTTCTTCTCCAACTCCGGCGAGCAATTCCGGCGACACCGGAGCACCTCCACACGAGCGGTTGCTGTTGGAGCTTCCTCACACCGACGCGCATCTCCTACCACAAGCGGATATGAGTTTCTTCCACTACATCAACCGTACCGCGAGCTTCTTCCTCAACTCCGGCGAACTCCTTCTCTCCTCCGTTTCTTCGCCCTCGGTGAGTCTCTCTCCAATCCTTCGCGGTGGTAGACTCCCGTTGATCCGTAGAATATTTTGCCCCAACCAATTTCACACATTATTCATCCATCTTGATGCAGCAAGTTGTTGAATCCATTCCAAAACCCTACTGCTACGGTACTCACATGAACAGTACCTCTCCATGTACAGTAGCCCTCATGCACAAACCCTGTGTCCAATTTTTGCACACATCTAAACCATGTCCGATCTTTGATCTCAGTAGTAAAATGGAACCTTTAGAACCCCATGAGTCCAATGGTGCGATCGGATTTTTAATCTGACCGCTAGATTTTAAATTATATTCGAATTTAGATGAAATTCGACCAAATTTTGGGATAACTTGATGCTGAATGATTATTTTGGAGCTACTTTTTTTCTGTAGATTACTAGTACTCCAAGAAATATTTCTATAAATTTTCATAATTTTTGGACTTGTGTAGAATTTCCTAGAATTAAAATAATATTTATTTTAATTATTAAAAATAGAAATGCTCTCTGTTATTTATATCCAATTTTTTTCTAGGATCAGAGAACCTTAGAACTAATTTACCATGTGAACCAAAACATTTTTCCTGCAACAGTTTGAGCTAGAAAAATTAGGATGTGCGCTAGGTTGATTTAAAATTTATATTTAAAATGCTGAATTAGCAATAGTGCCTTTATAAATCTGTTTTAGCCTTTAAAAATTTATTTCCAGTACCCAATAAATCATGTTATGTTATATGAATGATGTCAAGTCATGAGAACCCTTTCTGGATAATTTATTAGTATTAAACCATGTTTTTAGTGTAGTTTTCATGCTTAGAATAATAGTTTTAATTATTTAAAATACATTTCCAGAACACTTTTAAATATGAAATGTCTCTGGAATTGGTATAATATCATAATAACCCATTTTCAAAATTTATTTATGTTAATTATTATTTTCTACATAATTGTTACACTAGAAATGCTAGCAATTGCTTTAATTAATTAATGTTCAGATTTAATATTATTATTAAATCATTTTGGTACTGTTCTGGTACTGCTGTTACACCCTAAGTTGATCCATGCTTAATTAGTTCATGCTAATGGTAGGAAATAGTTTTGTGATTAATTTCTAGTCATCAAAATAATAGAAAAGCATGTGTAAATATAGTTATATGTTATTAATTTATTTTTACTGTTAATTAACCATCATAAATATTTAGGATTCACCTAAATATTTATTTATGATTAATTGTGAATTGTTATACATTTTTATCATGATTACTAGCATGTTGAGGTGTATGTTGTGTGTGTATATATAAGAATATATATTCTAATACCCGGAAGGGGATATATATTATGTTATATATATTACATGTATATATGGCTATGGCCAATCCTAAAAGACATATTCTATCTTCATCGCGATGACGCTATCGCGCCATCGTTCCATTCCACCCACATCTTACCTTCGCCGTGCTTCTTCTCGTGTTGCTTTCCAAGATATTCTTATTGGAATTGGTTATTTATTTGCCTTGCTTGTTGCGTTGCGACGATAGGGAGTGAAGAGACCGATCCAGCATCCGAAGCAGCTGAAGAAGGAGAGTACTACCACGAAGGCATGCCCCCTTTTCTTGATCATATTTGATCCTATATTTCTGAAAGTCATTAATATTTTGTCATTTACAAATATGCATGTTGTTTTAATCCAGTAGCTAGCGTGTCGATTGACACACTTTTACCCTGTCTGTTGTCGCCCTTTTTACTTGATACCCTGAGTAAATTAATAGGTTTTATTCTGAATAGAGTAGAGAAATGCTTAGTCATGCTTAAATATATCTTTAGGTTGTTTTGAATTGCCTCTCCGGATGAATGAATTTCAGAACGATGATCCTTGTTGAAACTTGATTTTAAGCTCGTTGAGCTAGGGCCGGATGCCCGATGATTCCCTCTCTCTCTATTCTTCCTATTCTACTCGGGGTGAAACTTACCATCTAAAAGGTACGGGCGACAGCTGGATCATGTGATGAAGGAGCAATGGTCGTTCTTCGTGAGATGGAGAAGCCATTAGTCGTCCGTATCGAATAAGGCCGAAGTCACGAACCCAAGAATTGTGAAAACAGTACAACCACGTGCTATATGCGCATTGGCTTGGTCAAGTAGGTTAGTCAACCTTTGGTGTCAATGTTGCCGTACCGCAGAAGGGGTGGATGTAGCTACGAGGACCCTCGGCACAGTGGGAGGACCAGAGTGTGGGGATGTACTCTCGACTCCGAGCCAAACCCAGTGGGCATGTCACACCTTAGGGGATCTAGCTAAAAGACCTCGTCACAATCTCCCTGTCAGTACACCGATGGGTGTGTACTATGCTAGCGACGGTCAGTGGCAACAAGACGAGATTATGTCATGTGGGTAAAGTGTACAAACTCTGCAGAGTGTCAAACTAATCAATTAGCCGTGTCTACGGTTATGGACAACACATGACTCATTCTTGATGAAAAGGACATGTCCCTCTCCCCCTTGCTACTTCCCTCTATGACGATGACATGGCACCCAGGTATCATCAAGGAGGACAAAGCTAGCCATCCGGGCATAGGGTGGGCCAGGCCGACTGCTTGGAGTCCGACTTCTACACGGGGGCGCCTTATCAACTTGGAGTACAAGACAGAGATAAGCACAAGTCCGGTAATCCCGGATTCTATTGTAACCAATTAGGAAACCAATCTGTAAACCGATCCGGCCTCTTGTAACCCCATCCCGGTCATTCTATATAAGGCCTGGTAGGGGACCTCCGATCGGTAAGTTTTGAGTCATACGCTATCTCCATTGTTTCATAACCCTAGCAACCTCGAGATCTCTTCTTGAGGGCTTGCGGCACTCGGGATTCAAGCAATACCAGCCACCAAACACAGGACGTAGGGTATTACCTCTCCGTGAGGGCCTGAACCTGTCTAAATCTTGCCTCCCGTGTGCACCCATCTGGATTCGCTGTGCTCACGCCGCCCCATATTCAGTATTGCCGGAATAATACTCCGACAGTTGGCGCACCAGGTAGGGGCTGTGCGCATAGATCCATCTGAACAAATCCAGATGGGTTTCTTCAACGACAACGGTGACTTCGCTCCGGGGCTGATCATGAGCTTTGGCCCCCCAAGATTCTGTCGCCGATCCAAGACAGGTCTTCCGGGTCAGAAACGTGGACTTCATCACCGACAAACTCGGCGAACTTCACCCCTGCGACTCGGCCCCCAGCCAGTCGGCGGAGGCTTCACCGTCTTCTTCACTCGGACTCTCGTCCGAGTCGATTATTTCGGCGGCCATCTCCAAGGGCGAGGTCATGCCAAAGTTAGATCTCCTGTTTGAGCACGGGTCTTCACCCGTCGAGCAGGGATCCCGACTGGTCGGTGCGATCGAGTCCCTTCTGCCCATCCTCGACTACGACTCGGACGGCTTCGAGAGTTCGGGAAGCCGCAATCCTCCTCGGGAGACCTTCGTGGCTGACTCGGATGCGCTGGCTAACAATAACAACAACCGCCGCGACATACGTGGGCGCGCTTTCGACGTTGGCGACTTGATCCTGTGCCGAGTCCAGTCCAACAAGGGCAAGCACAAGCTCTCTCTCCACCGTGGGAAGGCCCGTACGCTGTCGCTGAAGTACTACGCCCGGGGGGCTTACCGGCTGAAGGATAAGGACGGCAACCTCGTCACCAACGCCTGGAACGTTAAACAGCTAAGTCGCTTTTATGCTTAAGCATTGTACTTCCATACTTTAAGCATGAACAAATGAATAAAAACATTTTATTTGCTCCATCCGAGTAACTTTTCAGGTTTCCCGACTTACCTGCTATGCACGCTCACGGCTACACATAGCGGACACTCGGGAGCTACACCACACCGGGTGCGCCCAGGCGCACTCAGACTCTTTTCTTTCAACAATTATTTTAGTACTGTGTAAAACGCTCAGTGTTAACTCTTCGTCTTCGATCGCCGATCTACGCCATAACCCTGCGCTACACGGGAGATAGCCCACGGCTAATCTCTACGCAATGGGGGCTACGACGGGTCGGCAAGAGCACACACAAAGGGCTAACTTACACACGAATGAATTTTTATAAAAGAAGGGGTTAATAAACACAAAACAAGTTAACCAAAACATGCATAAGCAATTTGCACTCGACCTTCCCGAGTACTTCACATGTATATGGAGCGGTTCACGTGTTTGCTACCTACCTTTACAGGACAACACCGTCAGCAATGGTGTTCGCTGCAGACTGGACCTCCTCCATCAGACTCAAGCGGGGTTTCCTTCGCGATCACTTGCTCCTATGTCGCATGGAGGGTGCCCTCCAGGTTATCCCACTCGGCCTTGTGCTGGCCGAGTCGGTAAAAGGCAGGAAGAATCATCAAGACCCTCCGCTCGGCTCCTTGAACTGAGTGGAAGCTCGG
Organism: Stipa capillata; assembly: GCA_019208055.1. Lineage (NCBI taxonomy): Eukaryota > Viridiplantae > Streptophyta > Magnoliopsida > Poales > Poaceae > Stipa > Stipa capillata. The sequence goes on from JAGXJF010003351.1 coordinate 245,382, forward strand.
GGGCTACACCCACTGGGTGCACTGTTCATGCCCCCCAGTGTGGAATTTACAAACCAAAAATAACCTCCGCCCGACTGTTCCAGTCGGCCGGAGGCTCGAGGGCTACACCCTCTGGGTGCACTGTCCGTGCCCCCAGAGTGAAATCTACAGGTTAACAAAGAACCTCCGCCCGACTGCTCCAGTCGGCCGGAGGCTCGGGGGATGCACCCAAATAAAAGTAGCTGTAGCGCGCCTCCAGTGGGCCACTAGTCGGACACCGAACGACTCGGGACCGAAGCGCTACAGCATGTGTTCTGGTTCTGACGTGAATTCTGAGGGTATTCCCCCAGGGGGACACTAGCTGGACCCGAGCCACTCGGGAATTCAGTCGGGATTCATGGTATGCCCCCCGCTGGGCTATTACCCGGTCTCTATCCGCTGGAAAGGACTGGATACCACCAGGACTTACCCAATATAAGCTCACCTGCCATGATATTCCTGCCCTACGGGTGAATATTACTCGGCTTATTATTTTCTATCCTACAGAAACTTTGAGAGTCCCTCACAATCTCCCTGCAAGCGACCAGAAGGCATGTACATGCGGATACTACTCAGGAGACTTGCTCAAGGGAGAAGGCGGACAGCAGCCAAATCGTGAAGGACTCGGGGGCTACTGACGATGCATTGGCACCCGGGTATCGTCAAGGAGGACAAAGCTGGCCATTCGGGCATAGGGTGGGCCAGGCCGACTGCTTGGAGTCTGACTTCTACACAGGGGCGCCTCATCAACTTGGAGTACAAGACAGAGGTAAGCACAAGTTCGGCAATCCCGAATTCTATTGTAATCAATTAGGAAACCAATCTGTAAACCGATCCGGCCTCTTGTAACCCCATCCCGGTCATTCTATATAAGGCCTGGTAGGGGACCTCCGATTGGTAAGTTTTGAGTCATACGCTATCTCCATTGTTTCATAGCCCTAGCAACCTCGAGATCTCTTCTTGAGGGCTTGCGGCACTCGGGATTCAAGCAATACCAGCCACCAAACATAGGACGTAGGGTATTACCTCTCCGTGAGGGCCTGAACCTGTCTAAATCTTGCCTCCCATGTGCACCCATCTGGATTCGCTGTGCTCACGCCGCCCCATATTCAGTATTGCCGAAATAATAGTCCGACACTCTACCCCTTTGCTGATGAAACATATGGCCGAGCTAAGGCAGGAGTTCCTTGCTCGAATGTGTTGGTCGAGGACCACACGCTGGAAAATACCCCTGTTATTAAAAACTGTTTTATATCAAAATGCTGCCTTCAAACCTACTACAGTAATTCAAATTAAAAGTTTGCTTTACGCAACTAAGCCCCAAAGCCTTCCTTTGAAGCCTTGCATGTAGTATGGTAGGACCATCTGCCGCCAGGTGGCTTGCTGAGTACGCGAAGTACTCATCGTGCATGTTTTGTTGTGGCGGTGTGCAGAGGATTATGCTGAAGAAAGCGCCGATGAAGACTTCTTCTATGATGATCCCGAAGAATAGGTCGCGTGACTTCCGTCAATTGCCTGTGGCACAGATGGAGCCGCTTCGCTTTTATTTTTCCGCTATTTCCTCTGATGTAATATTGTCGTTAAGACATAGAACTTTGTAAGCCATGTGGCATATCGTACTCAAATTAAGTTTTTAACTTTGAATGCATGCAATGTTATTCATTTCGCCTGTGTACCGTCAGCGTGATCCTGGACTGACGAGAATGTATATAGGGGGGTCTAGTAGTTGAAACTAGAATCCTACATTCTTCCTCTTTTAGATCGGGACTTGCCGCATCTAAGGTCTCATTGGGAGTTCCTCCAGTAGCACTGGCCCCGATAGTTGCACCAGCCTCGGGAACCGGTCTCCTTCCAGCGGTGGCCCCCTCCCCGGCGGTAGTAATGGAGTTCCTCTTGCTTCGTTGTCCGAGGGTCCATGCCGCTACTCCCCACAGACTTGGCAGAGCTTGTCGCGGGCGGCTTTGACTTTCCTCAGTGTGTTGCTTCTCTGCTCTGTTGGTTGCAGTTTTCGTGTCTCAATCGATCCCTCTCCAGATGAAAATCGAGAAGCTAATGACACAAGTAAGGGAAAGGGACGCTGAGGTGTCCGAGCTCAGGGCCAAGGTGGAACGGCTCAAGATGGACAAGGCCCAACTGGAGGATAGTAAGCTTCGCATGGGAAGCATGCTCATCGACATCCGGTTGGAGTTGTCTCGAAGTGAGTCCCGAGTGGCCGCCCTGAAGGACGAACTCGAGAGCGCCGTGTGGGTGTTGGAGGCCGCTCTCAGTGAGGTCGAGGTTGACATCCCCGAGAGTTCTTCCCATGCCCTTCGGATGCGGGAGGCGATGGCGGCGATCTCACGTCTGAAGCCGACAGTGGAGGCCCATGTCAAGACCCAGCTTCGGCAAGGGGTTCAGGACTCCCTGGCCATAGCCCTTGCCCTGCTGAAGGCCTAACATCCTAAGATGGACGTCGGCGCCCTTTGTGATGACCTCTCTGGGGTGGAGACCGGGGGTGCTGAGAAACCGGTCAAGGAGATGCGGGGCCTGCCAATATGTTTGTTGACCGTCTTGATATTTAGATGCCTGTAGAACAAAGAACTTGACAAGATTTTGATTAGCGAATATATTGTGCTTCTTAGCATGATTTTAGCCCTGTTTATTAATTTTTCCTGGCCAAGAAGCTGGTACTAAGTTTTTACTGGGCCCACTTGTACCCGATAAGATGCCTTAGTGTCAGCTTGACCTAGTTTCATTCGTCCAATAGGCAGTTGGAGTGCCTTATCGGCTTTACTGCGGCTTTGTAGCTTGTACCCTCTGCCTTGTAATCGATATACATCTTGGGGGATCCTCGGGTCCTTTATATAATGGATAACCCATGTCGTAGAGGTCATAAACTTATCTTTAACCTGTCATCCTTAAACATAGGGATTGACTTCCTGGTTTAAAGGTTTTCTTGCCCTTATCATGTAAGGACTTGTTATCCTCTAGATTCTTGGGCTGTTACATCAATGGCTCCGAATATCCAGTGTATTCATATACTGATACTACCCCGTATACGGTATTAACGTATTACTCATCCTCAGATTCTATGTGCTATGTGACACTCTTTATTTTGTGCACAATTATGCTTATTTACCCTACTTGCAAATTTATTATTGTCACTGTAAATAAAAACTTAGCTTTCCGCACAGCATGCAACTTAGGAAAGAGCCTTAATCTTGGACAAACCTTGCATATATATCTATTATCATTCCTTGTGGGATGCTTTCGAGTACATTTAATATACTCACCTGACTTGTTGATTTGGAGAGATATGGAAGAAGAGCAGCATTCCTACGATTGCTTTGACAGTGACTATGAGAACTAGGGCGCAATCACAGTCGGTTGCCTGTGGGCTTGGCATACCAGTAGGCTTGGAGTTCTTTTTGTGTTTCCTTCCGCTGCAAGTCTTTGATGTTTTTGCGTTTTCAACGCCTATTATGTAAGTCTCGACTATAATGGTCGATACATTGTATTACTTCGTGGATAGATGTATTGATCATGCGACTACTATTACTAAAACACAGAGGGTAATCCGGTCATTAAGATCAGTCCGATGGAGACCCCGTCGAGGATGATTTCACGAGCAGGCCTCCTTGAATTGTTCATATGGGCTACGAAATAGCACGCTGCTCCCAAGCAGAAACACATCGAGACTAGAAAAGGGGCAAGGTAAAGAGATACTCTGGGAATTGCGCTGCAAGGAAGGGCGTCGGGTGCTACTAGAGGTAAGAATGCTTGCTATTACACTGCTTGCTACCAATGAGCAAATTAAGTTGTATGAAAATGGGCCCTTGGCAAGATTTTCTACTAGCTAATTTGGTCAATCATTTATGATACTTGACTTATGATTTCTATGGTACATGTCAGTACCTGACCTCACCAGTACATATGGTAAAGCTGCCTTGATTACGCTCTTTTTATTTGGGCCTCGCCCTCCGGTCCTTTTTGAAACACCTGTGATGAAAGCTTTCTTCTTTAATTGATCCACATTGCTCATGTTATGTTTCCAGAAAAAAGTAAAAATCGTATCCACCTTCGTCCTCCCAAGAGACTCCTCCAAAACCATATGTGGCCGACAATGAGACTCTTAACTCCTTCAACACCACACCCCAATCTCACAGCTCAACCTCACCAGCAACACCCTCTTTAGCATGTTCCAACTTCATCTAGAACCTCTGTGACTGCCTCTCCAAGTTGTCTCTCCATGGCAAGAATCCAGAGGAGCTATCCCTACACCGACGGGACTAGCCACAAGCTTCTGTGATATCCAAGCCTTGACTGCGGCGTCAGCTATAGTTGATGAAGCCAGACGGCAATGACATCATCATGATTGGCAACGATGAGGTTGCTGCACGTGGTGAGGTTGATGAGGGTGAAACAGGGAGATGTTGGAGTTGGCTATCATAGTTGACGGTGGAGAGAGTGAGGAAGAAGGGAAGGGCAAGTCATAATAATGTATTCTAAAGAATTTTTACTCGATCATGGCAAATAATTAATTATGTCGATGGGTGCATAATGTACAGAGAAGGGGAGAGAGAGAGAGAGAGTCATCTGATGCTTTGGTATATAACTAATCACACTTGGAGCATTTATAATGTTGACATTTTCTTTTTTATTATTTCTTTTTGCCTAAGAGATGAGAGGACACCTTGGAGGCTTTCTCCAAACATTATAGAGGAATGTTAACAAACTCCGAGCTTATATGGGTCCACCTTCTGAGAGAGAGAGTAGAGAATAGAGACAAGAGAAACAGTTACTACGTGTAACTTAATTCATTTGTTCTTCACCTTAGAGGCAACTCATATCGCAAGAAATTATCCTAAGGTTGCCTCTAGAAACTATGGAATGCTCTTAGTTATTACCTTACCTGTTGCAAATGAGCATACAACATAGAAGAGAAAATTATATTTTCCCCTCAGAGTTCACGCACCTTGTATTTCTCCCCAGGTTGGCAAACCTATTTTTTTTCCTCTAGTTGATTGTCAATTGTAAGTATACACTATTGAGAGTTGTTGCGGTATAAATTCATAGGGCCTCAAATCAGCACATGAAAAGACCAAACTACCCTCCTCTTGCTCCCTTCTCCACCTAGATGGTACTCCCTCCGTCCCAAATTATAAGGCGCGCACGTAATCCAAGAAGTACTATTAGACTTATAATATTTTGATTATGTGATACAAAAGTGATATTGTTGGATTCGTTTTTGAAAGTACTTTCCAATGATATAATTTTTGTATCATATAACTAATATATTATAGACCTAATTGCGTTTATTGGGATGCGTGCGTGCCTTATAATATGGGACGGAGGGAGTAAGAAGTAGAGTGGCTGCCCCCGTCAGAACCGAGCATTCTGCTCTCAGCCCTATCTCCCTTGCTCTCTTCTAAAAATTTCTCATAAATTCTTTCACAAAAATGGTTTGTTGTAAGAAAAATGGATTGATGAATCTATTTTTGACCCAAAAATGGATTCTCGCATGTAGATTCTAACATATATATGGAAAAAAGATGGATTCTCACGTATAAATCGTCACATATAAATACTTGCATATATTGCAGACTCGTAATTTAATGGAGGGAGCGAGAGGGGTGATATAGAGAGAAAGTGATAAGAGGGAGAAGGAGCGAGAGGGAGGGGACTTAGCGATACAGAGATGGAGCGATATGAGGGAGGGGCACCAATTCGGGATCGGTACAGACGAGGCAGCGTAGAGAGCTCAGGGCAAAATGGTCCAAGGTTTAGAATAGGGGGCGCTGTAATTTACGGCTGACCGCCCGCGCTCCGCGCGGCGGTCAGTTCCGACAGCAGACCAGGCGGGCTTTCCATTAATGGGCCAGGCGGGCTTTCTATTTAAAGGACTAGTGGGCTTTCCATTTAAAGGAATAGTGGGCTTTCTATTAATAGGCCTGTTATGGTCCATTTTCACTATTTCTTGTTTCACTTTCTGTGCAGCCTATTGTGGAAAATACGGGCTGAATGGGCTAGCGACTGAGGCCCGTCATTTCCTCTTTTCCCTTTCTGGGACAGCGGTTTTTAAAGGGATTAAATAGGGCAGGGAATATCACTTTGTACTAACTTTGCCTAGCACTTTATGCTTCATTTTAAATGAAAAAAAATGTTTACGCATCAATCCAAAAAAATGGAAACGTCGATGTTTCATGCACCTTGCAGCCAAGCCAGAAGTTTTCACTTGATCGTCTTATAGTACAATAAAAAATATGTAAGATTAATTTAGGTAAAAATTAGAATGAGTAGATTTAAAATGAAAAATGATTACACTTTGGCTTAGGGACAGCTCAGCTCATAATCTTGTTAATAATTTTTTATATTCAGGCTTGTGTTTGCCTAGTACGTTGTAATTCAAGCGAGCCTTTTTCATCTTAAACTAATTGAGAAGCTTTTTGCTCTAAAATTACAAACATGTTACTATTTAAAAATTTCAGATATATAAATAGGAACATGTTTAGCTTTCAATTACAAACATAGAGCTCTCACACAAGTAAATGTTGAGCTTTCAACTGCGACTTAAAACTTTCCACACAGAAAAATCAAACAGGCCGGCGGAACACATCGAGCTTCCCAACTGGGAACTTAGAGCTTTCTACTCGAAAAAGTGAAGCTTTCAACCGAATAAGATCAAGTTTTTCACTACGACCCGCAAGCTTACCACTTGTAAAAAGGTTTAACTTTTAATCACAAAAATATCAAACTTTCACCTCCTAAAAAAGTCAAAAAAAGTCTCTACTTACAAAACTCTAGCTTTCACACTTGGACAATCATGAGATTTACTATTAGGAAAATATTAAAGTTTCCACTTAGAAATTACAAACTTTCTATATAAAAACTATAATGTTTCTACTCTTCAAATATTGTAAAAAAAAGTTTTACACTTGCAAATTTTCAGCTTTCTACTTAAAAAATACAAACGTTTTACCACAAGATTCTTACTTAGAAACTACAAACTTTCTACATAAAAACTATAATGTTTCTACTCTTTAAATAGTGTGAAAAAGCTTTATACTTGTAAACTTTCAGCTTTCTACTTAAAAAATGCAAACTTCCTACCACAAAGGTTTCTACTTAGAAACTACAAACATTTCACTCTTAAAAATCAGAATGTCCTTCGTTTCAGTGCGAGATATTTGAGCTTACTATGAGTTCCTACTTAAATCTTAGTAACTTTATACTCAGGGACATATAACTTTTTTTTGTAGGTTTCTACTAAAAAACTACAAGTATTGCAGCATTAATCTTGGTAAAAATAAAGCTTTCAACTATGAAACAAAAATAAGGTTCCAACTTGGACTTCCTACTATGGAACAATATGCTTTCTACATATACAACATGAAACAACAATTAAAATGAAGCTTTCAACTATGAAACAAAAAGGGTTTTCTACTAGGTGATAACTTCACACACCATGGGTCCTTCCCCACTTAGATTTTTGAGACTTTCAGATGTATAATCCAGAAAAAAATGCAGAAAAAGAAAACGGACAGTGGAAAATAGAAAAATATGCGTATGAAATCAGCTTCATGGCTGCACCAAAAATTCCGCTTGAGCTAAGCAAAACATTATTTGCTAGATAGGTTGCTGACTGCAAAAAATTGAAAACAATACAATTTAATAAGAATGTTCTAAGATAATAAAAAGAGATTATCACATAGCACATGACATGTCTTCCAAATTTCTATTTATACACTTCATTGCACTTAAACAGGGTATCAAGGATTTTACTGCTCTCATTGAGCTGGATCTGTCAGACAACAATATAACAGCACTCCCAGCCGAGCTAGTATGTTGTTGGCTTTAATAACTGACCTACTTACGATTCATTACTAGTTCGTGACACTCCACAATGGCTATGGCTATTCTATTTTTATTAACTAGTAGTAGGTTGCATCATGACATGCCTGCCTGAGATCTTTTTCGGATGTGTTAGGAGGACCAACCAGTAAAGCACTTCTTTCCATGAGGCATGTATTGACTAAGTAAAGAGCAGAAAATTTAGTGCATATCACCAACGTTAGAGAATAATCAAGATTTACAAAATGCCAATATATTTTTTTCTGTTCATTATCGCACATTGACACCCAGCTTTTACGCAGCACTATTGCATAAAAACAGAACAACACACACAAAAAATGCAAAAAGGTGTCTAAACTAAACGCCATGAGAATTCTTAATTTAAAGCCATTGATGCAAGAAGACCATTGAGGCATTACCTTCCCATGTATGATATCGCTGATTGTCTAACCTGACTTGTCACCACAGCTCGATGACCCATTTGTGAATCTTACACCACCCATAACATATCAATGAGTACTACAAAAAAACTGAACATCAAAAACAAGTCGATAGACAAGTTTAAATTAAAAGTATATAGCATATATCATAGATAAGTTTATGGTATTTGAGTTCAAAAACTAGCAGTTCAATACTTGATTGAGCGTTTAAGATTCTAGAATACTGAACCAATTTCAGAATGAAAATAAAATTCAGTCGCCCTAAACAACACATTGCAATAAAAGAAGAACTCTCTGCATCCCAAAAATTCTCTGCATATATAACTTGTCTTGCATGCCCCTGATGTTTAACTGCAAATTGCTTCTACAAGATTATATCAAAGGGAAAATGATGAATACACTGATATTTCAAACACCTGGTCATACAGCTAAAAACTCCTCCCTATGCATCAATCATAGCAGTAGTAGTACGTCGGGATTGCATCAATCACATCATACAGCTAAAAAGAATGAACGTTTAATCATATCAACCTCATTAGCTACATTGGAGAGAGCTCTGTATAGACCAATCCAAACTGGTATTGTTACAAGAGTAGGCAAGCACCCTGGTGTAGAAAAATGCCAGCAGAAACTGCATGTGAATAACTAACAACATATCTAAATAGAAAAGGTAGCAAACTAGCAATAGATCAAGGAAAATGTGAAACCAAATGACAAGATATTTTTCCTAAGTCTAGCTATGCATTGAGCGTCAAGGGGCTCACACTGAGTCACTGATAGGAAAAATACCAAGCATAGTATTTATAACTACCTGCAAGTGGATCAACACCAGACAACTTATATATGCGAGCAGTTTCGAGTTGTATCCTTTCCTGAAAAAATAAATAAATAACTTACTGACAAAAGTGATTCAGTAGTATTCTAAATTCATTGGTATGATCTATAATGTACTTTGGAAATCCATTGCATTGTATCTCCCAAGTGCCAACTGAGTTTTTTTATTAAAACGCTAGTCTGTTTACATGTAGTTTATCTGATAAATGCACTTGGGGGATAAATGATAATGTTTTTTCAAGACATTTAGATTATACCCCCATTAGCTGCATGTCTTAAAAAACGACTTTGGGATGAGCTTAACCGTACATCCAAATTCAATCATGAGGTTTTCCCCCCAAAACATCTTAACAGCTCTGTGAGGAAAATAAAAACTGAACTAGATGAGAAACATTTCTTTCACTTGATGTGGACCTTAATTTATTTTTGCATAACTCTTTTTATCCATAATCAATTGAAGACAAAGCACTGCAAAGTTTACTATGTCATTGGTCCACTGTGCGTATTGCAGAATCCAATGTAAGAACATGTGCAGTAGTCCAATAAAGAATATGTGCGGCAGTCTATACGTAAAACATAAATACCTGATCCCCAGCATATCGTTCTTGAATAGCCTTCACTTGAGGTTGCAGTGACCTCATCGCAAGTGCAGACTCAACCTATATCAATATAGAACAAACAAAATGCAAGTTTCAATATTGGATACAAGAATATTGGAAAACTTATATGCTTGCAAATTAAAAGCTACATGCGCAAATGAGAGGGTGTGCTTTTACATCATCATATATCACTAGTAGGTAATGCTTGAATGCAAAATTTAACTCAGAAGATTTAATGTCATCAATTGTTTTCGGCCAGAAGTTCTTCCCCAGGTGAAACACATGTGATTCACATTGTTCTCGTGAAACAGGTTCCACATTAAAGTTTCTGCCACAAAGTACTGGTACAATGGATCAAGTCATGTACTAATTACAGGTCCAGCTGAGAAGGGCCTGCAAAGAACCACCATCTTATAGGATATGATTGAGGCTACAACCAGTAGATAGATAAAAGAAAAGACTGCCAAAATGTCAGATATGCATCATGGATTGATGAATATCTAGATTATTTGGTTAGCTGTGGGATCACAATGTTTTCAAAGTTAGGTGATGGTTAACCGTGTCAATTCCCAACGAGTGCTGAGTGCAGGTGCAGGCATATCATATATATTGATAATACATCTTACAGAAAGATCTGCCACAATGCACACTTTTAAGTAGTAATAAGCTGGTACGAGTAACTTTAATAATGTCCCAACAAAACAGTGAGTATCCTTCAGCATCTTAATTTGAATAACATCTACTATAATCTAAATTTCATTATATCACAATCTGTTCTGCCTGTAGCAACATGGCAGAGAGATTTACCTGCTTCTTTGTAAGAGGAAAAGTGGCCCCCTTAATAAGAACTGTTAGGAGGATGATCGCAAAACCATATGGATAAGGAACATGGAGAGTCGCTAGACCATCTATCAGAACCTGTCAATGGGAAAAAATCTGTATCACCTAAAATGCGTTCGGGGCTTCAAGCATGATATAAACATATAACAAAAGCATGTAAAATTGGAAACGTGGAAATTTACACATCATTCTCAATGGTAAGTAATCCAGTTCCTCGAAGAACAAAATATAGCTCAAGCTAATAAAATTATATTAATTAGCAACATTGCTCATTAAATGAGCACCACTCTTCACTGTTTCTGTCTTCCTAACCGGTAGTGCCCATGACAAGTCGGTAGCGCCTAATATAATTTGGGCACTGATGTCAGGGAAGCCTTTTTTCTCCGAAAAGTCAAGGAGACTTTTGCAGCAGTTGCACGAAAAAGAAACCAGTCCTTACAAAATCCTACAAGGTCTTAAGTGAGCAGCAATTACATATCTCAGCATCAACCAGGTCTGCAGGTCCAAATCAAAGTTCAACAAATAATGATACTAATTTGCTGCCGTAGCTAAATATATAGGTACCAGTTCATGCAATCAGTGACATACCAAAACTTAAATTAAATAACCATGCAAAAAAATGAAATGAACTCAAACATATGTTTTCCTTTGCTACACTCCAAAATCATAGTGTATTTCAACAATTGAATTTTAGCAGTATGAAATTGTGTAGTGCTTAAATAGTGCCAAAATATGTATACTGGTAGGGCATGCCGAATTTTATCGTCCCATCAGAGCATGCGAGGATATTGCTCAGTAGTCACTACTATGCAGACTAGCGAAGTAGTTGTTGGTGACTTGGTGATTTTTGGGGTTTAACACCATGACCATCCCATCGATGCTATAGTCCTACAGCAAGAAGATATCTAGCAATCGTCACCACATTAGCTATGTTCGAGGATGTTTGGAAAGTTTAGTGATCCCTTGTAGTAACAACCCAAGGATCCCTGAATCAAAATTTTCCAGGGAATCGCTTTCAGCCAACTAGACAATCTAGGCACCTAGATTTGTAGTTTTCCAAAATCGTGACACGGAATTTTCAACACAAAAAGGCTATACATCACAGTATCACACCATACAGGTGCATCCTCAAAACAGAACAGAGATGGCGCGTACACACACGGCACGCCACTATGCATACGCATACGCGCGCATAGGCTGAGCCCCTGAACCAACTGAACAAAATACAGACAAGCGCAAAAGCAGACGCAAACGCGGTAAGCAGGCTGAGAGCGAGTGAACTGCGACAGAGAGCAATTGCAGTTGAAGAAACGGCACAGACCTTGAGCACGGTCTCCATGGAGTTGGTAATCCCGGAGAGCCAATCCTCGGCGGCCTCCTTGGCCCCGCCCTCCGCCGCCGCCTCTGGTGCCGCCGCCACCTACGCCGAGACCGCGGCGTCTGCGACGGTGTAGAGGAACGCCTCAACGCGAATGAACAGGTCAGCCACGTCCGCGGGGCTGCCACCTCCGCCTCCGCACCCGAGCACCGGGACCGGGCGGAGGAGGGACACGCGGCGAGGGGAGGACACGCGGCGGGGGAGGAGGAGGACGGCAGTAGCAGCAAGAGTAATAAATTCTGCTAGAATCCAAGCAGCATTACATCGGAACCCTCACTAGAATCATATCTAAATCATGAATTAAAAAAATCAATGCAGAGAGGCAGGAAAACAAACGGAACCACGGCAACAGCTGAATGGCCAGCAACACCAGATTTGGCAGCCTGAACGCGGTCGTGACAAGAGGAGGCCGGCTTGGAGGGCTGTAAGGCGTCGTCGCGGGCCAGATGCGCCAAAGCCTGAGGCCACCGTGAAGGTGGAGCTGCAGGGTTCGTAATGAGCGCAGAGGACGACAGGAGGCGGAGCGTGCGGCCGCGGCGGCCGGGGTGGAGACGGTCGAGGACCTTCTGCGTAGCACGCGCCCCCCGATCTCACGGTTTCCCGTCGGCGCCGTGGGGCTGGGCGAGAGCGGCTGTGTCTATGCCAGGGTGAACCTCGAGTTCCGCGGCGTCCCTCTATCCCAGTTGGTCCAAGCCGAGCAGTTCCTCATCGAGAACGCGGCCGCCGCCGGGGAGCTCGCGCTATGTGCCATCGCCGTCTCCCACATGCCCTGCAGGCCACTGCCGATAGTTCCTCCAGGAGATCCGTGGCGCCGCCGAGATCAGCCTAGGGGGTTGTCGTGCGGCTCAAGGACGAAGGGGGCGTGCTTGGGAAGGAGGTCGTGGGGGCCGAAGGGGCATCCTGAGCTAGATGCGGCGGAGCTCGGACCACCGACAGGCTCGGGCGAGGTGGCGGAGGAGGACGCCATTGTGGACGGGGTTGGGGGCGTAGCCCGGGAGCCCGCGCATGCGGGAAATCCCCAACATAGGACGCACCCACCTCGGACGAAATCCCGACGCACCCCCGCAAAAACCTAGCGAAAAATCATCGTCCGCACAGAAAACTCACCTAAGCAGATGCTGGGATCTCTCCGAACAGAAGCTCGCGCCGCCTCTCCGAGATCTAAATCCATGGGAGACCCAAACCACCATGGATCGGAAGGGGAGGAAGACGATGAGGCCGAGACGAAGAACCCAGAGAGGAGAGAGGGGGAAAAGACGGTGAAAATAATTTAAAAAATTAAAAAGGCCGCCTCCTTATCTTTCCAGCGGGTTCCAGCTCCCGTAAGCGGCGCGGAGAAAACGCGTGCGCGCGTACTGAAACGGGAAAGCGGAGCTTCGCACAAAAAAGGAAACGTGGAACGGTCGGAATCGACCGTTCCCACGGTCGCCCGCTGAAGATGATTTGCGTTAGAATAGGTGGGGCCGTTTGTTGAGTAATTTGCATATGACTCTGGGAGAAATTTACGAGAGATATGTACAAATGTCCGTAAACTTTCGGGGAAAAAAATACAATTCTTCCACGTAGAAAAAACTCTCAACCTTTCCACTGCATCTGCCCATCTTTAGGTCCCGTCTTTCCCGCCTCCACTTCCTGCCCCCTTTACCTTCCTCCACCCGCAAGCTGCAAATCTAGTAACCGGATTTCTCGGGGACCTAAACCGAAAAAGAACTCCCACCACCCGCTTCCCCTCTCTCGCCACTCCAACCGACGCGCGCTTCCGCACCACGCCCATCCCCTCCCCTCCCCAAATTGCAGAATCGGCATCGATGCGATTTGACTGGGGCCTCGCATCCGGTGCGGAGGTCTGCGATTGGGAGGTCCCGCGGCCAGAGCCGGTGCGGCGTCGCGATCTGTGGCAGCTTCTTGACTCCTGATCCGTCGGGTACGACAGGTCCTTGTTCTTTGTTTCGTTTCCTCCTGCTGTGTAGCGCTAGATGTTTGGCGTTAGAGTGTCGATGCGAAATGTTGCTGTTTTTCTAGGCATTGGTTGTGCGGCAGGCAGCTAATTTGGATTATTATTTTTTGTGGTTTCTGCGGATTGCAGGGAGTGATTTGGTTTTTCTTGGCGTTACTGTTTGATCATGCTGGGTGGTTGTCCATGGCTTTTCTTGGCGTACTGTTTGATCATGCTGGGTGGTTGTCCATGGCGGAGGGGGATGCTGCTTTTTTGGGGAGGCATTGTGGCAATAGGCGGCTAAATTGATAAATCAAATCACAAGAATTCAGTGCTACGGAGGTGTTGTAGTGTGGTTATATCTGACAAAGAGGTACATTTTTCCTTTGATTCGGTGTTTTTCTGCGGCCGCAGCAATCCATTCGCCGGAGGAATAACAATCAAGAGTAGAGTGATCATGGAGCATGTGGTTGGAGGGAAGTTTAAGCTTGGGAGGAAGATTGGGAGTGGGTCATTTGGGGAGCTATACCTCGGTATGTTTGGCATATCTTAGGCGCAAAATGGTTGTTATTTTGTTAACATGTACCCCATTTGTGCCTCTTCTTCATTCAGGTATTAATATACAGAACGGAGAGGAAGTGGGAATAAAGTTGGTACGTTCTGATAAACTTGCTTGTCATTTTTATGTTTGAGTAGTAATGTATATATTGGTTGCATTTCTCTATGATATTCATCTAGAGACTCCGGTTACCCTTTTAAAGCTTTATATAGCTTACAATCGAAATGCTCGGCTCAAAGTCTCATGTTCCATTCGATCTGATTTGTGTTAGGAACCTGTGAAATCAAGACATCCACAGCTGCACTACGAATCCAAAGTTTACATGCTGATGCAGGGTGGAAGTGGGTTGCATCTATGTGTTTGATTCACAATGATGTTCATGGTCACACCAGTTATTCCCTTATTTAATTGTTTTGCTGTTTCACTATAGATGGTATCCCACACCTAAAGTGGTATGGTGTTGAGGGGGAGTACAATGTTATGGTGATCGATCTTCTTGGCCCAAGCTTGGAAGACTTGTTTAACTCCTGCAACAGGAAATTTTCTATGAAAACAGTCCTTATGCTTGCTGATCAACTTGTAAGTTTGTTCCTCTACTTCTGTTACCCAGTTTTCCCTGGAGTTATGAAACAAGTCCGTTTGGTGGAGTTTGATCTCAGCCATTCTTGTCCAATCCAATATTTCTAAGTTTTGCAAGGATTTAGACATAAAAAATATGTTACTTGGTGGAGTAAACTCCGAAGTGTTAGATCATAAGTCATGAATCATGCGAAATCCATGAATTCCAACGGAGACTAAGTTTAGGGATCTCAACCTCACTAAGACCAAATGCCAACATAATTAGGGCACATATTTAAGTTTACCTTTTTTAGAGAGAATGGGGACTTATTTAATTTTACCTGAAAATGGGGACTTATTTAATTTTACCAGACTTGCATTTCCCCTATTAAGGGGATTTTCAAATGTGTGAATTTGTATTTTGGCTGTACTTTCATTGTTAACTCTTTCCTTTTTAGATAAACCGAGTGGAATACATGCATTCCAAGGGATTTCTTCACCGTGACATCAAGCCAGACAACTTCCTTATGGGCTTAGGCCGGAAAGCTAATCAGGTTTGCCTTATGAAGAAAGTTCTTCTTTAAAATCATGTTTTCTAGTTTTGTTGATTTCCGCATGACTGAATATGAGTACTGAGTTCTTTAATATAATGGTAGTCTCTAGCGATTTCATAGATGAACAGAAAATGAGGAGATATGCTCTTTTTATTCTGTAGGTTTATATAATTGATTATGGGCTTGCTAAGAAATACAAGGACCTCCAGACTCATAAACACATCCCCTACAGGTGAAGCATACTGTTTTGACTCAGAAGTTAAATGTAATAATTGATTTTTTGTGTCTCAACTATTTCTGCTGTTAAATTTCAAGTATAACGGCAGAACTTAGTGGAAATTTCTCATGTTTCTCTACAATGTACCTTCACATTGGCATGTTCTCTTTGGGCAGTACTTCCCCGTGGTAATACCAAATAGGGTCTTTATGGATCCTAGACATGGTTGTATAATCTCAGATTTTTGGTATAGGCAGGCTCATATTCATAAACTTATTAGAAGGGTTTCATATTTTGTAATTCAAATTTAAACTTCGAACCTAAAATGGAAATATTACTAGTCACTAAATCTCACAAGTGTTTTTTAAGAAAGTTTTCTAGTGTTATATTACATCCAAATATGTAGCACCTTTTCTTGGCAGTGTACATGCTAGGCTCAAATTTGAATATGATGTCAAAGATATACATCTTGTGTCAATGGATTTAAACTGTACTTTCGGTCTTACTAGAGTTAATTGTTTCTCTGTACAGGGAGAACAAAAATCTGACAGGAACAGCGCGCTATGCTAGTGTGAATACTCATCTTGGAATAGGTGAGTACAATAAGCACATCCAACCTTGTTATATTTTCTCACAAATTATACTAGAATCAAGCACTGGATTCTTATAAACTTGACTATAAAATGAATATCATCTCTTAAACCAGGCGCAGCTATTTGGTATATAATACAAATTTTTAAAAATAAGGAAATACAGCATATTATCTTACATATGCATGCATTTATTTCTTGCAGAACAAAGCAGGAGAGATGATCTGGAGTCTGTTGGCTATCTTCTACTGTATTTTTTAAGAGGAAGGTTAGGCCTGATGATTCTGCCTAATTTATTATCTTGCCTATTTTCTGTTCAATAGTGCAAGCGCCAAGTGCTGACTTACCACGCTTTACTGTTATTCTCAGTCTCCCGTGGCAGGGTCTTAGAGCTGGCACTAAGAAACAAAAGTATGACAGAATTAGTGAAAAGAAAATGCTTACCCCAGCAGAGGTACTGATGTTGCGATTCTCAAGTTGGTCATTCTATTATAGCACTCCTAGATGTATTGCACTAATATATTTTGACCAGGTTCTGTGCAAATCTTATCCATCAGAGTTCATCTCATATTTCCACTATTGTCATGCCCTGCGATTTGAAGACAGACCAGATTACTCTTATTTGAAGAAACTCTTTGGCGATGTATTTATTCGTGAAGGTACATGCTTTTCTTTCTTCTTTTGGGTTTGTTTACTCTACTTGTCCATTCTTTTGTCCACTGGAATTTTTTTGTAGTCTGACTTTGAGAAAAGCGGTCTAAGTATCAGCTACTTCTGTAGGATACCAATTTGATTATGTATTTGACTGGACTGCACTGAAGTATCCTCATATGAGTTCCAATACCAAGTTTGTTCGAGTATGTATTATCTTGTCTTATCATCTCGTATTGTTTGTTCTACTTTCTTGTTGAACCACTATCATCTTATCGATATCCAGCAACCCAGTGGAAGAATGGCTGGAGTAGGACCCTCTGTCGAGAGGACAGACAGATCTTCAGGTCTGCCTTCTTGCAGTTGGTTGCATTTGTCCATTGCCATATGAAACACTGGTCAATATCGAGATCAATTCATTTCTGTTCTGCCAGTAGGACAAGAGATCCAGGATAGATTCACGGGTGCTGTCGAGGCATTTGCCAGAAGAAATTCAGGTTCTGGTCGCCATGGAGACCATTCCAGGCACAAAAGCCTTGCAGATTCCTTTACGTCATCTAAAGAAGCTGTAAGTATCAGCACTTCATGATGATAGCTAGTACACATCTAAGTATCTCAACTCTTCTGCTGGCTCATTCTGCTGACACCAAATTTGATGGAAATGAGGTGAAAGCAACTGCTAATTTTCTGCCATTTGGAAGGGAATAGCTTACTCTCCCATATCTACAAGGTTGCTGATTCGGAGAAAACGCTCATCTCGTCCCGGGCCGGGAGCTCATCGAAAATGGCCGTCACGCCATCCAGCCGGCTAACATCTTCAGGGGACTGCATCAGCCGGTTGGTCTCGGGCTGCAGCAGCAGCCGCCCATCATCATCCACTGTCCAAAGGCCCCACCACTCAGGAGGCACCGCCGAGAACTGCTCGTCACCCATCGCCCGGAACGTGCAAGCGAGAGGCCGAAGGGACAGCCACGCGGCGCTCCGGAGCTTTGAACGCTTCTCGATCAGCGCGGAGCGGAGGAAGTGAGCCGAGGGCCGACCTCGCCGACGGCCTGAAGGCGACGCCAAGCATTGTCCGGCCCTCTGAGGATGTTACCATGTATGTGCTTACTCCAAACTCCGAAAGAGTTGGTTTTTTTCTAGAAAAAGAACGAAAGAACTCCAAGAGAGGTGGTGTTGGTTCGGTCATGTACTCAAGTGTAGTTGTCTATATAATTCTGTTACACGGCAAAATTTCCCTTGATGTACATTGGCTTGCACTTCTGGGCAGAGCGCTCCAGGTATTGTACTCGCGGAATATCTGCTAGCTGTTACTAACACGAACCAGAGCACTTCAGTATCTGCATCTCCCTTGATCTTGGTCTCCCATGGGATCTCCACTGCGACTGCGGAGCAACAGACTGGATCAAAACAGAACCGGGATCGATCGAGCAAGCCGGGTGCGCGGCAAGAAACGGAGCGACGCGAGCAACCTGGAGCGGAACGGGCGGACAAGGCCAGGCGGCCAGGCTCAGGTGGTAGGCCGTGCTGGTGCAGCAGGAGCAGAGGCGGTGGCCGACACCGAGGAGGGAATGGCTCGAGGACCACGAGATAGCGACCGTCGCGTAGTGCCGCAGCCCTCCTGTTCTGCTACTGCTCCTAGGGCGGCTGGGATCGAGGCGGACGGAAGAAGTGCGTCGGGTCTTTGCGGTCAAACCATCACAGTTTAAGGTACTTTTGCGAAAGGGTCCCCATTGTTTTTGCACGTCTTGTTTCAGTTTAGATAGTTACTTTCCAGCTTCATTTAATTGTCCGTGACCTGGCATGTGCCATGTGCAATGTGCCGGTGCCGCAATGTTAGCGTAACATCAGCATTAAGGTGTAACGATGAGCACGTTATACTCAGGAGCAAAGAAGACAGTATATGAAATCTTCGTTTTTTACCCAACCATGCACTGTTAATCTGTTATATTAACCTTATGGATCTCTCCGCGTCGGGTCTTTGCGGTAACATCCGAGCAATCAAATTTTTTACAGAACTCCCTTTCTTAAGAGAACTCTGAAGTCGTCATCTGCTTCTCATTTTCTCGTACACCATCTACCATCCAATATGTACAAATGCGGATGTGCTCAAATCTCCGACAAGAACTTAAAATGTATAAGGACACTGTTCGTGGGGAGAAGAAAAAGAGGCGCCATTTATGGATTTTTCAGAGCAGCAAGCCTCTTCTCCAGTTCGTCCAACTCTGAACTGTAAATAAGGAATCCACAGAGTGAGTAGCCTGGCAACTTATATTAGGTATCAATTTATTAAAGCAAGGAAAGTAATTGTAAGCCCAGCATCCAGCTCCAGTAGATCAAAACTACGGAAATAGCCACTGGCGATAAATTTTGTACTTCCCTTCTCAAATTGCTATTACTAAGGAGCTACAATTACTATTTAAGCCCAATATCCAGAAAGCAGGAAACTAGATGGTCATAAATCTCAGATCCTGCATACCTTTCGTCAGCCTGAACCTTCTTTCCAGCAATCCTTCCTTTAGGAGCCGAAGACAACTGCAAAAAGGGAAAGGATAAGAGAAATTTACAACAAGGGTTAGAATCATAGAATAAGGAGCAGTGGGTTGCGTGTTAGTAGCTTAAACTACCTGTGAGGCAATGTCCACACCAATCTCATCGAGCACCTAGAAGACATTGACACGAGATAGAGTGAATGAATAATAAAAAACAATGCACATGGTTTAGGAATAAGAAACATGGATAGAAAAATATTTCAAAGATATGCTAGCAGTTTGGTGTGGGGTTAGACATTGGAAATAACCTGATTAGCAAGCTCTTCAGTCTCTTCCTCAGCCTGGTCATCGTCTAAGATATTGTCAATGGAGTCAGACATCATCTCGTTCTGCACAAGGAATAAGGATAGTGCATACAGGCAAATGCAATTTGTCATACGCTAAAATACAGACACCCATCACATGCATATGAGATTCCCAGGAGAACAATGTAAAGTCTTGTCGTATTGCAAGCAATCATCATTATATTAAGTACTGATGGAAGCTTAGCATACCGTCATATCCATTTGTGCTGACTGTTTTTGGAATTCTTGCATTACCTTCATCTGCTTGGCAGGATCCATTTGCTGCAAATGACAAAAATTAGAACTCGCACTTAGTAGAACTTATGTGTTCTGACAATTAAAAATGATATTGTACAGCCCAATTCAAACTTCAAACACACAAAAGAATTTACTACTTTAAGAAATGTAAGTTGAGAAAGATATTGTGTTAGTTACTGTATAAAGTACACACTTGATTTTTCAAATTAAACATCTGAAAGGTCTCATGCACGTAAGTTAGGTAGGATATTACCTTGTTCATAGCTCCCATTGCTTTGCTCGCACTTTGCATGCCAGCAGACACTGAAGTGTTGGCATGCATTGCCTGTGGACAGAGTTCGACACCAAAATCAGAACACTAACCCACATTGAGTGTGTAAAAGAAAGCAAAAGTCAGAAAATGATTCACCTGTGTATGTGTGGCAATTCCACGAATCTGAGCTCGGCTACCTTGTAAATTAGAAATTTGCTGTCTTAATCTGATCAGCTGACGGGCCAGAATTTTAGTTGCTGCCTGAAAAATAGAAGAAAATAAGGAGAACCATACTGTTTTATCTAGACCAAAATTACTGTTCTGAACCTGAAAACTAATAAAACCTCATTGCCAGCTTTTGCGGTCCTTTTGATTTCAGCAACTAGCCTCTTTTCCTGTTAATTGGGGAAAAACAAGGTAAACCGGTGGCTGCTTATTCAACTACATCTAACAAATAGAATAGCAGAACACAGCAAGAGAAAAAAAACGTGTGCTTGTCATATTTGAACCGCACGGCGCAGGCTAAGAATATATCTCAGCTTAAACAACTTGTCAGATGACTATGAACATATGAACTAAATTCCATATTGGAATATAGGCTGAGCATTTTTTTCTCATTAACCAGACAACACAAGGATGTGATTAAACATGCATACCTCTTGCTGTAATGTTCCAATGTCCCTCTCGATACCTAGAGATGACAGAGTTGAGGCATTACATAACTTCACAACATGTGTACTTGCACTTCTGGGGAAAAGTATTTCTGATTGAAAGAGGTACAAGTAATCTAAATCGAATTTTTCAGCATGGTGTTTCTAAGACTGGATGCAGCACAGTATTTACATCCATGTTTCACATTTCAGTCTAATACCTACTCCTCAAGTTCAACGCCTTTTGAGATAAACAAATCCACTCCAAAACAAGGTTCGGGCATCTCGCTAGCCATGACCCGTTAATTCTAGTTAGCAAACTTACTAGCTTTCAGTTTACACAACATAAGGGATTGCACCGTAAAGCCATGGGATAAACCTACATGAAAGCTACAAGTAGCCCGTCCTGTTGATCAGAATTCAGAAACAATTGAATGCAACGGACCAGCTTTTGATTCAACTCGCTTTAGATGCAAACTACAGCTAGCATATGTGACTTGGTATAGTCTAACCAAACAATTATCATTAAGAAAAGCAATTCTCTTGTATGGTAAGTCTTGAGGAACTGAATCAATCACCTCTTGTAGCATTCGTCAGCTCGCGCTTGCTGTTCCTGATCGCCTCTGCACAGCCAAAACCCGAGATCAGAGCTCAGGGTATAACAGTCAAAACCGAAGAACCCTAGAATCCTCCCCGAAGCAAGCCAATTGGTACGAATTCGAGCTGCGCAACGCCGGCATGCGAAGCGTAACGCAAATTGGGATAGGATCGCGGGAGCTGGGGCAGAATTCGATCGAAATTTGATCGAACAAGAAGGGGGAGGGATGAATCGTCATACCTCGTGGCGTTGGCTTCTTCGCGAAGGGATTCATCGCCGCCTCGGTGTGCTGGTTGCCGGGAGGAGTCGAGGAGGGCGGTGGGACGTGGAGGAGAAGGCCAGCAGGCCGCGTGAGGGGGATGAATTGTTTGGTGTCTTCCTGAGTTCCTGGTAGTTGCGCGGAAGGCTATCAAAACTGGCCCTCGCTCCTCTAAAAGAAAAAGGAAAAAAACTGGTCCTGGCTTTAAGTTTATTTTGCACTTAGTACATATTTCTTTTGATTACAAATGTAGATCATCCTGGGATATGTGTAGTCAACTTCATAAAATTTTAACCATTAATAAATACAAAAATACATTGATACATTTCATAAAAATAACGTAATTAGATTTGTGTTGCAAAATTCTTTCGTTCTATGTACTTACTATTTTTTATAGCATATATTATGAATAAAAATTATAATCAAAGTCTTATATTGAAGACTATAAAAAATCAAAAATAATTTACATTTGTGATTCGAGAGAGTACAACTCAAAAAGTTTTATACCTTTGTTGCCTCGGTCTCAAGTGCTTGTTGACATATGGTTGGGCTGGCTGGGTTGTGCCCTTTGGCCGGTGATTGCATCTACAGGCGTCTAGTGAATGTTAAAGGTGTAAGAAATTGATTAAATCACCTTCAACTAGCATGGCTAGTGAAATGAGAGGGATTTTGGAGGCCTCTCCATGCTTATTGCGCCAATTTGGTGTTTTCACGTTGACTTTTACTGTGTGTCGGTGTGGTGTTTCTTTTGGTTTGCTTTCTTTTTACCTTGGGTGGCTGTGCGTGGGCCTCATAGCTGAGGTTTACCGTTCTGTAGTGTGTACTTTTTCTAGGTGAGTGAGGTGGCTGTGTCGGGGGTACGTGAGGTCCTTCATGCCTGGATGCCTTTTCATGCATTGTCGGATATGATTTTTGGAATGTTCGATTGTCTAGGGAATAGATTTGGGAGCAAGGGTTTTCTTGGCCACCTCCGTCCGACGGAGGCTATGAGGTGCGTCTAAACAGGTCAGTGCTTCGTCTAATCAAAGGGGAGCTCGATGAGGTTGGCTTTTCTCCTACTCTAGTGGTTTCTAGGTGCTGCGATTTGGAAGTCCCTAATTTGGGTGTTTTATTTCTCCGGTGTGTGTGCTTATTAGTCAGTTTGTTGTCCTCTTGGGGTGATTTTATTTCCGTCGCTTGTTCGTTCAATGGATGTCATTTTATCTTTACGGTATCTCTTCTTGCAGGTTCATAGTGAGACACTGTTTGGGAGCGTCAACGGCCTTCTACGCAGTTTTCTGACGTCAATGGCTTTCTACGTAGTTTTCTGAGGTTTTGGCGTCCAGCATTCGCTGTGTGGGCGGAGGTGAGTTCTTCTTGCTTGGCTGGACTCTTGTTTTGTTTATTCATTTTGTCTGGTTGCTTCGGTCGGCATAGTTGAGAGATTACAGCAAAGCAAACATCAGACACCGCAGCCGACGGCATGGTGGTGCTCCCATGGCCGCCATAGCTTTGTGGTGGTGTCCTCTTCCAGGTACACTATTTCCATCCCTTTTCCCCTTGGTTATAATAATATTATCAATGCCTCGTGCGGTGGCATCTTTGAACATGGTTACATGGAGGACTGATAAGAGACCGGATTTCAAAACTATTGATATGTTTATTGGAGTTTTGCGTCATTCCAGCTCATTGAATTTCCTTGTTACGGCGGCTGCTTACTCATCTTCTCTCTCCTAATTATCATATAGTTCATCAAACTAAAGTCGATCAATCAACGGTACGTATCATCCTTGGTTTACATCCCAAATTCTCAGTATAACTACAGTACGATAAGTAATTAGCAAGGTGCCCGTGCGTTGCTACAGAATAACAAAGAGATGTACAAATGCATTGATCGAATGGTGGTATTTCGTGAACTTGGGTGTCAACCATGTCGGGTCGAACAACTCCTTCTCTGGCGACCCCTTCCTAATAGATCAATCGAATATAACGTCCAAAATTTTAGCCAAATAGAATCATCTAGATCACAAGTGCAACTCAAATGCACAAAGTACTTCTTGTTCCCCATCTATTCCACATTCACATGCACGCATCAACCACATCACATAGCAATGGACTCACTTGGGGGACTCTCAAGAACACACATCCTAGGACTGATTGGGCATATCGACATAGCATCCACATTACACAAATCATATGCACGTGCATCGAAAGATCCATCCAGATCAAGGGGCAGTAGGAGTGGGATGGACCTGAAGGTCATCGGGGAGGTATTGGAGCTTCATGGAGAGGTCCATGGCGCGCTTGAGGAGCTGGTGGGCAGCCTCCCGAGTGCCTCCTTGATGTCCAAATCATGGTATAGGTCGTACAGATTGCCGTACCTCAGGCCTTGAATCATCATGGCACACACGCACAAAAATGCATCGCATTCAGATCATTCGTTTTGCACGAACTCACAGATCAAGAATATGAGAAACACGCGGATGGACGGAGAGGCCACTGAGACGACCAGAGTTGCCAATAGCGGCATGGCGGCAAGCTGATCCGCGGGGGAGTGAGGCAGCCGACTCCGATGAGAAGCGTCAGTGGTGGGCACTTGGACAAGAGTCAGAGGAGGGCTCGGACAGGCTAAGGGGAGGCCAGGGGAGGGAGCGCCACCCAGATCTAGCATGGAGATGGTGGGTTGATGTGGCGTACCCGGTTTTAAGGCCGGATAAACCCTTGTGTTCACTGTATCGATCCCTGGATCAATAATCGATACACACAAGTACTTGATAACATAACCATGCCATACATCGTTTAATACAAACATCAGCCATACTTGGTCTTTAGTTCATGCAAACCGGGCCTATTGGCCGAATTAAATAGCAGCGGAATAAAACACGGTGGATAGCCTATCGGTATGCCGAACCACAGGCAACAGACTGGGGAGAAACCCTACGCCTCGAAGTCGCTGTCGCTATCGCCAAACTGGTAATCCTCCTCTTCGTCTGGCCACATAACAAGCCAGGTGAGTACATTGAATGTACTCGCAAGCGTTCCGCCAGGGAGATTATTACGGATATGAGCATGCTCGGAATTAAACAAGAACTTGGCTCTATCCTAAGTTTCATGTTGTGCGAGAAAGTAAGTTTGCATTTGAAATAAATACATAGATGTAAAAGCGATTTTATCAAAAACATCTCGACGCAGAAAGATAAAGTATTTGCTCAAATCACTCAACCTGCTACAACGGGGAGTTCAATTTTGTGCTTACCGCTACAACAGCAAAGCACGGTACTCGCCCGGTTCCTCAGGGAGACGCTGCTCACCTCGTACTTATGGGGATACCAATCACCCGGTTCCTCAGGGAGACACAGCTCACCTCGTACTTACGGGGATTCTAGGGTTTGCCCGAGTCCACGGGGAAACCCTTCTTCACACTTCCCGCTACAACGGGAACTTGGCAAACTGCCCTGCGAACACGACGGTTCGCATCCTTAAACCCATAACCCAGAAACCTTTTTGGGGCTTAGAAAGCCAGACTACTTTAGTGTGGCCTAACCAAGTTCATCCATGACCGCGGACGTGGCTATTCGAATAGTTTTAACCCTCTGCAGAGGTGGTACGGCTTTACCCACATGATGTAGATCACCCTGGGCATACCGTGCACTGCATACTACCAGAGCTAGTACAACGAGACCCTTCGCCGGTGTGAACCCAACCATGAACCCGTCCGAAGGACATGTCCCACACCTAGCTTGAGTCAGTAACATCGCTACAAGCAGGTTAGTGTTCCAACTTTGTGGCGAACAATACATCGCTAACTGCTGTCTTTGTTCTCTACAGGGGTTACACCACCCCATCTGCACACTACTAACTGCCCACGGGTTCATGCTAGTTCAGGCCGGGTACTATGTCAAGTCCTTCCCACAAAGGACATGTGGCCGCACGGTAAGACTTGGCCAAACGGCACTTAAGATCGGTCCTTAAACGATCCGAGAAGGACTCCACACCACTCCCGTAAACGGGCAGCGAGAACCACGGCGGGCCTTACCTCGCTCTTTAACAACTCCCTACAATCACCCTTCATTACCGGCCCGGATCAAAAACTTCTCCATTTTTAGCTCGGTTCCACAGAACCATTTCCGGTAAAACATACCAACCCATGGCTATGCTGCCTTCATACACCTCCGGACACGACGGTCCGCTTCTCAAAAGTTCACCGCATAAAATATGGGGTGTTGCTATTTCCTTTTTCTAAAACCCTAATTTTACTACGGTAGGGCTGAGCATGAATATATGTATATACACTACCCTAAGTTTTCCAATAAGATTTCCGGAATATATAGTCCTTAGGGCTACAAGGGATTCAGGGTCGGACTAGGGTTTTCTACACATCGGTATAACTATGCTACATAAAATAACGGTAATAGAATATAGCATGCATGTTTCGAAATCAAAATAACATTTCGTAAACTTGGGTTACAACATGATAAAGGGCGGGGAGCTTGCCTGGCAGGTCTTGGCTCGGTTCCGGACGCGGGGATGCTTCGGGTTCTTCCTGGCGCACGTACCTCACACCGTCAACTACACGTTCCGAAAAACTTCGAATAAGGACCAAGCATCACAAGAAACAATTAATAAAGGTCAGCATGCATGCATGCTGGGTTCTACCATTTTCTTGAAGAGTTCAACAAGATGGAGATAATACTAAGGAGAACATATATATATGCATGAAATGTCGATTAGGGTTTTGCTATAACTACAACCTTTCACTCGTAAGCTATGCAACCTGTGGAAGAAAACCTACTTATGCATGCTCTGGACTCTAACATATTTTGAAAAAAACCTAACATGATGGAAGAATGACATTAAGAGTAATGCACATGCACGAACTCGGCGTTAGGATTACTAGGCTTTCTAGGTTTTACCATGCCTCAGTTCTTTCCCGGCTTATGCAACCTAAGTATATGCATGTGACTTTGTGCAAGGTTCTAGAATATTAATGTTTAACATGCTGGAATGCCCTAAAACTGAACACATATTCAAAAGGAATTTAAAAACAATTTGAATTTGAAATGGATACTAATCTATGGACTGTACAGAGGGAAATATTTGGATTCTTGAAAAATGGCCTATAAGAAAAAGGTGGGAAATTAAATTTGGAGCAACTTTTATTTTGGGAGTTTTCAGAGAATCAGCCGTTAAGGTGATGAACCGGCCGGACCAGAGAGGAATATTGGTTTAGCAGAAAACCGACTAGTCCTGCGGGTTTAAAGGGGTGAGCTGGAGGCGGGAAGTCGGCGCCGGTTTCACTTATTCTGACAGTGGGCCTGGACTGCCGCTCGGGCCCACTAGCAGTGGCGCGGAGGCGGCGTACCGCTTCGGTTAGGGTGGCCCACGAGTCAGAAACAGAGGGAAAGGAGGGGCGCGCGGGGGAAAAATTCCGGCGAGCGATTAGGTTTCCGGCGAAGTCTCCGGTGATCTCGACGGCGAGAAATCGCGGTCGACTCAGAGGGAATTAACAGAAGGGGTGACCACCCTTGGGTTCAGAAGGAGATGGCGAATCCATTTTCGTGATCGGTGGGCTCGGGCGGATGCTGGTGGTAGGTTCTCACCGAGGTCTAGAGGAGAGGAGGCGGGGGCAATGGCGAGGGCGGAGCTCTGGTGAACGGCGACTGCAAAGGATTGTTCAGGAAGGTTAAGGGGAGTTCCAGAAAGCTTAGGGAAGTAACAAAGGTGGGAATTCTTCACTGGAGTTGAGGAATTTCTCCTCGGAGCAATGGCGGATGCCCTCGTCGGAGAAGACGACAGGGGAAAATGGGGAGCTCGGGGAAGCTTGAGGTGTACTTAGGGAGTTTCCAGAGGAAGCTTGTGTGAAGTTAGCGAATTCTGGAGCTCTTTAAATAGACGAGGTGAAGAAGGAGGTTGAGCGCGGGGCTGCTCGGCCGCTGTCCTTGCCGTGGACCTTGCAACAGCCGCTCGGCAACTTCGCCAGGAGTCGTGGCCTGCTCAGGAGGTGCTAAGGACACCTGCGGCGCGGTCTTGGCTCAGGCGAGGCAGAGGTCAGCGGGGTGCAGAGCTTGGGCGCATGAGTGAGTGCCTGGCATCGGCATGGCCGCGCCCAGAGCACGTGCATTGGCATGCCATGCGTGTCCTAGCTTCTGCGGTGGATGTCAGCGTGTCCATCCATGTCACTGGTTCAAGTTGAAGTCTGCAGAGCTTGGCAGAGTGAGGGACTTCGAGCAGATGGATTGGAAATAAGAAATGGGGCTGTGCTCATGTCGGCATGAGCTGCTGTTAGGGTTGAATCCCTGTGGGATTTAGCTTGGCACTGAGGGACAAGGGGGTGGACAAGGCTCAGAGCTGAAGTGAGGTAATTGGCAGTTGAGCTAGAATTCAAGAGGGGAGAAGAAATAGAGACCAAGTGCTCGATGGTTGCCCTGGTCAATTTTTGTACTGGAGGTAGAAGTGTTTTTATAGAAATGGAACAAGTGTACTGAGATGGGTATTGTGTAATTTTTGTGGAATTTTCTGAGTAAGAAAAGGAGTGGTTGCAGTTCAAATGGAAGATTTGATCAAATTGGAATTTTGAATGCAATTCAAAATTTTTGAACTGGACCTTCAAGTTTTATTTTATAAATTGGAGAAGAAAAGACTCAAGAAGCTACTGGTGTTTTTTCTGGACATTTTGGAGAAGTTAAAATGCATGTGATAACACTTTTTTAATTTCTGGTTGCGAGAAAACCTAATTAGGGTTTTACCGGGGAGCTAGGGCTTTGAGAGTTTAGGGTTTCGGAACTTGTAGAGGGGATGGGGAGGTGGCTAGGGTTTGGAATCTCACTCCCGAAGGGAGGGAATCCACTCGGCTACGTTGAGATGTTAGGGTTTGGGTTGGATGGGTCTACGCATTTAGGGTGCGTGTGCCCGAGTAGGGTTTAACAAGTTATGCATATGCGATGCTCATGCAATGACATGCTCGAGATATAGCGAACTCCGATGACTTGAAACCATGGTTGAACATCAACACACGCATATACGCATCATTAGGGTTTTGGGTTTTCGGAAAAACCCGATGAGAAAAACAGGGTGTGACAGTTGACGAATGAATCACGCAGATCCGGCGCAGGAGGGAGAAGGGAGAGAGATGACAGAGAAAGGGTGGGAGCGAATGAGAGTGATAAGAGAGAAAACTGTGGCACTTTCATTTTCCCAGAGCGGGATGACGAGTGGCAGTTGGGGATGAGAAAAACATGGAGAGGAGTATTCAGTATGATGGTTAGAGATACAAGTTTTATTTTTCTTTCTTTTGGACTAAGGTCAGAGTTCGTTTTGTTGTTGAGAGAATTAAGGATTATTATTTTTAGTGTTATCCAAATCACAAAATTATTGGGTGCATTTTGAATTTTAGTTAGAAGATCCACATGTAGAAACCACAGCATTTGTGAGAGGAGGTGTAGATGAACCATCACCACAAACTCCCATATTATATATTGATATAGAAATAATTAATCATGCTATGATCAATATATAATAATATTTATCAAAGCTAATCTTGACGTAACCATACTAATTAACCATACAATATGCTAATTATACTAAACATATGTTAATCAACATATTAAAATACACTGGTCAATCACACTTATCAATGCTAATCTTGTAGTAATAATTACTAATTACTTATGCTTTTTTGGGCAGCTCTTCAAGTTGGTGGAGCCAGAAACACTCTGGAAATGGGGCACGTCGTCTTCAGGAGGTGGTGATGGACATTCAAGCTTCGACATCTGCTATGCCTCTATAGCTGGGTGTCAGGGCGATGCATCCTTCTTCGCCCTACACTGATGATTTGGGTGCTACTGATTCCCCTTCCATTGGAAGCTTTGGTCGCTCGGTTTAAGGAAACAGAAGGAGATCTTACACCAAGCATGTTGTCTCTTAGTTTTTGGAATGTGCTGCTTCTGGGTCTGTTAGAACCTTTGTTGTATGGTGTGTCTTGTGGGGAGACTTTTAAAGTTGTTTTTGATGCTGTAGTGGTATGTGGTTCGTCTGGATGATGCTGGGGTCTTTGCTGGTTGCTATGGCTGTTCTGTTCTCTTGGTGGATAAACAATGTTGAACTTCAAGGGGAGTCAGAACCTCTTTTTGTAATCTCCATTATATGTTTGGGTAATGGAATCCGGGGGTTCATCCTCTCTTCAAAAAAAACTAATTATGAATAAAAATATGCTAATTATCATTAGTTATTTGCTAATTAATGATTGTGGTTAGATGAGGACGGTGGCTTTATTTGACCAAAATAGTCGGCTCACCATATCCAGCATATTTGAGGAATATTCTTCAAAGTGGGCGGCTTTATTCATGTCATTTCTCTCACCAAACACATGGATGAACTCAAAAAACATGAATGACCCCAATCTATCCACCCCGTCTCTCTAACCAAATGGAACCTTAAAGTATGTAAAGGATCAAGATGTCGGCCTAGAGGGAAGGGGTGAATAGGCGACTAAATAAATTTAATCCAATGTTAATCAATTCTTTCACTTTTGTGAAATTAAGCTTGATTGATTAGCAAAGATGGCGAAATTTAATATGAGTACTCAAATATACTAAGCAAGATAAATATGACTATATAAAGTACTTGCAAAGTAAGTGCGGAATTGAATAAGCAAGAGACAAAGATTTGTTTCCGGAGTTCGGATCCTTGGGGAAATCCTACGTCTCCGTTTGGGAAGCTCGATCACACGTGATCAAGAGCCGGCTCCCTCTCAAGCCTTTATCCCTCGAGGATGCTCTTGCGTCTCCTCGACTTCTTCTTGGTGATTCTTTCCGCCGGGAGAGCTCTCAAGGACTTCTAGCCGTCTAGGAGACCCCAATCTCTAAGAGTAACAAGCGCGTCGATTTGCTTGGAGATGAACTCAATTGCTCTAGTGCTCAACACTTTGAAAATCCTCACTCTTTTGAATCTCTCTCTCAAGAACAAGGGCTCTTAGCTTTAGAGGAGGAGAAATGGCTCTCTTGAGTACAGGGAATGACTTTAGCAAAGAGTTGGGAGTGAATGGGGGAGGAGGGATATAAATAGCCCTCTCACAGAAACTAGCCGTTGGATTTGAAATAACATATCCGGACATTCCGGGAAATTAGTCCGGATACTCCGGATACACAAAAATCCCAACGGTCAGAATCTTATAACACATCCGGACATTCCGGGTAGGTTCGGACATTCCGGACACCTACCCGAGAGCAGAGCCTCCGGGAACTTGGACACCCGGACATTCCGGGATACGCCGGATACTACGGGTACCGATACCCGGATATTTCGGGCATAGGCCGGATACTTCGGATACCCTCCCGAGAGCACCTCAAACAGGGTCTAGATACCCGGACATTCCGGGCTGAGGCCGGACACTCCGGGAACCTACTCGAGAGCATACTTCTTAGCACCAAAACAGTCGGACATTCCGGCCTGGGGCCGGACACTCCGGATACTCAAAGGAAATTAGGTTTTGGCTAAGTGCACGTGATAAATTTGTGTCTCTAACATAGAAGATTGTTGAGCAATTGAGCACTAAGCTTTCTCACCAGCATGTCGACACACCTCTCTTTATAGTACGGCGTTCCTATACTCAAAAGAAATAGATTGAAACCTCATAGAGAATAAAATCTATAGAGATCTTCAATAGAACATACGCCGTCTTCTTTTCTTTACTTTTTGGGGGGTCGTCAATGCCGACTGTTCTTCACAAGGGGACTAAAACCTGATTGTGCACTCATTGAAAATATTAGTCCCTTAATCGTTCGTCATCTAACACCAAAATAAAATTAGGGGCCTAGATGCACTTTCAACCTCCCTCTTTTTGGTGTTTGATGACAACACGATTAAAGCTTCGATAAAAAGATATAATGAATTTATTTTTGGATTCTCGGATATATGATGAGCTCCCCCTAAATGTGTGCATGATAGATTTGCTTGGAATACTAATGCACGTATTCTATTTGGGATTGTGAGAGCTCCCCCTATATCTTTGAATCCGAAGATTGTGCATAGTGACAATATAGCATATTTGAGAGTTAAAAAAAACTATGCACAAGATTGATATGACATGGATGACGATAGACTTGAATAGCACATATTATGTCACATAGTCTCCAATAGTTAAGGACAAGGTTCAAATAACATAAACTCAAAAGAACATAAAGCACCTAGGTTCAAACACATAACACATGGCATAATAACAAGCATAACAAAAGGAATCCTCCAACCCCAATCCTAGAAGCTTCTCTCCCCCTTTGGCATCAAGACACCAAAAAGGAAGAAATGCCTGGGCTAATGAGCTCGCGACGATGAGGCTCCTCCAGCATCGAACTCGGCTGCTCCTCCCGGCGGTGGTGAAGGTGACAACGGAGGAGAGTAGAAGGGGTCGGGGAAGACTTCCTCTTCACTGGGAGCATATTCTGAGCCCTCAGGAGATGGATTCATGTTCAGCTGAGTCATGATTTGCTTCTGGCGGATAGCATTCTTCTTCAAAGTTTTCCTGTTTCTCGCATTCTGCATTGAGATGGACTTGCACATGTTGAAGATTGCTTTTATAGCATCCGAGGTTGAGCGGAGCATACCACGAGGAGGCGACTGTCTGTAAGCTCTTGGAATTTCAGCTGCTTTCTTTTACTTGGTAACCCTAGGTTGATACAAGACATGCTTGACTTCTTTGTGAAAGACAATACCGGTTGCATCATCAATGAGCTTCTGGATGTAAGGCGCATAAGGTAGTGATCTCTTTTGTTCCACCATGGCAAGCCTCATCTCATTGAAGATGAAATCAAACACATGGAAGCTTGTGTGTCTGTCACCCATAGCGTTGAGGAGGTTGAGAGTGTAACTCCGGATCTGAGATGCATCTCCTTCCTTAGGAGCTAGGGTGTGGTAGACCATCTTGTTCATTGTGTCATAGAAGGGCAACAAACCCACAATGTTTCCCAATACAAACGCTTGCTATGGTCATAGAATTGCATGATATTGTTGGCATTGAGTGATTCTAGAGTATGCAGCCTGTCACTTGTTCTATCATCAAATCTAGGAAGTCCCAAAGTGTGTGCAAACTCTGTGAATGTAGTTTGGTAATTCACTCCATTTGTCATCCAATGGATGGTCCTGCGTTTGTCCTTCTCAAAGAAAACGGTGGCATAGAATTGCATGATAAGCTCATCACACCAATTGTTTTAAAATCCCATGATGTCCTTGACTCCTTTCCGCTCACAAGTTTTGCGAATTCTTGGAAAGGCATCCTCATTTGCTTAAATGTATGCCCAATCAATAGCCTTTTGTTGGATGATCAGTTTTCCAAGTGCGAGAAGCACGGTCTCATAGCAATCTTGTTGCACCAATGTGAAGAACCTCGGATCCGTGGCATCCCTTTCCTACTCATATGGATTCACATTCCATCTCAAATGCTGAATCCTCGTCTTCTTCTCAATTTTATAGTTGATTGCTGCTCTCTAAAAATTTCCTCTTATGGGTTGGTGAATTCTGAGAGGTCCAAAAGCACCTTGGCGAGGAGGTGGAGAAGTAGGCGTATCCCTGTGAGAGCATCTCTCATAGTGTGCAGTCACGACTGGCCTGCTTGACTGATCAATTTGTTTCCCTCTTGATTTGGAGAGGGGCCTCTTCCCCATGGCCATCCTAGGACGAGGACGGATAAGATCATTGTCACTCGGGACGTAGGGAGCGTCCTCTTCCTCCTCAGTCCTTCTCTTCTTCTTCCGCTCAGCTGCTGCAGCCCTAAAGTTCATTTCCTCAGTGTCAGTGGAATACGCCCCATACTCTTCCCTCTCGAATTTTGACTCAATCTCATCTCTGGAAGACATGACACCTGTGAGGGAAATAGGGTAAGAGGAATAGATGAGAACACTTGGGCACAAAGACAGGATAGATTGAATAGACTTGTCGGGAGAACGGAATTAGGGTTGCTATTTCAGCACATCCGGAGTGTCCGGGCAAGCTAGTCCGGATACTCCGGGCGTGCTGAGACAGCCCCTGCTCCAGCACATCCGGAGTGTCCGAGGTAACTTATCCGGATACTTTGGATGGGCGGAGGCAGCCCTAAATCCGAGGTCAATGTGGTTGATTTCTCTACGAATTTTTGCAGACCAAGTCATGGAGAAGTGACATTGAGGGAATGGAAAGAGGTTTTGCCGGAGAAATTTCTGGTTTCCACAGAGGAATTGAGTGGGAGATCCGCGGAAGATTTTTCTTTGCCCTAACTTGGCGGAGGAAATGCTACGGCGTTGCACGGCGGGGAAGAAGGCCAGCGACGACGATGGATGGCGGAGGCGCACGGGAGAGGGTGAGGCGACGGCTGCTCGTCGGCTCTCAATAGTTAGATTTTCCTCACGCGGTGAAAAGTGGAACCGATTCACCGTGTGGGGAAAACTTAACCCGCTGTGAAACCTGACGCCCGGACATTCCGGATGGGTCCGGACATTCCGGGCCCCGGAGACTCCAGGGTAGAAATTTCGGAGACTCCGGATGTAGAAGTCAGAAGCTCCGGGTTTGCCTGAATGCTCCTCGGAAGCGTGTCCGGAGATTCCGGGGTAGAATGTCCGGAATGTCCGGGCATAGTGTCAAAGCCCACTGTTTTTAGATAGAATTGAATTTTTAATGAGAGGATTAGAGAGAAAGCACTAGGGATGACCTTGTGTACACTTGCCACATCCAATGAGCAACATCAAATCAATCAAAACAACACTTGGATGTGATTCAAGTAGAAATTAAAGGAAAATAGATACTATATTCAATAGATCTCCTTTTGAGTTGAAAATAGGAAACAAGTCGAATATAACCAAAAAGAAGTTTTGGTGGTGTTTCCACCATGTATGAGCTAATCTTAGCACTAAAGTCACTTATTCATTTGAGAACAGGACTCCAATATGCAAACTCAATTTTGTAATTTGATCAATATGAACATGATATAATTACAAACTATTGTTTTATTCACATTTATAGGATTGTGTCAATATATCAATAATTATGACACTCCCCCTATATGTTTATTTACATCTAAAGCACCAAGTCATCAAACTATGGTATATATATATGAATATGCAAGGATTCAAGCCAAGTTTTTAGAATTAATGATATTAAGTTCATTCCTTAACTCACAAAATCTATGTTCATCTAAGGGTTTAGTGAATATATCCACTAATTTTTTTTCCGTCCTTACATGACTTATCTCTATATCTCCTTTAGCAACATGATCTCTAAGAAAATGATGACGGATGTCTATATGCTTGGTTCGGAAATATTGGACGGGGTTGTTGGCAATTTTTATTGCACTTTCATTGTCACACAAAAGAGGCACTTTATCATAATTAATTCCATAATCCTTCAATGTTTGCCTCATCCACAACAATTGAGCGCAACAACTACTGGCGGATATGTATTCGGCTTCGGCGGTGGATAGGGCTACGGAGTTTTGTTTCTTGGAGGCCCACGAAACTAATGATCTACCTAGGAATTGCCATGTTCCGGAGGTACTCTTCCTATCGACCTTGCAACCCGCATAATCCGAATCCGAATATCCAATGAGATCAAAGCTAGAACCCTTGGGATACCAAAACCCTAAGTTTGAGGAATGAACAAGATATCTTAGAATTCTTTTAACCACCACTAAGTGACACTCCTTAGGAGCGGCTTGAAACCTTGCACACATATATACACTAAGCATGATATCGGGCCTAGATGCATAAAGATATAATAGAGAGCCAATCATGGAACGGTATACCTTTTGATCAACGGAATTTCCGTCAATGTTGAGGTCGAGATGGCTATTTGTTTGCATGGGGGTTCGGATGGATTTGGCGCTCTCCATTTCAAACCTCTTCAACATGTCTTTGACGTATTTGATTTGACATATGAACGTCCCCTCCTTGAGTTGCTTGATTTGAAATCCGAGAAAGAATTGCAACTCCCCCATCATTGACATCTCGAATTTTCTAGCCATCATCTTACCAATTCTTCACTGAAAGTTTTGTTAGTAGAGCCAAATATAATATCATCAACGTAAATTTGGCATACAAATAAATTATCATCTACTTTCTTAGTGAATAATGTGGTATCGACTTTTCCAACTTCAAACCCTTTCTCGACTAGAAAATCCCTAAGGCACTCATACATGCTCTAGGGGCTTGTTTTAACCCATAAAGTGCCTTGTGGAGTTTATAGACATGATTGGGGAATTTGGAATCTTCAAAACCCGGCGATTGTTCAACAAATACAAGTTCATTAATGGGTCCATTTAAGAAGGCGCTTTTTACATCCATTTGATATAATTTGAAATCATGATGAGATGCAAAAGCAAGCAATATGCGTATGGCTTCTAAGCGGGCAACGGGGGCATAGGTCTCACCGAAGTCCAAACCTTTGACTTGGATGAAACTTTGTGCCACTAACCTTGCCTTGTTTCGGATAACTTGTCCATCCTCATCTTGCTTGTTCCGGAAGACCCATTTCGTTCCTGTGACGTTTTGCTTAGGTCTTTTAACCAAGGACCAAACCTTATTGCGGGTGAAGTTGTTGAGCTTCTCATGCATTGCATGCACCCAATCCGGATCATCGAGCGCTTCTCGGACCTTAACGGGTTCAACACAAGAAACGAAAGAGTAATGCTCACAAAAATTAGCGACACGAGAGCGAGTTGTTACCTCTTTGTTCATATCACCGAGAATGTTGTCAATGGGGTGATCCTGTTGAACACATTGATGAACCCTTGGATGGAGCGGAGCTCGCGATGTTCCAACTCCTTCTTCTTGCTCAAATGATCCACTTGAGTCTTGAATGGAGTTGGATGGCTCAACTTGCATTGATTGAGTTTGAGTTTCTTGAGT
Organism: Stipa capillata; assembly: GCA_019208055.1. NCBI lineage: Eukaryota > Viridiplantae > Streptophyta > Magnoliopsida > Poales > Poaceae > Stipa > Stipa capillata. The sequence continues at coordinate 282,083 of JAGXJF010003351.1, forward strand.
CTCCATACTCTCTGTCGGTTTGATCTCTCCCAGAGATAGATTCTTGATTGCTTGTGAAGGATCGATGTCACCTACATCATTTAGATCAACTTGCTCTACTTGAGAGCCGTTAGATTCATCAAATTGCACATCACACGACTCCTCAACACAACCAGTGGTTTTGTTGAAGACTCGGTAAGTATGCGAATTTGATCCATATCCTCATAGAAAGCCTTCATCACATTTAGATGTAAATTTTGACAATCCATTTTTCCTATTGAGAATAAAATATTTGCTACCAAAGACTCGAAAGTAAGAGATGTTCGACTTATCTTTGGTAAGAAGTTCATATGGAGTTTTTCTTCAAGATGCGGTGGAGATATAACTGGTTGGTAGCATGGCAAGCGGTGTTGACGGCTTCCGCCCAAAAGCGATCCGATGTCTTGTATTCATCCAACATCTTTCTTGCCATTTCTATCAAGGTTCAATTCTTCCTTTCCGCCACGCCATTTTGTTAAGGGGTGTAGGGTGATGAAAACTCATGTTTGATCCCCTCCTCATCAAGAAATTCTTCAACTTACGTGTTCTTGAACTCCGTCCCATTGTCACTCCGGATGTTCTTGATCTTGAGTTTGAACTCGTTTTGAGCACGCTTTGCGAACTTCTTGAACTTCTTTTGCGTATCACCTTTATCACTCAAGAAAAATACCCAAGTATATCTAGAATAATCATCAACAATGATAAGACCATATTTATTACCTCCGATGCTAATGTAAGCAATGGGTCCGAAGAGATCCATATGTAGGAGTTCTAATGGTCTTGAAGTCGTCATTACATTCTTCGCGAGATGATGAGCTCCAACTTGCTTCCCGGCTTGACATGCACTACAAATTCTATTCTTATCAAAAGTAACACCCGTTAGTCCTAAAACGTGTTCGACTTTTAGAAGTTTGCTCAAAATCCTCATACCAACATGGGCTAGTCAGCGATGACATAACCAACCCATGCTTGATTTAGCCATCAAGCAAGTCTCAAGGCAAGATTTATCTGAGGAGAAATCTACAAGATAAAGTTTGCCTTTCATGTGACCCTTGAAGACTATCGAGGAATCGTCTCTTCTAAAGACGGTCACGTCAACATCGGTAAATAGACAATTAAACCCTAATTTACATAATTGAGATACGGAAAGCAAATTTTAATTGAGAGACTTGACAAGTAGCACATTTGAAATGGATAAGTCATTTGAGATTGCTACTTTACCAAGTCTCATTACCTTTTCCTTGGCATCATCGTCGAAAATGATGTTTTCATGAGGTGATCCTTCACTTGTCAATTGTGAGAACATACTCACTTCTTGTCACACCCTGATTTTCAAAATCTGCATGCCAACATGACCTTGCATGTAGTTAGGGCATTTCTGATAATGCATGGACCCAATACAACCGAACCCGCCACACACGCACCATATACTAGACTAAACCCTAATGCGGGAACACCCTTTAACCAGGCACCTACACTGACGGCACCCTACCATCGGATGGTCCCGAGCCAAGATGGAAGGATTCCCAAGGATCCCTATATCTCCTTCCCACCTTACCACACTCCGGAACCCTAGATCTATGCCCTGATCCCTTACTCCCTATTAGATCCAATTTCGACCAAAACCCTAACCGCGTGATCTACTACTCTTCGGCCTCTATAAAAATTCTGGAAAAATTCGTGAGGCAACTTAATAATATCCTCAAATCAAATATAATATAAAATAGGAACACCCAGTTCAAAAATATTTACTTATGGAAATAATTATCTTAGGGCAGAATTGTGCACTGAACTACAACCCCTAGAACTAAATCTCGGAAAATCCCAATAAAATTCTATAATGATCCTCATCTCCCCAGAAGCACGATTATGCAAAAACACGAGCACCTCATGTTCAAAAGATTAGTGGCTACCACCATCGAACACCTTCACTGAATATGTTCCGTCACATGGAATCATGAGCAGGCTTTGGTAGGAGAGGCTCTAAAGGCTTGTGGAGCTACCTTACTGTGTTCCCTCAGCATACCTACTTCATAAATTCTCCGTCCAGTCTTTCTCCTTGTCCTGTCCATTAAACCCTAGCGGATGGAATATCGGTCATTCAAGCTCACCATCCTACCTGTGCAAAACAGTGCCTAACCCTCCCTATTCCCTCTGAACACGTCCTCACCCTCCCCCTGACCGAGTTTGGCACCTCGGGGTGCACTGTGCACACCAGGGCGCGCCGTGCCCTGCTAGGCACGCATTGGGCGTGCACCAGGGAGGCACAGCTCGCGCCCACAAGCACAGCCCTATGCTGGCCGTAGGCATCAACGCGTCGGCCGTCAGCTGCCACCCGCGTCGATCATCGTCGAAGCACCGCCCCACGCGCCGCGTTGCACCGCGTGTTTCCAACTATCCTCCCCAAGCGTAGAGCCCTGGCCATGTCACAGTGGCACCAAGCAGTGGCAAGCGCGCGCCCCGGCAGCCGTACTCGCGCCGAACGCCGATTCACCGCGCCGCTCACCGTTTAGCACCGTCAGCCTCGTCGACGCATGCCACAGCATTCCCTGGTCCCATTTTTGCATCAGTGAGCCATCGATTCATCCCCGAGCCGTCCCATCGCCATGACCAGTCACCAGCAGCGGCCGCCTCAGCCCGGGGCTCCTCGCTCCGCCTATATGAGGGCACTCCGAGCCCATGCCTTCTCACCCAGCCCCCCTAGCTACCTCTCGAGCCAAAGCAGCAACAAACTTCCCTCTCAAACCTCCTCCAATCTTCCCCTCGCTCAAGCCCTTGTAGCCTCGGGTCCAAAGACATTGAGCAAATGAAGGCCTGATTAGCTAACTCCCTAGCTCTATCCTCCTCCCCATGCCCTCTAGAGCAAAACCCCTCAGCCAATTTCCGAATCCATCAACCACAGCCGGAAGCCCTCTACCTCGCCGGAGTTCAACCCACTGACACCGGCGCCACCGGACCCAAGCAGAAGGGAACCTCGGTCCATCTGACCGGCGGGACCCCATCGCAGAACCCGACCCCGGAAGGTAAGCACGCTCCCATCGTGGGCAGCGGGCCTAAGTCCTTTGCCGGGCCTAGACTCAGGGTAAGTGGAGGCGCATCGCCTCAATACGCCTCCGACGTCACCGGTTAGCCAGGAAACCGGTCCGATCCATTCCAACCACTCGCAAACCTCGGTTTGTTCGGTTCAGCAGCCAATTGACCGGTTCCTTAAAATCTTTTTCTGGTTCCTGTGAAGGAAAAATATTTCCTAGCTTTCTATTCAAACAAAAATACAAATTTCCAAATCATTCAAGTTCAAACCAAGAGCATTGCATATAGAGCTAGTTATTTCTTTTTTTTTAATCAACATATGCGCTGTATATTCCATTTTCAGAGCAGCCAAAGTAAATCTCTGATACCATCTAGTAGGCCTAAGTGTCTAAAGAATTTGCAAAAATAGTAGAGTAAATGATTTGAGCTACGGTCTTAGTTGCATGACTTTCTCCCGATTGCACAAACTTTCAAATTAGGTCGTAACATTATCCCGAGATTTTCTTTGCTCTTGGCCTAAGCTCCAGGATCAGAATTCCACATATACCCCTCCTAGGGTCCATTTAAGGTGCTCATGAGTTTCTTGACCTAAGGGTTGAAAGGTCGGTCCGCCTCCCAACAAACCCTAAACCCTAATTCGATCATCTTAAGACCAACACCTTTGTTGCTTCACTCTAATAGTATCCTTTCCTGTTGAACATACCTATTATTTGGATTTGCTGGAGTTGCCGGTTTGATTCTTATTCGATATTTCCCCGACGTGTAGTTGACGGAGTGAGGTACGTGCACCAGGAGGAACCGGACTCACCCCCACGCCAGGAACGGGAGTAGGAACTGCCAGGCAAGCATTCCCACCTTGATCATATCGTATCCCATATGTGCGAAAATTTAATTATTTTGTTTGCAACTCCGCATGTTATGTGAATATCAAGGATATTTTATGCTAGACCTAGTTACGACCAGTAGTTACATATGACATAGGTCTGAGAATCCGACCCTTGTAACCCTAGTTATAGCTAATCGGTTGTCACATGACCGGCAAAATAATAAGGATATAGGCATTAGCCATGCTTAGACCTGCTATAGTTGAAAACCAAATTTGTTCGGTTTATACAATCTTCCTCGGACATGGGATTAAAACCCCCGGATTGTAAGTGCTTTTCGGGGTGATGTTTTGAAAGTGGATTGTTGTCAAAACCCTAAACAAAATGGGAGATGATTATGATTCGGGTAAGAATTGTAAGGGCGATTCGGGGATGATAGAGTAGCAGGTGGTAGCCTGGTTATCGAGGACAAATATAGAGTCTTGCTCGAATCAGCCAAGGACCGAGCCTAAGTGCCGCTAAACCAGTTCCACACCGTACGTCCACATGGCCTTTATGGGAAGGACTTGACTTATTGCCCCGTCAAGTATTAGAGCCTGGACCCGTGGGCAGTAGGGAGTATGTGACTAGATGGATTGAGACCTCTAGAGAGCCTCCACCGCATGGCGTAGAGAGTTGTTCAACACAAAGATGAGGAGTTCCTCTTTTGAGTCCGCGGGACAAAAGAAAAGTTGGGAGAATCATCCAGCGGGTCCAGTTCTAGTATGACAACGGGCGAAACGTCTCGTTGTAATATCCCTGTCAGTATACGTTGCAAAGTGTACCCAGAGTGACTTACATCTTGTGGGTAAAGCCGTACAACATTTGTAGAGTGTTAAAAACTATTCGAATAGCCGCGTCCTCGGTTATGGACATGAACTGGCAAGGCCACACATTGGTTAGACTGAGTTTTGTTTGCAAAAACTTGTGAAATGGACTAAGGACGTGGGCATGATGTGTCCACAGAGTGCAAATTAAGCTACACGGTCGGTAGCAAGGAATTGCAGAAGGAAGGAGGCCAGTCGTGCTACCAGGGGTAGTACGGACTGGTGCTTCAGGCTATAGATGGCGAGATGCAGGAATATCAGATTGAGGCAAGAAAAAGAGGTAGCGGAGGCTACCTCATGAAATGTTATGTTACTTGTAGTACTTCTGATTTCCAAGAATGCTTTACAATCTACTATTCATGTATTTACTTTAAAACTTACTTTTCCGCTCAACATGAGACCTAGAATAGAGCTGCTCCTTTGAAACAACCACTGCATGAACTATTACCGTAATACCATCCTGTGGGCTTGCTTGCGAGTACATTCAAAGTACTCACCTGACTTGTTGATATGACCAGATGAAGAGAAGTACCTCTCCGACGACGATGATAATGGCTTTGAGGGCTAGGGCGTTACCCCAGTCAGTTGCCTGTGGTTCGGCATATTGATGGACGAACTACCACGTATGTCATTTCCGCTGTTGTTTAATTCGGCCAATGGGCCCAGTTTGAATGAATTAAGACCATAATGGCTATTTGTGTAATAAAGGATTCGGTATTGTATGACGATGTTAACAAGTGCTTGTGTGTACTAGCCACTGATCATGGGACTAGTACGATTAAACACAAGGGTTTATCCAGCCTAAAAACCGGTATGCCACACTTCTTCCACTGGAGGAGTAGTCCTACAAAATAAGTTTATTTCTTTGATTTAGGTACCCATTTTTGCATGGGTCCTTGCATGTTAGTCACAAGAATTTTGGGCACCCAAATAGTGCTCTTTTTAAGCCTGCTATTCCTAGGTCCAACGTACTTAGCGTGGATGTTTTCATCTTTGCCTTTCCTTAGGACATAGGAGGCATCAAAAGATCCACCGCCAAATGTCTTACTCATTTGACGCTTCTTCGTCTCATGGCCATTGAAATGGAGTGTTTCCACTTGCTTACCTTTGCCATACACGAACTTCGTCTTAGGATATTGTTGAGGCAACCAAGCTTTGTCATTTTCATTGAATTTTAGAGTGAATCCAAGTCTTCATGGTTGAAGTTTTCAACTTGGTTGCTCAACAACTCCTTGAGGGCCTTACTACTCTTGTGACATTTCAATAAGCCAAAATGAAGCTGAGACTTTAGCTTAGCATTTTCAATTTTTAATTCTTCATTGTTGACTTTTGAGTTAGTGTCACATTTTGAGCATGGCACATTTATATGATCAATTAATGAGGCTTGAAGCTTATCATGTGCAATGACAATATTTTCGAGCAAATTCTTAGTTTTGAGATAACCAAGTTCTAATTGAGCATAATCTTTCTTTAAGCATTCATTGGTTCTCTCAAGTTTCTTCTTAGTGGCTTTGTTATCATTAACAATCTTTATCATTGCATCACTTTGTAACCGTTCTTTAGTTAGTTCCTTCTCAAGATTAATATCATTCTCTTTTTCATAAATAAGTAATTCTTTTTGTTTATCTAGAGTATCCATTTGCTTATCTATTATTTCTTCATGAGCTTCAATAGTGGTTAACAAATGAGATATTTTAATCATGATATTTTTATCAAGAGAGGTAATCATATCATCATCAAGTAAATCATCCTCACTATCATTATCGATATCACTACCAAGGTTTAATAATGCAAGAGAAGACTTTTTGAGAGATGGTACCTTGGACCTTTTTGCCATAAGATAAATAGGTGATTCGTCATCACTCGAATTATCGAAGAGTGACTTTGGTGGCGAAGAAGCATCAATCGCTATTTCGGCAATACCATCATCATCTTTACTTGAGGAGGAGTCGGAGTCGGAATTCCACTCTTCACCAATATGTGCTTGAGCCTTGTAGTCCCTTTTGGAGAACTTGCTCTTCTTGTGGACTTCCTTTTTCTTTAACCTCTTCTCTTTCTCCTCATTCTTGTCTCCTTTCTTGTTGGGACAACTTGCAATGAAGTGGTCAAATTCACCACATTCAAAGCAAGCTCTCTTTGGCCTTCTTGTCTTGGTCTTGCCGAAGCTTTTTCATTTTTCACCTCTATGGCCAAAGCCGCTTCTCTTCAAGACTTTCCCAACCTTTTGACAAATAGAGCCATCTCTTGCATTCCTTGTTGAAGTTGCTCCATTTGATTTTCTTCTTCATCTTCACTTAAGCTTTCTTTAACAACTTGCTCGACCTTCAAAGTTATGTCATTTTTCTTTGAGCTTGAGTTTGGCTTTGTGAGTGTACGGATCTCATGAGCTTCTTCGTCCATTAGGTCATGAGCAAGGATGCGCCCAAGGACATCATGTGGAGTTAGCTCATTGAAGTTTTCCTTCTCCCGAATGAGTGTGACCAAGGTCCGAATCTTGGGAGCAATAGCTCGGAGCATCTTCTTGACAACGTAGTTGTCGATCATCTCTTTGCTTCCAAGTCCCTTGATTTCATTGAGTAGATTGTTGAGACAGGTGTACATCTTGTTAGGTGTCTCTTGATCTCCCATCACGAATCGATCAAGCTTCCCTTTCAACAACTCTAGCCTTGACTCATGGACGGTAGAAGTACCTTCATGAATCTCCATGAGAGTAGTCTAAATTTCTTTAGCACTCTTAAGAGAACACACCCGGTTGAATTCATCTCCACTCAATGCTCCAAAGATTGCGTTGACGGCTTGAGCATTGTAGTGAATGAGTCTATCTTCATCGGCCGTAGGGCTATCCTCATTTCCTACAAAGTAGCCATTTTGTACTATTCGCCAAATGGCGGGGTTAAGAGATATCAAATGCATTTTCATTTTATGTTTCCAAGAGGCATAGTGAGTTCCATCAAAGTAGGGTGCTCTACCAGATGATCCACCATAAGAATAAGTATTGTAAACATTTGGAGAAGGAACATTTTGATATGAGGGAGCACTACCACTAGCACGTCCACTACCCACTCCCGAATTTTCGTGCGACATCTTGGGCTCTCTAGGCGGTGAAACTCTAACAAGAGAGACCTTGCTCTGATACCAATTAAAGGATCAAGATGTCGGCCTAGAGGGGAGGGGTGAATATGTGACTAAATAAATTTAATCCAATGTTAATCAATTCTTTTACTTTTGTGGAATTAAGCTTGATTGATTAGCAAAGATGGTGATATTTAATATGAGTACTCAAATATACTAAGCAAGATAAATATGAGCAATATAAAGTACTTGCAAAGTAATTGCGGAGTTGAATAAGCAAGAGACAAAGATTTGTTGCCGGAGTTTGGATCCTTGGGGGAATCCTACGTCTCTGTTTGGGAAGCTCGATCACACGTGATCAAGAGCCGGCTCCCTCTCAAGCCTTTATCTCTCGAGGACGCTCTTGTGTCTCCTCGACTTCTTCTTGGTGATTCTTTCCTCTCGGAGGCGAATCCCGGCCTTCACAAGCTTCTTGAGGCTCACCACAAGGATGAGAGCTCTCAAGGACTCCTAGCCGTCTAGGAGACCCTAATCTCCAAGAGTAACAAGCACGTCGATTTGCTTGGAGATGAACTCAATTGCTGTAGTGCTCAACACTTTGAAAATCCTCACTCTTTTGAATCTCTCTCAAGAACAATGACTCTTAGCTTTAGAGGAGGAGAAATGGCTCTTTTGAGTGCAAGGAATGACTTTGGCAAAGAGTTGGGAGTGAATGGGGGAGGAGGGGTATAAATAGCCCTCTCACAGAAACTAGCCATTGGATTTGAAATAACACATCCGGACATTCCAGAAAACTTAGTCCGGATACTCCGGATACACAAAAATCCCAACGGTCAGAATCTTATAACACATCCGGACATTCCGGGTAGGTCCGAACATTTCGAACACCTATCTGAGAGTAGAGCCTCCAGGAACTTGGACACCCGGACATTCCGGGATAGGCCGGATACTCCGGGTACCGATACCCGGATATTCCGGGCATAGGCCGGATACTTCGGATACCCTCCCGAGAGCACCTCAAACAGGGTCTGGATACTCGGACATTCCGGGCTGAGGCCGGACACTCCAGGAACTTACCCGAGAGCATACTTCTTAGCACCAAAACACTCGGACATTCCGGCCTAGGGCCGGACACTCCGGATACTCAAAGGAAATTAGATTTTGGCTAAGTGTACGTGATAAATTTGTGTCTCCAACATAGAAGATTGTTGAGTAATTAAGCACAAAGCTTTCTCACCAGCATGTCGACACACCCCTCTTTATAGTACGACGTTCCTATACTCAAAAGAAATAGATCGAACCCTCATAGAGAATAAAATCTATAGAGATCTTCAATAGAACATACGTCGTCTTCTTTTCTTTACTTTTTGGGGGGTTGTCAGTGCCGACTGTTCTTCACAAGGGGACTAAAACCTAATTGTGCACTCATTGAAAATGTTAGTCCCTTAATCGTTCATCATCTAACACCAAAACAAAATTAGGGGCCTAGATGCACTTTCAGTATGAGGATGGCACGTTTGACTTTTCCCTACGAAGTTACTCCATGGTATATTGTGTATTAGCGGTAGTAATAGGTTAGTTGCCTGCATATTTGGTTGGCAGTCACATTAGGTGTTAAAGTTAGAGGAAGCTTTGAGAAAACTTGTTAATTATCAGTTGTCTAAAATTTTCATAAATCTTAATCAACTAAAATTACATATTATTTAGTCTATTACAGTCTTGAAATTGTGTTTTTAGCAAAATGTTGCTATAATTTTTAATCCGTAAGTTATATAGAGTGGTGGAGATGAGAATAATTTGATGTTGATCCAAAAGATTAAAAATGCGATCGTGATATTAAAAAGAATTAAATAACTTAGAAATAGACAATCTCAAATAAATAAGTATGTAGTAGTCCTCATGGAACATATTTTAGAAAAACAGTTACATTTTTTGTTTAGAACAGATCAGTAGACTTTTCTGTATTTTTCTAGTATTTTTCAATTAAATATGTATGATCTCCTTTATTTTTCTGATATTTTCTACGAAAGCATGAGAGGTGGAAAAGCATAGTGGCCAAAACAATGCAAAATATCCAGTGAAGTTATCAGAAACTAAGGAATTACCATATGTTTAGAAGAAACACAAGAGTCTTGGCACTTTACAGTTCAAATGACAAAAGAATAACAGAGTTTTTTCTTCTTCAAAAAAAAAGAACAGCAGGGAAACTAGAGTAGAACTAGAGACGCATCCTCCTACTTCCTACAGCTCTTCCAGGCTCAAATCATCATCGCAGAAAGCCAGAAAGTCCTAAACTAGCACACATAGTTCTGATTAAGCACATGGCAGTTACCGTTGTCCTAAATTCAGGCCAGACTTACACCCAAGGTGCCAGAACGTGCTGGTGACCCGGGAAAACACGATGCGAAAAAAAAATCGGGGCGATCCTATCCATTGACGAAGTAACTGACGGTCGAAATGGACGCGGCAAGCTTATCAGTGGCAGTGGTTGAAGCAGAACTCCTTCTGGGCACCGCATGAGCAGGTCACGCGCACCACCACCTCGGGGCCTGGACACGCCGCCGGCGAGGTGGGGCCCTCTCCGACCACTTGCGCATCCCGCTCCTGTGCAAGTGTAGATTTCACTTCAGCAAGGCAAATTTACCAAAATGCTAGAAAGAAACTGACGAGACGGATAACAATCGCAATTAACTGAAGAATACATCGATGGAACCGAACAGAATGATCATGCCGAAGTGTACATCCATATCACCACACAAAATGTTTGAGAAAATCATGTGGAACGGTGAGCAACGAAAGAACCGGAAAGTGGGATAAAGATTACCCGTTTGCTCGCCTTCTCCGCCGAGGACGACCGCCTCGTCGGCGATGTGACGAACGTGCAGCACGTCCCGCCGGGGGACCGGTACGGCGACGACGAGCGGGGTGCGTCGCTGGCGGCGACGATGGCCTTCTTGGCTTCCTGCAGCTGCAGGGACCGAAGCCGGCATGGTCAGAGGCGCGGAAGGCAAAGAACTAGTAGCAAACAAGGAAATCAGGAACCGGACCGAAGATGCAGAGGATCGAACAGGAACGCGGAAGCTTCATGATGCGTACCTGCTTGCTCGCCTTCGCCGGCGAATTGAGGAACGTGCAGCACGGCCTGGCCGACGACACGGACAGGGATCCGCGACGCTGGGGCTCGCTGGTGGCCAACGCTTCCGTCTTGGCAACCTCATGCGGCGGCAGGGTGATCTGCAGCTGCTCTTCCCACTGCCGCTGGCTCCTGCGGCGCCGTGACCAGAGGGTGCTCCCCTCGGACTTGCGCACCGGCGAGGCCGAGAGCACGAATGGCGGTGAGACGACAAGACCGCCGCCGCCGCTAACACCTGGGCCCGCGGTAGACAACTCCCTAGCTGCCGCGGACGCTGGAGAACCTGTGCGCCCGAACGCCGGGTCCGGAGAAGCCAAGAAAGCCAATACCCCGCCGTCGTTGCCGTTGGATCCTGTGCGCGCCGGCTTCGGGGAAGCCAAGAACGCCAAGGCACCGGTTCCCTTGGAGCCCTTTGGGCCCGGCGATAACGGCGGCTGAGAAGCCAAGATCCCAAACGCGCTGCTCGCGGTGGAGCCCATGGGCGTCAGCGGTCGCTCCGTCGAAGCCAAGAACGCGAGGGCGCCGCTGCGGTTGGAGGCCGCGGGCGCCAAGGGCTGCTCCGACAAAGCGCAGAACGCGAAGCTGCCGTTGCTGCCGCCTCCGCTTCCGCGGGTCGGCGTCAATAGCGCCGACGAGAAAACGCTGGTGGTGCACGCCGTTCTGGCCGGGCGGGAAGGCGCGGGCGCGGAGGAGAAGGGGGGCAGCTCGACCAACATCTTCTTGCGCGGGGAGAAGGCGGGGAAGAGGCAGCGGCGCTTGCGGCCGGCGACGCAGGGATCGGAGAAGGCAACCGGCGACTGGTCGGCCTCGATGCGGAGCTCGGCGAGGTGGTGCTGCGGCTGCGGGGTGTGGAAGGAGGGGTTGGCCACCTCCATGGCTGCGGCGCGCGCGGTTCTTGGCTTCTTGGGTGAAGATGGGCAGAGCCGCAGAGGCAGGCAATTAGTTGTTGAAGCCGGGGGTCCATTCATGCTTTTATAGTGTTGTGATGTGATGTCTGAAGTGAAGTGTCCGACTAGAGAATTAGCCGTCTCTGAGGTAAAGGATTTTACATGAATTTTAAAGGAATAATATTCTATATAGTTCCCTATAAAGCCTTCTGAAATAGATGAATAAGTCTATAGGATTCAACATTCTATGTAATTGAAACGTTAGGCAAATAAGTTACAATTTTCTCTTTTAAAAGCTTGAAATTACCACATTAATTAAAGAAAAACATATAAACACATGCACATTTATTTTGATGAGACTAGCTTATAATGGCGCAAATTAATTAAATACATGTTAAATATGTTATAACCCATCTATTTGGTTATCGAGCCATCAACCTCAGAAAACCCTGACACTGATCCACTTCGACCATTAAATCTACACCGGACTTCAAAAAATACGGCCGTCCTGCGCTACAATCTTTTCCATCTTCCTTTACTCCAAGCGATCTCAGCTCGATCAATGCAAGCCAGTTACCACAAATTCTCTAATGGTAAATTTTCTCCGCTATAATTCAGGTCCACCTCGATTAGTGGCATATCTCTTTCTTATTTTTATCCAAATAATGTGGTGGCTTCCTTTACTATTGAGTATGATATTATGTTATGATACTTTTGGCTTTTCCAAACGATTAAAATAAGTGAACTTAGCAAGGTTTGAAACTAACCCTTAATTCTACAAGTGGATAGCCATGATTTGTATGAAAACCTAAACGAATTAAACAGCTTAGCTAAACCGGTCCACTCTTTTCAGCTCCCCTTCTATTTTCATCAAATTATTCTTATACCACATATTCTTATGAAATGTGCTATCATTTGTGCCTTCTCTTGCAATCATGTACAATATTCAACAAGCCATATTATCACTCGATTGTATGAAAATGACAATAATGATCTTCTTAACAAAATATGAATACAACGACCTTAAAATTTAAGGCCTTAGTTTTGTTGCATTGGGTTCACATGTCTTAGTTTAGAATTGTTAGAAGTATAGATACGTAGTCACATAACTGATGGAATCCCTTTTTTATGTTAGTTATCCAAATGAAAGGCTCGTACTAACCATTATTTTTTCCCTCTAACTATTTAGATTTATGTCGGCATTCTGAAGGTACATACATGAATAATTTTGTTTTCTCTTTCTAATAATTTAGATTTATAACGTGACTCTATTGGTACACATCGGACGACATATTAAAGAACTAATAAGCAATACATGAAAAGACCCATGTCACTATTTTATAAACCATCTTTCATGATAATATCGTCAAAACTATTGGCACGATCATAACTATTTTACTCAGATCTATAAGTACATCTATTTATATGCAAAATACATGTTGCTTAAAAAGACCCATTTATGTGTCATCATCATGGGAGAAATAGAATTCAAAACACAAAACCAAAAAGGTGCACATGGTTTCCCTGCAATTTCAGCCACATCGGTTCCATTAGCCCAAACCGAAAGTGGCCTCCGAAAGACGATTTTGTTTCGCCCTCCGCTGTTATATCGACGCCCACCATTAGCTTAGCACCACCACCTTCCGCTCGTCCCCCATCTCCTCCTCCTGTCGCTCACTTATCCCGACCTAGGGTTTCGCCGCAATCCGCACCGTCCCCGGCCCTCGCCTCAGATCCAGCCGCCGGCGACCCCCGATCCTTGCCCGTCTCCCGCCGCCGATCCCGCCGAGCTCCGGTTCGCCACGCCCGCCAGCGACGCCTCGTGCTCCAGCGCCTGGACGCGCGGGGGGCAGATCTAGGGTTTGGGGCCCCGCGTGGTGCATGAGAAGGACACTAGGATCTGGACCGCATGGAGGTTGAGGCGCCGAGGAGGGATGCGGCGGCGCTGGACCCGGAGCTGCTGCAGCTGCCGGAGCTCGCGCCAGGCGCGCTCCGGGAGAACTCTAGCATAGCCGAGGCGCTCTACTCGCAGTGGCTCGCGCTGCCCGAGTCATCCAAGCTGGTAGCCTCTCACGCGCCCTCTCGCTCTCGTGTGCTCCTTCGGACTTTTTCCTAGATTGGCGCGGTTCCTGCGTAGTTTTTTTGCGTGGTTTGTGTGATCTCGTGCTGGAACTCGTGAAAAATGTCGTTGGAATGCTTGCCTTGGTGGCGCTTTTCTGTTGTTCGTCTGTCGTGGTTTAGATTGCCGTGTTCATAGCACACTTGCGAGCTTGTGCTGAGGATACAGTACGATGGAGTTTGGTAGATCAGGCTACCCATGGGAGATTGCGAATGTAGTGCATTTTGCGGAAATATATACTTTGCCTGTTTGTGTAGGGTGCTTAGTTTCTGCTCTTCAGTTGCCCGTTTAATGGTTTGGATTGTCTTTGTTCGCACAATATTTTGCATATGTCTGTCATCTTGTGTTTGGAACTCACCAAGGTGTAATTCGGTAGCATGGATTTTAAATTTTTGTCTGTGAATTGCCTCGACTGTTGTTAGTGTGAGGTCTTGATTTTCCCGGGCTCTGTAGTTCAGTGACTTTCGACAGTTGGAGTGCCCCTTGCTAGCTGATTATCTGGTCTAGTTTATTTATTGTTAATTTAAGATAAAAGAGTATGAATGAATCAAGATTTGTGTGGCCAGGAGTCATACTATCTGAACTAATTTTGGTTTGTTCAAACTGATATGCTTACTAGTAGTTTTTGGGATGAGCTTTGGCCTTATGGTGATATGATAACCCAATGTTCGCATGGGTTTAGCAGAATGTGAATTCTAGGAGATGTATGGTAGTGATGCTGTTCAGAGATCTGAGTAGTGCTATCAAATCTTTGTTTTAGGTACAACGATTTGTGTCATTTTATAAGCCCAATGTGCTTTCTTAGAATAAAAATGTTTTCATTTTGGTTGAGGTCATTTTTGCCATAGTATACTGTGCTAGAAACCTAGCTTATGTTATCAGCTTTTCATCTTGTGTTACTTTAGATTGTGGTGCTCATAAGTTGGTATTTGTTTTTGTCAAGCAATTACTATAAGGACTTGAATGGAGGGACTGTTCTGTCATTTTCTTGGACTTATATTTTTGAACTTTTGGGGTTCTGTATGCAACGATAAAGGCATTCATCAAGGAGCTTGATAATAAAGCATGCTAACCTTTCTCCTTAGTGCATTCGCGGGATTTGAAGCTGATACTTCTTGGTTGCAGTCTGTTTGGGTGTTGCTTTGTTGATATGTGATGCTGAATGGCTTTAAGCGAGAGGGCCAAACTGTTGCTTGATGTGCATATCTTTTGAGTGTCCCCGGGCTGCAAAATTTGGGCACTGCAGATATAATGCAGTAAGGAAGTATAATATATAGCTCAAGAGGTGCTATGCCACCACTAGTTTCTTTATCCAATAGCATTTCCAGGAGCGGAAGTTGTAGATACATTGAATATTAAACCTTTGCAGCTTGTTATGCTAAGAAATAAGGATGTCCAGTTGCAGAGAGTAGTTAGTGACCCTAAGCTTGTTGTGGCATGTACTTTGCTGGCTAGAACTTGTTTATGGATTTAGTAAATGCATGAAACCTTATAAAGAAGAAACTCATGTTGACAGTATCATGTATAGTGCTACTTGGAGTAGTGTTATCAAGGTCTCAAGGCTTTACCACTGTTGTGCTGCTTGCTTTCCCAAGTGATGCTAGTATTCTTCTTGTTCTGTCTGCTTTGTTATGTTGTCTGTTGTATTTATTGAGTATAATAATGGTAGTGTTATACTTTTGATGGTGTCGCCATATCAACGACATGCTGTCAAATCGGGCAGCAGTGGACAACAAGGCTGTTCGCGTCGACTGGCAGTGGTTGAGAAGAGAGAGGGGCTCAGATCTGGCCTCTGGGTGACTCCAGGAAGAGAAGGCTCAGGCCTTGGAGGGAGCCTTAGATGCTGTCAATGTTGCTCTTTGACTCTTGCATCCGCCGCCGCTGCTGTCTGCTGCACGTCATCGCCTCACTGCTTTACGCTGTCTTCTTGCAAATATTCTTCCACCCTCGCCTCTCTGCTCTGCTCCGTCCTCTCCCTGATCTGCCCTACTGGTTGTTGCCCATCTCCCTCGTCTGCTTTGGTGCTCCCAATGGTGTGAAACCTGCTACTAGAGGAGGTGCTGCCCTGGGGATCTTAGGGCATGGAAGGAGGGAGTGGATGACTTGGATGGTTTTTGGGCTCAGGCAGGGTTGTTGGCTGAGTTAGCAGTGGGCCATCTCTCATCTATGCTCCAGTTTTTCTTTGTTACATGTGTGATATATGTGCTGATTAGGCTAAGCTAAGTTGTCTAATCACCACCGAGGAGGGCACCTAGGCATCCTGTCACCCCTAGGCCACTGTGACAACTATGTAGTGATGCATGTACTGGGCAATATGCTCCCTTTGTGATTATTTGTTTGAAGTTAAGATAAGCATGGTTTCAAACGGGATATAGATCCACTATATGGGCTGGCATCTTGCATGTTGTATTTCAGGCATTGCACAATATATAGTACCAAGGCGGATGTTTCAGATTTTAATTTAGCTTCCTACTGAGAGTAGTATATGCTTGAAATACCTCAATCTTCTAGGAATTCGAAACAAGTGTTTGATGTTCGTTCTATACTTGAATGGTTGCGTACTTCTATCGGCAAATGTAGTCTTGAGTAGAATATGCTGAACATAGATTAATTAAACAAGTTTTTTTGCAAGTCACACAGAGTCCAGTTCAATGTTGCAACCAATGTGGCACAGTGGTTAACCCTCAAAATGACCAAACAATATATCAAGTGCTACAACTGTAATTGGAATCGTGATGACAGTGTTTGAAGCAGTGAAACTCCCTAGTTTATTTGTGTTCTCTTTTCCTGGCTTTGGGTCACTGTGGACTTTTATATATCTAAGGGTGGTACACACATTGCAATTATAATTGCATGCCTACTGAGGTTCCCTTCTGTCTGAAGTGTTAAGATTAGCATAATCATTCTTCCTAAATTCATTTAATGCATTTTGGTGAAGTATACATGAAAAGTGGAATTGCAGTATTTATCTTTGCTCAGGCTATTGAAATCTTTATAACCATTTTATGATGCTTCTTGACTGCTTGTCTGCTTCTGTAGCTATTCTTAGATATCTGTTGAAGTGACAAAATGATGTTTCATAAACTTCATTTTACTCATTGTCAATAGTTGAAGTTCCCTTTCTTGATATCTGTTTGGTTCTATGGAGAGGGATGCTATTATTTTGGAAAGTAAAACTTCATTGCTAATTGTTGCGTGAAGAAAAAAGTAACTTTGTTTCTATGACGTGCTTCTGTGGGATGTATCATTCCTTACAAAATTTAGGTTTCTTGGCTGCTAGGTGAAGTCTTTGATTGAAGATGCAAAAGCCGGTGTTATACTGAATATCACTGGGAACTCTGCTAGCACAAATGCTGCTTCAAGTAGTTCTTTGCCGTCGATGTTTCCTGCTGGCAGTGCTCCTCCACTTTCTCCTAGGAGCACCTCTGGCTCTCCCCGTGTTATGAGACGAGGATCTGGAGCTGGACCATCATCCTTGGGATCTCCACTAAAATTAGTTAGTGAACCTGTGAGAGAGGTTATACCTCAGGTGCTTTTCATCTGTGCTTGCCACTATTATTGTAGTATTTACTTCCACTATAATTTTTTAAGCGTCTTGTTAAACTTAGTTCTTGTATTCAATGCATTTGCAGTTTTATTTCAAAAACGGGCGCCCTCCACCAAAAGATTTGAGGGAGCAATGCTTGTCTAGACTAGATCACCTCTTTTTTGCCGGGGAGGGGCTCCAGATTCAAGGTGAATATTTTGAGGATTTCATTTCTTTGTTTTCCACATTAAAATACTCTGTTAAGTTTGAATGCTTTATTTGTATCAGAATTCAGATCAGTCATAAAAGATATATGTAAACTACCGTCATTCCTATCTGGTGTTCTTTTCAAGAAGATTGACGCTTCATGCTCTGGAACTGTAACAAGGTACGGTGTTCATTCGATGTCTGAACCAATGTCTAAATTGTTGCATGTTTAAATATTGGGAACCACAGTTGTTTAATCAGATTTTGAGGACATGCCAAATACTTTATGTAGCTTATTAGCATATAAACTTACCAACCATAGTCAACATTTTAGTTGAACATTATTGACCATATGCTTATAAATTATAGCATAATTGTTCTTGTTTCAACTTTCAAGTATTGAAAAGTCTTTGAGATATGCAGGACTGCCTCATAGTGAAACCAATATCTGATATATTAATATTGTTACTCGTGTGTCTTTTAAATCCTTGTTATCTATTATGTCGAAGCGTGATTTTCTTGATTATATTCTTCTTTGCACAACCGGTGTTGGGAACCAGTTGGTTTCTGCTTTTTGTGGTTGGTGGTGGGAGGTGCAGCCCTCCAGAACTTGGATATTTCTCAGTTGTTGTAAAGAGATTGTACAAACTATTTGGCTGTACAAGGGGAGCAAACACGATACCTTGTATAGTACAATCAGCCAGACCAGAAGCAAGCAGAAGCTTATCTTTTCTGGACTAAGATGTCAGGTCTCATTAACCATATCCCCTAGTTTGATAATAAAATTTAATATAACCCAACACATGTGGTGTTTCATGGGTATTTAACAAATGTTGAAGAATGCCATGTGTTAATTGGTTCTAGTTGCTTTTGGTTAGATCATTTTGTTGTAAATCTGTCAATTTGACAATTTTGTTTGTGTCAACGGCCTTTTCTTGATTTCTTCCAACTTCCAAATTATGAAAAGTTGCAAAAGTAATTTCAGTCTTTTCCTCTTGTATGCTGATTATCCCCCCACAACATTAGTATCTATGTTTCAGATTTGACATGCGTACTCTCTGTATTTGAACTCAGGGATGCATTTGTTGATTACTGGATCAATGACAATAAGATCACAATGGATATAGCTAGTCAGATATTTGAAGTATTAAGAAAGCCGGGTTACAGTTATCTCACTCAGGTCAACATTTCTTTTTTCTGGTTTTTCTCAGTACTGAAGAAAAGTATATATGATTCCAGCTGGAAAAGATGCTGATTCTATATCTACTGTTTTATTTCTTTGATGGGAAGGCTAATTCTCCATTATTTGTACAGGAGGACTTTAAGCCTGTCCTAAAAGAACTCCTGGCAACTCACCCAGGCTTAGAGTTCTTACAAGGCACTCCCGAGTTTCAGGACCGATATGGTATATCTGTTAACCAAGTGAACTAGTAGCTAGCACTAGCAGCAGTAGTCTTATCTATGTGCATCAGATGTGCCTTTTGAATCATCTGTTCTTTAAAAAAGCAATGCTACTTGTAGCTTGATATATAATGGTTTTGGTTTGCAAATTCTCGTTGTTATGGTTTTTCTACGCAATCCTTTCAGATATCCTTTCTATTGTGTTGGTAGTAATGTCAGTTAGATGGATGTATAATCTATGAATAGGGCTAACATATGTCAAAAAATGACACATCAATTGCTTCATTGTTCTGTTTGTGTAAAGGTAATGAGAATCAAGTTGGACCTGAGGTACTAGTAGGGAAGTCCTGTACCTGATGGTATATTGGCATCCTTACACTTTGTTATTAGAAATTTAAAACTGACTGCGGTTTTGTGATATCAAGATAATATATGACTATATGGATTCTAATCTGTTTTGCTATAAACCTGTCTATGTCAAAAACACTTTGTATTGACATCAAAAAAATAAAAAATCTTTCTGACAAATATTATGCTATTTGAAGAACTTGTTACGCGGCTCATAGTAGCCAGGCATCCTCTGCTATGGATGTTGATATCTTAAGGGCAAATTTGCAATCTCAGTGCGATTCTTGTGTCAAACATTATGGGAAAGATTAAGGATTCCTTGTTTATTTGTTTCCCTTAAGAATCAATCTACCAATTTCTTATATTTTAGTCGTGAATGTCGGTATGCAAAAATACTCATTGATCGCTCAAAAACAACATATTATTGATTCTGCCATAAAGATTACATATTTTGAACCAATGCTAGTAATTTGCTGTATCTCATTCATCTGCTAATCATTTCTTAATATACTTCTCAGCGGAGACTGTAATATACAGAATCTTTTACTCCATTAATAGATCTGGAAATGGCCATCTTACCCTTAGAGAGCTAAAACGTGGAAATTTAATAGCTTCGATGCAGCAACTGGATGAGGAAGAGGATATCAACAAAGTGTTGAGGTAACTAATGCATGGAATTGTCCCTTGATGTCCATTTTTGCATGTATTGCCCACGCTCTCTCAGCAGAATAGTTCCTATTATACCATTACTATCTATTATGCCTTAACTCCTTACATGTGTTTTTGGTCATACATCTTAATTATGGGGTCATGATGACTCACAGGAATTCCTTGGGTTCAATCGATGCTATCTTTATGTGGTAAATATTGAAGATTTACATGATATTTTTTGCAAGGGTCTTTAATTTCGTCATTATCTGATGCAGATACTTCTCATATGAGCACTTTTATGTGATCTACTGCAAATTTTGGGAGCTGGACACAGATCATGATTTTTTGATTGATAAAGAGAATCTTATCAGATACGGAAATCATTCATTGACCTACAGAATAGTTGATAGAGTCTTTTCACAGGTTAGTCCCTTCCTAATTTATATTGAGAACTGAGAATCCTAGTTTGCCTAAATGTTGTTTTTTGTGTCCTTACATTGGTGGTTCTACTACTGCTCAGGTCCCAAGGAAATTTACAAGCATGACAGAAGGAAAGATGGGTTATGAAGATTTTGTTTATTTTATTTTGTCAGAGGAAGATAAATCATCTGAGCCTAGCCTTGAGTACTGGTAATCGTGTTCTCCTGGTCTGTATAATTGTCTTCTATATGCATTTGTACCTTTTGTCTTCAGGTTGCTTTAATAAGAAACCAATTTCATTCTTTGAATGTGTATTCTAAATGTGTGGTGGTCCTGCTCTTGTCCTGTTTGATCTCTAGGCATTGATGACAAACTAGTGAACTCCCAACAATTGATTCTTAAAGGGATGAGTAACATGTGATTGCTTTCCAGAATTTTAGCAAATCATAGTGAAATGTTGCTCAAAATTGCCAACATGTAGGTACTGTTATTTCTTTTTTTTCCCTGTAGCTACTTTTAAGTGGTCCCGGAAGGCAGGGTGCTTGTTTATAATTAAGTTGTGGCCTATATTAGCTTATTGTTTGTATTTATAGCATAGTCTGCAACTCATTATACTTTGTGATATAATACTTTTCTCTACTATTGAAACATGCCAAACAATTTTACAGGTTTAAGTGCATTGATCTTGATGGCAATGGTATTTAACTACCAATGAAATGCAATTTTTCTATGAGGAGCAGTTACATCGTATGGAGTGCATGGCACAGGAACCTGTGCTTTTTGAGGACATATTATGCCAAATGATTGATATGATTGGACCAGAGGTACAATCCTGTATATAATTGCGATGCATCCCCCTCCCCACCCCCTGGCGTTTGGAACAGTGAAATTCAATGGAAATGTGGAGGAGTTTCAATTTTTTTCCTGCAAAATTCTGGAGTTCCTAACAGGCCCTTAAACCGAATTTCATAAGCTTTTCCTTTTTGCAGAATGAGTGCTATTTTACACTGCAGGATTTAAAACGGTGTAAACTCTCAGGAAATATATTCAATATCCTATTCAATCTCAACAAATTTATGGCATTTGAAACTCGTGATCCATTCCTCATTCGCCAGGTAATCGTTACTTGCCATAATGTTCTGGAATCCACTGCCATTATTTAGATAAAAAGTTGGATAATTTTTAATTGCAGGAGCGTGAAAATCCAACTCTAACTGAGTGGGATCGGTTTGCGCATAGGGAATATATTAGGTTGTCCATGGAAGAAGATGGTGAAGATGCTTCAAATGGAAGTGGTGATGTGTGGGATGAGTCGCTTGAAGCTCCATTTTGAATTATGTGAGTGTTGCTATCTACTGTTTTTGGATGAACTTACAGAACTTGAGACAATGCCTAAAAACTAGAGCATGGGCAATGACCGAAAGTGATCAGAATTTAGAATTTTGATTCTACTGGTTAAGAAAATTTGCATCTAATTAATATATGCACTTTATCATGTTATTTTACTGGACTACTTTCAAGAATGAAATAATTGCCTGAATCCTGCCTATGCTTTCCCAAATTGCAACGTATGTATATTTTTGCTTTTCATAGGCAAACCTCTCCTACAAGTTTGAGTTCTGTAAACTTGACCCAGCTATATGAAAGAAAAATATTTTTTAGTTTAAATTGAATAAGAAAATCAGCTGTTTACCTTGTTCAAAACAGTAATGTTCTCCATCTCTACAATTAAGAGATAAGTGTAGGCAATTTCTTAAGTTCTATGTCTAATAATAAGTAATGCTAGTATGGGTTCACCAATAGCAGTAAACTGAATCGTGATTGAGCGATTAACAAGAGACAACGATGTCCATGCTTGTCAAGCAGAACATTGATTATGGTGGCATCAAGTTTCATAACTTGTTTCTGGCCCCCTATCCGCCACATGGCTCTTTCTCTCTCTCATATAAGCTGGTCTGCGGTGCAGATGGGATGGTTCTTGAGAGAGCATTTCGACTAACCTGCATCTTTCCCGCCATAACTTGTTATTTTTATTAAGATGAAGCTTCTACAAATTATAGGAACCCAAGCCACATGAGATGGTTTGGAAGTAGCAATTTCCAAGAGAATGATCCGATTGATCTGACAAAATGATTCAACAATTGTGTAACTATTTGCTCTTAGCACAAGTATATTATCGTTTTTTATTATTCATATTTTTATCCATTGTCATGTACTTGGCCTGATAATGTTGTGGACATAATCCTTCTGTCCTTGGACATCACAAAACTGGCAGTTGATACAAGTAATTGTAGATTTGAAAAGAAAAACCAATCATGATATGTTTTGCAATTGTCATTTTTGCCATTAACAGGTCTTACTTCCTGAATTTGGTTGGATATGGATGAAATTGGTTGGGAAGTCGAAGAAATATAAAGGTTTTGGCTAGCCTATGGAGGTCATTGCAGGCTTGCAGCAGTTTCAGTAACACTAAAGACTACTTATGAGATTTACTGTGCAGGTCTGATTCGATATTATCAGTTGTGCAGTTGTGCAAACAGTTTTGCTTGGCAGGAAGAATGGGAAGTTGATGTGGGCGTCCTGCATTGTCAAGGCAACAACGTCAAACAGTCTCAAGTGATGCTAAAGTAGGGGACCTTTCGTGGTCTGCCTGTTTCTCTTTGTGTTCTGATTGTTCCTTTAGGGGGATGTCAGTTTATTCAATTACTGTGCTCAAATTTTGGAGCTGAACTGTTAATGTTTGGCTGCCATTTTCTTTGTTAATTTGTGGAAGTGCGAGCAAGCAATTCCATCATTAACTTCGATCATGGTATGCGGCTTTCTTTTTGCTTTCTGTTCAGTTCAGTATGGTGTTTCGTAGTTGTTGCGATTCTCCGTACTTTTGGGAGGAAAGATAAAGAGACCTCAAGACATGGATATCTGTTGTCGTTTGTAACATTAACAAGTAACTGTGCATGGGTGCAAAAAATTTAAACAAAAAGGTAGATTTCATTGTCAATCCAACCCTTTGTCGCAGCATAAACTCAGAGGATGTTTAGTTTGCACATTGCTCTATGGCATCTGATCTTGTGCGTTTTCTAAGCAGTGCTTTGCTTGTTGGACTGGTTTTAGTTCTTTTGTCGAAAGCCCCCAAATCAGTTTGAACTGGTCTGGGTTCATTTCTGGCAGTGTGCTGAAGTTTATACTTAATACTTACGAATTTATACCACATGCCTGTCACGATTTGCCGTCCTGTTCAATGGTATCTGACCAACTGGGCAACCGTTAAGCTATACATTGTTGTTTTTGTCCCACGTGGACTCTGCGCATATGACCTGTGGCTGACGTGGTGAAGGAGACATGACAAAAGATTCCATTAATCACCAGCCTGTGAGGTAGTTTCATCTTAGTCGTGTTAACATGCAAATGATACCGTGTGTAGCTTACACCCGGGCCTGTTTGGTCAGGCCTAAGTTAGTTGTACTGGGAATTCGTGCAGCTTTGTGGTAGGTACAGTTAGTGCCCCCTTTCATTCACGAGATTCTAGAAATGTAGGAATAGAAAAGAGACAAAAATATGATAGCAATGTATGTACAAATGGTGGATTGGATAACACAGAAAAACTATGAATGACATGATGCTTAGGCTAACTAAATTGGACTTATACTGGTACATAAAGTGTGTTTTGTCTTAGATCCTACGCGCAGGAATAAAAAAAGAGGTATTGGTGGATATTAAATTTTTTATGTTTTTTCTTTAAAATGGTATGTAAATGAATCTTTTCCGTGTTTTTTCTTTGAATCCTAGTCGAGTTAACAAGCAAAAGATACCGTGTATGGCCTACTCCCAGGCCTGTTTGATCATGTTAACTGGGATCGGAATTCGTGTAGCTCTGTGACAGCTATGTCTTTCCTAGCTAAACTTAAGAATACAAAAAACACTGCTAGAAATTTACCCACAAAATAGAGGATGGAAAACGCAAAAAAAGACTATAACATTAGTTGTTTGAATTGTAGGGATCGTATAAACATAAGAATCTAACTAATGATGCTTTAAAGATAACTAGACGGGACACACCAAAACGTCAAATACGTCTTACCTTGATCCTACACGAAGGAGTAAAAAAAGAGGTGTTGATAGATGTTAAAATTCCTAGCTTTTTCAATGAAATGACATGCGAAGGGATTCTCCTTTGCGTCATTCCTACAAATTATATGACGCTATAGTAACCAAATTCCCCTTGTTTTTTCCTCTAAATAAAAGAGCCCTAAGTTTGGTCGAAGTACGTGTAGTTCGAAGTACCTTGTTGTTTCCCTGTACAATCAAATCCGTGGGGGTCCGGTGCTCAGCTCATGCCGTATCAGTTGCCTCGGACAATGCCGCCCTGATCTAAGGGCAGTCCCAATGCTCCAACTTAGCTCTCTTAAGTCATGCCACCTAGGCAAAAAGCTTATGTGGCAGGGTAGTTATGGAGGAAAGAAAAGGAAACTGTCTCTTAATTTAGAACCGGCTCTTAGCAGTGTAATCGATGTAAATTAATTCTTGAGTGATCCTATGTGGCTCATACATGTACTACTATGTACTAGAACTATGCCACAAACATGTTACAAGATTAAAAATTGTAGTATAGATCATAAAATATAATAAAGAAGAATATTTTAGATACAACACTAATGTACAAACCATTGAGAAGGTTGTATCTAAACAGTTATTTAATGTAATAAGATACAACCTAAGATACAATGCATTGGGAGTACCCTAAGGTGGATGTTGCCGTTTATCCCCGGAGCGACCGGTGCTATTCCGTCCCCTTTCCCTTTGGCCCAACTCGCGTCTCTCGTCCACTTCGTGCCCTTTCCTCTGCCTTTATCTCAGCTCGCACCTTGACAACCGAATATCCTGTGGAATGTGCCACTTCGGTATTGCATCCATTCGCTGGCGACCACCACGTAGACATTGCTGCCAAGCCATGCCCTCGTCGACGACATCTTTGTTTCGCGTTACGTATCGGGATGATGTTGCCAGCTTGCTTGTTTAAGAACAATAAAAGGGATTTGACAGAACTTATCAAACGGCCTATTAGCTCAGCTGGTTAGAGCATCGTGCTAATAACGCGAAGGTCGTAGGTTCGAGACCTGCATGGGCCAGTTTTTTGAACGTACTTTTTCTCCGTCGTGCCACTTATTTCCACCACCTCCACTATACTTCCCGTAGTCGCAAATTCGCAATTGGCCAAGTCGGACTACATCTTACACGTGAACTCATCGGTCGCATAAATCTCCACAAGCATTGGCCACTGGCACCCTTCTTTCAGAAATAGACGGCCAAGTCAAATTGCACCTAAAACACTCTACCACGCTACCGGCAGCTACATCCATCCACCAAATTTAGACAGAATGCGTCGCCTCTCTGAGGCCAAAATAATACAGCACCAGGCCTCCAGGCACATCGGTACCCACTTTGCCGAACACAGGTACTGTCACGACCCCGAATTTCAGAGCCACGAAATAATGCCCGCAATTGTCCAGGAGTTTTTCAATTGCGGACATAGAGTAGTCACATTGCCAACACAGCGATGAACATCCAAATTTTATTACAGAACCGGAAAGTAAGCTTATCAGCGGTTTATCTTACAACTAATTAGGGCATCCGAGCCAAAACTTTACATTACATTCAAAAGGAACCTACACCACAGGCGCCTCGAGCGCGGATAAGACCTAAAATTCACATTCATCTCCGTCGAAATATTCTTCATCAAAAGGACTTTCTTCGTCTTCCTGTGTATCTGTGATGAATGGTGCAATAATGAGTACATGACGTACTCAGCAAGCCACGTTGGGAAGATACACTATATAACTACATGCCTTGGATTTCAAAGGAGAGGTAATAGGTTTTATTATTTGGTAGATGCATAGCTCTAAGCTCCATCTTAGTATTTAAAATCTCTTCCTTTAAACATTTGATTATAAATCATAGTGTTTAAACAATCCTGCTGGGTCATCGCCGGTTTTAACTAATCATCACCAATTTCTACTTGTGCCTTGTACTGAGAATCACCTCTAAACACAGTTTCATTAACCGGAAGCAGGCGTATTCGAATACCATTTGAATTAACTCTGCAGCGTGGCTCAGCTTTACCCACATGATACCCATACCTCTTAGTGTCACTGCAGATCTACACACGCCCATCGGTGTGTCGATAGAGGTAGGTTCACAAGGCTTTTTATCTGCTCTATCTTTTGAAGTTTCTACTCAGGAACACTACATCACTTGCCCTCCCGGGAGCTGACGGGCCAGTGTCAACTTCGCGATCCGGGAATCGGGTGAGTTCCAGTTATGATTTCCCAATAAATGGCCTATCACCTCATTCGCTTCTGCGGGCCTTCCAGAGAAGAGGAACGGCAAACTATTCTGTAGTTGTTCAGCAGGTAGAGCAGATTTATTAGGCCAAGTTTGACAAGTCAAACATGTGGTTGAGCGGTTCTGTGTCTACTATTTAGCACAAGGGTCTTGTCCTTAACTGCTCTGAGCAAGGTAATCCGCCATTTTACCCTTACTCCACGGAAGGGATATGGCTGCACATTCAATACATGAAGGGCCACATCTTCTCTATCTCCAACCGTCGGCAATTTCTTTTTAAAACCACATTCTCCAGGTCTTACGTTAGGGTTCCAATGTTTCGTTTCTAACGCCGGTGAAGGATACTGATATTGAAAGAGCATCTAGGTTCCTAATTGGTTTTGATGGTTAATGACAACTCAAACTGGAATCTAATGTTTACAATGAGTGTAAGCAGGTTTAATAGGTTCCAGGAAGAAGGGTCATCAAGAAAAAGATGACCACCCAAAAGGTACAAAGGTGGTTTCCAGGACAAGGGAATGGCTGTGCTAGGCAGCCGTGTCACAGCTGTAAAGAAGCCGATGCTGTGCAAGGAGTTGCAAGCAAGGTGATGGTGGCTTGATGCGTCAAGGACCGTGAATACAGTTGGTTGCAGATAAAGCCTAGATTTGCTAGTTTCTTTGAGTCCATAGGAAACACCCGTACTATCAAGAGGGATGAAGTAATAATGTTCTGTAGAGGTTCTTTTGCTCAATGCTCGGAGTTTTGGACAGTGACACTGATGCTTTAAGGTCAGTGGCCCTGCGTCAACAGTTTTGCACAAGTGTGAAACTGGCTTGTGCTAACACTCTACAATGCTAGCAGTAGAAAACCCTAGAGGTTAGAGCCACCCGTGTGATACAGCTGTGTCACAGGTGGTCTTTCGCTCTGTGACTCAGGTACACCTCTGTACCAGGGGAGAGCTTATAAATGCTAAGGATCTGCACTACGATGGTCTGTCTGCCGAGTCAGAAGACTGTCGGAGGTTCTCTCCTTATTAGGGGATCAGAGTTAGTTGTGCGTTGAGGGCATGTAGTGTGCCAAGATCGGGCTGAGTAGTTAGGCTACGTCAGCTAAGGGTTCACCTGTGTGTGCCGCCGGTGACACAGGTGTCGGTCTGCTCGATCCGGTTATAGTTGGGCGGTGTGATTGGCTGTGTCATCGGTGTCTGTCACCGGTGACTCACTTAATCCTATGTGGCAACAATGTAACGGTAGGGTGTCTGTGAACCCTATATATAGGGGACCAGGAGAGGTCTTCAAGCTCAACCTTGCTCAATCTAGTGAATCATATTCGACTGTTGCAAAGCCTCCTACTCTCAGAACAGAAGCCAAACTTCCTAAGTGTTAGTTCACGAGAGTTAGAGTCTCTGAGCAAAGAGCATTGGTTCCTCCAAGAGTTGTTGCTGCTGAATCTATTACTCTTGGAGTGTCTACTCCTAGACGGGCGTAGGAGTCGCTGGTATCACCCAAGTTTGTGTGGGTTGAACCAGACGTTTGTGAAGGTGATCTGAAGTCTACCTGCTGCAAGGCTAAAGGACTTCCACAAGCAAAGGAAGAGGCCTGATCACTCAGGTACTCGGAGAACAAGCACGATTCAGTGCTGACGATCTCTTCGGAGTAGCCTCTCCAACGGAGACGTACCTCTTTGTAAAGAGTAGGGAACTTCGGTGAAAAACACCTTGTCTCTCTGAGTCCTTTCTACATTGCTTTTAGATATTCATTAGACTTGCCTGCCTGTGTTGATCATTCATATTTTGTTCATCTGTGATTGATTACCTTTACACCTGTGCTAGCATAGCTGTGTCTCAGTTGCTGAATGTCATATCTCTTGCCTGTGCCAGCTACCTGTTACACAGCTGATTAACTTGCTTATATGTTCTAAGGTTTTAGCTTACCTGTGTTAGATACCTGTGTGACAGCTAAGTGTTAATTTGCATATCACATATTGTCTGTGTCATTCACCTGTCTCACAGCTAGCTTATCCTAACAATCTGTTAAGACTTAAATTGATAACCAAAGTTAAAACAAGTGAAAAATAGTTAGCCTCCTATTCACCCCCCTCTAGTCGGCATCCTCGGTCCTTTCAATTGGTATCAAAACTGGTTGCTCTTTGATTTGGCATAACAGCCAGAGTTTAAAGGATGTCGGGATATGAGGATAAAATACCTGTCTTTAATGGATCTAACTATGCCTTCTGGAAGAGAAAGATGCAAATGCATCTTATCGCCATTGATCTAGATGTGTGGGAGATTGTGTCTACAGGATACAGGTTGAAGAACGCCACCACCCCTAGCTTGATTGACAAGAGGAACATTCAGAACAATGCTAGGGCTGCCACAACAATATTCATGGGTCTACAGGAGTATGACTTCAACAGAGTCAATACCATGGATTCTGCCAAGGATATCTGGGATACTCTAGAGCAGATCTATAAGGGCAGTGACACTTTGAAGAAGTCAAAGAGAAGTCTTCTGGAATCAAAGCTGGAGAGATTTGAGTATGAGCATGGTGAAAACATCAATTCTCTGTTTTCAAGACTGACCATCATCACCAACCAACTGAAGGCTCTAGGCTCCAATCGGGTTGAAGATGAAGATGTGATCAAGAAGTTTCTGTCAGTACTCCCTAAAGCCTACGGAACTCTTGTCCTCATGCTTAAGGAGAAAGATGGGTTCGACCAGATAAAGCCCACTGAAGTGTTGGGAATGATTCTAATACATGAGATGGAACTTAAGCAAGAAGGCAAGCAAAGCTCTTTCCCAGCTGTTAAGAAAAACATTGCCTTGAAGATCACTGCTTCAACTTCACAAATTGAGAGTGATAGCAGTGAAGAATTTGATGAGGAGATGACTAGTGGAGAAGAGAGTGAACTTATTCTCCTCACAAGAAATTTCAGAAAGTTCTACAAGAAGAAGAAACAGTTTGGGTCAAGTGACAGATTCAAAGGAAAGAAACTGTCCAAAGACAACAAGTGCTTCGAGTGTGGCAAGGAGGGCCACTTTGCTGCTGATTGTCTAAGTAAGAAGATGGACAATCAATACAACAAGAAGAAGGACTTTCATGGAAGGAAGAAGACCTTCAACAAGCACCCAACCTACTCCAAGAACAAGGCCACTGTTAGAACCTATGTTGGACAAGCTTGGGTATCAGATGACTCAGGTTTAGAGGAAGAATCTGAGGATGAAGGTCAAGTTGCTGGAATTGCCATCAGCATGACTGATGCACCCAGCTGTGACACAGCCAGGTCACACAGCTCCCAGATCAACGCCAAGGCTGATCAGACATCATCTACGTCTACTCCTTTGTGCCTTATGGCCAAAGAATCTAAGGTACTTACTGAAGATGACTTTCCTGATTATGCTGAACTAATGGGCATTCTGGAAAGAACAGATAAGACCTACGGCAAGGAGAGGAAGGAGAATATATCCCTAAGGGATAAACTCAGAGAGTTGAGAGATTCATATGATAAGGTTACTGATGGCAGAGAAAACCTCAGGTTAGACCAGGAGAATCTGGAAATAGCCCATGAAAAGCTCAAGGCAGCTTATGAATCTCTCATGAAAGAGCATGAGGAGTTTAAGACAAAGCATTCCATGTGCATTGATATTTTCTCTACTATATCTACTGATGCACCTATGCCTGCTCCTACTGTTATTGAACCATGCTTAAACTGTGCTAGTCGTATAAATGTTCTAACTTCCACAGGTTGTGTGATTGACAATTCAAAAGAGGCCTCAACCTCTATTGCTACTAACTCTGTGGATGTAGATAAACATAACAAGCTCAAAGAGGAGCTTGAAAAACTAAAAATGCTTATGAGGAAAGGCCTATGCACTGCCAATATTGGCATGCAAAATTATCAGCTGATTAAAACTAAGATGCTCAGAAAGAATGATGGTCGAAAAGGTTTGGGTTACATTTCTCCTGCAGATAAAGATAAACTGCCTGCTGGCACTAACTCTAATTTTGCAGCAAAATTTGTGAAATAGGCAGGTACCAATGACAACAACTATATTGGTCATATGCAGAGAAACAAGAATGTGATAAACATTCCCTCTAACCCAGCCTATGTCTTGCAAAAGGACAGAAAATGACAAATTGTGGCTAAGTATGTAGGTCGCAGGCACTTGACAAAGTGGCTACCTGCCATCTGGGTTTCAAAGGTAACAGTTGCCTGTGTCACCGGTAGCCTACACAGCCGTGTACCTACCAGTGTCACCGGTAACTCACACAGCCAACTAACCCTTCTGTCTAAGATTGCAAGTGATAGCAAGTCGAAAAGAATTAATGTTATATCATATGTTGCTAAGGCTGTAAATTCTAGAAACAGATCTACTAACCCTTTGACTGCTGTTTCTGCATATGGTAAAATTGCTGAGGGAGCCAAACAAGTTTGGGTCCCTAAATCCCATAACTAATCTTGCAAGACACTGCCTCTAGTGGAACTGACTGAGTTGTGGACAGTGGATGTACACAACATATGACAGGAGGCAGAGAGGAGTTTGTAGAGATCACAAATGAAAATCTTCCAAGCAAATATGTGATCTATGTAGATAACTCCAAAGGGAAGGTAAATGGCATTGGTAAAGTTGCCATCTCTGAACATCACTCTTTATCCAATGTAATACTTGTGGATCAGATAGGCTATAGTCTTATGTCTGTGTCACAGCTGTGTGGCACAGATATGAAAGTGACTTTCTATCCTGATGAGGTTATAGCCTCCAAACTATCTGATAATTCTCAAGTATTCAAATGATGCAGGTCTGGAAAACTATACATCGTCAACTTCAATGAACAGCCTGCAGCAGCTCCATGGTGCTTCATGGCCAAGACCAGTGTCCGCTGGCTGTGGCACAGGCGGCTAGGACATGCAGGGATGAAGCTTCTCAACAAACTCAGCAAACATGACTATGTTATAGGCATAGAAAAGGTGAAGTTTGAGAAGGACAAGCCCTGCAGTGTATGTCAAGTTGGCAAATAAGTTGGAGCTGCTCATCGTCCCAAGACTATCATGACCACCACCACTCCTTTTGAGCTCATACACATTGACCTCTTCGGTCCTACAACTTATGAGAGTTTGGGAGGTAACAAGTATGGTTTTATCATAGCAGATGATTTTTCTCGCTATATTTGGATGTTCTTTTTGAAGGAGAAGACACAGGTTTACAAGAAATTTAAGCATCTCATTGTTAGAGTTCAAAATGAGTGGAATGTAAACCTAGTGAAGGTCAGGAGTGACAATAGGACAGAGTTCAAGAACTCCAAGGTGGTAGCATTTCTGGACAAACATGGAATCAAGCATGAGCTTTGAAGTCCATATGCTCCACAGCAAAATGGAGTAATGGAAAAGAAGAACATAACCTTGATAGAGATGGCAAGAACATTGCTAGACGAGTACAAGACTTCACCAAGATTTTAGGCTGAAACTGTCAACATTGCACGCCACTCCATCAACAGGCTATATCTACATCCACTACTCAAGAAAACTCCTTACGAACTGCTCACCAACTCCAAGCCTAATGTCTCATACTTCAGAATATTCGGTTGTAAGTGCTACATCCTTAGGAAAGGCAAACGCCTCACTAAGTTTGAAGCTAAATCTGATGTTGGTATATTCCTTGGTTACTGCACTAACTCCTATGCCTATAGAGTTTTTAACACCTCCACAAAGGTTGTTGAAGAATCTATAGATGTGGATTTTGATGAGTCTTATGGCTCCCAAGGAGAGCAGGTTGCTAATGATGTAGGGAATGAGGACATTTAAAAGAAATCTACTGGTGAGATCAGACTCACCATCAAGGAGGAAGTTGCCTCACCAATTGATCAAGAACCTCTCTCTCCATCACTGGGTGAAGACATTGGAGTTCAAGATATTGAGTTTGAGTACAACGCAGCTAATGATCAACTGGATGTAGAGGACCTGATTCAGCCAGCTGTGTCACAGGAAGAACCACCGGTGTCACAGGCAACACCAACAGCTGTGACACAAGCGGTTAACCCAGATCCCCTTGTGATCAGTAGGCTGCAGAAGGATCACCCTGTAGACAAGATCATCGGTGCCATTAATAGGGGAGTGACTACTCGTTCTCGAATTGCTAAGTTCTGTGAACATTACTGTTTTGTTTCCAAGGTTAAACCCAGGAACATCAAGGAAGCTCTCATGGATGCTGACTGGATAAATGCTATGCATGAAGAGCTGAATCAGTTCGAGAGAAATCAAGTTTGGCCCTTGGTTGAAATACCCAATGATCATAATGTGATTGGAACAAAGTGGGTCTTCAGGAACAAACAAGATACAAATGGATAAGTGGTAAGGAACAAAGCCAGACTTGTGGCTCAAGGGTTTACACAAGTGGAGGGCCTGGACTTTGGAGAAACCTTTGCTCCAGTGGACTTGAAGCCATCAGGATCTTCCTTACTTATGCTGTTCATCACAATATCAAGCTTTACCAAATGGACGTGAAGTCAGCTTTCTTAAATGGTAAACTTTCTGAACTTGTATATGTTGAACAGCCACCAGGTTTTGAAGATGCTAACAAACCACATCATGTCTATAAATTGCACAAAACACTTTATAGCCTAAAGCAAGTACCTAGAGCATGGTATACCACATTGAAAGATTTTTTGATCAAGAATGGATTTAAAATGGGCTTAGTAGATACAACTCTATTCACTAAGAAAAATGAAAATGATTTATTTGTGTGCCAAATTTATGTCGATGACATAATATTTAGCAGTATTAACCCCTCCATGAGTGATAAGTTTAGCCAGATGATGACCAAAAGGTTTGAGATGTCTTTGGATGGAGAACTCAAGTACTTCCTAGGATTTCAGATCAAACAACTCAAGGAATGAACTTTCATCTCTCAAGAAAAGTTCACCAAGGAAATCATCACCAAGTTTGGCATAAAGGATGCAAAGCCTATTTATACTCCCATGCAAACAAATGGTCATTTGGACTTAAACATTGAAGGTAAGTCTGCCAATCAGAAAGAGTTTAGATCCATGATAGGCTCCTTGCTATACTTATGTGTATCTAGATCAGATATAATGTTGAGTGTATGCATGTGTGCAAGATTTCAAACTAACCCTAAGAACTGTCACAGAGTGGCAGTACGCAGGATACTGAGAAATTTGATTCAAACCTCAAGCTTTGGTTTATGGTATCCTAAAGGTGCAAATTTCGAGCTAGTTGGCTATTCTGATAGTGACTATGCAGGATGTAAAGTTGACCAAAAAGCACCTCTGGTACTTGCCAATTCCTAGGACATTCATTAGTGTCCTAGTCATCAAAGAAACAAAACTCAGTAGCTCTCTCCACTGCAGAAGCTAAGTATATAGCTGCTGGTAGTTGTTGTGTTTAATTATTGTGGATGAGACAGACCTTGAAAGATTTCAACATATCTTTTAATCAAGTGCCCCTCTTCTGTGATAATGAAAGTGCAATTAAGTTAGCCAACAACCCAGTGCACCACCAAAGATCCAAACACATAGAAATGAGACATCTTCCTTAGAGACCATGTTGAGAAAGGAGATATACAACTGTGTCATGTAAGGACTAAAAAATAATTAGCTGATATTTTCACCAAGCCTTTAGATGAGACTAGGTTCTGTGCTCTGAGGAGTGAATTGAATATCATTGATGTCTCTAAACTTGCAATAAAAGGTTGGCTTGGTTTCCTGCTCACATGTTCTTGCTATATTTTCTATCTATCTGTTCACCTGTGTTACTTACCGGTATCACAGGTATGTTCTATGTTTAGACTTTGAAATATTCCTTGAGATGTATATGCACTCTCTGGTGTACATGTTTTCTAATCAATTCATGTCAGTTTTAGCTTTGTCTGATTGATTTTCTGACAAACTGACATTGAGAAGATTCTATAAGGACATTCTGATAGTGTCTCAATGCTTGCTCCCTTATCAAATTCTCTCTATCTGGGTGTTCTATAGATGAAATACTTGTCACCTGAGTCATCTATCTGTGTCTCAGGTAAGTGCTTTTTGGACTCCATAGGTCATAGGGTATCTTTTTACTCACCTGTATCACAGGACTTTATCTCAGCTGTGACACAGCCACCTCATGCCCCTTCGGTCTATATAAGGCGTCGATATGTTTCCACAGAATCCACGTTTAACTCAAAACTCCAAGTTTTCGACGAATTCGCGGTTTCCACCCCTCGAAAACTTCTCAACGCTTCGGAGAAAGCTTTCCGTGGAGCTCCAGCATCGATTCTTTCATGCATTATCAATTCCTTGATCAAAGTAAGCTTCCGCTAACCCTACTTTGCGCTTGTTCTTTCATCGGGCTCATGAACTTGCTCTAAAGCCTAATCTAGTAGTGCATTGTTAGAATTTAGGGTTGAAATAACTCATGATTATCTTCCAGAACTAATCTTGCTCGAAATTAAATGGCAAAATCCAGTAAAACCCTAGTTTTCTAAAATCTGCCGTCCGCCTCTGCACGTAACTGTGTCAACGCTAGGGTCTCACCTGTCACACAGGCAAGCCTATTCAACAGGCAGAAACCTCGGTTGTTACTAAGTCCTCACTTGTGTCACCCCATCCTCACACTGGTGCCTCACACAGCTACTATTCTCTGCATCTCAGGAACACCTCTTACCTACATTTTGTCTTATCTATCTTGTTTCTTCAGATGTCTTCAGATTCTGAGAGGGCAGACAGTGGTCTAAAATGATCAGATCCAGAGGAGTCCAGCCATGAAATCAACATTTCAGACTCAGATCAAGAAAGAGAAAGGCTGAGACAAAAAGAGGAGGCTGCTGAGAAAAGGAGGGCAAGTCAGAAAGCTTATAGACAAAGAAGAGATGTTGCAAAGAAAGCTATTTCTAAAGCTGGTCAGTCCAGCTCTGCTCAGCGTGCTCCACCCAAGAGGACAAGGTCCTCTCAGCTGCTGTTGAGCACACATCCTCAAGAAAAGAAGCAGCTAAGAAGCAGAAGCAACCAGCAAGGAGAGTCTCAAAGCCTTCAATTGCAGATATGGTGTTGCCAAGAGGTACACTCACAATCAGAGAGCCTGCCCCAGAACCTCAAGTGTCTCAAGAAGATCTTGATAATGACAAGCTTATCTTGGATGAGTTAGATAAGCTGGCAGCACAGATCAAAGAAGCAACTGATGAGACTGTGAAGAAACAGCTGACAACTATATACACTGCTAAAAGTTTTGATCTTTCAGAGCTGTCTAGACCAGTATCTATGGCTATTCCAGAACCATCAGAAGAAGATAAAGCTATCTTGAGAGAAATTGCAGATCTGCACAAGCAGTTGCAATCAGTCAAGTCATATTTAGATGAAGTTGAGCTGAGAAGGCAAATTTTTGAGAAGCAGGATAATCTTTCAACCAAGTGTTTGTCAGCAGGATCTCATAAACCAACAGAATTAACTTATACAGATGCCAGAGATCGTCACCTGGTTTATTAAATCTCTGAGCTGGTCCAGCGAGTAAACAATATGCCTTCAGGCCTTGAGAAGAAAGCTTTGCAAGCTGAGATCAGACTCAAACGAGGCCTGCTCTCTCCAGATTTCAGATCAAAGAGACCAGCTGCTCCTTCACCTGCTCTAGGATCAAGGGTCAAAGCTCAAACTTCAGAAGACGTTCTAATTTTGCAGCTAAATGAGCTGCTAGGCGAGATCAAGAACATGCCAAGGGGTGCTGAGAAAACAGCTATGAAAGCTGAGATTAAAGTCAAGCAGGCTCTGCTCCAGGCTGCATCCAAACCCAAACCAGATCTGACACATTTGTGGTCACCGAAGAGCCTCCAATTAAGAAGCAGCCAGAGGCAAATGTTGAGATCAATCAGAAACCTCTCAGAGCTCCAAGCCATCAATCAAAGATCAGCTTGAGCAACAGCAGGCAGCTATAAAAGAGTTGAAGAAAGAGATGCCACCACCTGTGTCACAGGTGGCCAGCCCAGCTAAGTCTGACCTGCAGACATATCAGAGGAGGAGTAGAAGAACTCACAGCTCTACAAGCGTCGAATCACTTTCCTCTCTGGATGTCCAGAAACAAATGTCTCCTTCCCAATTTCTGGTATCTGAGGCCGAAGAACAAGCTGTCAAAGAGGCCCATGTGCCTTCTACATCCCCAAAGGCTAGATTTGTGAAGCCTTCAGAAACTGCCAAATCACCAAGTCCACAGCTGCCTCAGCCAACTGTGTCTCAGGCAGAAGATATGCAAGCCCAAGCGTCTCACCTGTCTCCATCACCAGTGTCACCGCCAGCTGACCCAGCCCCTACTTCTCATGCTCTTGTGTTCTCACTTGTGGCACAGGCAAGTGGGTCAGCTGAAGTAGAAGCTAGCTCAGAAAGTCAATCCGATGATGGCAGAGGAGTGTTAGTAACTCCACCCAAGCCAAGAGCACAAAGAGCAGATTCTGATGAAGATTACCAGGCTGAAAGCTCGTCCCCCAGCACAGAATCTGCTAGTGAACCAAAAAAGGAAGCTGAACAAGAGGACAACTCGCCCAGTCCCTCAATAGCAGAAGAGGATCTAGAATCCAAATATCACTATATCTTCTCCTATGCTCTGAGGACTGAGGCAAATCAGATGGAATTTATTTCAAGAGCTGCAGCAAAGAAGATTCCCAAGAGTGACCCCAAGAGGTCAAAGAGCAAGATTGCCTCCATGAGCACAAGTGCTTTCATCAAAATGAGGTCAACTTGCCCTTACTTCAATGCAGATAAGGAATTCCTAGAACCAGACTGTACAAACCCCAGATTTCATAATAATCATCAAAGGGGTGTCTATCATGAAATCCTATCTTCCAAGAGATTTGTGGATTGTAAGGCCATTGATTGGCCTGCTCTAACAGATACAAGACTGATGTCTTTTCCATCTCTGATCCAAGTCTCAGGTCTTAAGTTTATCTGCAATCTGCAACAAGGATATGACCCTAAAGTCATTAAAGAATTCTATGCCACAGTGTGGGTAGAACAAGAAAACCAGGATGTCATACTCTGGAGGACAAGAGGCCAATTGCTACCAATAACAGCTCCAGAGTTCAACAGCCTGTTTCATGCACCAGTGGAGCCTGGCATGCCAAATTTGTTCAAGTTAGAGCCAGTCTCCAATGCTGACAGAAGGAAATTTATCCAAGAAACTTTTCTTTCCTTGCCAATGCCCCTCCAGACCATGTTTACTTCAAGGGCATCACTATCACTGCTAAGCATCTGGTTAAGATTCTGAATATTACTCTTCAGCCCAAGGGAGGCAATACAGATGCTGTTTACAACCCAATTTGGCGGGTATTGGTGCATATTGCAAAGAACCAGTATTTTGATGTGGCCAGATATATATTTTATGAGGTAGATGCTGTTTAGAAGGACAAGAAAGCCAAGCTGAGGTATGGATCCTACATCATGTACATGATCCTTCAACGCACAGGTCTTCCAGAGTCAACTTTTGACACCTCAGTGAAGACCTTAAAGACCTAGCTCAGGCCTCAAGTTGATGACCATCCTGATGAGGTTGCTGTGCCTGCTTTATTTGGTGATTCACCTGATCCAGCTGTGTCAGCTCCCGGTGACACAGCTGCTCCCACAGCTCCTCAAATGCCTGCACCTCCAGTGCCAGCTGCCTAAGCCCAAGTGCCTAACGGTGTCACAGCTGATCTACCTGCAGCTGACTCAGCTGAGTTAGTATCTGTGACACAGGTAGCTGAAGATGGCACTCTGTCCTCCTCTCTTATGTCTCAAGCAGCAGCCAGAGCCTATCAGAACAAGGTCATGCCAACTCAGTTTGCAGCTCTGCGCCAAGAGAATCGTCAGCTCAAAGAAGCAGTTAGCAGTCTGCAATCCCAAGTTGATCAAATGCAGTCTCAGCTTTCAGAAGTTCTCCAGCTGTTGAAGACCAAGCTTCCCTGAATGTTCCCTCTTCTCACCCCTTTCTGGTGTTTTAGTGTCAAAGGGGGAGAAATATCAGAGAGAGATATATAGTATAGGAGGAGAAATATAAGAGGGAGAGTATTTTGGCTATAGGGGGAGCATATATTTTGGTGTATCAAGACTTGTTTTAATCTCTGATTCTTCTGTCTTGACTACAATTTATTTGAGTTTATGTTCTGATGCAGTAATGTTTATCTTTGATATGTGTGGACGATGTTCACTATGTTATGATTCTTTTCCTCACATATTTCTGAGCCTTACTCTGTTACATATGTCTCTATGAAGCTTTTGTTCTGATACATATGTTTATTCTGAACTTTTGCTCTGATATATATGTTTAGTCAGAATCTGTGCTCTGATACATATTCATATGCTCTGATTATTATAACTGCATCAGAATAAAAATATATCAGTTCAGTTAAATCATGTTCCTATGATCTATTTAATTCTCTGAGCTGATAAAAGTGTAAGTTGTAGGAAAATACTGTCCATATCCAAAATTAAAATATGTGCACTTGCATAATAAAAGCAAATCTTTTGTGCATAGCTTCAGTGGGAGTATATTCTAACAACCTGTACATGTATCACCCATTCAAATTTCTGTTTGAAATCGTTGTTTGGGTTGCCACTAACCACAAAAAAGGAGGAGATTGAAAGAGCATCTAGGCCCCTAATTGGTTTTGATGGTTAATGGCAACTCAAACTAGAATCTAATGTTTACAATAAGTGTATGTAGGTTTAATAGGTTCCAGAAAGAAGGGTCATCAAGGAAAAGATGACCACCAAAAAGGTACAAAGGTGGTTTCCAGGACAAGGGAATGACTGTGCTAGGCTGCCGTGTCACAGCTGTGAAGAAGTCGGTGCTGTGCAAGGAGTTGCAAGCAAGGTGATGGTGGCTTGATGCGTCAAGGACCATGAATACAGTAAGTGGCAGGTAAAGCCTAGATTTGCTAGTTTCTTTGAATCCATAGGAAACAACTGTATCACACGGGTGGCTCTAACCTCTAGGGTTTTCTACTACTAGCACTGCAAAGTGCTAGCACAAGCCAGTTTCACACTTGTGCAAAACTATTGACACAGGGCCACTGACCTCAAAGCATCAGTGCCACTGTCCAAAGAAACTAGCAAATCTAGGCTTTACCTGCAACCAACTGTATTCACGATCCTTGACGCATCAAGCCACCATCACCTTGCTTGCAACTCCTTGCACAGCATCGACTTCTTTACAGCTGTGACACGGCTGCCTAGCACAGCCATTCCCTTGTCCTGGAAACCACCTTTGTACCTTTTGGGTGGTCATCTTTTCCTTGATGATCCTTCTTCCTGGAATCTATTAAACCTGCTTACACTCATTGTAAACATTAGATTCCAGTTTGAGTTGTCATTAACCATCAAAACCAATTAGGAACCTAGATGCTCTTTCAATATCAGTACCCTTCACCGGCGTTAGAAACGAAACATTGGAACCCTAACGTAAGACCTGGAGAATGTGGTTTTAAAAAGAAATTGCCGACGGTTGGAGATAGAGAAGATGTGGCCCTTCATGTATTGAATGTGCAGCCATATCCCTTCCGTGGAGTAAGGGTAAAATGGCGGATTACCTTGCTCAGAGCAGTTAAGGACAAGACCCTTGTGCTAAATAGTAGACACAGAACCGCTCAACCACATGTTTGACTTGTCAAACTTGGCCTAATAAATCTGCTCTACCTGCTGAACAACTACAGAATAGTTTGCCGTTCCTCTTCTCTGGAAGGCCCGCAGAAGCGAATGAGGTGATAGGCCATTTATTGGAAAATCATAACTGGAACTCACCCGATTCCCGGATCGCGAAGTTGACACTGGCCCGTCAGCTCCCGGGAGGGCAAGTGATGTAGTGTTCCTGAGTAGAAACTTCAAAAGATAGAGCAGATAAAAAGCCTTGTGAACCTACCTCTATCGACACACCGATGGGCGTGTGTAGATCTGCAGTGACACTAAGAGGTATGGGTATCATGTGGGTAAAGATGAGCCACTCTGCAGCGTTAATTCAAATGGTATTCGAATACGCCTGCTTCCGGTTAATGAAACTGTGTTTAGAGGTGATTCTCAGTACAAGGCACAAGTAGAAATTAGTGATGATTAGTTAAAACCGGCGATGACCCAGCAGGATTGCTTAAACACTATGATTTATAATCAAATGTTTAAAGGAAGAGATTTTAAATACTAAGATGGAGCTTAGAGCTATGCATCTACCAAATAATAAAACCTATTACCTCTCCTTTGAAATCCAAGGCATGTAGTTATATAGTGTATCTTCCCAACGTGGCTTGCTGAGTACGTCATGTACTCATTATTGCACCATTCATCACAGATACACAGGAAGACGAAGAAAGTCCTTTTGATGAAGAATATTTCGACGGAGATGAATGTGAATTTTAGGTCTTATCCGCGCTCGAGGCGCCTATGGTGTAGGTTCCTTTTGAATGTAGTGTAAAGTTTTGGCTCGGATGCCCTAATTAGTTGTAAGATAAACCGCTGATAAGCTTACTTTCCGGTTCTGTAATAAAATTTGGATGTTCATCGCTGTGTTGGCAATGTGACTACTCTATGTCCGCAATTGAAAAACTCCTGGACAATTGCGGGCATTATTTCGTGGCTCTGAAATTCGGGGTCGTGACAGTACCTGTGTTCGGCGAAGTGGGTACCGATGTGCCTGGAGGCCTGGTGCTGTATTATTTTGGCCTCAGAGAGGCGACGCATTCTGTCTAAATTTGGTGGATGGATGTAGCTGCCGGTAGCGTGGTAGAGTGTTTTAGGTGCAATTTGACTTGGCCGTCTATTTCTGAAAGAAGGGTGCCAGTG
Organism: Stipa capillata; assembly: GCA_019208055.1. NCBI lineage: Eukaryota > Viridiplantae > Streptophyta > Magnoliopsida > Poales > Poaceae > Stipa > Stipa capillata. The sequence goes on from JAGXJF010003351.1 coordinate 323,689, forward strand.
GCCAATGCTTGTGGAGATTTATGCGACCGATGAGTTCACGTGTAAGATGTAGTTCGACTTGGCCAATTGCGAATTTGCAACTACGGGCACGACGGAGAAAAAGTACGTTCAAAAAACTGGCCCATGCAGGTTTCGAACCTACGACCTTCGCGTTATTAGCACGACGCTCTAACCAGCTGAGCTAATAGGCCGTTTGATAAGTTCTGTCAAATCCCTTTTATTGTTCTTAAACAAGCAAGTTGGCAACATCATCCCGATACGTAACGCGAAACAAAGATGTCGTCGACGAGGGCATGGCTTGGCAGCAATGTCTACGTGGTGGTCGCCAGCGAATGGATGCAATATCGAAGTGGCACATTCCACAGGATATTGGGTTGTCAAGGTGCGAGCTAAGATAAAGGCAGAGGAAAGGGCACGAAGTGGACGAGAGACGCGAGTTGGGCCAAAGGGAAAGGGGACGGAATAGCACCGGTCGCTCCGGGGATAAATGGCAACATCCACCTTAGGGCACTCCTAATGCATTGTATCTTAGGTTGTATCTTATTACATTAAATAACTATTTAGATACAACCTTCTCAATGGTTTGTACATTAGTGTTGTATCTAAAATATTCTTCTTTATTATATTTTATGATCTATACTACCATTTTTAATCTTGTAACATGTTTGTGGCATAGTTCTAGTACATAGTAGTACATGTATGAGCCACATAGGATCACTCAAGAATTAATTTACATCGATTACACCGCTAAGAGCCGATTCTAAATTAAGAGACAGTTTCCTTTTCTTTCCTCCATAACTACCCTGCCACATAAGCTTTTTGCCTAGGTGACATGACTTAAGAGAGCTAAGTTGGAGCATTGAGACTGCCCTTAGATCAGGGCGGCATTGTCCGAGGCAACTGATACGGCATGAGCTGAGCACCGGACCCCCACGGATTTGATTGTACAGGGAAACAACAAGGTACTTCGAACTACATGTACTTCGACCAAACTTAGGGCTCTTTTATTTAGAGGAAAAAACAAGGGGAATTTGGTTACTATAGCGTCATATAATTTGTAGGAATGACGCAAAGGAGAATCCCTTCGCATGTCATTTCATTGAAAAAGCTAGGAATTTTAACATCTATCAACACCTCTTTTTTTACTCCTTCGTGTAGGATCAAGGTAAGACGTATTTGACGTTTTGGTGTGAGTCCCGTCTAGTTATCTTTAAAGCATCATTAGTTAGATTCTTATGTTTATACGATCCCTACAATTCGAACAACTAATGTTATAGTTTTTTTTTGCGTTTTCCATCCTCTATTTTGTGGGTAAATTTCTAGCAGTATTTTTTGTATTCCTAAGTTTAGCTAGGAAAGACATAGCTGTCACAGAGCTACACGAATTCCGATCCCAGTTAACATGATCAAACAGGCCTGGGAGTAGGCTATACATGGTATCTTTTGCTTGTTAACTCGATTAGGATTCAAAGAAAAAACACGGAAAAGATTCACTTGCATACCATTGTAATGTAAACTTTGGACTCAGATGCCCCAGTCAGTTGTAAAATAAACCGCTGATAAACTTACTTTTCGGTTTTGTAATAAAATTTGGATGTTCATCGCTGTGTTGGCAATGTAACTACTCTACGTTCATAATTGAAAAACTCCTGAACAATTACGGGTATTATTTCGCGGCTCCGAAATTCGGGGTCGTGATAGGTACGAGATCAATCATGACCTACATGCTTTACGATGTAATGCAGGCAGGAGAGGGAACATCAATGTGACATCTGACCTCGATTTCGTCAACCATCAATGGAAGCATCATGGTGTGAATTGGGCCAACCTCTCAAACTCATAAGAGCACCTAAAGACAATAAAAGAACACGGTAAGGAATAATACGAACTCATATAAGCCTATATATCATCAAAAATTTAACCGTCCACTTAGGAATTATACTTATGTGGAAGTTTGTGGATGAATTGATTAAGGCTCCGTTTAGTATTACGGTGGGCTATAATATTCTCGTGTGTTGAGCCGTTTTTGGCAAGTAGGGTATTTTCATCCACTTTTGTTGTTCATCAGTATATGCGCATATTTTTGCATGTCCTACTCTAATATTAGCCAACAGAAAACTCAGCTTCACTTAGTACTTTGAGACAAAAGAAAATTCGTAAGGTTTTGATGTGTTTTAATAGGCAAACTCAAAGACAGAGAAATGCAGGCTTAATTAGTGTCGAACGAAATTATGTACTTAAATGAACATATAGTGTATCACAATTGCAATCGACTTGAACAAAACAGCACAGCAGTAATATTGGCTAGCATGAATAAATGGAAGAATTGCAGTCCCAGTAAACGTAAGGCAGTTGAAAAAAGCACACAGCGTACTTGCAAAAAGTCTTGCTTTCACAGTCACTCTATGTATGATTCCTGTTCCAACAGTGAAAACAACAAAATGACTACTCTGATATAGGGATTGGATGGAAGTGTTTCTTCTTTTGGGCCATTACAAATTTAAATAGCACTGACATATGTACAATCTAGAGTCTAGATACTGTCTTTAAAGGTGAACTTGAAAGACTGAAAAAAGAGAGCAGTAATCTTACACTTAAAACTGCAAAAACTGCATGGCCCGCTTAGGACAGCATTTTTTGCATATAAGATCAACAAGCAAGGTGGTCGTCATGAAATATGGTGGCCAACCTATTCTTAACTGCTCTTTCCAAAAGGAGATTGCCCTGTCATACATACGCTTGTTGCACATGCAACTAATCAAAGTGTTAAAACTGATGCCGCTTGGAGAACTACCGCTGTACCTCATGTCCTCCAATTCGTTCATCGCAGAATTCAGCTGCCCTCCGCAGCAAAGTTGCGCAATCAACATGTTGCAGGTGATGGTATCTAGAACCCCACCTGAGAGCACCATGACCTCGAGAACATGCCTAACTTTACTTGCCTTGCCAGTTTTAACAAGCCCACGGATTAATCTAATTCAGCACTTGGAATCTGGAATTTGGCCATGAAGCACCATTTCATCGATCACGGAGCAAGCCTCAATGAGCTTACCGTTGTTGCAGTACCGGCGAAGGTTGCTAGCAAAAAACATCCCTTTGTCTTTTGGCAAATGTACCCCATCCACCCCCTCATTGACTTCTGACCCAAGCGCTTCCATGGCTTAGCTTGCAGGGACAAAACAGCCCTTTCAATACCTGCAGCCGCTCTGCCATTTCCATGGGCCGCACCATCCACCAAATCATCCCGCAATCGCCGGTCTGGCCGCATCACTACCACATCACCCTCGTTCTTCCGTTCTGCAAAATCGTGCCATGGCCGTGGCCGTGGCCGTCGGTACGGCCGCATCACCACTAGATCTCCCCCATTTCTCTGTTGGGTCCTAGGGGGACAATCCACATACACGGCGTGAGCTCTAACCTGTGAAGACCGCATCATCGAGGCGTTCACGGCGATAATTTGGGCGGATCCACTTGGCCACAAACCGCACGGGTGGCAGCAACTTACACCCCCCCAAATGCGCCATTCTTACAGAACCACCATGGCGAGACGATTTGCCCCTGCGCGCCGCCCCTACACAGATTGCGAAGGGAAAACTGGAATCAGAGGAAATGCAGACGGGGTTTAGGGTTTCTTGCTTAAAGGTTTCCGCCATTGGAGGCCATAGCAAAGAGCACGGGCTAACCGCATGTACATACAACAAGGCTCTGTACTAGAGAGTATAGGCTGTACCGAGGACGGCCGCGGCTAGAGCTGGAGCACGAGGCCTGCAACAGAGCTGGAAACGGAGGACGCCGGCGACGGCGAGGACCTCCGGTTCACTGAGACGACCGTCCCTCTCTCGATTCCCGAGCGGAAGAGCTCGGCGGCGGCTCGGCTTGACTCGACTCGACTCGCATCACCCTCGCGGCGAGCAAAGCAGCGAGGTTTCGGGAGCTGCGAGACCGCGGGCAGTGGCACTGTGGCAGTAGTAGTGGTGCACGCCACCGACCAGTGGAAGGAAAGGGGAGGAGGGCTCATTTGGCGAGTGATATGCGGGTCCGGGGTCGCAGGGTGGGCCGGTGCGCGTGCGCGCGGCGGCCCGTGAGAAAATGTTGGGGGCCGCGTCCCGCTGCCGGTTCGGGGTAATCGGGCTGGCGTGTGTGAACGAGGTGGCGCTGCTGGGTGTGGGTGTGGGTGTGGGTGTGTAAGCCCGTGGGCCGACAGGTTGCCACCCTGCGGCTGGTCTTTCCCGGCTTTTGAGCTGCATCTGCAGGTCCAGCCTTTTTTAGCCCCACTTTTCCTCCTTGAAACATGAAAAATCGGAAAGCTTGGCCTCCTAGCTTTTCTTCTCTTCAGACATCCTAACTTTTCTCCCTTTTAGATTTTCGTGTTATTCTAGAATAGATTTTCCCTCAGGATAAACCGATCAATATATTCGAAGGCGCACATAAGCTCTTCGGAGGAAACTTCGAGACATGGACTTACATCTTAACCCAAGATACCTAACGTGATAGTGGTGTTTCATCTTTGGGTTTGATGTTTTGAAAGCATTGCGCAGGTGACATAAGCAGTTATTAGTACGGGTGGATATCGAGCCGGCTTGGTTTGACTTGTGAAAGCTCATAAAATACACGAGCTAGCTTGGCTTGACTTGTTGAGCTAATGAGTTGAAAGTGAAGCTCGACTCGGCTCTTTACTTAGCTCAAGCTGCTTGCAAACCAGATATTGCAGACGATCATTAGTAAACACTACACTAACAACGATTGCTCCAAACCAAATCAGCGTTAATAAAGATTGCCCGAGGCATTTCAAAAAAAATAAATAATTATTTCATATAGACTATATACATAATTAAAGTTCTAATATATCATAATTAATAGTTCGTATAGCTCAATGACCATCGACCAAGTTTCTCACGGATCAAAAGCCAACCTATATAAAATCTTGTACAAAATGCTAAACATACAAGAGATTGGGCTTATGTTCTATTGGATGTGCTAGTTTTGGGATAAACTATATTACAAGTACAATGAGGCTTAATGAGCTAACGAGTAGCTCATGAGCTAGCTCAGCTCATACTCGTCAAGATAACAAGCTGAAAAGTGTGCTTGGCTTGGCTCATCTTGTTACTTTTATAAGCCAAGCCACTAATGAGCGAGTCCAAGGCAACTACATAAGCTAGCCTTTTAACACCACATGTGACTTTTGCTGACATACGGAAAGAAGAAAAGATAGTAAAGCGAATATTCTTCTTTATACATTTGTACACCGTTGTCTCTTAGTGTTGATTATAGTGTAACATCAGAGATAACAAATTGTATAATATGTGTTAGATCGTGTTTGGTTCGAGATAGAATTTGAATGGGTGTATTGTGATGGATTAATAGCTTGTTCCATCTTCTTGATGGGTTGGTTTAATCTTGTGTTAAAAGAAGTCAAAATATTTTTATCAGATTAACTTAGCCCTTCCTAACCTATCGATGTTCTGTAGGATAAGTTCTTGATTTGCTCCTTTACCCCTGACCATGGGACCTTAGTCTTGACTCTATATGCCATAGAGAGTAGAGATTCAACAATTGGCGCTACATTTTTATATGACCTAGGGCCGCATTTGATACTTGACAGCTTGTTGTTAATTCTGTTTGATTGAGTTACTTTATATATTTCGTCCCTTGTCTATCTGCTTTTGATATAATAGGTAGAAAAGAAGTCAAAATTGTGTCTCATCTAAAAAAGGCAATAAGTGTAGCATTTTTATTTCTCTATATTTTATGAGTTAGTTAAATAATAATCTAGTTTGCTAGATATGATACTAGCTATTTTCATAGCACAGTTAAAATAAATTCAACACAACACAATTCAATAACGGCAAGCCGACGCTAAGAACATGACTAATTAATTGTTTGACAATGCTAAGAATACTCTAGCTATATTATTCATTGCAGTTTAGCTGTTGTCACCTACTTCATGACACAGTTATAACCGTAAGCAAGTTGTGTGATGAATGTGAATTATTCGCAATCGATATTGTACCAAGAGTTTCAAAAAACAGGTGAAAAATTCATAAATGTATGAAAAAGTCCACAGATAACCCACTAAAATATTCAATACCGTTCAAATAACCTCTTGAGGTGATTTTAGAGAGTGATATTGCAGATATAAAGCTGATGTAGATTGGTTTCTAAAAAGACTGCTATGCCACCCTAGACCCATGTATCATTGGATAGACTTGTTCTTCTTTCCTTCTCTGTGCTCTCTCCGTCTCTCTCATCTCATGATGTAACTTATGGCCGTACTATAACATCACCACCAGTGACCACCTTGTCGAGACAAATTAAGCATGATAGCAGCGATGCCACCCTCTCCCTCTCCTCGGTAGTGTCATCACCGTCCTCCACCTCTCCCTTGCACTCTCCTCCTCCACCCGTGCAAGTCCCAGACCACCAACTCTTTTCCCTCCAACCACCTGCCGCTGGCAGGGAGCATGCCGAGGTGGAGGATGTGTGCGAGCTCTGCCTCTTCATCTCCCCTCCGCTGTCCCTCTAAGTTCTGAGCCCGACCTCGAGCAAATGAGCTCGTCTTTTCCAGCTCCGGACAAATGGCCGCCACTTCCAATCTCTCAAATTCATGTGATGCAGTGAGATATTCTCCAATCAATTGATGCCATAGCTTCCTCACTCCCTCCTGATCTCAGTCCCCCCTTCAATTTTGCAGCTGCGTCACCGGGTTAGAAACGCCCAAACTCCGCTGCCACGGCTCGCCGTCACTGACAAAGCGAGAAGATGAGGCAAGGAGCGGCGAAGGGGATGGGGTAGAGATGAATGCGCTGCTCATGCTGACCTTAATTTTGAGAAGCTCGTGTTGTTTTTCCGTAGCCATGCGAACCAGATCATTGGCCGCTACTGCTTAGCTCTACCGTGCCCACATAACGGGCCATCATAAATCACGCCATTCGTTTCAGTTCGCTGGCTTCAGAGCTTTCCTTTCTACCACTTAGTTGTGCCCACTGTCGCTGACTCCGCTGGCGATGAGCTCGTCCCGAGCTCAGCATGCATGGTCTCTCTGTTATGGAGTGAGAACGAAGTGCTCCTTTTCTTTGAACTCACATTGAAGCATATGCATCAACTAGTGTCCCTTTTGGCTATTCCAGGATGGTTGTGTAGTTAGTGGATCGTTAGTTAGATTGTAATTATAACATTACAGTGGGCCTAGCTGATTAGAGAAACCAATTAAACTATGACTAGAGTATATGTTTAGTTCCTTTTACATGTGGGTCCAAACATTTATACTCTGCTTATTAAATTTATCTAGTCATCACACGTATACAGCCACATCACCTGCTATGGCGGTAAAACCATCCTCGATACCAGTTTAGGGGGTTAAGTGAAAGTATTTAATATTTGAGGAGATAGACTACCTGATTTTATAATTCTAAGAGTAAAAATAGTCGAACAAACGTACTTTAAAAGATGATATAAACTTTTTTTCTAAATGTATAACATGTTATAGAACCAGGCCAAATCGTCCCTGCCTATACACTCAACAAAGAAAACTATTGAAACAATTTTCTCATCCTCGAAATTCTGAAATAAACCAAATTTAAAACATTTCATACGAGATTTATATGCATTTTACTTGAAAAGTTGCAAACATTTCAATTCCAGTTGATTAATCGGAAACCCCGAGAGCCAGCAAGGCACGTCGTCGCTTCCGTCCCATCTCTGCCCCCAAACCCAAAGAAAACCATCCAGGCGCTCGCTCTCCACTTCGGACTTGCTCCATCGCAAACTCCACGCCCGGCGCCTGAAGCCCTAGGCGATCACCGAGACCCAGGCAGCGCACACCCATACAGCCGCCGCGATCGGGAGCCGCCGCCGTCGCCGCCGCCGCCATGCAGGGCTTCCCCGGCGGCTTCTCCGATCCGCAGCAGCTCCAGGCCACCATGCTCGCCATCGAGCAGGCCTGCTCCCTCATCCAGGTCGCCGCTCCCTCTCCCGATCCGCTCTCGGCGTTATCATCCTGCTGAATTCCGTGTTTCAGTGTCCCTTCGCGCGGCTAGCGCTGTGCGTTTCGGCGTCTTGGTGTAGATTTGGTGCGTGTGTGGCCTTTAGCTCGACCTGGGTTGTGCTCTTACGGCATTTGCTGGAGGAAAAACGGCAAATCTAGCCCCGCGCGAGTTGCAAACGCAGGTTTGGCCTCCCGCCGGGCGCAACGGTAAAAATGTCTCCACGAAGCAACGGGTGACTGACACGTGGCAAAATCGCACCCCGGAGCTGCGACGGCGAAAAATCGCGCCGTCAGCCCGCAACGGCAGCCTCTCAGCCCGCGACGGAGTGGGCCGCGGCCCCCATCCGCGAAGTACCGAACGCCAAGGTGACTGGCATTTGCTCGGTGAACCAAACGTCACGGGTTCTGGAGTTCGCAAAGCCATTACGGACAGAGGCTAATCTCGAAGTCTTCGGTGGCCTAACGCCAGTGCCCGTGACGTTTAGTTCACCGGGCAAACGCCAATCTTCCTGGCGTTCTGTTCACCGCGCAAACGCCAGTCTCCGTGGCGTTCGGTTCACCGGACAAACGCCAGGCTCCTTGGCGTTTCGTTCACCGGGCAAACGCCATTGGTCGTGGCGTTAGCTAACCCAGTCACACGCCACGGTTCGTGGCGTTAGCGGCCTCGCCCTCCAGGAGCGTGACGAGCAGGCCGTCGCGGCCCACCCCCGTCGCGGCCCAGGGGCGCGATTTCAGCCCGTCACGGGCCTGCCCCGCGAATTTGCGCATTCGCGATGACAAAAATCGATTTGCCCCCCGTCGGGGGCTAGATCCGTCATTGCCACTCGGCGGGGGGCTAATTTTGCCTTTCTCCCTTTGCTGGAGGAGTTGCTGTGCAGATTCTGTGGCATTTTTTTTTGTTCCGTAAAACATCGCCGTGTGGTCCTGATTTGACGCACGTTTCTTGCGCTGTTGATCGGTGCTCCCGTTTGGATTTGGTGACGGGATCCCTTTAATGGGTTTCGATGAGGCTTTACCGAGGGATTAGGTGTTTTGGGGTTGGGGATGCTTAATTTAGGTGGTTTTGGGCTTCCCAATTGCTCGTCAGAAGTGAGATTTTGATTTTGATGCCTCATTGTGTTCTGCAGTGGCATACTTGAATTGGTACCGAAGATTGTACTGGTTATTAAACGTTTTAGAATTTAAATGTAGTTATTGAGCTGGTTGTGAGGAGCTGTTGTCTGATACATATTAATCATTTTAATTGGTCAATGAGTTATCTGTTTTGCAGTATAGTTAAACTGTGCTCTCTACTACCTGAACTGTCGGTCTGGTTTAGCATCATGCTAACTATTTGCTGCTTCTCTCTGGATCATCTTATGTTCTTTTTGAATTTTGGATGCACTGTTGATTCTATGCCACTTGACCAAGTTATCCCTATTATATTAAAACTGGCGACAAGGAAGTATCCTCGATCCATTCTGTATTTAACCTAGTGTGTCATCTCAACATGATTTTAATGAACCTAGAGCCATTTGTAGAGTGACGTTTCATCCATTGGCTATAAAGTTTACTTAGCAGCTGGCCTTTTGATATTTGCATGATTTTGCAGGTGCACATGAATCCGTCTGAAGCGGAAAAAGTTCTGAGTTCACTCCATTCATCTCTGATGCCATATCAAGCATGCAGATTCATTCTTGGTATGCTGTTGTATAATTGTGCCTCTACGAAGAACTGGAATTGATTCTCAATGAGGTTTAAGAAATTCTCAATTTCGATGTGGGTTGCTGAGTAGAATCTAGTGCAAATATGGCGGACTATGTAACCTTTGTGATGATGGGTAGTGCTACTACCGTATAAAGACCCGTAAGGTTCCCTACTGGGCCTTGGTGAGAAGATGTGGTCCAAAGCCCGATTAGGATGAAGCATAGGTCTCAAGATAACGAGTACTAATCGGGATCGGAGAACAACTCTCGACATGTCATATGGAAGGAGTCCAACTCGTGTACTACGAGGACTCAGGATATGACATTAAGGAGTATGACTTGTGTACTACGAGGACTTACGACAAGGGTTACCGCCTTATTCCGCCTATATAAAGGGGACAAACCCCTCTAAGAGGGAGCAAGCTCAATTAGATTGGAAAGTCAGAAGTTCAATCAGATCTACGAGCCCTAGTCGACTAGTCATCTCCGGAATCCTTTAACCCCGAAACTGAACTCGCCGAGTTCCTTACCCGTCGAGTTCCCCTTGTAAGCCAACCTCGTCGAGTTCCCAACTCGCCGAGTTCCCCTTGTAATCATCGGTATTCCATACCACATATCAATCAAGTCAAAGCAGGACGTAGGGCTATTCCCAACTCGGAGGCCTGAATCTGGGTATATCGGTGTCGAAATACCAAGCTGAACTGAGTCTCCGCCTCGCTACAGTACAAATACACGTTGTACGAGTATCCCCCGTATACCATACATCGACAGCTGGTGCCCACCGTGGGGCCCTTACGTCAATTTGGATATACTCCGACAACTTTCACCGACAAGATGATGTACACGGGTTTCGACGACAAAGACTTCTACGATGTCTCAGCCGGATCCCGCAACAGCTGCCCCAACCGTCCTGATCAAGCAGAAGCTCGCCACCTTCGGCGTCGTCCCGCTATGACGAGCAGTCAACCTCTTCCTACCGCTCTACGCGTCGTCGCTACTCCACGTGGCCGAACAAGTTTCAACCCATACGGTTCTGATCCACGGGATCTACGGAGCACAATTGTCTCCAAACATACCCGGCGCCAGATCGCGCCCCAACAAACTGATGTTAGACTTGATCATCATCAGATCGAGTTACATCCGGTCGACCTCAGGCACCATCTGAACAGGAAGCGCCTCCGCTCCTCTACACGACAACACCATTGCAGAGTTCAAGGTACAGTCCACCACAACAACTCTCCTCGCAGCAGTCAAGGATCGAATATTCCAGACAATACATTCCCTGAAGATTGCTCGAGTCTACGCTCCATCAGAACTCTCGAAAGGTTTAACTACGACTTCCCTCATGTCTACATGGCGGGACCAGAAACTACACCACGGGCAATTCGCTCCTCAGCCGATATCAACACATCTCATCGGCCACCCCGATCTCTGAAGCCAGGAAGAAGGCCACTCACTCGCGGGTCCTTGCCGCACAGATCAAGCAAGCATTATCTGATTGCCTCGATGATGCAACTCGACAACTCTACGAGGAACACGAGCGGGCACTTGCTGACATTCAATATGTTGCCGAGACCACGCATAACGAAGCTCGGGTTCTAATCAATTCTGATCTGGATGCCAACAACGTTGATCCGAACGGCGAGCCGCGAAGCCATTCCGAGCAAAAACGAGATCAGCACACTGGCTCTAGACGTCGGCGGGTTGACTCCAGAACAACACGAACCCGATAGCGTTCTCCAAAAAATAACCGAACTCGGTCGCGATCACCTAGTCGTCGACGCGACCGTAGCTATGAAGATGAAGACGACAATGATAACCAGAACCGGAGAAAACTTTCAAAGAACCGGCCTTAAACCTACTGAACCGATTAAACCGGAGAGGCAGAGATCTAATTAAAAGAAAACCGGACTGCTGGGGGTTTTACGCCTTCTCAAAACTCATAATACGCTTTCGGGTTGTAGAAAACGGGGAGGGAGAAAAACCGTGGCCACTTAAACTGACAAGGGGAGGCCTGCCCAGAACTTGGGCCCGCTGGCAGTGTGGCCTGGCTCTTACCGACTTGGTCCCGGGGCGGCCCATCCGTCAGCCAGCGGAAGCAAGACCACCGAGCGAGACACTCCGGCGGCGGTGGCGGAAGGTTACTTCGGTGAGGATTAGGCGTCTTGGTTGTGAGCAACGGGTAGAGAAATTGAAATTGGGCTCGGAACCGCAAGAGGTTAGAGATTTCGTTGGAGGTGGCAATTTGGTGCGGGGGAGGTTGGTATGGGTCGGATTTATGCGGAGCTGAGGCGGAGAAGAATTTGCTCGGGAGGAGGAAGAGGAGACTCTGGTTTAATTTGCTTTCGGCTGCGGCTAAGGAAGGAAGAGTGGAGGGCTGGGGACGGAAGACAGAGCTCGAGGTGCTCTTTATAGGGAGCTCGGTGAGGACGGCATGGGTGCAGCCGCTGTGCTCTTCCCTGACTGGTGACGGGACGGTCCAGAGCTCGATTAGCGAGGTGTGATTGATGCTGCTGGTGCGGTGATGCTTGGGCATGGGTTGAATGGCAAGGGATACGGCGAGCAGTGCGGGCATAGCAGTGAGCGGCCTGGCGATGTCCATGTGCGCATTGGCGTTGGTGACGGGAAGGCACAGAGAGTGGTAGGGAGTTGTGGCGCACGCGGGCTTGCTGGACGGTGAGGGGGCGACGAGCTACACGGGGCTGTCAGGGATGGCATGGCAGCGCCGCTGTGCGCGCGTGTGCCCGGCGATGCGATGGAGCGAGGAGCACCTGCGGTGGTGCTGTGTCTGCAAGGAAACGAGGGGAGGTCGTGGCAAGCTAGAGAGGATTGAGCGGTAGGGGACCCGACGGGAGATGCGGGCGGCAGCAACGGGTCAAGCGGCTGCCAGCGTGCGTTGGACAGGGGCGCGCGCACGGTGGTGTGCATGCGCGTGCTCTAGACGCGTCCAGTGCCGGCACGCTTTGGCATGGAGTTGTCCGAGCGTGTTTGGCCGAGCACGATCGTGCAGGATCATGTCAGGGAGGTAGAGGATAACTCTGAGCTGTGATATGGAGATTCTGGGGTCAAAAGGTGGTGTGGTGGTCCTCTGATTATCATGCCATTTATGGCAACAACTGATGTTCTGCAAGATAGAGAGGAAAAAGGGGCTTTTCAGGGCTGGCCAAAGGATTAGACGAGAGCCTGGGGTGGATGAGAATGCCTGTGAATTTTATGGGATCTTTCCCGAAGGCTTTGACCAAGAGTTCTTGTAAAACAAGGTTACGGCAGAAGGTGCTTGATGGTGTCCTTGCAATATTTTGGAACTGAAGACGTCTATATTTTTGCACAATTGGTGTTCTGGTACCAAGAGGAGGGTCTTGTAATTTTATGAGATTTTTCTAAAGCTTTCTGATTAGGGTTGTAGTACAGAGCACGATTTAGCCCAAATCTCCATTTTGGATGTAAGTGAAAATATTTGTACTGGACACCTAGATATTCTTTTATAACTAGGTGAAGAATGATTTTTTATATTTTTAGGAATTTTTGTAGAATTTTTTTTTGGGTGAGGGACAATGCACAGAATAATGGTATAGGGTCTTTGGTTTGATGGCAATTATTAGAGTAAAAGAGATTAGGGTTAGGATTAAGGTTTTTGAGATGGGAAAAAGGCTTACATGTCGTGTTAGGGTTTTGATAAGATGGTGGCACCTTGGTTCGGATGGCATGACCACATGTTCGATTTTAGGGCGTCTGCCGATTAGTCGAGAGGGCGACGTGTTTGATCTTAGGGTTTTGGTGACGGCATGATGTGTGAAGGGAATGGGAAGCTTAGGATCCATGTTTCTGGGGGTCAGGAAGTTGGCCGTTAGGGTTTGTGATTATTAGGTGTATATGCGTATATGGGGCGAGTGCTTCGATTAGAGTTTATGCACATATGATGTTAAAAATGCTTTGGGGTATTTTTATGTGATTGCAGGACTTACTTCGAGTGATCTCATGAGATGGCATGCGTAAAGAAATATTAAGAACCGAATATGCAAGTCAGCATGATCGTAAAACATATACGCATATATGTGCTTCAGGGTTAGGGTTTCGTTGGTTTTTCCGAGAGGGGCGATACTAGGGTTGGTGCGTATGTATGTATATGGGTTTCGGTCAGGCGCTGACTTCGGTTTAGATGCGTATGCATTTTAAAACACAACAAGCTCAAAGGATTCCAAGAAAACTCAACTGACAAAAAGGAGAGCATGATCACATGCGGTGTATACGCGTATATGTGACCGTGCTAGAGTTTGGTATAAGAACATTTTGGCAAAAACGCAAATGATCTCACTTATTAGCGTAAAAAGTTTTTGTAAGCCCTAATTTTTGGGTTCCGAAAAATCAGGATGTCACATTGCACCTACCAGCGAACTATGCAGACAGCTTTCGCGGCACAAATTGGGCGGAACATGGAAGTCTATATCGACGACTTGGTGATTAAGTCGAAGGAAGAACACGACCTCATCACTAACTTGTCAGAAACCTTTGACAACCTCCGGAAGAACAAAATCATGCTGAACCCGGAAAAATGCGTATTCGGTGTCAAGGCCGGCAAGATTCTAGGTTTCATGGTTTCTCACTGGGGCATTGAGGCCAATCCGAAGAAGATCGAAGCCATCCTCAGTACGAAGTCACACAAACCAAATTCAGAAGCTCGCCAGATCCATGGTTGCACTTAGCAGATTCATCTCTCGCTTAGGGACAAGGGACTCCCCTTCTTTAAACTCTTACGTCAGCATCAAGGCTTCACATGGACCGAAGAAACTGAGAAGACCTTTCGATCACTCAAGACATATCTGGCCAACCCACCAGTACTGGTCCTCCCAGAACCGGACGAGACACTCCTGCTTATGTCGCCTGCGGTCCTCGAGCAGTCAACGCAGTACTCGTCTTTGAGTGAGAAAAGTCAACAAAACCGAGAAAGTTCAATGACCAGTCTACTACGTGAGCGAAATATTACACGGACCGAAGGAGAGATACCCGGACATCCAGAAACTCTTATACGCTGTGCTCCTTGCTTCCCGCAAATTAAAGCACTACTTCTAGGCCCACAAGTAATTATTCCGTCCGTCTACCCACTCGGCCCCATTACTAAAAACAGAGAAATCACTGGCCGCATTGCTCAATGGGTGTCCGAGTTGGGCGCGTTCGACCTCGAGTTCACACCTCGCACAGCAATCAAGTCTCAGGCCCTAGCAGACTTCGTCGCCGAATGGACAGACCCGGAACCCGAACCCGCGGACAACGATTACACAAGTAAGGTCTGGACTTTATATTTTGATGGATCCCTTACCCTCACGGGCTCGGGGGCTGGCGTCGTCATCACCGCACCAACTGGAGAAACCCTCCAGTACGCCATCCAGCTACGCTTCCGGGCCACCAACAACGAGGCGGAGTACGAAGGTCTTCTCGTCGGACTCCGCCTCGCCGCCGCTCTCGGTATCCGTTACCTGACTGTGAAAGGCGACTCACAACTCGTCGTCTGACAAGCAAGCAAAGATTATCAAGCCGTTAATCCAACGATGGCCGCTTACTTAGCAGAAGTGCGGACTTGGGAGAAAAAATTCACTGGCCTAGAATTCCAATACATACCCAGACTGGGATAACTGCATCGCCGACACCCTGGCTCGCGTTGCCTCAAGTCGAACCTCCCCCCCAGCTGGTGTCTTCATCGACAACTCTCCAAACCGTCAGTCAAAATCGTAACAGACGAAGAAAGTACTCCCACCCCTTGCGACACTTATGAGCAAAACGGGACGTCTCAGCTCGACGCCCCCAAAGGAATCGCTGGCGAAGTAATCGCCCAACTCGACGAATGCACAGACTGGAGGAACCTGATACGTCAGTACTTACTTAACCGACTCAAACCAGCAGAAGAAGAACAAGCCGAGAAGATCTCCCGCAAGGCTATGCAGTACACCATGATCGACGACACCCTCTACCGCAAGGGAGCCCTCGGCGTCCTCATGAAGTGCATACCTATCGACGAAGGCAAGCAGCTACTCGAGGAAATTCACAGTGGGCTGTGTGGCGCTCACTCCGCGTATCGCACACTAGTCGGCAAAGCGTTCCGACAAGGATTTTACTGGCCCACTGCGCTACACGACGCGGCCGACTTGGTCCAAAAATGCGAAGCCTGTCAATTCCACAGACGGCAAGCACACCAGCCAGCCCAAGCTCTTCAGACAATACCACTATCATGGCCTTTCTCGACTTGGGGGCTAGATCTCCTCGGGCCTTTCCCCCCCAGGACGCGGGGGTCATAAGTTCTTAATCGTCGCCATTGATACGTTTACCAAGTGGATCGAGGCAGAATCCCTCTCAAGCACCACGACAGCAGTGGCACAAAGATTCATGCAGCGAGCACATTTTTACCCGCTTCGGAGTACCAGCCGGATCATTACCGACAACGGACCACAATTCGCAGCAGCCGACTTCATCGCCTACTGCGAATCCTATGGCGCCAACGTCTACTATGCCTCAGTAGCTCATCCCCAAAGCAATGGCCAGATCGAACGTGCAAACGGCCTCATACTGGACGGGATCAAGAAACGAGTATACGACACACTGCAACGTCACGCCAAGTCGTGGGTGACCGAGTTGCCCAACGTCCTCTGGGCGCTTCGTACAACAGCTAGCCAAGCAACCGGAGCAACACCATTTTCTCTTGTCTACGGGGCGGAGGCGGTCCTCCCATGCGAGATCCGGATGAAATCTCCCCGCGTAGAGCAACATTCCGAAGATGCAGCAGAGACACAGCGGGTCAATGACCTCAACCTCCTCGAGGAAATGCGTGACTGTGCGTACATACGAGCCGCCAAATACCAACAGGACTTACGCCGGTACCACGAACGCAACGTCAAGCATCGACACCTGGAGATCGGCGATCTCGTCCTCCGATTGGTCCAGTCGACTCGGCACCGAAACAAATTATCTCCCAAGTGGGAAGGACCTTACACCATCGTCGCCAACCCGCGACCAGGTACTTTCAAACTCGCCGACAACGGCTCCGTATTACGCAACACATGGAACATCGATCAACTATCCAAGTATTATGTATAAGCTTCCCGGGAGCTTTAACCCGAAGGACTTCCCTTTTTTACCCCATATCTCTACGGATGAAGTATCTACACTTTCACGAAGTATATCAGCATCCATCAGCCGAATTACTGGTTACTCATGATACTCAAAAACGCCTCTAACACGCTTTGCCACAAGACTCGGGGGCTGGCACCTCTCGCCTCCTCAGACTAAGGCACACAAGCGTTTCAACAGCTCAGGGTACGGCACGAAACACGAGGTCGCACCTCGTTCCGCCTCCTAGAGTTTGGTCGCCGTATAACCGCCTCGTATGCACTCGGGGGCTGGCACGTACACGGGTTTCGCGCCCCGTTTCGCCGCCCCGGGCCCGGTCAGCTGTCCACAAGCCTCGCCACGACGTCCAGGGGTCGAATTCCCCGCAGGTTCCTCAACTCTATGTTGTTCCCCCTGACACCAGCACACAGGCATCACGCCCAGCATTCATCCGGGGGCTAAGAGAAGCATGAGTTCCACAACTCAACTCCCCGCCCCGGGTACGGCGGCATCAGCGCCTTGCATCTATACGAAGTTCGGCGAGTAACCGACATTTCTTAACTCGGGTCGCCCTTCACATATGCAAACGGCGGACAGCTACTTTGCATCTGCGCGAGGGCCAGCATGCCACGAGTTTCTCAACTCGTTTCGCCTCCCCAACTACGGCAACCTACCCTGAGGTCAGAGTGCAAAACTGCTCACACCGTCGAGGGTCACCACAGCGAAGTTTTTCAGACTGTTCATCCGAGTTCCTGCTAACTCGCACAAACAGTCGAGGGCTACCACAGCGAAGTTTTTTCAGACTGTTCATCCGAGTTCTTGCTAACTCGCACCAACAGTCGAGGGCTACCACAGCGAGTTTTTTCAGACTGTTCATCCGAGTTCCTGCTATCTCGCACAACAGTCGAGGGCTACCATAGCGAGGTTTTTTCTGACTGTCTGCATGCTTGCGTATTGACCCGCAAGAAACAAAAACACTAGAAGAATTTTCGGGTTAAAGGACATTTATCATGTACTACTTCAACCATGGGAATTGTCATTTCTAAACATCAAGAATTAACTGTAGTCACTAGTTAGTTTGAAACTAACTGAAATATTTCTTTCACAGGTCATCTATGTTGGTCTTGATATTGTGACTCCCTTGATATCTTTGGACCTTCTGAAGTACCCTAAACTCAGTCGTGACGTAGGTTCTTTTCATCTTTTTTTTCTCTTAATAGAATAGAATGTCAATCAAATGCTAATAAGAGTCTTTTTTTTTGCAGTATTTTGTACTTATTTCGCACTTGTTGGAAGTGTACCCGGAGAAGGTTGCCCACTTAAACAAGGATGCTTTTGCAAGGGTTATTGGTAGCATTGAATTTGGGCTGCGAAATCAGGCAAGAGCATCTTCATGTAGCTGCATTTGCTACTCTGATGTGCTGTCAGTCAATTGCTAGATATTAGTTTTCAGCTGGTCAATTTTTGGATTTGCTGAGTGAAACTACCAAACTCAACCCTACTTTGCTTAAAAGTTTTGAATAGCAGCAGCATTGCTTGCAGTAATTATGTATCGCATAGTTCTGTAAATTGAATTGGAGCTACTGAAGAGTTGGTAGCAACTGAACCTTGCTTGGTTATACTTATATGGCATGCCTACAATATAGCTTCTGCTTCCAAATGACTCGCGCATTGGGGTTCTCTATGAATCTATGCTCAAGTTTCTATGTTTTGCTATATGTAATTACCTCAATGTGCAATCACCCTTGGACTGATATAAGGTGATCAGAGCATGCCTGCAGTGTATTACAGATTTACTATTCATGACAAATATGATGCGAAATATAAGATGGCTTGACAAAACACAAATGAGATGTAATTGGCAGCTTTGATAAAAAAATCACATCAAATTACCATGACTAATCAAATGCAAGTTGCCCCTTATACTTATATGTCTTCTATAAATCTTGTCTGATCTATAATATGCAAAACAATTACAATTGTAGTGCATTCTTTATGTTGAAGTAAAATTTACATTCTTCAGCTGATATAGCTAGGTTTGTTTTGTCCATGTTGCAGGATAGCGATGTTGTTGAGAGGTGCCTGACAGCAGTAAATGCTCTTGCTTCATACCACTTCAAAGAAAGACTTGGAGGCAGAGGAGGACTTAGCTCACAGCTTATGGAATCTAAAGGATCGAATGGCAAACTGCAGGAAAGCATATCATGTCACTTCTTGAGGCTTCTCCTCCAGTTACTTTTGTTTGAAGATTTCAGGTGAGCTCCGCATGTCTTCAGTAAATTTAGAATCTTAAGTGAAATAACTTTATTTTTCTTACTGTCTCAAACTGTCAATCATTTCGATGTATACTTCTAACACCTCATTGTACTGTTGCAGAATGGAACTAGCAGGTTCTGCTGCAGATGCTCTGCTTCCTCTACTTTCCTGTGAACAGGAGTTATATCAGGTTCTCGCTCCATCTCCTCCATTTTGTAGTATACTGGTATACTAGTTATCAGATCAGGTATAAAACTGAGTCTTTATTTTATCGTTTTGCTATGTGTTCTCAACTTCTCATCCTATCTCTGGAGAGACTGGTCCAGGTGTTGGTTGAGAAACAGCAGAATCCGACAGTGAAATCAAGGCTGGCAGTTGTGTTCCATAATCTCACAAGTTCTAACAATCTCTCAAGCTCTCTTGACCGGCTAAACAGGCAGAAGTTCAGGAAGAATCTCCGTGCTTTCTTGGGTGAGGTCTCGGGCTTTATGCAGATAAAGTAAATGGGATGACATGAAAGCAGTGATGGCCGATTCGTCACTTGAACCCTGGGAGATTTTCCACCATTGTGGGTGTTGCAGGAGTGCATGTGTGCATAATGCGATGCAGTCATGGGCAAGAATGCTGGCACGTGAATGCTTTCCCGGTAGATTTGGAAGGGGTGGTTGCTCTAGAAATGATAGGAACATGTTGAAGTGCTCCAGGATGGACTTCTGCCGCAGCATTCGGTGGCGAAGAATGGGACGCCCACGTCGTCATGTAAAGATGGTTTTGCTAAACATGTCATACAGAAAAGGTGGGAATTTTATTGCAACAGCGACGCTCGCTCAAATTAGAAGTTCTCCCACATGAATGAGAGATAGAACAAGTGCTTTGGTACCAGCTGGTGTAACTTGTGCCCGTCATACTATGCTCATCTGATAACGTCTATCCAGCTCTCCACTCACATATTAGGGCCCTGATCTGCAAAGCTCAATTTTTCTGTAGATTCCTGCGGGAACTGAATTGTCTCCTTTAAGATACCTGCAAAATTCCTGCCTTCAAAGCAAAGCTCTAGGTGGTGTTGTAACCCTGTTGGGGTTCAGCTCAGCCCTAGGATTCCCGAAGTAGCCTTTGCCTAAGAATCGAAAGTGAAGTGATGAGCAGTATCATGGACCAAAGATCTGGGACCTTTCGCACCAAATTTGGATCGTCTTTATGAACGCGCCATAACTCCTTGGATCTAATCATGCCAAAACTGAGGCGAGGTGGCCCCATGTGTCTCTGTGTCAGTGGGTCGCATTGGCAAGTGTGGATTTTGATGCCCTCGTGCTGTGTGGATCTCTAGACTTTAGTGGTGCTCACCGTCGAGCACACTGTTGCGTGTCGGTGGCCGCATGCCCCGAATCCAGCCATGGCTGGAGAGATCTCCCATCGAACATTCTGTGCAAAATGCAGGAGAAGGCTATCTCTTCACGCGATGCTGTGGCTAGAGAGATCTCGCATCAAAATTCGACCAGAATATCAGTTCCAATTCAGGATTCCCTGCCCCGTCGCAATGCCTATGCATTGCCTGGCAGGATACCGCGGGCCGGTTTGGAATGCGAGAATTTGTGCAGCTTCCATTGAAACCCACCATTTTCTGTACAAAAATTGTACGTGCCATACAGTCCCCAGAAGAACTGTAACAGCCCATGTGTGCAAAAAAGAAGAAGAGAGAAACCCTAATCTAAATGGCCAGGGGGCATTTCGGTCCACCCCAGCCCCGCACTCCACGCCGCCTCTCCCCTCCCCCTCGGCTCATCCGCCGCCGCCTTCCTCCCCTTCGGCAGGCGCCGCCGCCGGCGAGCCTCCTCGCCGGCGAGCAGGCTGCAGCCGCTCTGTCTCTGCTCCTCCCCTACTCGGCCCCCCTCGCCCGCGCGCCGCCTTCTCCGCCCCCTTTAGCCGCACGCGCCGCCCGCCCGCACCGGCGAGCCGACCGCCCCCTCGCCGCCGGCCCTCTACCGCGCCTGCCCCTCTGCCGCGCCCCGTGGCCACTCCAGCCGACCACCTCCCGTGAGCCGCCACGCCCCGGCTCGAGCTCCCACTTCCCCTGCCCCGGTCGCCAGCCGCCACCTGCCTCGGTGCCTCCGCCACCGGCCGTCGACCACCACCCTCCCACCGGCCGTCGCCCCTCCTCGCCCGCACTACACCCCCCCCCCGCTACCCATCGCCTCCGGCCGCCGCCTCCCCAGACCCGCTCCCATGAGCCGTCGGCCCAGCGGGCCGCACGCCCCGGTGCTCCGCCCTCCGCCTCCACCGCCGGTGTGCCGCCTCCGCCCGGCCTCCCCTCACCGCCGCTGCCGCCCTCGGTTGAAGCCACTGCCGGCCACCCCGGCGCCTCCGACCACCCCTGTCCTCGGAGCCGCCGCGCCAACCGGCCGGTCTGACCGGATGGGCAACCAGTCAGACCGGTGCCATCTCTGCCGCGGCCTCCTCAAATTGCCGATGCCGCTCGGCGCCGCTTGTTGCCGCCACCATGCCACTTCTCCTCCCTGCCGCTGTCCAAATGCGGGGAAGAGGAGGCGTAAAAGAAGAAGATGACGAGGAGATGGAGGAACACGAGGAGATGAGAAGCAGAACTAGCGTCACTGCCTCGGAATGAAGATGGTAGGATGAAGAAGGGGGAAGATCGTGAAGATAGTGCCGTGCACGAAGCCGAACCACAACGCTGGCTCCATTGTCGCTATTTTCCTTGCGATCCTCGCGTCGAGGGTAACGTCTTAGAACCTAGATGTATATATATATATGTGTGTGTGTGTATATGTCTCGTATAACGGGAATGCTTAGAATGCGTCCAGCGCCTTTACGAGTTATTGTCGCCTATAGATGCATTAGGGCTGAGAGCTTCAGAGCCTCGTCGGATGGCCATGTTTAAGCTGGGTTTATATCACAAAAGCCTATATGAAATTGTTGCGCATATGTTGAACCTCAACTAACCAAGTCATGTGTTAATCGCCACGTTAAAGTATAAAGTTTTCATGCATATCATACCTTTCATTTAACTAAATATTACATCTTGTTAGCATCCAGAAGATCGTTACTTATGCTTAAAAGTATCAAATAAATCTCCTTCATGCCGTTCCATGTTTAATTTTTAGTCATGACAGTACAGGACCATCGGCCTTAATCTATAAGGGGCCTAACTTGCTTCCTTAAAAGTGTCATGTAAATCGTACATATATCTCTTTGGATCTTACTCATGCATGTTAACAATATAACTCAACTGAAACTAAAAAGGCTGCAATAAGGAGGTAGTCATAGCATGTTTAGGTTAATCTCACGCTTCACTTTAATCCACCGTAGTTGCACTCATTCATCTTGCCATGTTAAGCATAGCATCATAGTCGCTTTTCTTCTGCTAGATATGATTCGCCTCTTCAAGGTGTTCGGCTCTCTTTTGCGTATCTTCACCAAGCTCCCAGGCAAGCTCTGCTGCTTGTTGAAAATTCCAGTTACCTACTTACCTGATTGGGTGTTGAATGCCTATTTTTTATTGTCTGATATTTGGTTATGGATGTCTGGATCATAAATCGATGTCTTAATTAATTGGAACCCCTAAGTGAGATGAGAGACGAGGGAGCATGGTTGGGAGGGCGTCTGTACAATATTGGAGATATAGTAGGATTGGTTACCTGTTGTATTCGTATTGGCATTGGACTCTATACTTGTATTCCAAGCCATCTTGTACTATATTTATGCCTATTGGGCTGTGCAATAGATCTAAGTTGCATAATCTTGACATGGTATCAGAGCCCTAGGGTTTTCTCTCCACCGCGTGCTGCAACTCGCGCTCTAATCTTCACCTTTTTTCTTCCCCGTGTGCTGGTCTGCCTTCCGGCCGCCGGCCGCTCGTCGTCCGCTTGCCCTCCGGCCGCTGGCCGCTCGTCGTTCGCTTGCCCTCCCCGACCGCCCCGTCCGCTGGCCCTCCCCCGGCCTCCCGCTCCCGGCCTCCCGACGGCCGCCTCGGCTTCCCGGCGCCGCCCCGCCTTCCGGGCCGCCGCCAATCTGCCCAGGACCGGCCGCCTCCCCCGCCTCGCCCGGCCGCCGCCGCTCCGCCCCGGACGGGCTGCCGCCGCTCCGCCCCGGACGGGCCGCCTCCCCCGCCGGCTGCTCGCCGACATCCGCCGGCCGGCCGGTCGACCGGTCCTCGGCGGGATCCTCCCGTGTGCCGCTCGCCCGAAAAGCTGCTCGGTTTGCTCTGTTTGAGCGGCCAGCAGCTGTAGATTAGGTAACAAAAAACAAAAAGAAAAAAAAAGAAAAAAAAAGGTACAATGTCTTCGTCATCCGGCACCGTTTCTCTCCCTCGCTGCCCGGTGATTTTTGATGGGGTCAATTTCACCGACTTCGTCTCCCATATGCGCATCCACATGCATGGTCTTCGTCTCTGGGGCGTCCTCTCAGGCGATGTTCCGTGTCCGGCCTGTCCTGTGGCACCGGTTGAGCCTAAGCTTGGTGCTCGACCTACTGATGCTGACCGTGCTGCCTATGATGCGGCTGTCACCGCTTATCAGGAGGCTCTGGATTCCTACAGTGCTCTGCTGACTGAGTACACTCAGTGGTTTGATGATGATGCTCGTGCTGCTGCTGTTCTTGTCGCCAGTCTTCAGCCTCAGTTTTCTTCTGAGGTTGTGGGATTCTCTACGGCCTCCCAGATGTGGACTCACCTTCGTCAGCATTATGAGCCCTCTGGCGACGCTCTGTTCCTGTCCGTGGTTCGCCAGGAGCACTCTCTCCAGCAGGGTGATGCCACGGTTGACGAGTTCTATGCTCAGAGTTCTGCTATATGGCGCCAGCTGGATTCTCTTTGTCGTCCTGGTTGTGGCTCTTGTCAGTGCTGTCAGGATGCTCATGCTGATCGGGAGTTCCAGCGAGTATATGAGTTCTTGACGCGGCTTCGTCCTGAGTTTGAGTCGCGTCGCGCTCAACTTCTTGCTCGTCAGCCTCGTGTCTCTCTTCTGGAGGCGCTTACGGAGACATGTGCGAAGGAGACTCGTCTGCGTGGCTCTGGTCTACTGCCACTTCCCTCTGTGCTTGCTGTTCGTCCACCGGCTACATCGGCTCCTGCTCCCTGCCTTAGCGGCTCGTTTCCCCAGCGGCCTCCACAGGTGGTGGTGGTCGTTCCTCGTCGGGTGGTGGCCGTCCTCATTGCACCTACTGTGATAAGGATGGCCACATTGAGTCTATTTGCTTTCGGAAGAAGCGTCACCTTGCACGTCGCTCTTCACCGGGCACTGGAGCTTTTTCCTCGACTCCTTCAGCTGCTTCGACTACTTCCGCCACCTCATTCACTGAGCAGGAGATCGCGCGCCTTCGACGTCTACTAGCTGCGACAGGTTCTGCAGGATCTGCTACTTCCTCTTCCAGTACTGAGAAACCACCCCCTACACAGTCAGGTACTTCCCCGTGGATTCTTGATTCCGGAGCATCTTTTCATATGACTTCCGATTCCTCCACTCTATCTTCCCTTGACCTCTCGATTCTCTTGTTCATGTCCTTACTGTTGATGGTACTTCTCTTCCTGTCTCTAGTCGCGGCACTCTTCGTACTTCTTTGTTTCATGTTCCTTCTGTTGCACATGTGCCTCGCCTTACCATGCAGCTTCTTTCTGCTGGACAAATTACTGATCTTGGTTGTCGGGTTATTCTCAACTCTGACTCTTGTTGTGTTCAGGATCGTCAGACGGGTGTTCTGGTTGGTTCTGGCCCTCGCCGCCTTGATTCTCAGCGTCTCTGGGAGCTTGACTGGCTTCATCTTCCCTCCATTGCCACTGGTTTTTCCGCCTCTGTCACTTCGTCCACCGGCTCCTTCCAGCAGTGGCATCACCGACTTGGTCATCTATGTGGATCTCGTTTATCATCTTTAGTTCGTCATGGTCTTCTGGGGTCTGTCTCAGGGGACGTGTCTTTAGATTGTCAGGGTTGTAACTGGGTAAACAAATTCAGTTACCTTATCCTCATAGTGAGTCTGTGTCTCAGCGTCCTTTTGATCTTGTTCACTCGGATGTGTGGGGTCCGGCCCCCTTCGTTTCGAAAGGGGGTCATCGATACTATATTATCTTTATAGATGATTTTTCTCGCCACACTTGGATATACTTTATGTCTGCTCGTAGTGAGGTTCTCTCCATCTATAGACAGTTTGCCACCATGGTTCGTACCCAGTTCTCCA
Organism: Stipa capillata; assembly: GCA_019208055.1. Taxonomy (NCBI): domain Eukaryota; kingdom Viridiplantae; phylum Streptophyta; class Magnoliopsida; order Poales; family Poaceae; genus Stipa; species Stipa capillata. The sequence continues at coordinate 348,901 of JAGXJF010003351.1, forward strand.
CTCCCATTCGTGCTGATTCTGCTGGCGAGTATCTTTCTCGTCATCTTCGTGGTTTTCTTGCTAAGCAGGGCACTCTTGCTCAGTTCTCTTGTCCTGGTGCTCATGCTCAGAATGGTGTTGCTGAGCGTAAGCATCGTCTCCTTGTTGAGACTGCTCGTGCGCTCATGACTGCCACTTCTATTCCACCTCATTTTGGGCTGAGGCTGTCTGTACTGCCACATATCTTGTTAATATTCAGCCCTCTTCTGCCCTTCAGGGTGGGATTCCTATTGAGCGCCTTTCTGGTTCTCTTCCTGACTACTCTACTCTTCATCTGTTTGGCTGCGTTTGCTATGTTCTTTTAGCTCCCCGTGAACGCACCAAACTGACTGCTCAGTCTGTTGAGTGTATCTTTCTAGGCTATAGTCCGAAGCATAAGGGCTATCGCTGTTGGGATCCCACTGCTCGTCGTATGCGGATTTCTCGGGATGTGACCTTCGATGAGTCCCGTCCTTTCTTTCCGCATCCAGCTTCTCCTTCGCCTTCCCCTGTTGAGCCTCTGTCTTTTCTGACCTTTCCTGATACACCGATCACTATTGTGCCCTCTTCCACTCGTCCTATCGAGTCTCCACCTCCCCCTGAGTCTCCACCTACTCCTGTTGTCGACTCTTCTCCACTATCATCTCCTACAGCTCCACCTGCACCTTCTCCTCTTTTGTCCTATCCTTTCATCTACGCACGTCGTCCTCGTGTTGAGCCTCCTTCTGATGTGCCTTCTCCTTCTTCTGGGCCATCTCCGTCTGATGAGTCACCTTCTCTGGGTGCCTCATCTTCTCCGGATTCGCCACCCCCTCCTAGGTATGGCCTCCGCGCTCGTCCGCTTCCGCCTCCAGACCGCTTTGGATTTATTGGTGCTACTCTTGCTGAGCCTACTTCTTACCGCGATGCTGTTGTTCATCCCGAATGGCAGCATGCGATGGCCGAGGAGCTTGCTACTCTTGAGCGCACCGGCACGTGGGATCTTGTCTCTCTTCTTCACGTGTTCGTCCCATCACCTGTAAGTGGATCTATAAAGTTAAGACCCGCTCCGAGGGTTCTCTTGAGCGCTACAAGGCTCGTCTTGTGGCGCGTGGCTTTCAGCAGGAGCATGGCCGTGACTATGACGAGACATTTGCTCCTGTCGCGCACATGACCACTGTTCGCACTCTTCTTGCCGTGGCCTCTGCTCGCCACTGGTCTATCTCTCAACTTGATGTCAAGAATGCCTTTCTTAATGGTGAGTTGCGTGAGGAGGTCTACATGCACCCCCCGCCTGGGTATTCTGTTCCTGAGGGCATGGTTTGTCGCCTTCGTCGCTCTCTTTATGGCTTTAAGCAAGCCCCTCGTGCTTGGTTCGAGCGCTTTGCCTCTGTGGTCACTGCTGCTGGTTTCTTAGCTAGTGCTCCTGATCCTGCGCTGTTTGTCCACACTTCGTCTCGTGATCGGACTCTTCTTCTTTTGTATGTGGATGATATGATCATCACCGGAGATGGTTCTGAGTACATTGCCTTTGTCAAGGCTCGTCTTAGTGATCAGTTTCTTATGTCTGATCTTGGTCCTCTTCGCTACTTCCTTGGGATTGAGGTTACATCTACTTCTGATGGTTTCTATATATCCCAAGAGAAATATATCCACGATCTTCTTGATCGGGCTTCCCTTACTGATCAGCGCACCATTGAGACTCCGATGGAGCTCAATGTTCATCTTCGTGCCTCTGATGGTGAGCCTCTTTCTGATCTGACTCGCTATCGTCACCTTGTCGGGAGTCTTGTCTATCTTGCTGTCACTCGTCCAGATATATCCTATCCAGTTCACATTCTGAGTCAGTTCGTCTCTTCTCCTACTCAGGTTCACTACAGTCACCTTCTTCGGGTTCTACGATATCTTCGTGGGACTATCTCCCGCCGTCTTTTCTTTCCACGCTCCAGTTCGTTACAGCTTCAGGCATATTCGGATGCTACTTGGGCTAGCGATCCCTTTGATCGTTGCTCTCTTTCTGCTTACTGTGTTTTCCTTGGTGGTTCTCTCATTGCTTGGAAGACGAAGAAACAGACTGCAGTTTCCCGTTCGAGTGCAGAGGCTGAGTTGCGCGCTATGGCATTTTTGACAGCGGAGGTTACGTGGTTACAGTGGCTACTTGAGGATTTTGGTGTTTCTCTCACTACACCGACTCCTCTGTTGTCTGACAGTGCTGGTGCCATCAGTATTGCTAGAGACCCAGTGAAGCATGAGCTCACCAAACATATTGGTGTTGACGCTTCTTATATGCGGTCACAGGTACATGATCAGGTTGTTGCTCTTCAGTATGTACCTTCCGAGCTTCAGTTGGCTGATTTCTTCACGAAGGCACAGACTCGTGTTTAGCACAGCTTCTACCTCTCCAAACTCAGTGTAGTTGATCCACCCTGAGTTTGAGGGGGGGGTGTTAGAGATATAGTAGGATTGGTTACCTGTTGTATTCGTATTGGCATTGGACTCTATACTTGCCTTGTATTCCAAGCCATCTTGTACTATATATATGCCTATTGGGCTGTGCAATAGATCTAAGTTGCATAATCTTGACAGCTCGAGCCCTATGTCGAGTTTACTGGAGGTACAGTGTGGCGTACCCGGTTTTAAGGCCGGATAAACCCTTGGGTTTACTGTGCCGGTCCCTGGATCAGTAGCCAGTACACACAAGTTAACCTGTATATCAAGGTTATACACACACTTATTAGAATATGATATATAACCGATCTTCGAGATCGAATAATTATACCTTTAGCCCAACGGCCAAAATCTTGCAGTGGAAATTAAGCGGTGGTGTGGCCCATCAATATGCCGATCCCGACAGGTAACTGAGTGGGGTTTCGCCCTAGTTTTCGCGGGTACCATCGTTGCTTTCGAGCTGTCGACCCTTCTGTCTGGCCAAATCAACAAGCCAGGTGAGTACATTGAATGTACTCGCAAGCTCTCCGCCAGGGAGTTTTTCACAGATATATGCATGCACGGGTATATCAAGAATCGAGCTCTATCCTATGCCTCATGTTTTACGAAAAAGTAAAATTGCATATGAAATATTTAAATAGATAGTAAAAGCAGATGTAGAAAACTATCTCGGCTTTGCCGAGACATGGCAGCTGATCATATCCTTCTTTATTCCTCCCACTACAACAGGAAATTGTACCTGCATTTCCGCTACAACGGAAATTCTGTAATCAACCGCTCCAATGGGGAGTCTCTGCTCACCCGCTATGATGGGGATATTGGTGATTGCCCGCTACAACGGGAATCCCTTCTTCTCTCCTCCCGCTACGACGGGAAACTTTCATGTCACCTTGCGAACACGGTGGATCGCGTCCTTAAACCCATAACCCATTTTTTTGTTTTGAAATTCAATCTACTATATTGTGGCCCAACTAAGTTCGTCCATGACCGTGGACACGGCTATTCAAATAGTTTTAACCCTCTGCAGAGGTGGTATGGCTTTACCCACACGATGTAGGTCACCCGGGGTATACTTTGCGACGCATACTGACAGGGCTATTACAACGAGACTCTTCACAGAGTAAACCTAGCCATGAACCCGCCAGAAGGCATATCCCAAACCTAGCTTGAGTCATTAACATCGCTACAAGGAGGTTGTGTTCCAACTTTGTGGCGAGTTAAACCTCACTACAACGGGCAACTCTCTACAGAGGCTACAATCTCATCTGCACGCTTCACACTGTCTACAGGTTCATGCTAGTCTCAGACCGGGTATTAGGTCAAGTCCTTCTTATAAAGTACATGTGGACGTACGGTAAGACTTGGCCAAACGGTACTTAGTTCGGTCCTTATATGATCCGAGAGGGACTCCACCACATCCGTAAATGGACAACGAGAACCACGCCGGGCATTACCTCGCATATAACAAGCTTCTTGCTTTCCCCCTTCATTTCTGACCCGGATCAAAATCTTCTCCATTTGTTTTGGTTTTAACAAAAACATTTCTGACAAAATATCCCCATCCGGATATTTCTACCTTCATTCACCATCGGACACAACGGTCCCCTTTCCAAAACATTCTCCACATGAAATATGTGAGTATTCTTTCCTTTTGAAAACCTACTTTTTAACTACTGTAGGGCTAAGCCAAGTAAGCATATATCTATTCTAGGTTTCCGTTAACTTTTCCAGAATACGTAGTCCTTAGGGTGACAAGGAGTTCAGTGTCAAACTAGGGTTTGCTAAACACCGAACAGAACTAGGCTACATAAAATAACAAGTCGTAAAACATAGCATGCATGTTTCGCAAACGAAATATCATTTCGTAAACATGGGATTCAACATGATCAAAGGTGGAGAGCTTGCCTGGCAACGTTGGATAGCTCGGAGCTTGGTCTGGTTACGGCGATGTTAGAACCCTTCCCCGCGAAGCAAGGCAACGTGGTAACTACATGTCGAAGAACATCGAATAAGAAACGGCACAAGGGTAAACCAAATAGAATCGCACACATACACTCATGAACTTGAAATTATGTGCTCTAGACCTGGGTGTTTAATAGGGTTCTAAGGAGGCGAGGAGGGCTCTTTCTCACATGAAATAAAGGTTTCCCCTAGAACCGGGAACCCTAGTGTCGCGGGGATTTCGTGGCAATATACATTTCTAATAGGATTTTGGGGAGCGCGTGTAGAAGATTCAGCGGGTTCACACAAGAGGTTTTTACCCAGGTTCAGGCCCTCCAATGGCGGAGGTAACACCCTACTCCTGCTGATTGTATTATTAGCCTTGCGTGAGAAAGATTACAGAAGCTTAAAGATGATGCCTAGCCTCTAGTCTCTGGAAAAAGAAGAAGCCCCCTCTGCATGGGGCTCTCGCCTTATATAGGCTGTACACGTGCCGACTCGGCCAGTCGATCGAGCTACAGTAACTACACAACTTAATTGGTACAATTATTCTGCGTAACCGTCCGAGTAACGCCGGTCTTCATGCTAGTAAAACGTATGCCTTGATGAGGTTGTAATGCCTTCCTTGATAGCACTCGGACGTTGTGTCCGTGTGGGCCTTACTTGGGCTTCAACCGAGTGGGCCTCCATGGAACTCCTCGAGCCTGCCGGGCCGACTCGCTGTGCTGGGCCTACTCGGATGGGTTCCCACGTCAGTAGCCCGAGTGCTTTGAGGTCTCGACACGAATGCCGACTGGTGAGCAAGCTGCGTATGCCCAAATCGCTGATGCAGAGACCTTGATGGACTCCCATAATACCTGAAAAAGGTTTAAGTTTGTGCTAGTGCTAGAATTCGGTGATACCCGCACTTTCGGCTGGGAAAATCGGCTTGTGGCCTTCCGGGAGGCGTATCATGAATTTCGAGTGAATCTGAAATAGCGCCTGGCATGTCCGAGTGGACCGTTGCCACCTTGTGCCCGCAGGGGGGACGCCTTCGACCTTCAGCTTCGAAACCGAGTCCTCGAACTCCGGCATTGAGTCCTGAACAGTGAACCATTCTGCGCTGCTGTGGCGTCCGGCTCTGAATCAGGGACTATCTTGCGCCGCTGTGGATGCCGGGTTCGTCCTTACCTGGGTGTTGCCGAGTGACCTGCAAAACCTGTTGGGTCAGCCATCGGCACCCTTCGTAGAGCTAGCCTGCTTCCGAGTGTGGTGGCTGGGTGCGCCTCGGAATTGTTTGGTGGAGTCGGTACAACTTGTGACGTGTCCCAGTGAGCCAAGCCGACTTCAAACTGACTCGGCATCTGAGCGTGATTCGACTCGATCGAGCCGAACCCGGTCGAGGCCGGCTTGTGTCACACGGTACTGTCTTGACTGTACACGACGTCGCTTCAGCATTTAATGCACGCAGTCGGTTGGACAGAGCGCCTGCAGCACCGCAGCGCAATGATTTCGCCTCGAGTCCCGCGCGAAGCTGTGCCCGAGACATCCGCTGCCGCTGCTGTGACTTCGCGTGATGTCCGAAGCGATGGTTCATCATGATTACACCCCGAATCACGTGGGCGGCGCGCGCGGAGTGGTTGCTGACGCAACGCTCGCCGGTCAAGGCGCCTGGGACGTCGAGTCATGGCGAAAAAGGCGCCCGAATCTCGCGGGTTCGCGCGTCGCCGCGGTGGCGACGGTTGCCGTGGCAGTTTGCCGCCACGTAGGACGCACGACTGCTGACGGTTTGCCTCCCTCAGCTATAAAAGCGGGCGCAGGGCAACCGCGATTTTCATCTGCCTTCGTCTTCCTTGCACCCAAGCCTTTTGCCTCTAGAGCTCCGCCACCGCGCACTGCTTCCTTTCCTCCGAGAAAAAACGCTCGCTTCGCCGCCGTTCTTCAGTCTCCGACCATGTCGCGCGCCAGAAAAAGGCAAGAAGGCCGACGCTTCCTCCTCCGCCGCCGCCGCCCATTCCGAGGGGTGGAAAAAAGGGCGATTGGGTCCCGTCGGTTGTCACCGACCGGATCCTCTCGGGCTTCGCCAGCGAGGGACTGTTGCCGCCCCGCTCCATCGGCAACTGGAGGGCCCCGTACCAAGAGGAGAAGCCTGCTCCGCATGCGCATGAACGAGTGATGATCATCCCGTTCATCGAGCGGGGCCTCTCGCTGCCCAGCTCATCACCTGAGCCCAATGGCATTCTGCACATTGCGTGTTTCACGCTGTGCGAATGTTATTTTGGGGACCTGGCTCACTGGGGTGTGTAGGAAGAAGATCTTCCTGGTGAAGGCGCAGCCCATCAAAGCCGGCGGCGACTATCCGTCTGCGGGGGAAGCCGGCATCCAAGTCAAGGCCGGCGCTCACTACTTCAAGCTGCAACTCCCGGACACCGTGCGGAAGTGGCAGGGACGGGTGGTTTTACTGCCCGGATGAGCGCACACGACTGGCCACGAAGGGCTCCCCCCGTACACCGAAGGTCCCTCCGAGTGGCGGAAGCGTTGGAGCGCCAAGTCCTCCAGCACAGAGATGCCAGAGATCGACCGACTCCTGAGGAGATTCAGAGACTCCAGGAGAAAGGGCTCACGGGCACCGACCTCATTGCCACCTGGTTGAGCGGCGAATCCACCGCTTCAAGCCGGGGCACCTGATGTGGGAGTACTCGGGCGCGTCCGACTCGACCAGGGTGTCGGTCGATGGGCTCCGGATGATCTTTCATGGATTCCTGAAGAAACTTGACCAAGGAGCCAACCGGGCTCACTAGGGCGCCGCACGTGACTCCCTTTCTACCGCCAACCCCCCGCCAACTGTAAGTGTCTTGCATTCCGAGTCAGATTCTTGTATGTGTTGTCTATTCGTTCCTCCTAACTCCGAGCCTTTTAATGCTGCAGACTTCCTTAACTTGAACTCTATGCCGCCACTCCCCGAGCAAAGTCAGCTCCGGAGGCGTTGGACGACGCGGAGGTCGAGAGGAAGCCCACGAGGGAGGCGTCCAGGTCGACTCGACACGAGTCGGAAGGGGTCCCCCTGACCACCAAACGGAGGCGTGAAGACGACGCCTCCGGGTCTAGACCCCGCAAAGTGGAAGGCGGAGCCGGCATAGGCGGAGTCGGCCGCACAAGCGAGCACGAGCCGTACCCGCGGTCCCGCGGCTCAAGCTCCGCTCCTGCTGCCAAGCCGACTGCCCGCGGCAGGCACCCGCCAGTTCCTCCGGGGTCCGCCCGCCCCGGGGAAACCGAAGAAGACAATCCCCACAACCACCAGGTACGAGTCTCTTGCCTTGCTCGTACTCCGGTCGAAGATGGAGATGCTAAAATCGGTTGGTTTTTGATGTTGCAGAATCCAAAGAAGTTCTCGATAAAGGAGACTCCGCAACCGGCACACCTACGGCACCGACTGCGGTCCGTCGCCAGAGTCGGCTTTCCGGCTCTGACTGCGGCCGAGCCCAGCACACAGACGCCAACCGTCCCCGCTGTGGCAACGGAGTCGGCCACGGGTGCCGGGTCAAACGTGCCTCCGGCTGCAGCCACGCCCAGCACGCCGCAGCTGCTGCACCGCGCCACAGCCTGCCGCACCGTGGAGAAGGCGCCAGGAGTCCGGCGTGGTGCCGTGTCAACCGAGGCTCCGAACTGATGGACCGCAGCCTTTGCCAACTCCCTCCAGCGTGGCGACGACGGATAGTCGGCAGCTACGATCGGTGCTGACTCCTCAGAACCGGCAGGTGGAGCCGGAGGCCAGCTCGTCACCGAGTCATCTCCGGTGGCCGAGCAGAGCCTGGCCTGTGAAAGGACCGAGATGCCGACTAGAGGGGGGGTGAATAGTTGGCTTATAAAATTTCCTCTTTTAATCTTCTGTTTAAGTTATCAGATTAACTTCACAAGTTAATAGTGGACAGCTGTGACACAGGTGAGAGACACAGATGAAAAACTATGTGTAAATTAACACACAGCTGTCACAAACAGTGAAAGACACAGGTGAAGAGATAAACCTGACACAGGTGCTCTACTTAGACTAACTGTGACACAGGTGCTAGCACAGGTGAATACAAGTGAATGAAACAGCTGAGTAACAGATGATCCACACACAGGTATAAAGGTAATCTAGCACAGGTGAAAAGTAAGCTTAGCAGATCAAGTCTAAGAGACACAAGCAGGTAAGTATGAGCAAATATGCATGCAATACAGGAGTAAAGGAGACTCAGAGGATTTTCACCGAAGTTCCCAACTCTTTGCAGAGAAGGTACGTCTCGTTGGAGAGACCACTCATAAGAGTTGGCCAGCACTGAATCGTGCTTGTTCTCCGAGTACCTGATCTTTCAGGACTCTTCCTTTTGCTTGTGGAGATCCTTTTGCCTTGCAGCAGGTAGACCTCAGAGCACCTTCACAAACTACTGGTTCAGCCCACACAAGCTTGGGTGATACCAGCAACTCCTACACCCGTCTAGGAGCAGACAAACTCCAAGAGTAACAGATGATCCAGCAGCAATCTCTTGGAGGAACCTTTGCTCGTGCTCTAGCTCACAAAACCACTCGAACTAACCCTTAGGCGCTTGGCTCTTGTGGAGTAGGTTGGAGGCTTGCAACGGTCGTATGTGAATCACTGATTTGAGCAAGGTTGAGGACAGGGTCCTCCCCTGGTCCCCTATATATAGGGTCCACAGGCACCTGACGTTACCCTGTTGCCACGTAGGATAAGGAGCACCGTGCAACCACCGTGACACAGCTACACCCTACGCCCAATTGTACCCGGCTCAGGCAGACCGACACTGTGTCACCGGCGGCACACACACAAGTGAACCCTCAGCTGATAGCAGCACTACTCAGCCGGTCCTGGCACACTACATGCCCTCAGCATACTCTACCTAAGCTACTGAAAAGGAGAGAAACCTCCGATAGACCCCTGACACAGCAGACCTATCGCCAGAGTAGTTCCTTAGCTTTACAAGCTCTCTCCGGTACAGAGGTGTACCTGAGTCATAGAGCAGAAGACCACCTATGACATAGCTGTGTCACACAGAGTGCCTAAGGCTCTAGGGTTTTCACACAGCTACATATTTGTTGCAAAGCTATTGACACAGGGACAATTGGCCTCAAAGCACCAACCCCTTGACCAACACTCTGAGCAATGAGCAAAGTCCCTTAGACAACTGCTACTATTTCATCTCTCTTGATAGTACGGGTGGTTCCTATGGACTCAAAGAAACTAGCAAACCTAGGCTTCACTGCCACCAGCTGAAGTCACGGCCTTGACGCATCAAGCCACCATCACCTTGCTTGCATCTCCCTACACAGCACCGGCTTTCTCTAGGCTGTGACACAGCTGCCTAGCACAGCCATCTCTTGTCCTGAACCCACCATGACCTTCTTGGTGGCATCCTTCTCTGGATAGCCCTTCATCATGGAACCGTGTAAGATCTGCTTACACTCAACGTAAACATTAGATTCCAGTTTAGGTTGCCATAACCATCAAAACCAATTAGGGCCTAGATGCTCTTTCACCTGGCTCCTGCACCGCAATCGAAGAGTCGGCACCGCGGTTCGTCGGAAGCCTCGTGCCCGCGTTGCTGTTGCCAAGTTGCAGCGACTGCGGCAGCGGAAGCAGCCACCGACCGCGTCGCTCCCTTAGCCTCTAAGCTTAGGGAATTTGTGACTGTGGCAAATCCTTGGCGGACTCGGCCGAGGTCCTAGAGTCTTCCGTCGGGGTAAGTTTTGCATCTGAACTTTGTTAGTTCTTAAACACTGGGAGCACGATCAGTGCACCCAGTGGGTCTAGCCCCCGAGTCTCTGGCCGACTGATTGAGTCGGCTGGAGACTTATTAATTCGGGTTATGCTGACGAAGCTTTACTTGTCAGGCTGCGATCCGGACTCGGCGGAAACGGCCCTGGCCCTCATGGAGAAGAACGCCTCCCTGAGAAGGCGTTGGCCGGGAAAAGTCAAGAATCGCGCTCGCAGACCCCGCAAAAACTCGCGCCATCAGAGTAAGTATACGAGTCGTCAGCCCTTTGCCTTAGAGTTTGCTGGTATTGACTCTTGAGTCGGCAGACGTCGAAGCCGAAACACGCCCGACTTCGAAAGAGAAATGAAGGCGATGATCCGATGGCCAAAGCAAACAGAGATGCTCGATGCCAACAAGTGGCCGAGCTTGACAGACTGAGCTGTGAGAAGCTCACGCACAAATGAAGACCGCCGCCATGCTGCAGTCGGAGCATGAGAAGCTGGCCCGTCGAGCATTACAAGCAGTCGCAGGCTCGCGAACCGCAAACTGCAGGCGTTCCGTCGACGACTTCGCCAGGCAGATGACACACGAGTCGCAGCAGCGACACGCGCCGGCCATCATCGACTGGAGAACGACCCACGCGAGCGCGAGAAACTCATCCAAGCCGGCCACTCACCAGCAACGGCTAATGAGACTCTACTCGCGTAACGCCCTGCACCAGAGTCTTTTATTTCTCTCTTTTTGCACGCTTCCTTGTTCATTTCCTTGCAATAATTCGCACCAGACGCTGCCCAGAACTGGAGGAGCTAAGCAAGGCCGCGTGACACTCCGACTCGCGCGCACTTTCCGACCCGGCTCTGCGAGGTCAGCATCTTGACACCTTCGCGCACACACGAGACAGATGTCCAACTGCGTCGTGGACTGTGGAACAAGACTCGACTCACAAGTCAAGAGCTTGGGTGCAAAACTGAAGTCGGCCGCCCAAAGCCATTTGCGCCAAGCTATGGCACGAAGAAGAGCCGGGCTGGGCGGGCGGGCTCCAGTCTCCTCGCCTCGCGACAAGCTGTCGCAAGGCTCAGACGGAGGTGGAGAGTGGAAGGACAGTCGGCAGCCCGCTCGCGGAGCGGCATGTCATCTGGACCATGGTGTGTGGCGCCTCATCCCGATGCGGACGTCGACACAGCATCTTTTGCTGGAGCCCACTCGACGCGGAGGGAAAGTCGGTCAACCCTCTGGAGCTCCTTCCGGTCGTGGGTCCGCGCCGCCGTAGTTACGTGATCGTCGAGTTTAGCGACTGGGAGGAGCGCGTAGATAGCAGCATACTCCAGAAGAATAGAAAAAATTATCTGTATTATCTCTCGGTATGCCGAGTAGAAAAAATGTTGAAGACTATGTTTGCTTTGAAACGGAAATGCTTCAATCTATTTTGGTTCTTGCACAAGTTATTTGGTTCGTCCGAATTTGCTTTTCCGCCGAGGAGCGGATCCTTCGCGTGTAGGCCGACCTTTAGCTTTGGCTTTTGCCAAAAACGCGCCCACCCTGGAATCCGGGTTGTCGACTGTAGTTGGGGACGAGAGTGGGCCTTAGGTACCGTACACGTTTACTTAGGACGCTCGGTGTGTAGAAACCAAAGTTAGGAGACCCGAATATAACTTGTACTGAGCGGATAAATCACCCAGTGGCTGCTGAGGTAACTTCCGAGAGGGCTCCCCGTTGTCAAGCACTCGGTTTGCTTTAGACGTAGCCCACGGAGTATGCCCAAGGAACGTAGTGGAGATATGAAATTAAAGAAACAAAGTGCTTCCCGAGTGCCGCTCGAGGGAAACAAATGTTATTTCTAATGATAACAATGAACAAATAGCTGGGGTTTTTGAAGTACAAAGGTTTAGTGTGAAAAAGGGACGCAGCTGAGCAATATATCCAAGTCCTTTCACGTGACTACGACGGTTGCTGGGTCTCCGAGTCGTACGCGCCGTTGTTGACAGCACTGGTGATGATGAACGCGTCTCTCCCAAGCGGAGACAACTTGTGCATGCCACGCCGTGTCTTGGATTAGCCGGAGAGGCCAATATCTCCTTGTTGAAGAAGACTGCGCCCGAGAACTGCGACTGTGGTCACGATGACAAGTTCTGTGATAGGTATGGTCCGAGCGTGAAAGGCGAGTTCCCGTGCTTCCTCCAAGAGGTCAAGATCGTCCTCGATGACGCGCACGACTCGGCGATCCTTTCCACGTACGCCGTGACTCGCGGGGAGTCGTGGAGGAATGTCACTCGGCAGGTGATGGAAAGGGATGGCTTCGGTCTCCGTAAACCATAGAAGAAAGGCGTGTAGCCAGTCGACCGGTTTGGAGTCTTTGTGCTTAAACTCCAGAGGACAGACGGAAGCTCGTCGATCCAGCAGCCGCGGCCGTTGCACGGGCACTAACAGCCAGGGCTCATGCCTTGAAGAATAAGAGCATTGGACCTGCGCTCGACTGGCCGTGGACTGTGGATGAGCCACGAGGCAAAGCTCGATTCGGATTCATTGATCCGGCAAAATTGGCGGAAGACTCGGCAGTGATAGTTCTTGCAGTGTCGTTATGATGCCCCTGCTGTGAGGCCACGAATTGGAAGATGACTCCCTTCATGAAGTTGTGACGGCAGTCGGACCATCAAGTTTCATGATTGGCGTGGTTTCGATCCACTTGTAAACTTGTCTACCACCACAAGGAGATGCGTGAAACTCCTCGGGCTGTTTAAGCGGACCCACCATGTCGAGTCCCACACGGCAAAGGGCCATGTGATTGGTGATGGTCTTAAGCTGCGGGGTCAGCCGGCATGTGTGATTGGCGGCGTACCTCTGACACCTTCGCAGGTTCGAACGAGTTCTTCTGCATCGGCATGGCAGTGAGCCAGAAGAAAGCATAACGCGAAAGGCTTGGCCACCAAGACCCAGCCACACACGCCACTACGGCTTCCTATCCCCGCCATGGTAGGCGCAAGTCCGAGAGTGGAGTCGCGAGCACATTCAGCTTCTTCGGGCGAGATGCAACGTCTGGAAGATTCCTGTGGTGTTGCAGCTTGTAGAGCTCACCGTTATATGGTGTAAGCTCGAGCGCGGCACACACAATGACTGCGCGCTTCCATCGGATCCTCAGGTAGCACTCCTTGCGCCAAAAGTAAGCAAGTGAACGGCTGAGAGTCCAGAGAGGGGAACAACCGCCTAAGACATCTTCGGGTCTAGGGTCGGCAACACGACTCATTCGATGACTCGTTGCCGACTCCAGGTTGACGAATACGGCTGGTAAAGTTAGCTGAAGGAAAACTCCTGGTGGCACTTGCTCTCCGAGCAGCAAGTAGCCATCCTGGCAAGGGAGTCGGCTGCCTCATATCAGCCGGTCGAACATGATGAGTTCGAGGCCGTCGAAGTGTCCTTCTTAAACCGACGCACGGCAATGCACAATATGCCAGCACTGGTGGGTCCTTGGCGTTCTACGTCTTCATACTTGCTGCACCACCAGATTCGAGTCGCCGCGGCAAAGGAGCCTCGGCGAATGCCGAGAGTGCGACAGCACAATGCGCAAAGCCATGCGTAAAGTAACACCTCGTATTTCCACCACATGCATTGTGGAGGCGGCGCAGTGGCGTGATTGCATCACGTAATTCATGGCTTGTCGCCTTGGGGGAGATGAGCGACGACTCCAGCCCCGTGCCTGCGAGCATCTTACGAACTCGTCGAAGTACATGACCCAGTGCTCACAGTGCACTGAGTCGAAGGGGACTGGCGTTCAGTCCACTCGACGATGAAGTCCGCGAGAGCCTTGTGTGTGTGAGACGTGATGCCTCGCAGGGGCCGTAGCTTAGCTGATGTGCATGGGGCATGAGCTCTCTATTGCCCACTAGCAAAACTCGGCCGTGGCGTCCCAATTGTGATGATGTGCGGACAAAGGGCAGTGTGACCACGGTAACCGAGTGGGCTTGAAGTAGTGTACCAGCTTCCGAGTCGCCAGGAACACGCCATAGACGCGCTTCTGTAGTGCGGATAGTGCTGCTTCGACTCGGAGAGGACCTCGCTGATGTAATAGGACAGGTAGTTCGCGCACCTTCTGTACTCGGCCTTCTTCAGCAACGCTCCACCACTAGAAACAACGCTGACCACGTGATTCGCGCGGCCGCGATGTACAGCAGCATGGGCTCTCCTTCATTGGTGTAAACGGAGAATGGGGGTGTTGACGGAAGGCGCTCTTGAGATCTTCGAAGGCTTTTTTGAGCCTCGTTCGTCTCACTCGAAGGAGTCGGATTCTTGAGGAGTCGGTAAAAAGGCAAAGCCTTCTCACCGGGTCGAGCAAAAATAACCGACTGCAAAGCGGCTAAGCACCGGTTGAGGCGCTGGACAGCCTTCAGATCCTTTGGTCTGCCCATCTTGATGATGGCATCAAGCTTGTCGGCGTTCGCCTCGATTCCTCGCTCGGAATACGATATAAAGCGAATAGCTGCCGGCTAGGGAACTCCGAGAGCGCACTTCTCGGGTTGAGCTTCATGTCGAACCTCCTGAGATTGGCAAAGGTTTGGCCAAATCAGTCAAGAGGTCCGCATGTCGGCTGGCTTCCATGCGAAGATGCTCCAATTCTCACGAAGGAAGTCGACGAGCGCGCCTTCCTATTTGGCCTCGAGGTCAGTCCCGATCTGGACCATCTTAGACGAGTCCTCAGGATGGACCTGGACACGCTTAGTGTCCTTGGCCGACTGGAAGGTGGACTCGGTTGCCGCCTTCTTGCAGGGTGGAGCTTGGTCTGGGTTGACAGACGCTTGGATGCTTTCCAGCTCCTGAGCCGCAATCAAGGATTCGACTATATCCGCGCTGGCGAGGTCGCACTCGTTGGAGCGCTCAAAGTCGCCGGTGATGGTGATGACGCCCTTTGGATCTGGCATCTTCAGCTTAAGGTACGTATAGCACGGCCTAGCCATGAACTTGGCATAGGCCGGACGGCCAAAGATCGCATGGTAGGCGCTCTTGAAACCGACTACCTCAAAGGTCAAAGTCTCTACCTGGAAGTTGTTCGGTTCACCGAACACAACTTCTAGAGAGATTTGACCCAAAGGCTTAGCACACCTCCCAGGCACTATTCCGTGGAAGGAAGTGCTACTGGGACGAAGCTGGGTCTCCGGGACCTGCATCTTCTTCAGGGTATCCATGAAGATTATGTTGATGCTGGAGCCACCATCCATCAAGACTTTGCGGAATTTGAATCCGCCGACTTGCGGATCCACCACCAAGGGATGCTTGCCAGGGTGAGGGACTCGGTCCGGGTGGTCGAGTCGGCTGAAACCGACTGGCACCTCGGACCAGTCCAACCATTGAGGGACCGCAGGCGCCGTCGCGTTGACTTCTCGACAGTGCAGCTTCTGACCCCTTTTGGAGTCGGATCCTTGAAAGATCATGAGTACGCCCCTTTGAGGGGGGTACTGCGCGGCACCGCCGCCTGCAGCGGAACCTCCTTCTCCGCCAGCGTCAGGCTCGGGCTGCTTTTCTTCCCGAAGGCGCTGCAGGAAGCTGCACTCTCGGGTCGAATGCCCCGCCTGATAGTTGGCGGTGCTATGGAAGGAGCAAGGGCCTATCGAGGATTTCCTCGAAGGTGAGCTTCGGCGCCTTGCGCTGCTGCCAAGGGCGCTCTTTCTTCTGGCCAGCGTCGCCACGCTGAGGGCCACGTTCAGCGGCCGCGACCAGGTCGGCTCCGCTGACCCCATCTCCACCACCAGCTTTCCGTTTCGGGGGGCGATTGTCCACGCGCTTCCGACCTGAGTCGGTGGGGACTTTTCGGCTTGAGGACTCGGCTTTTGCCTTGCCTTTGTCCTCGTACCGCATGGCCTCCTCACCCGTCGCGTACTTGCTGGCGACTTCCATGAGTCGGCCCATGGTCTAGATGTTGGACCGGGCCAACTTGTGCTTTAGGAGTTCGTATTTGACTCCTTGAGAAAAGGCCTGAATGGCCTGCGTCTCGGTGACATCTTCGATGGAGTTGCGCAGTCGGGTCCAGCACTGAATGTAGTCGCGGACCGACTCACCCTTCTCCTGGACACAAAGCCACAGGTCTTGTGCGTTCCCAGGGCGCTTGTACGTGCCCTCAAAATTTTTTGACGAAGGCCTCTTGGAGGTCTCTCCAGTCATAGATGCTATCTTCGGGCAAGCTGTTAAGCCATGCCCGAGCCGACCCTTCCAGCGTCAGGGGTAGGCTTCGGAGGGCGACACGTTCGTTGCCTCCTCCAATATTGCAAGCGACTAAGTAGTCGGCAAGCCAAGTTTCCGGCTTGGCAGTGCCGTCATACTTGTCGACGCCGCTAGCGATCCGGAACCGGTCCGAAAACGGCTCAGGCCGAATCCGCCTGCTAAAGCACAGCGCACCGGTGGAGGCGGAGCCACCCGGCTGGTTGACTTCGTCGCCGCGACGTTCGGCCCGCAACCTGGCCGCCCGTCGTCCCTCGATGTCATCTCGAGCATCATGGGCATCGTTTGTCCGGGCTCGGTGAGAGCCGGCCTGACGTCGCTCCGCCTGGAGCCGGTTGATCTCCTGGCGAGCATCAGGCCAATTCGTGGACCGACTCGGCTGTGAAGAGCCCACAGTAATGGGGCGACTCGGAGCCGCCGAAGGCCGGCTCCGCGTTGCTCTGGAGGCCAGTCGGTTGCTGACCGACCCGGCCTCGTTCTGCTGCTCCACCGCCGTCTTCATCAGAGTGACGACTCGACGGTGGATCTCTGCCGCGGGACCATCCGCCGGGGGCGGCAGCGAGTCGGCCAGAGCGGCAGCCGCGAAGAGATTTTGGGCCGGTGTTTGATAAACAGGGACGCCGTCCTGCTCTCGCCCGAAGAGAGGGGCCCGAACAGCCCGGCTCCTCCGGACGGTTGAAGAAGCACGCCGGTTCGCGCGTCTGCGTGAACCGTGAGGCTCGTCTTGCTGCCGTTCTCACTGCTCGAGAGCTGCTTTCTCTTGATCGAGACGCTCTCGGTCGGCAAGAAGGGCTCGTCGAGACGCCTCTAAAGCCCTCTCGGCTTCCGATTGCCCGTCGATGGGCGTGTGCAGGTGCTCATTTGCCATCCTGGCCGTTGCGGCAGACGTGCCCGCGTCGTTCGTGGCGCCGAGCCCAACCACGTATACCTCAGCCGAGGCGGTTCGGCTGTGCGAACTCTCGTCCCCGTCGGATTCGGAATCCAAGACGGGGAGGAGGGATTCGGCGCCCACCATGGCGACGAACTGGGAGCGCTCCACGTCTTTGCTTGGAGCGGAGGGAGATCCGAGCTGACACTCAGGCTTCGCTTCCACCATGGAGCGGGGAAGCAGATCCTGAAGGCTCAGTTGGCCAAAGATGTCGGCCACAAAGCGAAGGCTGCTGAAGAGGAACTCCGTGCTTTCAGGGTGTACGGCGAACGACGCGTCGCCGGTGATCTGCTTGCCGCCGGCTGCGGGAGAAGATCCCGCCTGGATCATAGCTCCAATACGCGCCGTCCCTACCTGGCGCGCCAACTGTCGCGGGGATTTCGCGGCAATATACATTTATAGTAGGATTTGGGGGAACGCGTGAGGAAGATTCAAGCGGGTGCACGCAAGAGGTTTTTACCCAGATTCAGGCCCTCCAATGGCGGAGGTAATACCCTACTCTTGCTGTTTGTATTGCTAGCCTTGCGTGAAAAAGATTACAGGAGGTTGAAGATGCAGTCTAGCTTTAAGCCTATGGAAAAGGAATCCGCCCCCCTCTACATGGGGTGCTCTGCCTTATATAGGCTGTACATGTGCCGACTCGGCCAGTCGGCCGAGCTACAGTAACCGCATTAATTAATTGGTTCATTCATTCCGCGTAACCGTCCGAGTAACGTCAGTCTTCATGTTGGCGAAACGTATGCCTTGATGAGGTTGTAACGCCTTTCTTGATGACACTCGGCTGTTGCGCCCGTGCGGGCCTTACTTGGGCCTTCATCCGAGTGGGCCTCTATGGAGCTCCCCGAGCTAGTTGGGCCGACTCGCTGTGCTGGGCCTACCCAGATGGGTTCCCCCCCATCAGATAGTGATCGCTATAGGTCGAACTGTGACCAAGGGAAACATTTCCTCCCAGTCTGTGTTTATAAGTACCCTATCCAATTTCTTCAAAGGTAGGATTGGCAAGAGAGTTGGCCCATGTAAACTTTCTGTCAGACAACACTATCTCGCGTAAGTCTAGGCTAAACATTGAATAGAAAAGGCCAACAAGCATCGAAGTTGTAATTTTCTTTTCTCCTAGTGGCAAATGATATTGAAATCCCCTCCGACTAAAAAGGTGAGGGAATCCCGTCCGCACGCGTTTACCAACTCAGTGAGAAACTTTTCCTTATGTTCAGGTTGGGCAGCCCCATAAACTGCAACTAGCACATCTGGAAATCCATCAATTTTATTTTTCAATTGGAACTTAATGTAGTATTTCCCTAGGGTCAATCGGAAAAAATGTCGAAGACCGCTAAATGAACACCTACCCGGATTCCCTCCCCCACCCCCCCTCCCCACCCCCTCCGACTAACCTCTGGGGAGGGATCCAGCTCCACAGAAAGTCGTAGCCACCACAAGGTGTTTTGAGCAAAGAATTAGAAAATTCATCTTTGTGTGTTTCGAAGATAGCTATGAAATCAAGATGGTATTCTTTCATCAGCTCGGAGATCCACTAATGTTTAGCTAAATCAAGATGGTATTCTTTCACCAGCTCGGAGATCCGCCAATGTTATCCAGGTCTCTGCTATTCCAAAATATACCTTACATTTAGAGCTTTCATATTTTCAATCTCTTGTTTATGTTGAGTTCAGCAAAAGAAAATTTGTTTCTCACATGATCGAAATTTGCACACAACACTTCAATGCAATCCAGTTTTTAACAAGGTCCTATCCAAACAAAACATTCAGGCGACAGGCATTGAGATCGTGAACGTCAGAGTTCAGAATTCAGACGAGTTCTGCTGAAACTGAGCATCCTTTCTTTTACAAAACAATTGGACATTTACTCATCTACTAGACCAGTCTGAACAAATCTACAAGTATATCCACATAACATTTTCAAAAACCATCGTCCTATAATACAATTTTTTAGATGTACAATACACTCAGTAATCTTTCATTACCTCAAGAAAAGCAGGCTCTGTTCACAAGAACAAATAAATGAATAAAACTAATTTTCTGTACAGAATTTGCCAACTTGTCAGCTCCAGGTCACTGTTCTCTTGTTACCCAGACCACCCAAACTGGGTTGAGATACAACGCTTGTAAACCATCCGGTTGACCAACTAAAAATTGGGATGGAAAACTGATGTTCTGAGCTTCTGGCAAGAAAAATCCATGTTATCGTAGTATCAGGCTGAACTGTTGATTTTGTCAGTTGGGTGGCAAGTGTAAGCTGCACGCTGTCATTGCACAGCTGCACAAGTTAAATGTCAACAACCACCTTAGAAACGTGCTTCACCCTCTGGTTTTCACCTCCTCCATGATCAAACATAACTCCTCCTCTGAGACCGGTCTAGCAAAACTTCAAGCTCCCTCAACACTTGCCATGTGGCATCTCCCTCTAGCAATGGTCGGTTGAAAACCAGCGCCTTCTGCTTCACAGGGTCCCACAAGTTCTTCTGTATCACCGTCAAGTTAGTTGCCACAACATGGTCTAGCACCATCTCAAGACTGGCAACATCTTTCTCTGCCACCTGCAACGAGATGTCTGACCACCGAAGGATGGAAGGGAATGGCAGGCGTATGTTATCGGCAATTATGACTGGAATGCAACCGAGGAGGACTGATTCCACGAGCCGAGGGCTCCATGGTGCCCATCCCAGCGGGCAGAGGCAGAACAATGAGCGAGCCATCTCTGATCGATAGTTGCCATACCGCTTCCGCTTAAGGTAGAACTTGCGATTTCGACCATACCGTTGCAGTAGCTCAGTCCTCACCTTCCTGTTGCAAGGAAAGGGTAAGAGCCAGTATATTGCAACTACTATGACTTACTGAAGTTAAATTTAATTTACAATTTAAACTTAATAAAATAACATCGGAGTTTTCAGAAGGCATAACTAGAGTGAGACAGAATCTGATAACACCTCAGAATCAATCCCCTTGCTATTCCTTTTGGGATAATTGCTAGATGAAGCGACTAAAGGAAAGAGAAGGTTTGCAGTATATGCTTACTTGCTGTAGAAGCGGCCACTAATATTCTTGGGGTGGACCTCCATCTTGCCCCGGAAGAAGGCAAAAATGTCCCTCCGTGCCTTCTCCGGCTCCGGTAGCTCGCGAGCCACCTCCGGAGGCACGTGTGGCGGGATAACGACGTGCTCCGCCTCCTGGCACACATGAGGGCCCTGTACACCAAATGTCTGTAGCAGGATTGACCTCTTCAGGAACTCCGGTATGCCATCCGCAATTGCTACATCCTCCTAATCAAACAAATCGAAATTTTAGTGTGGCTGAGTAGTTTCCTTAAATCTGCAAGGTACGAACTACGATGAATTCAATTCCAAACGAACTAAGTTCCATCAGGACAGCACAAGAGGAGCTCTGATGCTTGGCTGAGTAGCTTCCTTAAATATGCAAGGGGTTGGCCAAACTAAGTTGAATTCAATTCCAAACGGACTGGACTCCATCGTGTTAGTGCAAGCGGAAGTCTGATAATTGGGCGAGAAATTGGATCGCCTAAGCTAATTTTCACATGTTGGCGATAATTAGTGAACTCGATTCACTCGATTTTGGATGCAAAACTGAACTTGTTCCTCAAGAACTAGACTGGAATCCACCTTGACCACTCCCTATCACGAATAGCTCCTTTGCCATGTAGAAACCAGAAAGCACGCAAGCAACTTCCATCTTACAAACTCCTATTTGCACGCAAGAAACTTAGGCACCCAACCCACACGCAACCACCGCAACAGATCAATCCATGAAGCTTTGGGCTGAACTGGCTCCAGCTCACAACTCAGCGCCGGCACTCACCATGGGGTGGAAGCATGCGCCGAAGTCGTGCGACGCGACGAAGACGTGGTCGGCCCCGGCGGAGCGGTTCCAGTACGGCATCTCCCGCCGCACGAGCTCCACGGCCTCGCCCAGCAGCCCCCGCGCGTGCGACAGCGACGGGAACCCGTTGGGCGTGGAGAAGTTGCAAGAGACGTAGACCGGCACGAAGAAGAGGTCCGCCTCCTCGGGACGCGGCGCGATGCCGGCATAGCCTTCAAGCAAAGCCTCGTGCAGCGCGACCTCGGCCGCGAAGAGGTGGCGCGCGCACCGCGGGTCGGCGGCAACCCAGTCGCGGTTGAAGCGGGAGGGCAGGTCGTAGACGTAGATCCGGACGCGGGGCGCGGGGGTAGTAGTTGCGGCTGTAGCTGTGGTGGTGGCAGAGACGGCGCGAGGCTTGGAGTTGGAGGGTAGGAGGAAGGCGGGGCGGATGGGGGAGGCGGCGGGCGGGGCGGCGGAGAGGAAGAGGTAGACGGAGAGGGCGAACCAGAGGAGGAGAAGCCACGCGGAGTGCCGCCTGAGCTTGCCGACGAGGTGGGAGGCTCCCTTCCTCGCCGGCGGCTTGGGCTGCTTCTTCGGATCTCTCATGGCGGAGGTGGAGGTGGGGAGCTAAGCCGCAATGGCCTCATGGGTTTATTGGTGGCGTTAACTTAGACTTCACAGTGTTGCACCGGGACGACCTGCCTCCGGCCTCTACGCCTACGCTTATGATCGCTCTGCTCCTGGCATTCAGTTTTGTTGCCCAAAATTACGTTGTTATACAATTCTTAGAGCCAATCCGGCTTGTGTATGGTGGTCGAGAGTGACACTTTGTCTTTTCATGTTTATTATGTATATATTTATGCAATATCTATAAAGACTAGAATCACAAGGTTTAAGAATAATCCATATTGATAAAACACATAAGATATCAATATTCACCTTCACTAACCATCCAAGCGATGTTTGGTTCTTAAAAAGATCACTTTCTTCTTGCATTATTTACCTCTTATGAATTACTTAACAATGAATATTTGTTTGATCATAAAAGTATATTCTCATCCTATCGCTTGTCTAACAAAGAAGCTCTATCATCTCCACTTCGTATTTGTCTTCAGCTTTCTTGCTCTCTTATTGGCACCAAGTCACATCGTCTCTCTCTAGCTTCAACATCTTCGGTGACCAGAGAGGGGAGAGGGAGCGCTAGACCCGAGTTGCGGAGGTCGATGGGTGATGATAGAGGGCCTCACATAATTTCTAAAACAGAAATGATTTAGAATTATAATGTCATGTCATCTTAAATATATATTTAATTACTCATAAAAAACACATAACAATGTTTTTAAGAGGTTGAAGTACGTAAAAGAATTCTTTTTAGAAGTCTTTTGAAAACCAAATAGGCACAGAGCGTGTGGAACGGGGAGGACAGGATGGTTTATAGGTTGAGCGACGGTGGAGGAAGAGCAGGCGGCCGCCTCACCGAGATTTAAAGCGAATACTTTCGTGACATTTTATGAGAAACAAGATTGAGAGTTAACAAGATAGGAGTAGCAGTCCTATCACGTGGCGCCGTACGCCCCACCGCGCTTGACTCGTCGGTCCGAGGAACGGGTCAAAAAAGGCTAAAACTTAAAACTGGGCCCACCCTATTTTAGCCAACGCCAAACCACAGCGGTCCACGTCGAGCGCCCCTCGCCATCACGTACGCGAGATCTCCATGGACTGGGTCTATAAACCCCGCGCAAACTACGGGCGCCGAGAACGGCAGGGGGCTTAATAGACCGTGTCCACCCAAGCGAAAGCACTCTCCCCTCCCCTCCTCTCCCGTTCGCCTCCGCCTCCGCCTCCGCCTCCGACTCGCCGTCGCGCGCGCACGAGCAGGGCGGGGAAGCCATGAACTGCCTCCAACACCTGCTCAAGTAAGTAGGGCGGGCGGCCGAGGAGGCGTTGTCCTCTCCTCCCCCCCTCGATTCCGCCGAAATGTTTCGCATGTCGTCCCGTCTGTGGATTTGGCAACTCGGTTGATTTTTGCCTGCCCAGGGAGCCTCCGATCGTGGGATCCAGATCGATGAGGCGGCCCTCGCCGCTCAACCTGGTGAGCGAGCTACCGGATCCCATTCGATTCGTGCGATGTTTTTGTTTGTTGGTGTTCCCATGGATCGGGTAGTTTAATCTGTTCGTTTTGGTTGTGGATGGCCAGGCGATGGTACGTGGCGGGAGTCGCCGATCGAATACTGTCAAAACTGTAAGCATTTTGAACATCTCTTGTGTCCTCTGCGATTTGATTTTACCATGCAATTTTTGTCCTGGACGATTAGTTTGTAGTGTCTGAAATCCCCGTTGATGATTGTAGATTTTAGCCGCATTTGTTCCACTGTTGGAATCCTCTACGGCTAGTGTGTGTGTCAGTGTCACTTCCTTGCACACAATTAATTGTTGTGGACTGGCCATTTCAGGCATCTGGGGCATCCACTTCTAGTGCGGAGAACAGCGCGTTGGAGCCAGGTGCAGAGAAGTCTGATACGTATAGCACCAACATGACACAAGCTATGGGGGCAGGTAAAGAGAAAAATCAGCCTGGGTGACTGATCCACTGTTAATTGTAAGGTTAGATGCTACCAGCTGTACTAGTACTTGTTGGATTGAGGTGGGCTGACTAGTTGCTGACAGCTGAAAAATGAAAAATGGCCCAACCTCATATAGATGTCACCATCAAAATGCTGAGTCAGAGCCATTAGTTGATTAGAACCATTCGGAAGAAACTATTATTCTCCATCCTAGTTCCCTTTTATGGACTTTTAGGCTTTAGCAACAATTCATGAATCTAAACTTTCTGCAATCTTACCAACCTCTTCTCTGAGACTGAGTGTGTCAACAGCTGGCCTTGCGGAGGGTGCTAGCTACTTTACATGTATTAATGTTCCTCAACTGAAAGTTTCCCTGTTTGCTGTTATCACGTTGTTCTCTTCACATGTTGAATTTTCTTCATTATATTGTCTAGAATTTTTAATATAGAAAGTTGATGCTAAGCAGTCAAAATTTGAGTACTTTCAGACCACCACTTAAGCATGAATTTCTGGAATAGGATTGCATATCTTATGCTCCTTTTTAGTCAAGTTCTGTCTACAAACACGCACACCTGAAATATTTTTTCTTTTCTCCAAAAATCATTTCTAGTGTTGACGTACAGACATGAGCTTGGAATGAATTACAATTTTATACGCCCGGACTTGATTGTAGGCTCCTGCTTACAGGTTCTCATCTCAACCTTTCGGATAGAAAAATTACACCTCTGACTCCATCTGATTAACTGCTTTCATGTGCAGAACCCGCTTGATGTTGACAAGCTTCGGGAGATTGGTGTAAAAACTGTATTCTGCCTGCAGCAAGATCCGGACCTTGAGTATCCCTGTCATTGAAGTTTATTTTGTCATCTTTCTTGTAGAATTGAAGCAATATCTTTACTATTGCTAATTAATCTGGCTTATTTACGAGATTATAGCTTTTCTGTGACTATAAGTAAGAAAAAACATTACAGAATTCGAGTCAAAGCTTTCTATCAAAACAGCCATTCTTTCTGCGGCTATTTTATTCTGTGAAATGTGTATAGACATTTTCTAACATGATTTAGTTTTTATCCTAATGGCATATTTATTTATTACTTCCACTGCTATGCAATGCTTTCTTTCGGTGAATGTATGTGTTCCATCCTTCACCACTTTGTTAAGATATTTTGGAGTTGACATCTGTGCCATTCAAGACTACTGTCTAGAATGCAAAGATATTGAGCACTGCCGTGAAGAAATTAGGTATGAAAAATTCTATTCTACACGACTGCATTTTAAACTGGATAAGATGAAGTTAAGCAATTCCTTGTTCCAAGGCGAATCAGTTAAATTGGTGAAGATGCCATTGTACCTCTTTGGGTTTTGAATTGATCAAATTTTAGTGTTCATTCAGCTGTCCTTTTTGTTCCAAAGAGATTATCTTATTGTTAACATTCATAATTTGTATTCTCCCTTGTCCTCTGGACCTTATCCTTGTATGATATAATATATTTCAGTAGGGTCCTTCCCTACTGTTTACTTTCACACACAAAAAAAAGTAACTCCTATGAACAATCTC
This sequence comes from Stipa capillata, assembly GCA_019208055.1. NCBI lineage: Eukaryota > Viridiplantae > Streptophyta > Magnoliopsida > Poales > Poaceae > Stipa > Stipa capillata. The sequence continues at coordinate 374,103 of JAGXJF010003351.1, forward strand.
TCTATTTTTTGCTTCTGTTTCCAATCAGACCTTTCATTATTCAATATCTAGAGGCTGGAGCTTGATGATCCATATCTCCATGAACCAGCATTTATATGTCAATGCAGTTTTTCCTTACACTGGTGAAGTGTGTTTTCATTGTCTGTGTTGCGCATATGTAAAGTTCTAAATTGGTCTAATGTTTAATTACACCAGGGATTTTGATGCTTTTGATTTGCGACTGAGGCTTCCTGCTGTGGTTAGCAAATTGTACAAGCTTGTCAACCGTAATGGCGGGGTAACATATATACATTGTACCGCTGGACTTGGAAGAGCTCCTGCCGTGGCAGTAGGTTTACATAGTCTTTCTCTTATTGTTTCCCAAGAGCTCCTCATGTGCCAATAGTTTTACATGGTTTTGTCTCTTCTTTCCTGTTTCAGCTAGTTTTATCCCCCAGTCTCCACCCACAAAAAAAGAAGGAAGAAATATAATGGAAAACCACATATATATACGTGCATTTCCTTGAAGTACCATCCACCCAAACAACAAATGTTACTATCGTATTGCAAATTCTGATTCCAAGACAATAACATAATAATCATATTTGGAGTCAGTAAATATACCGTTTGCACAAAAGTGTAACCTTCCATTATGATTTGATGTGGACCATAACTTTGATCACTGATTAGATTTCTAATTCTGAGAACATTGTGCAAAATTTCAGTTGGCATATATGTTCTGGATTCTTGGTTACAATCTTAATGAAGGACATCAGCTACTACAGGTAGTCTTATGCAGTTGAAAACTTCTTCATTTACCTTTTGTGGAATGTACAACAGTGTTGGTTGGGAAATAATTTTGTTTACATAATATGTGTGCACTGTTGATGTCAATATCTACCAATCAGCTGCTTGTGTGCACATCTCTCGACTGTCTTCTATAGCAAACTTAAGTTCATTTCATTTTTACCACATGACTGGTTATCTTGGTTTGTTGTATTTTCTGAATCTAAGTTCATTTTATTTATTTATTTTTATCTTGTAGAGTAAAAGGCCTAGCTTTCCAAAGTTGGAAGCCATTAAATTGGCAACTGCTGACATTGTAAGTGAGCACTATATTGTATTATCAGTTTGTAGTTATGATGGAGAAGATAAAATTGTGTTTCAATCATTTTGCATCACAGATCTTTGTGCTAAGTGATGACTGTCTTATTGTTTAGCTGACGGGCTTGTCAAAAAACTGCATCACTTTGAAGTGGAAAAATGGGAGTTGTTCTTCTGTTGAAATTTCTGGGCTTGACATTGGCTGGGGACAGGTATGTTTATTCTCCAATTTTGCGTTGAAAGAGTTTCTGTTTGTTGGAGTGAAGAAAACATTTCTACCAAGCTGCTTTGATAATGATACATTTTCTTCCATAGAAGACACTCTTAACTGATTTCTTTTTATGTCTTGCATTTCTTGTTCTTATTCAGAAAATTCCTCTGATATATGATAAGGAGGAAAAAGCTTGGTTTCTTGAGAGGGAGTTACCTGTGAGTATCAAATTAACTATTATACTGAGAGCTAGTATCTGAGCTTTAATTTTCATTATTATATTCCTCGTGTGCCATGTATTTCATATTTGGATACCATCAGTGTGTAACATCAAGCTTAATCCTTCATGAATCTTACATTTCAATAATGTCCTTATGATTTAAGGGTTCCGAATATCCTGATAAATTGTGACAAGAGAACCTTAATTTGAACCTTAGTTGTGGCCATCTAATTGATCCAAGTGATATGGGAGGCAGTCATTGTGGTCCTTTCACAAATGTTGATTCGCGTATCTGTTACACTTGCACTCGATCGTGGCTAACTACACACTCATTGCATCTTACACCTTTTGTTTTTGTGTTTCTCTGAAGGAAGGACGGTATGAATACAAATATGTAGTGGATGGCGAGTGGGTGTGCAATGAACATGAGATGAAGACCAAGCCAAACACTGATGGCCATGTGAATAACTACATCCAAGTAAGATACCTCCCTGAATACGTGGACATTGTTGCATGGCCTAGCATAGCTTACATCTTCCTTTCAGGTCTCCAGGGATGGTACGAGCGTTGAAGAGAGAGCAATGAGGGAGCGATTAACAGGTCCAAATCCTGATCTTACAAAAGAAGAAAGGCTGATGATTAGAGAGTACTTGGAACAATACAGTGAGCAATGAGAGGTTAGCTCAAATCATCCATAATTTTATGTCGCAAATATTCTGCTAAACGAATCGTTCGGATTAGACAGTACTAAATATATATATCATAAATTGCAGAACTTCCCTTACTCGAAACGGACGGTGCGATTGTCTCGCTGTTGAACTTGGAATACCTGCTGATGAATAGACTGTGCAGCTCCGAAACGTTGTGCTCGACTCGCCATGTCGATAGTAGCTTAAGCTTAACCCAGGAAACGGTTGGCTCATTATATAATAATAATTATTATTAGGAGGCTCCTCTGTAAACACATGATGCATAAAACAAGCAATCTGTGTCTGATAGCATTGTAGCCGTATAAAAATAATAATAAAGGGCTGTGTACCTACGACTCTAGAACGTGTAACATATGCTCATGAATAAAAGTTATTTTCTTGATAGATGTGTATGGACCTGAATACCTGATGGTTGGTTCCATTCCATCACCTGAACGGAGAATGGTCCTAACCTGGACTTGTTTCAACTATACTTATCTCCTTCGATGATGCTCGAGCTTGTCAGTTGACCCTTGCTGTTTATGGTCATCCCCTGCAACCCAGCACACCCTCAGAACTGAAGCAGAGTAGAGCACGAGAACAAAGGGGAAAGAAAAGGTACAAGTTTGGGCGAGGTCAACTGTCAAGTCGACAGCTCTAGTTTTGAGTTGGCCGGTCAGGGTCCTCTCCCGTTGAAGTCAAAGTCGGCTGCTTTGGCTGGCTCTGAGCTGGGCAAATATTTGCTGGCTCCCTGGAAAACATGTGTAGGGATTTTCAAAAATCCGAAAAAATTGGTAGATACAGGGAAGGGTTATCGATGACAATTGATCCAGGTCAATGTATTGCGAGATCACAATCGATCACATTTGGAAAGCGTAAAAATGGTAAATTTTTGCATGGACAACGATTTTTCCTTTCCATGTAGAATTAGTTTGTATCTTATCTACGAACTGTGATAGATTTGATCTGAAATTTTGCATGCGTATAGAATGCCCCCTTATCTACAAAAGAAAAAAAATCAGAACTTTTGAATGATTTCACGCATGTAATCACGGAGATCGCACTTAATTTTGGTTTGAATTACATTTACCCGCTGGTAGCTAGTAGTAGTATCTGTCTCTCTGCAGACTCTTCACATTTCTCACCCCTGTTGTGTTTGTCCATTTGATTGCAGAAACAAATATAATCAGTACTAGCATTCATAAAAATTAACGGCGAAGTTCATTCCGTAACAAATCAAGAAAGGATACAAGCACTTTTATTATTATGATTACAGAGGATGCATGCGTGTAACTTAAGCAAAGTATTGGTGACTACTACTACTACTACAATTCACAAGTGTTAAGATCTTGATTCAAACTAGCACCACCACTACTACTGCTGGACACTGGATCGCCATTGCTAATTAAGCTCGTCATGAGTAGTAGTAGGTCGCGCTGTCTTGTCGTCCGGCGAGCGGCGGCGCTTGTCGCACCGCGGTGGTTGCGGGGGGCTCGGGCGGAAGAGGCGCTCGAGGTCGTCGAGGCGCAGGGTGACGACGTCGAAGAGGCGCTTCCTGCAGGCGGCGGGGGGCGGGCGGGGCTTCCTGGGCGCCGGCGGGCAGGAGCCGGGCTCCTGGAGGTAGCTGATCCGGGCGCCCGTGGGCGTCCGGCAGCAGCGTTCCTCTGATCCTTCCACTGAGGTGGCGAGGAGGAGCGGTGGCGAGCCGCACGGCGAGAAGGCCGGGGCAGAGGAGGGCTGGTAGAACTCGGGCGACGCGGACATTACGAGAGGAGAGGAGAAGGGTGAATGAGTGTGCGAGCGAGGGAGGGTATATGTAGGAGGACTGGAGGAGTCTGGTCTTGTGTTTTGGGTGTGAAATGGACACGACGCGTGCAGCGGAAGGAGGTTGCGAAGGACGACTCACTTTCCTCCTCCTCCTTCTTCTTTGATGGCGGGCCCTCTCCCTCTCTGCACTATCAGCGCAATGTATCTGAATTCCATTGGGTCATGGGGAATGTCCCAATGCACCATCGCCTTTGCCTTTTCTACCCAATTCGAGAAACAACTTTCTCAGATAGTTTCCTGGATTTTAAATCCGGACATCAGGTCATAAGAGCAACTCCAACCCACCTCCCTAATTCCACTACCTAAATTTCTATGTGGGTAGTCATCCCAAAAGATTCCCTCCCTAAATTTCTTCCTCCTCCAACCCACCTCCCTAATCTCACTCCCTATATTCCCTCTCCTATATTAAATTAATATCCTCCAACTAACATATTATTTACAAATGTTATATTTGTAACGGGTATACTTCTAACGGCTATATTTGTAACGGGTATATTTATAACGGATATATTTGTAACGGCTATAATCCTAACGGCTAAATTTTTAACGGGTTTAATTCGAACGTTATATTCGTAACGGCTGTATGTATAACGGCTATATTTGAAACGGTCAAATTTCTAACGGCTCTATCCCTAACGGCTATATTTTGAACAGTGCATATTTACAGACTGGTATCTCTGTAACGGCTATATTTGTACTCTATATATACCTAGCCAAATGGCTGTTCCTGGCACTCACTCTTTCCTGCAGTTCTTCTCCTCCACCTCTAGCACATTACAATGAGTCATCCCAGCTCAGGCATGAACCCTCTCTTTGATTCTTCGTCGTCAGATGATGACGATGAACTCTTCATTGCTACAGCACTGGTCATAGACACGCACCACCAGCTTAGGAATGCTCCACGCCATGGCGGTTCAATCACTGGGCGTGCGGTAATCAATTGCAACAGAGAAGCCGGCCATTTTAGGCTTTACCAGGACTACTTTTTGGATTCTCCTACATATGGCCCAACTATTTTTCGCCGCAGGTTTGCAACCGTTCTCGTATGTTCTTATTCACCTTCCTTGTTGTTCTTCCCGTGCACGACTCATTTATTCCTCTTTTTCTCCAGGTTTAGAATGGCTCGTCCTCTGTTTCTTCGCATAGTAGATGCCGTAGTATGCCATGATAACTATTTTGTGCAGAAAAGAGATAGCGTTGGACGTCTTGGGTTATCACCTCTGCAGAAGATTACAGCAGCATTTCGGATGCTAACTTATGGAGTACCTGCAGATGCTACAGATGATTATATCCGGATTGGAGAAAGTACTGCAATAGAGAGTCTTCGGAGATTAGTGAAAGCTATTGTTGAAGTCTTCGGAGATGAATATTTGAGATCTCCAAATAGTCATGACACTGCTAGGTTACTTGCCATCGGAGAGGAAAGAGGTTTTTCTAGAATGCTGGGTAGCATAGATTGCATGCATTGGCCGTGGAAGAACTGTCCTGCCGCATGGCAAGGTATGTACACCGGCCATGTGCGTGAGCCCACAATAATTCTAGAAACCGTTGCCTCACAAGATCTTTGGATTTGGCATTCGTTTTTTGGGTTACCAGGGTCTCACAACGATATAAATGTTCTTCACCGTTCCCCTCTCTTTGCAAGGCTAGCCGAAGGGCAAGCTCCAGAAGTTAATTATACCGTCAATGGACACAATTATACTATGGGATACTACCTTGCAGATAGCATATATCCTTCATGGGCGACATTTGTGAAGACAATACCTTCTCCACAAGGGAATAAGAAGAAACGCTTTGCTCAAGCTCAGGAAGCAGTTAGGAAGGACGTTGAACGAGCCTTTGGAGTCCTTCAAGCTCGTTTTGCCATTGTACGCGGACCAGCTAGATTTTGGGACCAAGAAACACTAGGAGAAATCATGACAGCATGTGTCATCATGCATAACATGATCATCGAAGAAGAGCGGGACGGAGGGCCAGAAGACTTCAACTACGAAGGAGTAGGAGAGAGTGTGACTGTTTCTCATGAGCATACGCCAGAAATTTTTGAGTTTATTCAAACTCATCATTCCATTAGAAGCAGGGAAACTCACTCTCAGCTACAAGCAGATCTAGTTGAGCACATGTGGGAACGTTACGGAGCCATGTAGGTTTCTAATTGTATGGGGCTACGGAGTTATTTTATGTATGTTACTGCATCGTTCGTGAAATAAAAATTAGTTTTCGTACTCTTCTGTTCGTACTTAAATATTACATATAGCTTAACAATTCGTACGAGAGTACTTCAAAAGACATAGAGTTCACATAGTAGTCCATACAGCACAACGACAGATACAAGAATAACTCGTCCGACTCAGCGGCGTCGCCTAGCAATGATATCGTTCTGCATACTCGTGTAGTACTCCTGTTGTGCCGCTGACATAGCACTGATGTTCAGGTTCATAATCCTCTCCTCTTCCAGCATTCTCTTAAAATCTAACTCTCTTTCCCATACCTCAATCGACTTTTGCTCATTTGCAATCTTCCTGTCCTCTTGTGCAATTCTCAGCTTCTCATTCTCAATCTGTTCTTCTTCTAGTGCATAATGCCTTGCGTAGCGCTCTTCTTTTCTGAGCTCTTTCTGGGAGTCTGTCTCAGTTTTGATTGACCAAAGAGACTGTAACACATTCTTGTAGACCTCGCTATCTTGAGAGGAAGAACTTTTACCTCCGTGAAGTCGTTCTTTCGCCGCCTTCTTTCTAATTGGCCTGCCGATTACCTCCGTTTCTGGAGTACCATCTCCACCCTCAGCTTCGCATTGACTTGAGTTCGTGCTAGGCGTAGAAGAACCTGGACTGGCATGTACGGTTGTCTTCTGTTTCTTAGAGGATAGCCTATCCGTCCATTTCGGATGATGGCGTAAAACATTCCAACAGTGCAAGAAGGCGAAAGCTTTCTTCTCTTCCGCCGCGAACACACTACAAGCCTGAACAATCTGTGCATAATAACAAGTCTTATTACCTATGCATAAGCACGAGACTACAACTAAAATGAAAGATAGAAGATTAGTACCTTATCATTTTATGTCGTCCCACTCTGCCTTCGACGCTCAATACGGTCATAGCATCCACAAAACTTGTTAACGTTCTCTTGAATAGTACACCAACGTTTCAACAGAGAGTTCTGATTGCGGTCCGACTCGAAATCCTTGTTCTCCAGAAAGTAATGGTGGATCCTACTCCAATAGGTAGAGCGAGACTGCTCGTTACCCTGTGCTGCGTCCATACTAATGTTAAGCCATGCCGACACCAGCAACAAGTCTTCCTTCTCGTTGAAATTCTTAGTTCTCTTGTTGGATCGATTAGTAGAGGGAATTTCTTGTGCACTTGGGAACTGTTGCTCCTCAATAGGTGTAAAATGTTGGGTACCATCCCAAGCGATGCTGTCATTTCCCTCACTCAGCAGGTTTATGTACTCATCCATCTCTTTTCTGTTAACACAAGTACTTCTCATATTAAGAACAAGTCAGACATCATTATGTATCATACAAGAACAAAACACATCGATTAATCGCAATACTACAATTCATAAGTTTTAAAGGTAATGCTATCCCATCTTATGTCCAGGAAAGATGAAGATATAATGGTGTCATCACAACAATCTGTAGTGACTGCATCTTGCAAATATTTCTTCAATAAAACAGGGTTTATTATTGAAACTTTAAACACACAAACATTCTTAATGTTCCATGCATCTGGAGATGATATACGTATCATATAAGAACAAAACACATCGATTAATTCATAAGTTTTAAAGGTACGATAACAGTAGTGCAGCAATGAAGGTTACACATTACATATAGCTTCTACAGTACGACACTAATGGTTCTACATTTACAGACATAACCAAAGTACTACAAAATACGGCTACTACTTGTACAAGGACTCGAGATCAATATCTTCGTCGTAGCAGTACTGGTAGTAGTCACGTTTACCGCTATCATCAGATTCGTAGTCAGCCGCTTTAACATCAGTAGGATCTAAAAGTTGTAGTTCGACATCGTCTTTCCATTCTGGTGGACAAATCCTTTGGAGCCTATCCGTAGACTGCGTCCCAACTTGAGCCAGCCCATCAGCTAGGATTTCAACTTGTTGCATCAGAACATTCATTTCATTTTCTAATGGAGTTGACAAAGGAGAATAGTTATCTAGGGCTAATTTTTTTAATGACCTCGCTATCCCCTCTATTTCATTAATTGTCCAAGCCCATCCTTCCTTAAGTTCCTTCGGATCTGGGTCCATGCCTGTTGATCAAAGAGTTATAATTTAAGTGCATGAAATCCTACAATCTGGTTGCATATTTCTAATCACTTACGAAGACAACAACTTAAGTATTCGTACATCGCTACTTACAAGTCACATAGAAATCTAGATCTTTCATGTACTAGGCCCATATTTCAAAGAGGTCACCTCAATATGAAGTTCAGGTCAAGCAAGCATATATATCATAAGCATGACTTCGGAATTTATGACATAAGTCACATAACTAATGCAAATATGGAATGACATAACTCATTTTTTTTCCAAGTAAGACTGCATGAATAATCTGCACAAACAAGAATGCACATGCCAAGCAATAACTTCAGAAGACAGATGCCAAGCTCAAGTTGTTTTCCTCGGTCAGACAGCAAGTAAGCATTTCAATTGATGTTTCATGTAACAAATGGGCCTTCACAAGCACAAGGTAAAATTATAGTGTCTTTGAACGTTGTTGTCTCCGTCCAAATTTCCAAATTCTAATACTACTATTGCTAATTCTGTTACATATGAGTATGGATAATTAAAGTTTGTGGAGGATGGAACATTGGTAGAACTCAACACTAAGCATTGCAGCTACTACACAAGCGCCACTGGATCGAATAGAAGTACATAATAGTTGTTATGGACACGAAATGCTAACCATCTTTAGGAGTATACAATTCAACTAACCCATGCTCACTTTTACTCAACACTAGTTCCAGCTCCAAGTAGATTTTTACACAGAACAGAGTAACTAAGTAGCTACTAACAACATGCTCCATCACCAACTCACCAGTGCAAAAAAACTTATCGAATCCATCTCCACATCAAACACAGTAACTACACAGCGCTGCTTAACAAGAAAGAATGGCTAGGAGTGAGAGCAAGGGGTAGGTAAAATTACTGGAGGCGACAATGAGGCAGAGGAGGTGCAGCACTCGGGATCCGTAGGTGAAGGTCGTCGTCTCGTAGCTGCCCAAATCGACGAACCCGGCAACGAAATCAAGTTCAGCTCACTAGCAACTGTTAGGATCAGAATAACCCGAGATGGATAAATGAGCTGGTGGAGGCAGTAGCTACAAGGGAGCTCATAAATCCTCAATAGCTCGACCTAGCTAAATCCTCAATAGCTCGATGCAAAAATTGATTACAAAATCCTCAATAGCTAATCCTCCCAGAACTGGATTAATTCATGCAACCACTTCCAGGTCAACAAAACGCAAGCAACCGAACGAACTAAAACACGGTTGCAGAAAAGCACGCACCAGCAGTCACGACGAGGTCGGCGGATCCGGGGAGGCGGTGGTGCTCGCGGAGGCGGAGGAGCTGCTCGTGGAGGCGGCGGTGCTCGGGAGGGCAGATCTGCTCGGGGAGGCGGCGGAGCTCGGGAGGGTGGATCTGCTCGGGGAGGCGGCGGTGCTCGGCAGGGTCGATCTGCTCGCGGAGGAGGCGGTGCTCGGGGAAGCAGACGTGCTCGGGGAGGCAGCGGTGCTCGACGAGGCGGAGCTGCTCGGGGAAGCGGCCGTGCTCGGGAAGGGGGACCTGCTCGGGTAGGCGGCGGTGCTCGACGATGCGGAGCTGCTCGGGGAAGCGGCCGTGCTCGGGGAGGCGGGGGGAGGCGGCTGCCGCTGAGGGAGGGAAGGCTCCGAGGGCGGGCGGGAACGCGAGGAGGAGACGGGGGAGGCGGCGGTTGGCGATTTGGGAAGTCCGGCTCACTCCCCACCGATGGGGATTCGGGAGGGGTGGAAGGGAAGTGCGACAGTGATCGGGAGTGGGAAGGGAGGCGGGCTGGAGCGCTGTTTTGGAGCAAAATACCCTAAATTTGGTATAGGGACTGAGAAGGGAGGTGGGTTGGAGTTGCTCTAAGGCCACTAAACCCTTCAATCTTGTTTTTCCTTTTTTTTTACATGTTGCAGCATAACGTATTTTTTCACATAAATTTGCATCACATAGAGTATCATCATAAGTACACGTGTGAATTTTTTTTTCTTCAAGGAAAAACGGGAGCAATGGGACTTGCAAGCAAAAAAATCTAAGCTCACGTAGGAATTTATCACTTATGTTGAACTCATGTCATTTTATTGGTTCTCGGTCGTTGTGTATTTATAACTAACAGCTACAGTACTGATGTAGTCTGGACATATGATTGGTATTTTTAGACAATGAACTCAGTCTATGATATTTATGTATTATGTAGGACTTTTGTTTTTGACATGAGTATTCACACAAATTTATCGCCGGGGAAGAAAACAGTGCTCCCGAAACTTAAAGAGAAGGCCGGCAAGGGACAGCAGACCGACAATGGAGCTAGCGAGCGAGGGCGGTGTGTTGAGCGCCGTCAGTCGCTTGATGGGAAAGGAGGGGTGGAGGGAAGCAGAGGAGGAAGAAGCGTAAGAGAAATACAATAGAGAAGGTGGGTTACAGGCCACGAGCAGCTATGTGCGGAGCAACGCTAACCATCGTTTGAGGCCGGTTTATGCCACAAGATAATCTATGGTAGGAACGCTTTTGTAGATGTGCATATATATATTTTTTTAAAGAAAGAGTTTTATTACTTCTGGTCTCTTTATCCAGGGAATCCACACAATTAGCTTACTTGTGGAGCGATGCTAACCATCGCTTAAGGCCAATTTATGCCACAAGATAATCCACGGCACGGATGATTTTGTAGCTCTGCATATGGTATTACAGTGTGCATAGGATACCAATAATATACCACCTCGAGGACACGTGGAAAAAAATAAACTGGATGATTATTCAAACGTAGATTTCAGAATTTCAGAATACCCTGTGCTGGCCTCGGATTCCCGTTACCGCGCTGTGTTTGACTGCGACGAAGGCGACGTGTACCTGACTGCGCACACGGCACACCCTGTTTGTGTCTGACTGAGAACCTTGGACACACGCCTGCCCAGCATCGGATGCGCACCGCACGCGTGCGTCGAATGGATAAATCACATTTGTCAATCACCTCGTCCTCTCCCCTTCGCCATGTCGTGCTCTCCTGTTTATCTTAACAAAAAGAAAGAAAGAAAGAAAGAATTTGATTTATGAAAATCTTTAAGAATTAAGAAAATAAAAGAATTTCTCAAAAAAAGAAAAGAAAAGAAAAGAACGGCTCTCTTATTCTCTCCAACAACAGCACGCGGTCCTCGTTCAGAAGCAACATGCCATCTTTCCTAAGCGAAATGTCAGGAGCTCTGCCTAATGCACTAACAGATGGAAGCAAGGATCCAAACAAGCTGACACTGGCATTAACCGGCAGCAACAAACAACTATCAACCCGGCTCCTCCAAGCTTGGTCGGAGCCATCAATCACTCCACTGATGCATCAATGCCCGCTCTGCCTCATTGCGACCTTGAGCAGCCGGCGACATGTCTGAGGAGCGCATTCCCGGACTCCCTTGCGAAATGCCTCTGCCTGAGCTGCACGTAGGGGTAGCACAGCGCCGACAGAACGTGCGCCGGCTTGGAGGAGGAGAACACCTCGTACCACACCTGCTCCTCCTCGTCCATCTGCACCGAGAACCTCTCCTCCCCTGCCTGTGTGTCCACACGAACAAGTGATACGAAAATGCACTCTGAAAGTCTGAATATGCACACCTGGAACAGAAAAAACACCCGGTGAAAATTGGAACATACCAGCAGATGGCCTTGCAGGGTGCCGCTGCCGAATGCGAAAATGCCGCCTTTTGCGCGCTTGCGGTTCACGGAGCTGCCGTTGTCGTCGGTGACATAGGCGATCTGGAGCGGGAACATGACCCAGGGGATCACCTCCTTGTAACAGATGCAGAACCTTGTGCCGGCCTTCACCGGCGTGTCTGGATCAACGTTTGCCCAGCCCAGTGACAGGTGCCTGAAGAACAATAGTTGGGTGGAATGCATTGAGCATGCAAACACAGAAGTGGAATTAAACAGGTCAGATCTCTGAACTCAGGCTTACTTCCAGGAGAGGAGTGCAGATTTGGCATGGGTGGAAGGTGTCGGTGCCGGAGCCGATCAGAACGCGCGAGCGGTTCACGGAGAAGCCACGCCCGACGAGCGCTTTGTCGCTTGATTCAGCAGCTCCAGCTGTTAAGGTACTTGGTGATTTTGGGGTTGAGGAAGCACCTTGCAGAGATGTGTCGTAGTTGAAACCGCCGGCAGCTGCAAGGCAAGACTTCTGCTGCTGCGGCGAGGGGCGGCTCAAGCTCAAGAAGAGGCCTCCCCATTCCATGGATTCTCGAGAAAATGGTGCGAGGCTGTGAGGGCAATAAATTGATAAAGTTGAATTCTTTTCTTCACATAGCATGCTTATTCTGCATGCCATAAATATCTGAAAATGGTGCTCTCCTGGACACATGAATTTGGTGCAGATCTGAAAATGGTGAAGCCCTAGCCCAAAATAATTGAGCTTTGATTCTGACTTGGTACACTATAAATAATCAAATATGGATTGTGCTGAACACGGGTTAGTTCTTTTTAAAAAATCGTAGTAAAATTTTTGTGTCTGGAGGGCCAATTTCACTGAATCCTGAGATACCATGGAAAGCCAATTTAACTGAATTCTGAGATACTCCTCATGCTATGTGGCTTGGCAAATAGATACTAGTTATTTAAGTTGATTCTCTCCGAGCGTGTTTGGTCTCGTCCCAGGAAATCTTGTTTGGTCTCATCCATCCCCACAAAACAAACACAGAGAACATGGAACAGTAAAAAGCTCTTCTTCTCCTAAAGTTTCGAGGTTAATTTCTGGGTAGTGTCGGCTCGCGTCGACGACTTTCGGAGATTTCTCGTTTAACCTCGGTGGATCCTAAAATCTTGGGAGATTCCTGACATTGGACGATATGGAGATGGAGATGGATCAGGGAAGAGCGAGCGAGGACATACCTAGAAAGAACCTCAAGAAGCCGAAGGCCTGCAGAGTGGTGGAGAAGTACCGTAGTAGCAGCCTCAGCTCTGAGGCTGTGTGACCCGCAGGGTCAGCGGAGGCCCATGTAGCTTGCCGTCCATTTGCTTGATAATCGAATGCTCAGCTCAGCTGAGCTCTGCTATTGGAACGGATGCCTTTTGCTTTTGCAAGCATGTTCCTTTCCAAGTACGACAGGCCGCGTAAATAACTAGCCTTTTTCACCTTGTCCGAATCATACGTCCATCCATAAATCGCTCCTGCTAATTCATTCATAGCACGGTTCGGCTAGTATTTCAAAGTGTGATTCTGCCAGTCGTAACGAAGCTACAAACACTAGATATTGGCCAATCCATTTTTCGGTCGCACCATCACTACTCTAGCTAGGGGCGTAGTGGCAGTGTGTGGTGCCATGCTATATCATGGTAGCCAGTAGCCGCAGATCAAGAGTTCACTTGGACCGCGGCTCAACCTCTTCTTAGGGACCGCGAACGACGCCACGTTCACTGCCTTGGCGCTCTGCTTCGTCCTCGTGATCTGTGCCCACTCCTATTTAGAACCTGTTTGGTTGAGCTGTGGCCGTTGACAAAACTGTTATCGACTGGTTGTCTGAAAAAGTTGCTGTAGCTGTGGAAAAATGAACATATAGTTTTTGGTTGATCCAAATAATCTTCAACATTTTGGAAAATGAGCACTGAAGTTTCAACATATTACAAAAGGCTGACAGAAGGCAGCTTTTCTAAACAGCTGAATTTATACTGCAAAATTTATAGCTACCGTTGGCAAAAATTACTGAAAAACTGACCATTCGGTTAGGCTGCAGCTTTTCCCTGTAAAAAACTGCTGAAAAGCTCAACTAAACACCCTCTTAGATTGTGTTAGCAGCGCCTGCTCGCCGCGTCGACGAGTCACCGCCACCGCGCGTCGCAACGGCCCATCCTACTGCGACCGGCGCCGAGACGCCGTTCCCTACCCTACGGGGCGGGGGCGCCAACTCGGGCCCCGCCGGCGGCGACTGCCCAGTGTGCCTCGAGTCCTTACGCAGCGGTGGCGGCGGCGTCAAGGCGGCGCACGCGTTCGGCCACGTGTTCCACGCGTCGTGCATTTGAGTCTTGGCTCGGCCGACGCGACTCCTGCCCCGTGTGCCGGTGCACTGTCAGTGTCAGCTGCAGGCGTGACCATGCAAACGAAGCAGCAGCAGCAGCTCCTGGTGCTGGTGCTGGTCATATGCCAGAGATCATGGTGATCGCGGCGGAGACGGCGGCGTAGGCTGCCGGGGCTGATTACGATGAGATGCATGTAGAGATGATGATGCAAAGATCCATGCGTAATTAATTCCATCTTAATTTGTTTTGTTTTGGGAGGAGCTTGCTAGACATACCAGATGGAGTCAGGCAGTTACTCGGATATATTTCTGCTATTTGCTCAGTGACAGTTCCAGTGGCGGATTCAGAGAAGAAAATCCATGGGGAAAGTTAAGATTCTAAAAGAGACGGAATACAACGCACAATTGACTACCACTGATCTCATGAATCACTTATTTCATTACAAGGATACTGGATTAAAAGTTTCTACAATAGCACATTAGCATGGTGGAGGCTAAAGAAAACAATGGAGAATTTAGCAGTGGTTTCAGAAACTAGCAAAACCCCTAGTATGCAGCTCCTGGAGTCAAAACTGAAGCCTCCTCCAGTCAAATTAACCACCCCCTCCTCCTCCTCTAGCATGCAACTAAGACCTGTTACATTATGCAGTAAGCTCGGATTACCTCGACTATTGGCGCACGGCACAGCGGGCATTTGCCGACCCCGTGGAGCAGCTCGCTCGCGCACTTTGAGCAGGTGCACATATGCCCACATCTGATGATGGTCAGTAAGAACAGTGGAAGATGTCACATTGTGTTTCTGGAAAAGAGTCTTGCAACTACAAATGTGTGTGCAGATAAGTGCAAAGATGACAAATCATAACAAACCTGTAAAGAAGCGAGTCGATTTGGTTGTCGCAGCAGATGCAGCAGGTTCCTTTCCTTGCTAGCTTCCATTGTGATCCATCCTCTAGCATCCCTTCAGCTGTCCCTATGTTCAGAATTCAGATAGGCTTTTGTCAGACACAATGGATCAGTGAGCTGTAGCATAGAGGACAGGGAAGAAGGGAAAGAGTAATTAAACTGACCTTGAATGGATACAGAGCGGTTCAGAGCAGCAGAGACTTCTTGTTTGATGGATCTCTGTAACTCTATCTGCATCTCCATGCATGCTTCCAGCATCTGCTGCATGCTGCTCATCCCTCGCTGTAGTCCGGTCAGCTCATCTCGCAGGACATGGATGGCATCCCACTCCTGCCAAACAGATATCTTTCAGCAATAAAATATGGTGCTGAATATCCTGAAAGATAGTGGAACTACCAATAGTGACCTCGAATGATAAAATTTGAAGAAAGTGGAGACTCACAAATTCGGGGCGATGCATGGTTTGTTGACTCCAGTTATGATGAGGCAATTCGTTCTGCCAATGCCGTTGCTGTGGGAGAAGTGTTTGGCCTGCTAACACAACCGAAGGCTGGGGAGTGGTGTCTTGCTCGGCCTGATTTGATTCATCGATCCTATTTTCAACATGATCTTCGTTCAGTAAAGCAGTGGTCGGGATCTGTCTTTCATAATCCCAATCAAGAGGATCATGCTCTTGTCTTCGAGCATATGATTGTATCAGCTGATCCAGACTTCCACGGAAGCCGCTACTAAGAAGATTAGAGACGCTACGCCTACAAAATATAACCTTCTTAAGCATGATTCGACAAAGGGGTAAATTGCATTTCATGATTATTTGTAAAAGAAGTACCTGCTTAAGAGTTCTCTAAGCTCCACTCCGTAGATATCATCATCCGGAGGACTAAACCTATTAACATGTCTGCTAGAAGAGAGACTTGGACCTGATTGCCATTGTGGTTCAGCTTCTTGAGAATTAATAACATGCCATTCCTCATCTCTAGCTTCGTGAGAATCAATAACATGCCATTCCTCATCTCTATGTAGGAAAGGACCGTCTTCTCTTTCCTCGGTTATGGGTATCTCCGTTGACCATTGCAAATTAGTTGGTTGCCCATAAGTCTCAGCTTCTTGTCGCACGCTGCTGTCAGATTGACTAGAAGAGGAAGAACCAGATTGCTCACTGCCCTGTTCTGAGGACCCTGAGTCCGAATACTCTTCATATCCGTGCATGTGTTCTTGATCAAAATCATCTCGCAGAACATCATTACTGTTTGGTACAGTGCTTTCGACATCGACAGATTGATCTTCCGTTGATTGAAACGTCTGGATCTCATGATTGTGAGCAGCATTCTCTAGGTGATGATTATCATCGCGAAAGACCCGATCTATAAACCTATGATGCTCACTATTGGCAGAACTGTTTTGAGCACCCATTGATCCAGAACGGTTAGTTGCTTGATAATTGGTGATATTTTCTGTTCTAGAGCGAACTTCTTCCCTAGTCAAGAACAATATATTGTCAGCATGCAGAATTTTAATCTCCTATGGTTCTCGATAATGCTGGAAGTGATATATGATGAAGGAATTGGATTTTCAAAAGAACTACTAAAAAGTATGTTCATTTGGCAGTATGACTAGAATTGGTGAAACATGTGACAGCCAGGATCAGCAAACAGTAGAGCAGATCATACTAAGCAAAGGAAGCCATACCTCAATCTAGTGACAGGATGGCTCTGTCTAAGCTGTCCTAATTCTCTGGTTGCCACAGAAAGTGGTCTTTCATCGTGCAAAGGCCTTCCACAACGAAAGAGTCTACCTCTGAGAAAGGACTGGAAAACAATAACTATCAATCCCGTGAAACAAACATGGTGTTATCAATTAATTCCCGAAAGAGAAACTTATCATGAACACTTTAATTGGTTTATTTACTCCAGTAGAAGATAATTTTAGACAAGGCTAGTCAGAAATGTCATTGATGGTTGTAGATAAGGCCATCCCTCAAGAAGGTACACTGAGACAATGATGCGGACCAATAACAGTGCAGTTCTCCGAATCAGCAGATAAGTTTTGGGAATGAAGACCCAAACTTAAACTAGCTTGCTTGTTTACTCTAGCAGAAGAGAATTTCAGACACTGCATTCTTCGCAATTGTATAGCGAAGCAACGGTGCCAAGTGCCAACGACTAGCAGCACGTCATTTTCTAGCGCGAAGTGATTCTGCGTTTACAGATAAGAGATGGCAAACGAAGGCGTGAACTTTATGAATTTGACAGTGGTAGCTTATGCTGCTTAGTGCACATAATCCAATACAAAAAAAAACTTCACTGCATTATTTTCAAGGCGCAAGGCACAAGCTACTGTGTAAGGCAGGCAGCAAGTACAGCACGATGTTCAACTTCCTGGCACAAGGATTTCACTCGTATTACCAAAGTTAGAACTTTTTTGGTACCACAGGCATGAAGCAAGTACAGGTTGGGGTTTGGACAGAAAGATGCCCAGGCAAACTTTTCAGCTGTTACCAGGTACAGCAGCGAATGTGCAGAGGAGAGGACCCAGAATGATCTTGGTACATGGCAAAAGTAAAACTTAAACTAGTTCCTAAAAAATTCAACAAGAGAAAATATTCCTCCTACTTGCAAGACAATTATCCAAGCATGACATTTAATTCATGGACCGAAATGCAACAACACCAACTCAACCGATAGTTTGGTGCTAACTAGAAGTAGTAGGTCTAGGTGAGAAGAACTGAAGGCGCGCATTGATTTCTCGCACCTGAAATGCAACTGCTTGTTCTTCCACAGAAAGCAATCTATCCCCTTTTGCCAATTTTGTCAGATTATTTTTGGGAAGAAAGAAGAGAAACAGAGGGTTTTGGCGGTTTTGACCTGAATGCGGCCGCGGTGAGCGAAGGCGGAGACGGCGCGGTGCTCGGAGAGGCCCTGGAGCTCGCGCTGACGCTCCACGGCCATGCGCGTGGCGACGTCCGCGCGCGCCTGCCTGGGCGGGTCATGCTCGCGCGTGGCACTCTGCTCCGTATAGGCGTCGCCCTGGCTGGCCCTGCGGACGCGCTCCCGCACAGTGCGCACGCGCTCGCGCTCGGTCTCGCCCAGCCACTCCTCGCCGCCGCCGCCGCGCGGGGCGTTCTGCTGCTGCGGCGGCAGCGCCGTCCACTCCCGCGCGATCCGCCGCACGAGCGCGCGCTCCGGCGACCGCGCGCGCCTCCCGCGGGTGTCGTCGTCGGGAGCGCGGAGGAAGGAGGCGTCGAGCATGGTGGAGACGGCGTGGAGGCGCGCGAGGGCGAGGAGCTCGGAGTCGCGGTCGCGGCGGTCGAGGTCGAGCGCGGTGGTGAGCACCATCTGCTCGCACGCCTGGCGGCGCCGGGCGGCCCACTGGGCGATGATCCTGGAAGCGGCGGCCGACGTCTCCCCGGCGGCGCACGCCCTGCTCTTGGCGCGGAGGTCCCCCATGGCGAAGGTGCTGGACGAAATGCGCGATCGCTGCGCGGTGTTAGTCCTAGGGCGGGAGGGAGAGGGGCGGGTATAAGTGGTAGCCGAGGAGGAGGAGGGGAGGCGGAGATGGCATTTTTCAGCGGGCGCGAGAGCAGAGGAGGAGTTCGTGGCGCGCGTGGGGAGTGAGAGAGGGGGCAAGCAAATCCCGAGGCGGAGGCTCGAGGAGGAAGAAGTTAGCAACGCTGAGATTTATTATAGGATGCTAGTAGCGACGAACAAGCTTGGAAAGGAAGAGAAATCTTCTTTCAGCCGTGTTTTCAAACAACTCCTACCTTAACCAATTCACACCGTGTTACCGGCCCCACCTGTAGTGCTCTTAAACCAGCAGTGTTGTCGAAATTGTTATTTTACATACGACCGCTCGCGCGGCCGATCCATTGTCGCTCTCCCTTTTTCAATGGGATCCACCTAAGATATTGAAGTCAGAAGAAAAAAAGTAGGGAAGTGACGCGTGCTCGTTCCGTGCTCACCCTCTCCTTCGCCCCCACCCAATGTTGTCCATGCCATCGCCAGACTAAGATGGATAGACCAGTAATATAGAGTGGTGTTATAAGTA
This sequence comes from Stipa capillata, assembly GCA_019208055.1. NCBI lineage: Eukaryota > Viridiplantae > Streptophyta > Magnoliopsida > Poales > Poaceae > Stipa > Stipa capillata. The sequence goes on from JAGXJF010003351.1 coordinate 393,347, forward strand.
TAACTAATATGCCGGCTCGATTGCAAATTAGTTCGGGAAGGGTTTTCTAAAAGACGGCCACGTGTTGGTCAGGCGATCTAAGGCACATCTCGGCCTCCTCCTCCACCGTTTGATGCAACGATATCAACCATCTGATCTCATTCTTCTTCCTCCTAGAGTTTTAAACCCCACGACCCCCCTCCCGCAACTCGAGCTCCTCCCCCACCCCATTTCATTCGGCGTCTCCCACTCGCTGCGCCCTTGCTTCACCTTCTTGAGGCAAAACTCCCTTGAGCACGCACCCACCATCATTAGTGCAGGTGCCCCCATCCCGAGCACGCCATGGCGCTGATGCATGGCAGCGACAGCCTCCTCGGGGTCGTCAAAGGATGGGGATTGAGCATGATTAGGTTCTTGCATCAACCCAATCTTGCAACAAATTTTTTGTAAGATTGCAACAAAAACATTGCACTTATGCAATGGGACTCTACAACAACAACCGCAAAAAATTGCAACAATATCATTGCATGACTGCAACAAATATTTATGTGGTTGCAGTAACTGAAAGATTGCACTTATGCAACATTGCAAAATAAGTAGATAAATAAAGGCCCTATGCAACATCGATCATATAACATTTCGACAAAACCATTGCATCACTGCAACCTTTTTTTTGCCAATTGCAACAAGGCAACACGAATTGAGGAAAACATTGCAACAATATCTGCTTATGGTAGCAAGAGAAAAAGGAATCTATTGCAACAAAAAAAACTATGCAGCATCACCCCCTACCGTGCTCCGCTTGGTTTCCTTGCCATCACCGCTACTAGTGTGTTCACCATCTAAGATGTGATGGCCACCACTCGATGGACTAACAGGAACTTCGTCTTCCTTGAGAAGATCTTGGTCAAGCCACCACAATCGAGAGCTCAACCACCTCCCATCGTCACAGGAAGAAAAGAGCAAGTGAGCAATAGGGGAAGGTGTGGGTGAGGAGAATGGTGGAGAGAGGGGAGCGTCTCCTTCTCCTGTAAGGGAGATGAGGAGGTGGCAAAAATGGATTACATCGGTGCGTGCTCTAGAGTTTGGCTTGGTCAGAAGAGAGTGAGCAATAGAGAAGGATGAAGACGAAGAAGCCACAAGGGGCTAGTCTCACAAGAAGTCCCGAGAAAAGGAGAAGAATGAGGAATGGCAGGACCCAACAGAAAGCACGTGCACTCTATCTGATGCGTCATCATGGCATGTGTTGGACGTACAAGGCGTCCGATAAGGACGCTCCGCTCGAACGGCTGATTAAAAGAGTTTCTCTTACTAAAATCACAAACGCCTTGCTATCAGAGGCATATCGTCTAAATTTTGTTGTCGTGAGACACACAAGAAGCAAACAAATGATTTGGGGCGTGATTGGTTTGCTACCAATTTTTGCCAATGCCAATTGTTGGCAAGTCTAAAAAATTGGCTAGCAATTGGTTGGATACCAATTGGTTCTCACCAACCTCTAAAAAAGTTGTCAATTTTTAGTAACTTTTGGTTTTGCCAAATATTGGCAATACCAAAATTTGGTATCAAACCAATCACGCCCTTGATCTTTGATGGATTGAAATACAACTATCCAGAACCATCCAAGCAATGGCTTGATTCTCAACCTACACTGGGTAAATGTAATGGCGACACATGGTGGCCTCTGATTTGTCCTCTTCTCTGCACATGATCCTAGCAATTCTATATTATTCTCATCGAGAATTCCTATACTACTGCTCCAGTTAATAAGGCTAGCTTGGACCGTACGTACCAGACATGCAATATGCAGTGGAGATGAGAGAATAGTGTGCATGTTTTGCAGCCAGCTAGCTTATCCTTGGCCATCACCATGTATTTGCTTGTCTGCACTATGTATCGATCATCGCATGGGAAGCAACGCACGGATGTCCGTCAACACGTACAGTACAGTTGCTTCACGTACGTTGCATGCATATATCTATCTATCTATCTCTATCCGCCATGTCTCCTGCGAACTGTATGCTCCTACCAACAAGCCGGCGCCGTTTCGGGATCGATCGATCTCAGTACGTGTGGTGGCTAGCTAGATTCTAAGCCAATATCTGCCAAATCCACGAGTAATCTCAAGACCGTCGTTGCCTCCTTGTTGCTTACCGCCAATAGCTGGATTCCTGGAGATCCATCCATATATGCATGCCATGGCCATCCATGCTGATTGACGTACGGGTCGTTGCCTACATCTTTAGGGTTTTATATGTTCTCTTGCTTCTACATTTTTCTATCTTGTTTTGATATCCATATGCATGTTTGATGTTTCCATTATGTCAGAATCAAACATGCTTTGTTTTTGTTAGACGAACCTACTACGCGATCTATCTAGCCAATACTGTACGTCCTTGCTATATATATATCGTTGCAGGGTCCTACATGTATATTTTCTGCAAGGCCCATTGCTATGATCATCTTCTAAGGTCTAACTAACATACCATGCATGCATGCACCTTGATCGATCGTATCTCTATCTCTTGGCGTTTACTTTCGCTCTTGTCCCTTTCTTAGTGTATAGCGTGCGTGCATCAGCTCCATCACTGTTGGTATCCAATGTTGGTAACACACAACGACCTTTGTAAACACGTTATTCTTCACTTGCCGGTTAGTCTTCTTCTCTTCTCAATTCTGCAACACTACTTCAATTGAAGCATACACATCGAGTTCAAGAATCAAGATACATTATTGCATACTCACATGCCAAGTGATTTGGACATACTACCGTTTGGAACACGAAATTTTTCGCTAACTCCTGCGAAAATCGAACAGTTCCTGTAAAATTCCTGCGTTCCAACATGCTCTTATCAAATTTTCCTGCGAAATTTTCATAGAATTCCTAGGACCCGGAAAGGACAGTGCAGGAGAGGGTGGGGACAGGGCAGGAGGGAACAGATCCATAGGAATAAGGAAAGCCATAGCAAGGAGGATGAGATGAAGGGATGCTGTCCCCCTGGCCACCTTACATGCTGTAGGATTTCAGGGACTATGGATCCAAGATCCCAAGTCCCGAGAAGATCACCAACACATATATCACCATACAACAAATCCATCGCTATGATCCACCCCACTGCCCTCCTCCTTACTTCCGGTCCTCTGCTCCATATTTCTTCACTGCAATTTAAGAGAGATGAACGCAATCCATGCAATCCTTGCTTTGCTTAACTATTGGCCTGTGTCAAGTGAGGTTTAGTGATCCAAGAGATGAAAAAGAGTTGTTCTTCAGGTTCTGCTTCTGGATCACCAATGGGAGCTGGGAACATCAACATCAACTACTTCTACCTCTTACCCAAACTACTAGCATAACTATGATGCAATCATAAGTACCAGTGTTGCACTACCAGCTAGCTAGTATTCTAATAGTGTAGTTACGTGGTAAAGAAGCTGGCCATATGTCAACAAAGTACAGTACATCACTATAACTGCAACAATTGCCTACGAGGGATCATCATCTGTAACTGGAAAAATAACAGGGCAGGGGTTCAATCATGAAACTAGCACCTGATGGTTGCTTTGGATCTCTGGAGATAATTCTCCAGATCATGACATATTGAAATATATTCATGCCTTGACTGTATGTCACCAAATAAATAGTATGTCACCAAATAAATAAGTAGTTAACCCCTTGATATTGTACATATCGCATTACAACAATGTACGAGAGTATAGTGACTGTACTACTAACTTAACCACTTCAAGCAGGTCTCACAAACAAAAAAGAACTACATTTATCAACAGTTAAAGTGCGGGCGTGGATGTAATCATGTAAATGCCCATGTAAACAGCGGGTGATCCGAGTAACCGTATGAACAAATAACGTTCACCCCCCAGTCATATGCACTGGATGAAAAACACATGGTATTGCATAATAATAATCCATCGGTTAAATGGGGATTATCATAGTGAGGCTTACAGGTGCCTTTTCTTCCAGGGAAAAGACTCACAGTTTTCGCCTCAGGGAGACCTTCAGTCTCTTGGTGCACATCCTCCAGTATAATATCCAGTGCACATCACATCAGGTTCTGCACTTGCTTAATCTCACATGATGAAAGTCTGAAATGTGCGTTATATTGTCATGGCGCAGACATGACGCTGGTTGATGTCCATCTACAAAACCAGAAGCTTTTAGACTAGCCATAACAACCTGAATGAAAAGAGTATTCTGTGCACAAAAGTACATGATGGAATCCAATTGGTAACAAACTTAAATCAGTTTAACAAGAAATGTTGCCCTATCTGTCCAAATTATCGTATTAATAATTGACAAGAGAATATATGCAGGTACCTGTGTTGTCAGTCTTATTTTTATTGTAGGCAAAAAAAAATTCCATCTTGCTAGAACCATCGTCCTTTCTTGACAGCTTTCAACTCCATCACTAATTTTTCCCGCTGAGCCTCTACCTCAGCATACTCTAAGCTCATGTTGAGTAAACGCTCCTTCATATCTCTTAGATCTCCTTCCAGTTGCAAAATCCTGTCATTATTGTTGTCCTTACCATCCCCACCAGCAGATTGCCCCTCAGGCATGGTACTGTACAGAAAAGAAACATATAAAGACAAGAATATTGTGATCTTCTGAATGGTAAACAGCTGAAAATTACTAAACCAGCCATAAAAGATTTGCTAGGAGGAGTAACTCTGTTCTCGTATCTCTATAATATGCACAAAATTTCAAGCCAATAAAATGGAATATTTTGCACAAACAGTGGTAACAAACAGACTTCAAGATTTCTGTTAATTACCAATGTAATATGGTTTTGACACCTGATATTAAGCTTAAACACCAGTTCTCCATCTTGTAACATGTAAAATCCTAGCTAGTCAACTCACATGATCCCAGTCATATGAAGTAGTAGTGCAGATAGAGAGAGCCAAGAACATATTGCAACACATAACAGATTGCACAAGCTATTTCCTTGCCCAAACTAATGAGCTGATATATATTGCAGACTGCAGTTGCCTTTGCGGATTGTCAAATTTTGATTCAAAGCTTAAATAGTATTCCATTACAGAGGGAAAAATAGGTACTTTTTGGAGATCTGTTACTTGTCAATGTAGACTGACACATAACAAAAGCAAAACATAATAGCATATTTACGCCATTTATATGCATAGTGACACCTCATAGGAAAGCATTTAGGTTTGAAATGCAAGGGATACCTCTTTTGTTGAGCCCTGTACATCTTATTTTCCTCCAAAGCCTCTGTGAGCTTAGTTTCCAGTAATTGAATCTTTGACTGAATGTCCGTTTCCTCATTAACTGTACAATCTCCAATCTCCTGAAAATACAAGAAAGCGAGACATTAGGAACATCAATGCAGTGAATTTTTTCATCATCACAATAAGTACTTAATATGGCTAACCTGCTTTCCAAGGTCCCCTTCTTTGATGTGGCACATCTGCTCAAGCCCCTTTCCATTAAGTTGAGTTCGCCTAGTGAGATCCTCAATTTCCTGCTCAAGAGATTGTATCTTTCTCTGGTACTCGCTATTTGATCTCCTGATTCTACTAAGTTCGTTCTTTAACTCTGCTTCATGTACATGTGATGCTTCCGATGCTGATAGATCACTCTCCAATCTCACAAGTTTTGCTTGCATAGATCTTCTGCTTCGTTTTTCTTCTTCACCGTTGTTCAAAGTCTCCTGCATATCGGAAACTTTATCTGTTAGCATAGCTTTCTGCGCCTTCAGTTCTTCACATTCCTCAGTCACAGATTGCAATAGCTCCTCCAATTTTCCCTTTTTAAACTTAGCCTCATCAAGAGAACTTCTAAGTTTGAAAACTTCATCATGAAGACTCGTTATTTTCTGGACCTGAAGGTTCAGATCAGATATTTCTTCCAACATTTGCTGCTTCTCATAATCACTGGATTTAAGCTTCAACTCTAGTTCACCAGAAGTCTTCCGTAACTCATCTTCATTGGATTTAGCAGCTTCCATCAACTTTTTCATATGTTCAGCATCGGCTGTCAACATTTCCTCGCTCTGTTTGGATGCATTAAGGGAATCAACCAGACCTTTAATCTTGCTTTTGGACTCCTTACGAAGGTCTTCTAATTGAGACTCATAATGTCTCAACTGTGCACTGACATTTTGGCAATTAGCCTCAAGTTTAGCCTTGTCAGCTCGCAGGATCGAGACCTCTCGAATGGCATCCACTGCGGCATTTTCTCTCTCCTCGTGTGTGGAGGAGACCTGTGCAGTGAGGCTCATGACCTCCCTCTCAAGATTCTCTACTTCAAGAATCTTTTCTTTCTCAATCTTATTTAACATGAAATGAGCACGATTTATTTTTTCTTCTTGCTCCATGTGCTCCTGGAATATACTCTCCAGTTCTGACAGTAAAGATTGCTCTTTGCAAGATATGTCCTTCTGAAGTGAAGAAAGCTTTGCCTCTAGGAATTCCACTGTTTTGCAAAAATCAAAGTTCCTTTTTTTCGAGTTATCCAATTCCTGCTCCTGTTGTGTAAAACGGCCATGCAATTCTAATTTCTGCCTCTTGAGATCTGCAGTTAGATTTTGAAGAGAACTGCACTCCTCAATAAGGTTCTCAACTGCAGATTGTAGATTAGAATTAGATCTTCTCAGAACTTCTGAATCATCCTGTGCTTCGGTCAATTTTCTTTGTGCTTCTTGCTGTTTTTCCTTAAACTCAAGTATTTGAGTATCCATCTCTGCTTGTTGTCGCTCTACTTTATCTTTGAGATTGATGACAAGTGATTTAGAGTCGTGCATCTGCAGGTCGCTTGACTCCTTCTCATTTGTCATGTAAGATAACTGAGCTTCCAGTCCAGATATGCGTTCTGACAACTCTATATTTTCCTGTTCCAGCTCTGATATATGTAACTCTAGTTCAGCTTTGCAGCTCTCGAGTTCAATTACCTTCCTTTCAAGAACCTTATTAGCTGAAACATGGGAATCTATGCTGCTAGAAAGCACAAAAATATCTTGTCGCAATTCATCCAAGCATTTTGAAGTGATGCTACCTTCTTTAACTGACGCTGCCAAGCGTTCCTCTAACTGACTCTTCTCTGCCTGAATTTCAGAAATAAAATTCTCCGTTTCAACTTTGTAGGACCGCAAGTCATCATTTTCCTGTTGTTGTAGCTGAACTCTAGTCTTCAGCATATCTGTCTCAGATTCACTATCCTCTAGATCTTCTCCTCTAAACTGGTACCCTCTTGCACCACCAGTTTCACCACCCTCTAGTTCTGTAGAATGGAGGCCTTCAAGCTTCTCTCTCAGCCTAGATAGCTCAAGATTTTTTTGTTCTAGCTCATCTTGGCATTTTTGGAACTTTTCTTCTAGCTCACAGGCTTGAGACTTAAAATGTAGCAGCTTCAGCTCAAGGTCAGCACACTTTCTCTGTAATTCTTTGGCGTTAGACATTGAGGCCTCAGTGAAACTGCCATTATGCAACATTTCCTTATTTCTAAGTTGTTCTTCCAGTTGATATATTTGTGATGTAAGCTTTTCAATTTGCATCTCACTGTTGTTTGAAATACGAAGATCCTGCCCTTTTGCCACCCCGTTTTCTTTCAGCTTATATATAAGCTCCAGATTTTCATCTGTTAGTTCAGAACAATCTTTCTCAAGCTCTTGTATTTTTAACCTTAAAGCTTCATTGTCTTTCTCCAATTCAAGATAAACGGCATCAGAACCTGCAACACCTGCATTTTCAACATTGAGAACACAATCTAATTTCTCCCTCAACATCGTGATTTCATCCTCTTTCATCGACAGTTTCCTAGCCCATTCTGTGTCTTCTTTGACTAACAACCCATTTTTTAAGACATCAGGATTAGTGACATCCTTGACCTTACAAATTTTAGATATCTCCGCTCTCTGTTCTTCTATGGTCTCTTCCAGTTCCCGAAGAATAGAAATGAGCTCTATATTTGCTTCTTGAGTGTTCTTAAGTTGTAGGGTTAAGTTTGCATTTGATTCTTTCAGAAACTTCATCTCGTCTTCTAGTTCCTTCTGCAGGTCAATCCAGTCCCCACGTTTGGGGGTTCCTGATTTTGTTTGCCGTGCTGTTACCTCTTGCCGAGATGACTTCAATTCTTCGATTTCTTGCCTATAGGAATCCCGCTCAGCATATGCAGCAGACAGTTCAACTGCTAGCTCAGTCTGTTGCTTGGATTTCTCAGAACATTCCTTCTTCAGTGCCTCTAGATCAGCCTTCAATTTGCGAGAATGCCGTTCCCACATTTTTGCCTCATCACGGAGTTCCTCAATTGTTTCTTCAGCAGCTTCAAGAAGATCTTTAGATGAATCAGATGTCCCTAATGATGACTGAGCAATCCCATTTGAAAATGATTTTGGAGTATTCCCTTGCAGCACATTTGGACCTGAAGCCCGGGAACTGAAAGATGAATTGTTTGATCTGAATCCTTCATCACCACGGCCAGCGCTAACATAGGAACTAGCTGAATCCTGCCTTCCCACGTACAGTCCGCCATTAGAGTTGTCTCTAGGAGACAAGTTTGTTCTATCCACAGCACTATCACCAGAATTGGAACTCCGGTGAGACCCTGATGCTGAGAAACTCATTTCCTGAAGGGGAAAAGAGAGACAAGGAATCGGTATTTACACATAATACTCAGGACATCACATATATATAAGAAAAGTGATTGCTGTTTGTTGATTGCGAATTTGCAACTCATACAAAACAAATATATACACATTCATGGAGCCACAATTCCCACGCAGGATGAATGAATATTTACAATAAAGAATATCAGAAAAAAATAAAAATAGAGTAAAAAATATGTGGTGATGACCAAAGGCAAAGGATTTTGAAGTCCGCAATTGGCTGCAGAAAACAAAAGGATTCATGGATTGGATTTTCTTTGATTTCATGCCAGGGTATGTACTCGTTATTGTTCGAACATCAGAATGGGGGTGTTATACTTCTAACTATATTGGAGTAGCTAGATTGTACAGAGATGGAACACATAGCATGGGAAAGAGAAGAGCCTAGGTCTTTAATCAACTGTTTTTGCGAGGCTCAATCAATTTAATTGACAATCTGAGAGAAGTTTTGCGATATCTATATGCATCAGAAACAGTAAAATGACAAGGCAACTCAAACCTCCAGAAGAGTTGTATGATCAGTACTGGAAATATGTGTCCAAATGATCGAGAATCTAGTTGTTGACAAACAAAATAAAACTGAAAGATGCAAATAGACTAACAGACACATAACCCAAAGCAAGCACACTTGTTGGAGGAAAAGTTGCTTTAAAAAATGAACTTAGGATGGTGAAAACTTGTTCTTAATATTGACATACCCTGTTTCCAGGTTCATCTTGATAATAGCCACCTAAAGGATTTCCTGATGAAGAACGAACACTCCTGTTGAACATATTATCAGAGCCATCTGATTTGTTATCCATATCATCACTGATGGGACAGCGGTCATCGAGACGGGGAGGCATGTCCCTTGAAGATCTCACACCACTGTATAGTATGCCAAGATGATAAATGAATAGCAAGACTTAGAGACAGCAAAACAATGGGAGAACAATATAAGGAGGCTACAAGATCTTCAGCATGAATGTGTGCACACTGTAGCTATAACATGGAATAAAAAAAAATGAAGCCCCAGTTAGTTACCTCAACTTAGACTTTGTACCAAGAGATTGAACCTTAAGCTGCACAGGAGAAACAATGAATATCACGATAAGCCGGATCATGGAAAGCAAATAAACTCTACGAGTTGAGGGAGTCCATATCTAGGGGATCATAGAGGAAACCACAAGAGCACCCCAAAAATCCTCAGAAAGAAAAGAAGTATACAAAACTCAAGCTTACCTGTAAAACTGTTCCAGAATTGCATCTCTTCAATGGCAAAGAGATAGCAGTTGGGTCCACCAAATTCAAAAAGTTAGCCAGATTTAGGAAAATTTCCCCAAGAATGCCAGTTTTTATTGATCCCTGCAACATGAGAGTTGAATTTTGATATGGAGACAATGGTACAGGTTAGCAACAGAAATAGCATAGACTAGTTCACAAATGGCTGAACGCAAGTCTTGAGACTGAAAAAGGAACTCCATACAAAGCATAAGTATGGTAGCAATATCCATACCACAGAAACAACAATCTTGTATTGGCACTCATCGAATTCTTTTGACACTTCATCTCTAGAAAACCATATTGGTTCCAATATGGAGTCAGGCCATTGACAAATTCCACTGCGAGCAGCTGCTTTACTGGACTTAGCAATTGTTTTTCCAGTATCCACTGAGACTATTGAAAGGAATAGCCTGTCCGATACTGCAGGAACCTGTTAGAACACAAATCAAATCAATCAGAGATAAAAATCAGTGAATACATGTACTGCTAGTACCGCAAGAAATGCACCTGAAACCAGAACATATGGAAGAAAAAGAAAAGAAAGTACACCGAGTTGTTTACTCAAGGAGAACAACTGGTCCATACGACTAGTTCTCTAGTATGTCTTCTAATAGAATCTCTTTTTTTCAGATAAATATACTACCATACCGTGGCAATCCATTTGTCGAAAAAAAGAGATTTTCGGAAGAAAGATGAGACACGAACCAACAAATAAGGAAAGTATCGTGTTTTCCCGATATTGTGCTCCCTGAAACGGCAGGAATTTCCAACCCATGTAATCCCTCAATATGACCATAGAGTGGTGCACTAAACACAGGTTATACTGAATTGCAGTACCTAGCTACCTAGTATGGGCCAAGAACTAGGAAGGAACCCATCTAGCTTAGCATTAATCCTCAGCTCCAGCTCCTCCCGGTGATGTATGCTAAAATTATTCTACTAGTGCATGCCTTGCTCTGAGCAGATCAACCCAACGATTATTAATTCCTCAAAGCACTCCTCTGAGATCAATCCTTCTAAACTTATAGCGGTGCATGCCTTGCTCTGACTAGATCAATCCAGCGATTGCTAATTCCAAAACAGACTAGTAGAGAGCGGCAAAATTGACGGAGATTCCCCAATGCAGCCGTCGAGTCAATCAACAGCACGCGCAGGTAGTACGAGTTAAGGCAGGGAGGTAAGTGGGGAGGGGAGCAGGAATCTGACCTGGACGGCGCGGAAGTTGGAGAACCTGAACTCGAACCGCTCGCCCACGCTCCGGTCCGACGACCGGTGCCGATGCAGCTTAAACATGGCCCCCTCCCGCCGCCGCCGCCGCCGGCGCACCCCAAATCAATCCTCCCGACGGTCGGCACGGCACGGAAGGAAGCTAGCTCATGCGGACCTCAACAGATTGGGAGCTCCTCCTAGTACTCCTTCCAACCGGAGTGCGGCGGAAATCATCGCGCCGCGCAGTCAGCACCGAGAGAGAAAGAGAGCGAGGAAAAAAAGGGGAATCTTAAGAAGCCGGCGAAAATGTAGTCTTACCGTGTTAAGAAGCAAAAAAGAAACAAATTTTCTCGCCGGTAACTACTACTCCTCCTGCCAGTGCTTTTTGCTTTGCGAGATTTCTAAGGCGATTCGGTTGCATCGCCGGTCGCGGGGTTAAGAAGAAAAAAGATTAAAAAATTACAGTAATGGAGGAAAGGTGAAGTGGTTGACTGGTGGGGGCTCTTCGGTCCCCGGCGCGCGGCATAGTGCTGCCAGCCTCCGGCCTAACTCCGGCAACACACACGGCCAGCTTGCTTAATTACCGTTTTTCACTGCTCTCGGAGTTTAACGAGTCTGTCGTTTTTACTCGTGCTGTTACGGTTGCTAATGAATCCTGGATAAATAGAGTAGTACTGATCAATGCCTGCGTAGGCAGGAGATGGAGGAGGTTTAGGACAAGAGAAGAGAGGTTGGTGAGCGAGCCTACACATAACACAGGTACAATGGTGTGACATAAGCTTCGCCGCGTAAGATTTTGGACTGGTATCCTCTGCAAAAACAATGTTATCGAGGTTTTAGTAATGTTTATAGCTAAATCTCTGGCTAATGTATTGGGTACAGAGCTCGAGGGACAAAGGGAAAGTTTTGCGTACCATGTGACAATGGAACATTACTCGATGGAGCAGAATATGCGCTGATCGAGTATTCAAGTAGCCTGGCCAGCCATGTGTTATTGAGAATTGTTAACATCACGGAATCACCTGGGGTTTGAGCTGTGGCTGACAGTTTTTTTTTGGGTTGCAAGTGACAGTGTTTGTATCGATGTGGGATGATTAGGATGTCGTGCGCGTTGTCTACACCTCGGCCTGCAGACCCGGCCGGTGGTAATTAACATGAGATGGGGGCAAAAGAAAACATTACCCGAGATAAATGGGCACATAAGTTCAATCTACTCGCTGACACAACCGATGTACTCCACATTTGCTGTCACGTAGTGTTTGCCATTCTGCATATATCTTGGTGCCTTGCTGCTTGGTGATAAAGCCTTGTTTTGCACACAAGTGGCAACGTTACTGACCAATACTAGTTTAAGCACATTTTACTGCCTAACTCTCAAAAGTGCGTTGGTGTTAGAAGCTGGCAACGTTACTGCAGCCAGGTGCATGCATCAGCGAATGCAAGCAGTGCGTACCATCTGCAAACTAAACGGAAGTGTAGTACTACATATTCGTTTGGCACAAGCGTACGTATATAAAGGTGCCTCTACTTTTTGGCGTGCGAGCATCGTACATACAAAATGCAAAGCTGCTTCTACTTTTATCGCGAAAGGCTGGTGTGTCCTCGTCTGAAGAGGGAAAGAAGCTGATTAAAAGCTCAGTTTCTTTACAAGCTAGCTAGACGACGATATTCTGGGCCTAGCTAGCTTTGATTAGTTAGGTGCCTTTTGGGACTCCAGGGATCAAATTAGTCATAATCATTAATTATTTGAATGTTCCGGTCGGAAAGCTAGCTTTTCCTTTTCGATTGCACGCACGCACTGCTGCACCAACGACCTCTTCGGCAGGCCACCATGGCCCGTGCGTCGTTTCGCCGACGGATTATTGCATTCAGGCATCAATTTAGTCACCATCATTAATTAATTGACTTTCCCGCTGGCGCGACCGCATCTGAGAGAGAGAGCACGTACGCGTAGCGGCAGGTCCCAGCATGCCCCCCGGCCGGACCTTGCAGATGATGTAACAAGAGCTTCTCCGACGGCCAGTTACTAAGCTCGTCATTTTCTCTTGAACTTCAGGTAACTTTATTTATCAAGCAAAGTTACGTCTTCAACCAAAAGTGGCAACAGGAAGCTCTCGGTTTTTGCCAGCCGTACGTGCCTGATTGGCATATTCCCTTGTTCACGACCTCTTGCATAATTTGCAGTCAATGCCAGGATTGCCGTAGCCGAACACGCCGGAGATTGGACAGTCTCTCCACTCACAGCCTCGCCGGCGCTCCCACCATGTATACCATGCTGCGACTAGCACCAGCTCCTGTAATCCACACTGGTTGAACACCGGAATCTTCTTGTCTCGTGACATATCAGATGTTCAAGCGCCACGGATCCGAGACGAATGTATCCATTCTATGCTATCTAATAGATTGTTACTAAACTCATTGTTAAGAGAGAGAATGTTGATAGTAGAAACTTAGATAGATTGTTAGAGTAATGTATTTGCAAGCTGTTTCTCCTTGAAGTGGTAATCTTACTCACCCTCCTCACATTTTCTCCTGACATGATTTTAATAACAACTGAGGTTTGGAGATACTGTAATGTCGCCGTGCCGCGCCTAGCTTAATTCACGTTGCGATGGTCCCGAGGGCCGGCCGGCGGCGTAGCGCACAAAGAAAGGTTCATTGCGTATGTGGAGGCCGTTTTCTGCTGTTGGAGTGTCCCCGTCAGCCAACAGAATCGTCTACCTGGGTTTGGTCTGGCTTGGTTGGATCGGTTGATGGTGGTGGCGCCGTTCGCATCGCCATCGATCCATCTGGATTCGATCGGGTCAACGTACGCGCACTCATCCATCATCAATCCATCCTGCACTTGGTGATTGATCCATGGATGGAGCCAGATTGATTAGGAGGAGCCTGCACGTACGTAATTGCAACGTCGTCAGAATCTCTGGATCTAGCTAGCAAGCAAGCTAACTAACTTAATTAGGTACGTAGTGACCTGCTGGGTTTGGTTGGTTTCAACAGCGATATGATTGCTTCTTCTCTCCAGACCGTGTTTCTAGGATATACTAGACAATACCTCGTTTAATTACGCTAGGCTAAATTAGATCGTCACCTCCCATTCATTATCTACTTTAGCTAAGAAAACTATTTTCGTTTACGTGACATGGCGGATTCTGTGTACGCTCATTAATAAATATGTATGCAATGAACAGATGCGCAGCATTTTTCTATGTGAAGCATCGGGCACAGGAAGCGCTCGAGAGAAAGAGAATAAATATTATTTTAGCAAATGAGTATAGATATTTTAAAGAGACAATGTGACGGCTGGTATGGAGTATGTATGAAGTATATATACTTTTTTCTTTTGGATTGGGAGCATGGAGTATATATACTCTTTTTTCTGGAACGGAAGTATGGAGTATATATACGCGTTTTATGGAATGGGAGTATGGAGAATAACGTATATGACATATATATGATCTTAGCGATGCATGCATAGTTCATCTAGTCACAAGCTGCTCCATGCATGATGGCACAACTTTGTGTTTGCTTAATTGAACCTCATGAGTGTGCAGCTACGAACAATTAGATGATGAACTGTGCAGGTTTTGACTAATAACAAAGGCTCCCTAACATAATCTGAAATTAGTGTACCTAGTCTACTTCTACTATATACTAAAAATAAAATAAAGAAATAAAAAACTTTTTTAAAAAATCGATCATTAATATGGTGGACCCTATTATTATTAATGAACCACAACCGATAGATCTTCATAATTGCACTTAAATAGATCACAAACGGTAGATCTTCATAACTGCACCTAAATCTCCGTAATTGTATCTAAACAAATCACAACCAGTAGATCTTTATAATTGTATCTAAACAGATCACAACCGATAGATCATCATAATTATACCTAGACATATTAGATCCGATATATCATCATAACTATATCTAAATAGAAGGTTTAGTACAACAACTAACGGATAGGCTCGCGATCTAAACTTTTATTTCCTGTACTGATCTAATAGCTTGCGTACAGGTAAAAAGATAAAAATAATTAAAAATATTTTCCGTTGCACGTGCAACTGCGATTGTGCCTAGTTATTACAGCAATAGAAGAAAAGGGAATTGTGTGCCTACTACACTGCCTGCAATGAACATACAAGACCGAGGAAAACTGTGCTTAGCTCTTACTGCAGCAGTTAGCATAGGAATTGATGCGAGAAGAGTTCTAGGTCTGGAGGAGCCTCACCAGGAGTCGGGAGGGAACTGTGAACTGGCACCGGAGGCAGCCAGGCTCGACGGCGTGGACACGGATGCCGCAGAGCACGAAGGCGTTGTAGAACCTGAGCGGCAGCACGTCCACCTGCTCTGTCGGCAGCGTCTCAGATGCTGCCTCCTTCAGGAGCCGCCACATTATCTCCAACGCCGCTGACGGCGAGGCCATCAGCCGAACCGATCTTGCCGATCTGAAATGGAGGAGTGGAATGGATTTTTTTTCTTCCCTTCCCTAATTCCCCTTCTATGCTGTAGTTTGACTACGACATCATCTTGCGCTTTCAAAGGCGAAATAATGGTGTTGTAATCAGAAGATTTTTTTTGAGGAAGTGAGTGTTATTTTATGTGAAAGAGATCTGACGGATGCTGTAAACTGATAGATAAATCTAACGGCTGAAATGCTGCCACGTCTATACAAATAACATGATACGTTATTTTACGGAAAACCCCTACAGCTTTCTAATATATAGATATCAGATGAGATGACCCATGCGTAACGTATAATACTGAAGTAATACACTACAACTTGATTAGTTATAGCAGTAGTCAAACATACATACACCCAGACAATACGCAAACCTGCCCAACACATGATGGGGAGTTGGAATATGATGGACCATATGTTGATAGATACTGGCCACGTAAATGCTGTGAAATTGTGATATTTTAATTCCCATTATTGTTTGGAGAACGCCGCTAGTGCACCCAGTTTTAGCCGTACCGTCTTACTATCTTGGTCAGGGCCGAGTGGCTGGCCCAAATCTAGTTCTGGCCCAAATTCCAATCCAGACCGGACATATATACTTGTGGCCCAACTTCCAATCCAGACCGGAGAATCAGTTTCTTTCTTCATTAATTCCATTTTGAGCCTATATTTTCCACGCTAAGGATTGTTCACTTCACATCACAAAACATATTTGACTGCGTGTATCACTTCGATACAGAGATCGGAAGGCAATAGAACTTTTCCTTTATCCAAAAAGAACATCAAAACATGTGGATCCCAGATCCCAGTTCCCAATTGAATGGATATGGGACACATGCATGTACAAAAGAAAATTGTTGAATCAATCAATTAATTTTGTGGAATACCTGAAATGAATGTCGTCGTAATTACGTAATGGATCTAGCTAGAGTCTCAAGAGAAACCATCCGTTTCTGCATGGTCTCTCTCTCTCTCTCTCTCTCTCTCTCTCTCTAATCTTGCTTAAATTGGGAATGCTCTTGGATGCCACTGTGGATCGGTTTTTGCAAGGAACCATACTTGTGTAGATCTCATGTATTTCTTCCGTTCCCTGCAGGTTGCAAGACATCTGGAGGAAAGGGTGCAGTAGAATATCCAAGGTGCTAGGTAAGATCAAATATTACCATCTTCTCAAGTCTCTGCAAGTGAATTTTATTTATTTACGAGTAACTAACTGATGCACGGGTAAGATCAATTACGTTTTGTGATGCATGTTTGATTTAGGAGCGAAGTATGCATGGCTGCGAGAAAACCTGTGTTCAGATGTGTTGTACGACCTGTTTGAATGGATATGCAATGATTCGATCATTTCGGTTGCTATCAAAATATATGCCGATTTCTGCATGATATAAAATTTCCGCCATTCTCGGAAGGGCAGCTATGAACCGTTCTCTGGTTCTCTTTGTATTTATATCAGCTTATAAGATAGGGAGATGATTGTTACAGATTAACAAAAAGCATTCTACTATTTTATCACAATGACAAGGAAGTTATTTGCTATACATTTTAACTGTCACGCATCTTGTATGTTTGCAATATTTCCTTTGGAGACTTAGGAGAGAAAACATATGAGTTTGGATATATACTTTGCTTTTAATTTCACAAGAAAAAGGGGATAAATTTCGATGCGCTAATTGTCATTAAAGAAACCCAAGTAGTAATTTCATTTTTTCTATAATATTTTATACATTCACTTTTGTTTTTCATGGTCCATAGGATGCAAATCTTGCAAAGTAGTTGGATGTTGTAATACCTGTCAGTTTCTTTTAAGAACCAAAAAGTTCAATTTCCATTACTTATATGCTTATTTATTCCATCACTAGAAATTGCGGAAGCTTGAATGTTTGATCTTGGATATGGAGCCATGTATCCTTCTTGATGCTTGGGAGAAGACATGCAAGGGAATATATATTTTAAGCACAAGGTATATATCTATGAATAGGAAGCTCCTGTGATATTTAGGTTTCTATGACTTGTTGGGATATCATTTAGCTTGTCTTAGTTCTCGTTCTTTCTTTGGTAAATCTCAGTTTTAGTGCCACGAGAAATTATTGATATTTCAGATGACAAGTCTGTTGGAGGGGTGTCTGCGTCTTATCTTTAAACCGATGGTGTATAATTAAATGCTATGTAAATAGTCTAAATCCCCTCGATAAAGCTTTTGTATCTCGAGGGGCAATATTTTAAATT
Organism: Stipa capillata; assembly: GCA_019208055.1. NCBI lineage: Eukaryota > Viridiplantae > Streptophyta > Magnoliopsida > Poales > Poaceae > Stipa > Stipa capillata. Next base: position 411,132 of record JAGXJF010003351.1, read on the forward strand.
CCTCACTCCATCCCACCTCTACTTCTATAAATAGAGCCCCAAGGACAACGGAGAGGGGATCCATTTTCTTATTTCTCATTCACAAACCCTAATTTGAGAGAGAAATACAAATGGGTTCGTGAGGCCTAGTTTCGTCACCACCTTCTCCATCGAGTCCCTACGTGCACCATCGTAGGCCTACGTAATCGAACGGGAGTGCCTCTCTCTCATTGTCTAGGCGTGTTGTCAGCGATACGGGGAACGGCGCCCCTAAATCGCTAGAAAAGGCCCAACTTGACGCCGCGTCATCAAGGACGTAGGAGTCGAGAGGAGGTGCCCGGGGGCTCACCCCGAGCACTGTGTCCACTCGGGCGTCAAGGGAAGCCCCGAGTCGTCCCTTAAGGATGCTCCCCGAGCACCCAAGGTGACTTGGCTCCCACTCGGGACGGCGAGTACCTCTCCCAGGCAGTGGGATGGCTTAAGCCACGTGCTCGGGAGTCCCCGAACACGGGAACCCCGAGCACCCTTCGTGGGTCCCTACCCAGTACACGTGGCCCGACAGGCGCATTTAATGCCTGTCTGTGCAGACATTCCTACTCCAAGTCCGTTGTAGACAAGATGGCGGTGTCCTGGTCAATTTCCGTCCTCCCATGTGATAAGTCCCGTCAAGCTGTCGGTCTTGGCAGGGGATGGAATGGTCTGACACCTTTTTGACTTTGGGGCTCGCTGCCGCGCGCGCCCAAGCGCATACCTTCTGTCCCTGGTCAATGGGGCCAGGCTAGCTGCAGCATGGTCCGTGACAGAGGGCGTTCCAGGAAGTTTTCACCTTCTGACCCAACCCCGTCATGATGATCCAGATCCCAACCAAAGCTTGACAGGAACTATTCCGCTACAGCAACCCTCAACCGCCGGCGTGGGACGTCCACGCCCTATCCGTCAGCAACGGTGCGGCTGCAGTGTATTTGCCTTTCAGCCTTTGTGGTGATCCCCGGGTATATAAGGGGAGGACCAAGGCCATGGGAGAGGGACGAAAAAAGAGACCTAGGAGAAAGAGGAGAGCAAGAACACCTGAGTTTTTTGGCTCATTGTAATCTTTCAAATATTCATATATACACAAAAAGCACGACGTTGATTGCGTGCCTCGTCAAGGGGTGCAAAATCTCCTCTGTCGAGGCCGCTCGAGTTCCATTTTGTAGACAAACCAGCATCCACCTCTTGTCGTGAAGTCATGGCTGAGCTGCGAAGATGCAACCACGAAGCATGAACACACAATACACAAGTAGAACGAGCGAAATATTATCATCAAATAATCATGGAGGGTCCTGTGGCGTACCCGGTTTTAAGGCCGGATAAACCCTTGTGTTTACTGTACCGGTCCCATTATCAGTAGCCGGTACACACAAGGTAACCTGTATATCAAGGTCATACACGCACTTATTAGAATATGATTTAGAACCGATCTTTGAGATCGAAAAAATTATACCTTTAGCCCAACGGCTAAAAATCTTGTAGCGGAAATCAAACGGTTGAGTGGCCCATCAATATGCCATTCCCGACAGGCAACTGACTGGGATTACGCCCTAGCTTTCACAGATACCGTCGTTGCTTTCGAGCGGACGACCCTTTTGTCTAGCCAAATCAACAAGCCAGGTGAGTACATTGAATATACTCGCAAGCTCTCCGCTAGGGAGGTTATCACAGATATATGCATGCACGGGTGTATCAAGAATCGGGCTCTAACCTATGTCTCATGTTGTGCGAGAAAGTAAGTTTGCATGAAATACGTAAATAGATATTAAAGCGGTTTTCATAAATTTACATAGTATTCCGAGATGAACATCTGTTCATCCTTTCCTTCCCGCTACAACGGGATTCATTTCTGTGTTTTCCATTACAACGGAAAGTCTCTTAATCACCCACTTTAGCGGGGAGTCTCAGCTCACCCGTTACAATGGGGATACTAGGGTTTGCCCAAATCCACGGGGAAATCCCTTTTTCACTCGTCCCGACACAACGGGAGCTTTTCAGGTCCCCTGCGATCACGGCGGGTCGCGTCCTTAAACCCATAACCATATTTTTAGGTCTTACAACCCAATCTACTTTAGTGTGGCCTAACCAAGTTCGTCCATGACCATGGACACGGCTATTCGAATAGTTTTAACCCTCTGCAGAGATAGTACGGCTTTACCCACACGATGTAGTTCACCCTGGGTACACTAGGCCTGTATACTGACAGGGCTATTACAACGAGACTCTTCACCAGAGTAAACCTAGCCCTAAACCCGCCAGAATGACATGTCCCAAACCTAGCATGAGTCAGTATCATCGCTTGCAAGGAGGTTGGTGTTCCAACTTTGTGGCGAACAAGCCATCGCTTTCCCGCGGAAACTTTTCTCTACAGAGGCTACAACCTCATCTGCACACTGCACACTGCCTACGGGTTCATGCTAGTCTCAGACCGAGTACTAGGTCAAGTCCTTCCCATAAAGGACATGTGGACGTACGGTAAGACTTGGCCAAACAGCACTTAAGTTCGATCCTTATGTGATCTGAGAGGGACTTCACACCACTCCCGTAAATGGGCAGCGCCGGGCATTACCTCGCACTTTAACAAGCTTCCTGCTTTCCCCCTTCATTTCCGACCCGGATCAAAATCTTCTCCCTTTTTATTTTGGTTTCACAAAACCTTTTCACGGTAAAATATCCCAACCCATGGATATACTACCTTCATACACCTTCGGACCCGACGGTCCGTTTCTAACATTTCACCACATGAAATATGGGGTATTGTTTCTCTTTTTGAAAACCTAATTTTCTATTGCAGGGCTAAGCCAAGTAGGTATATATATACTACCCTAAGTGTCCGGTATCTCTTCCAGAATATGTAGTCCTTAGGGTGGTAAGGAGTTCGGGGTCGAACTAGGGTTTGCTAAGCATCGGTCATAACTACTCTACATAAAATAACGGGTATAAAACATAGCATACATGTTTCGTTAAAACAAAATACATTTCGTAAACTTGGGATTCAACATGATCAAGGGTGGAAAGCTTGCCTGACACTATTGGCTGGGTGCTGGTCTCGAGCTGGATACGGCAGTGGTCCAGGACCCCTCGCGCGTATATCGCAACGTCGTACCTACATGTCGAAAAACACCGAATAAACCACGAGGCAAGGAAGAACCAGATAAGAAACCAACATACTTGCAAGAGGCGTTGAAAACTAGGCATTGAACTTAGAAGCATATTTAGGGTTTTCAACACGATGCGATGGAAATACTCATCCCATGAATTGAGGCTTCGGTATGTTGAAGACTAGGGTTTATGTGTTTACGAGCTTATTACATTTAAATACTTTAATGCACTTATTTTAGCTAGGTCCAGAGGATGATAAAAGATTTTGGAAAAGTTACGTGAAAAGCTTTTTAGAGCAAGATTAAAATGGTTTATGAGTATATCCTTACAAAAGTTGAAAGGATGCTAAGCCACTTTCAAAATGTGTATTGTTTCCATTAGATAAAAGCTTTGAATATTAAGGGTACGCTGAACCCCACAAGTTTTACTTGATTTTATGCAAATAGGAGTTAACCATGATAAACTATGCTTAACGAAAGGGTAACATACTCGAATTTAAATTGATTTCAAATTTGAAAATTTAGATTATCTCAAAAATTTGAAATTGGTACTATTGGGTAGGATTTGATCTTAGATGAACATAGAAAAAGAGATGGCGTCAATCGGAGCTCCGACGAGGAAGTTATGGGCTTCCGAACATTTGCCGGAGGAAAAAAAAGAGAGGGGAAGGGTTGGCCGAAGGAGGTGGAGGTGATGTCGTTGGCGTACGTTAGGCTTATGCTTTAGGTGTCGGATGGTGTAAAGTGGAACAGGCTCTGTCATGTTTACGCTTTGTGGACGGACATAGCGTAACCTGAGAGAACAGGCAATGGAATACGCTTTCCGCAGATGAAAGCATGCAGGGATGTACATGATGGGAAAAGTGCGCCTCCCCATGGGAGAAGCGTATTCTACGGACTACGCTACCTCCGAGTGGTCTGGTGGGTCGGTCGGAAGTGGGTTGCGCTGTTCATGCGGTGGGTTAGCGGGCAAACTATGGGTTAGATGGGCAAGCAAACAAAATGGAGGGAGGCCGGGGAGTAGTTGGAAGCGGCGGCGCTAGAGGGGCAGTGGTGGTCCGACTTAATCGATGGCGGTCGAGGCGGATGGAAGCCGGGTGGCGGCGGCTCGTCGACGTTGACGGTGTTCGAGTGAGGTCCCAAGAAAACTCGAGGAGGGACCTCGCCGGTGGTTGGCCGTGGGAGGAGCGAGGCCGGCAAGGCTTAGTTCGCTGGTGGGGCCGCTTATCGACGGAGAGGAACTCACCGCTGATGGCGGTGAGTGGAGCGTGGACCCCCGAGGTGTAAAGCACAGAAGAGTTGAAGAACGCGTGGCCGGCGGTGCTAATGGGCTGTCACGACAGTACTTTGGGGCCGGAGGTGCTGCCGCGGTGGGGAAAAGCTGCCGCGTTGCTTCCGCGGCGGAGGCAAGTGGTAGCGTGGGCTGCCACGGCAGGAACGGAGTGCAGCGGCAGCAGCTGTGGGGCGACGGTGGAATGGCAGTGCGGCAGGTGGAAGGTTGTCACGGTGAAGCGTTACCGCGATGAGGCGTTGCCGCGGTGAAGCGTTGCCGTGGTAGGAACAAGGCAGCAGCGGCAGCTGCCACGGGCTGCCGCGGCAGCGCACGGGCAGAGGGGCTGCAGCGGTAGTGGCCGGGGTGCAGATGACGAGGCGCGGCAAGGGCGGTTCGGGTCAAGCGGCGGTGGCAAGGGCATTTGCCGGCGACGGCACTTGGGTGGCTGTTGGGCAGGGGAGACAGCAGAGAAGTACTGGAGCAAGGGAAGAGGAGCTAGAAGGAATGGGGCTCGGCGCTTGAGAGGTGGCTTGGGCTTGGCCACCGCTTGGCAGAGGAACTTTGGAAAAGATGGAGCACGGGAGAACAAGGATAGTGGAGCTTGGGAGCTCGGGTATAGCAAGGAGAAGGGGAGCAACTCAGTTTGCAGGCAGTGGAGGAAACAAACGTGAGGCTGCTCGGTTAGGGAGAAGAATGGGGAGGGAGTGCGGAGAAGAGCTGCTCAGGAGCTCGAGACGTGGGGAAAGAGAGCAGCTTGGCAGAGAAGGAGATGGGGTGAGGCAGCTCGGGTTGCTGGTGTGGAGAAAAGCTGGCGGAGGAGTGAAGCACACGGCAAGGGTTGGAAGGGGACAAGGATGGAAGGGGAAGAAGAAAGGCGTGCGGGTGAGAGGGGGTGAGAAGGGAGCTGCTCGACTGTTCTCAAAGGGGTAATCAACTCGGCTTGGTGCATTGTGTAGGGACTTAGCACAATTGCGAGGGATAGCAGCAGTGTCCAAACAGTGCACGGGTAGGATATTTTAGCTGGGTTTAATGAGTTGAAGATTGAATGCTTTGAGATTACATGAAATTCCAAAATCTGGTTAAATCTTTTAGATTTGGGATTGTTCAAATCTTGTAGGTAGGGTGGCTGGCCCTTCATAAATTTTTTTTAACTAAACTAAGATATGAGAGATTCTCCTGGAAGGATTTTATTGAGATTTTTCTAATAAGAGTCGTAAGGGTTGTGGTGTAGGATTTTAAGTGCCCCATATTCAAATCAACATGAAAAAATCCCGTATTACCCCTTTCTCACATATTTGGGAGAATAGGTTTGTTACGTATATGAGTCCTCAAGGTATTTTTGTAGAAATATGTTAGGGAGGGTCTCGGAATATTTCTGGAGTTGTTATAGGACTCATGGCGTTGCGGATAGGTATGGTGAACGGTAAATAGGGCTTTGACTATAGTAAAAGGATAAATGGATAGATGACGAAAGGAATAATGGTTATTTGATAGAAATATAACGGGACGATTATTTTATCTTCCGGCATGGTAACATGGTAGAGGTGAGGAGATATTCGGATGACATATGGTAAGGAGAGAGAGAAAAACCAGGGTGGTTAGGATTTTACCGAGAAAAAGAAATAAACTAGGGTTAGGAGTGTACGTGTCCACATACACTTGAATATTTTAGCATATATGGGGTTCGTATGTGGATGGAATAGACATGCGAAGTTATGGTGAGTGGTGGTTTTGATTTCTGCCACTGATATATGCATATATATGCATGGGATTGTGGCAGAGCCGAACAACGAATTAGGGTTTTGATCCGCCACTTGGGAAAAAGGGGTTAGGGTTTGCATATGTGCGCATACCGGAAAGCAGTATATATGGGCACATACTCACGATAGGACATGGCGGATTAGATGGTGGAAGATCATGGCATTCGGAAGAGATTCATGGCAGGTATATGTTCCAATTTCGCAGAAGTACCATGTGGGCACTTTGCTGCAGATGTGGGTTTAGGTTGCACCGGCTAGATAGAAGGAGAGGGATGCCGAAGGGGTGCTTGTGGCGGAATGCAAGGGTGAGTGGCCATGCATGGAGACAAGGTGTAAGGCAAGGTTTGTACTCCTTGCCGGGCAGACCTGTGACGCAGCGGAGATTGAGGGAATTAGGAGCAGAGGTAGTCACATTTTGGTATATAGCTCATTCATGCTTTGAAATGAGGTTTTAGCTGGATGCACTTTAGTTGATTTTTATTAACAAAAGTTTTTTGTTAGCCCTAATTTCGGAAAATCGGGGTGTTACAGGTCCCCACGGCCTCAAGCCACAGAGGGTCCCTGCGGTCTCATACCACGGAGGACCCTCGTGTGTCAAACCATAGAGGGTCCACCATGGAGGGTCCTAGTATGTGGAGGATCCTCGTGTGTCAAACTACGGAGGGTACCTTAGTGAGTGTCAAATCACGGAGGGTACCTTGGTGAGTCTCAAACCACAGAGGGTCCCCGTAGTCTCAAACCACGGAGGATCCTCGTGTGTCAAACCACGGAGGGTACCTTGGTGAGTGTCAAACCACGAAGGGTCCCCATAGTGTCAAACCACGGAGGGCCCCCTGGTGAATCTCAAACTACGAAGGGTCCTCGTGTGTCAAACCACAGAGAGTCCCCGTAGTCTCAAACCATGGAGGGTCCTCGAGGGTCCCCGTAGTCTCAAACCATGAAGGGTCATTGTGATCTCAAACCACGTTGGGAAAGCCTTACCATAAAGCAACAATTCAAGGGAAGCTTCGCGCCTCCTGGACAACCACCCTTCGCACGCCTAACTCAAACTTCCATACATCCCCCCTCATGTGCACCAGTTACATGCACTCAACTGCTACGAGGGGGAAGGGGCAACACGGCCTAGCAACAACACATGGAGAGCAACACCACGGGAGGGCAGCGGATCAGCATTGCAAGGGAGGCAGTGGCGTTGACGACCTGCACACGTCGTGGCAGCAGGGGCATGCTCCGGCTGGACAACCGTGGCTCAACGTGGCCAGCAAAGTGGTGGCAGTGGCGGCCCAGACGCACTGCCCCAAGGGGGCCGCCACCCGGTCGCTACGAGCCGTGGCTGCGAGGCCCCGCGCCGGCCGCCCCCGGGTCGCCAGCGCCTTGCGTCGGTCGTGTCTGCCCCGATGGAGCCCCGCTGCTCGTCGTAGCCCATCCACGTTAGGACACCCAAATCTTGGACACCATGGAGGAGTCGCGGGTTGGCGCAGCAGGCCGAGCGACAAAGCCGTCGGTGAGGCTTTTCGCCGCACGCCACTGCCCATCCCCAACGCGGTGGCCGCGAGCTGCAACAGAAGGAAGCAGGGCATGAGTGAGCCGGACGACCGGGAGCAAGGGGCGTAGGCGTGGCGTCGTCGGCAGCGTTGGCAACTGCAGCGGCCGAGGGGAGCAAAGGAGGCGACAGCGGCGGTGCAGGTTGGTGTTGGGGGCGAGCATGAGGGAGAGGGGGCTTCACCCCCACACCCCTCAGGATAAACCGTTCAAACTTCAAATTTGGATTGCTTGTTAGCCGCTAACTTCGACACAGGAAAGACGGAGCACTGATGATCAACTCGGACTGCGTGTCGACCCCTCAAGAATCGGTGCGCCGACCCGGACGCTCGCCATCCGACCGCCCGAATCGTCAAGAGGCTACTGTTGAAGGGGTGTCTGCGCGTTATCCCTAAACTAACGGTGTATAATTAAATGCTATGTAAATAGTCTAAACCCCTCCCCCCCCCCAATGAATGTTTTGTATCTCGAGGGGCAATATTGTAAATTCCTCACCTCCATCCCACCTCTACCTCTATAAATAGAGCCCCAAGGGCAAGGGGAGGGGGATCTATTTTCTCATTTCTCATTCACAAACCCTAATTTGAGAGAGAAATACAAACGGGTTCGTGAGGCCTAGTTTCGCTCACCACCTTCTCCATCGGGTCCCTACGTGCACCCTCGTAGGCCTACGTAACCGAACAGGGGTGCATCTCTCTCATTGTCTAGACGTGTACCTACGACAAAGTCTTTATTATTTGATACATCTCAGATTGGATATATTTTATATACAGATTTGTCAAGTCCGTTTTCCTCACCCTGCTTTTCTTCTCGAAAGGCTAGAAAGAAGACATTCAAGAAGCTAGATCATGACGTCAATATTCAGGAATTTTTAGGTTCAGGTAATATATTCAGCTGTGTCCCTATATAAATTTGAAATGCAAAGTTCATTTGGAACCTGAAAGGTGATAGTTGTGTGCAAGTTACATTTTTATTGTGAGATACAAGTTTGCTTTAATTTGAGTACTGTTGGTAGGAACACAAAACTGTAGCCATTTGAAACTGCAGTGCAGAAGTCATGTATAACACATTTTGTGTTTCATTTGGAACCAGAAAATTGATGGTTTTGTCCAAGTTACATTTCCATTATGAGATCCAAGTTTACTTCAATTTGAATTTGTTTAGACCAGTTGCTGCATGCTTGTCTTTGGGCTGCAATTTGAGTATTCAATGCTTGGAAGAGGCCTGATTATATATGGGCTAATCAAATTTCTTATCTTTTAATCAAATTCACAGCTACATCCTAAGTTTTACTTATTTGATCCATTGCAGGAAGTCCACACTTGCAGCTTGAATTTTTTATCTTTGGTGGAGCCATCGACGCTTCTCGTTTGATCTGTTGTGAAAGTTTACACAATTGTATGCCTTTGCATCAGACTGGATGTTTACTCAAAATACAGAACTTTTTGTATTCCAACCTTGTATATGTAGGAGAGCCCACGCGGTCTCATGTCGCGATCACGATCTAAACCGATTAGGTTTCCAGCACGTAAAACTTATCTAAACCGATTATACTAAAATCGCGCTCCTGCAAGGTCACGGACCGGATTTCGGCGGACCATTCACGCGTATGTCGCACGCCCGCGCCCTTCGGCCCGGCCCCGGCCCCGGAACCAAATGGAAGAGGATTATGCAAAATGGAAGAGGATTATGCAAAAATGAATACATGATGCGGTGGAGTAATTAAGACTCTAGCTCAGATTAGAGTGGATCAACTCTGGGATATTCTAGCTCAGATTAGAATGGATCAACTCTGGGATATTCCTGCTGAATTATAGCCACAAAAGCTGACAAGTATATACAGCATATGAACCAGACCAAAACACACACGAGTCCTACAGTTTCTTATCGTCAGTCTCTTCTGCTTCCTTATGCATTTCCGTAGGATAGATTCATTAATTTAGTATCTTTCCACACACAAACTTTAGTTACATTTCTCACTCACCATTTCACCGACACCTCATCACAAAACTGACAAACGCACTCTGAAAAATAAGAAGAAAAAGACACAAACCTCAAAACGTACAAGTATGCTCAGAACGCCAAACCCATCAGTCCCCTACGGTGAGTAGCACGCCCCACACCATCTCGTCGATCAGCTCGTCCAGCATCTCTGCCTCCGCCTCCTCACCGAGCCCATCGATGTCGCTGTGGAACGCGCCGTTGCTCAGGTCGCGACCGATCAGCCTGTCCATGGAGCTCGAGACGCGTGGGCCGGCGGCGGCTGCAGCCGCATCTGCACAAACCTCCAGAGCCCGTCCAGGAGCCTCTTGCCGCTAGGGCCGCTCCTTGGCGCCGCGTACCACTTGCTGAACGTGTACAACATCATCGAGCCGTTGACGGCGTGGGGCAGTGCCTTGTTTATCAGATCGAAGAGGAGCGGGTGGTTGACGTCGCGGCCGTCGGAGGCCGGAGCTACGGTCAAAGGGGGTCTAGAAACATCACTGTCGGCGGTACGGAAACTAGAGTTCCCTAAGCCGTTGGCAAAGGGCCAAACTTGATGCCACGTCGCCAAGGGCGTGAGAATCGAGAATACGCGCTCAGGGGCTTGCGAGCACTGTGTCCGCTTGGCCCCTCTTGGTTTGGTTAAGTGGCCCACGTGCAACGAGCTGGCGAGGTTGTGTGCTCGAGGGTCCCCGAGCTCGGGAACCCCGAGCACCTCTTGTTTCCCCCTCGGTGCCACGTGGCAAGGCGCCCCGAGCACCCCTCGGGGGCCCTTCCCCGAGCAGTCCTCGTGGGTCCTTCGACCAGTACAGGTGGCGAGAGTCCCGCGGCGCCCTCTGTAGGGCCTATGCGGGCCCTTTCCACGTGTCCTATTGGGCGCATTTAATGCCTGTCTGGTGCATTTAATGCCTGTCCGGTGCATTTAACGCCTGTCAACAGGCGTGCCTACTCCAGGCCCAACGCGGGCGTCCTCCGGCGTGATAAGGCCCGTCAGTTATCATCTGACATGCTTTTGGACTTTCGGGCGCGGTACGGCACGCCCAGGTGCACCCCTTTTGGTCCGTAGGACCCGGGTGGTTGGAGCCATGGCAGGGAGCTTGCCTGTTAAGTCTTCACCGGCGCGTTTCAACCCATCATGAAGACCCGTTTTCAAAAGACGGCATGTCAGCAAACATCTCTTCCGCAGCAGCCTTCGACAGCCGGCGTGGCGTGCCCACGCCCCCTACGTAAGCAGCGTGCCCGTTGCATTTAATGCACCTTCGGTCATTGTGGTAAGCCCCCAAGTATATAAGGGGAGAACCGAGGCCATGCAAAGGGCTGATTTCTTTTACATTGAACTCTGCTCGAGCTAGCTAAAGTAAGAACATCAGAGCTCCCTGGAATAGGGTTTTCGGGCTACCTCTGTAATCTCTCAAACGTCAATACACACATCGAAGCAGGACGTAGGGTTTTACACCTCCGTGGTGGCCTGAACCTGGGTAAATCTCTGGTCACACTCCAAACATCTAAAGCCCACTTAATACGACCCTGTAGCTCCGGACCAGCACCTCCCCGGCCGAATCCCAAAGGGGGTCCTTCCGGACCACCGATGCCGGCGTTTACGCATCGACATCTGGCGCGCCAGATAGGGGAGGTCAAGGTTTCAAAGCTACATCTTCCATGGCCGGCCGACAGCCGCGTCCCCGGAGAGGGCATCGGCTGCCGACTCCTTCCATACATTCACCCTCAGCGCTATCAGCGCCAACGCTCATGGAAGGGCGCCACGCTGCGTCCAGCGGCACTTCGGCCTCAGACGCTTCGCCGTCGCAGTACCGTTATATGGCGGAAGGAGAGGCGCAAGCCGATCCCTCTGTCGCCGAGATCCCCCAGCTGGTACGGCGCCGGCTGGACTTCGACCCGCCAGGAGAGGCCGCCGGCGCGCCCCACGCTGTGCAGCTTCTTCTCTGGCATCCTCCTGTCCAGGTGGAATGAATATCTCCTGTGGGCCCTTGGCTCCAGGAGGTAACCAACCTGGTCGCCACCGCTCGCTGTTAGGAGGCGGCCCGGAATTCCCACACCTCTTCCAGGCGTGGCGACACCCGCGCCGGCCCTGCAGCATCGCCGCCGCCACTCCCACCGCGTCCTTCGCGCGTTGGAACAAGGGAACCGCCCCGCGGCTCCCATCATTCTGTCGCCTCCCCTGGTGGTCGTTGCCCCGATCTTCGTCATCGGCTCGACCGGCAGAGGGAGGATGAAGACGCCCACGTCACTATCGAGCGCCACCAGGAGAGGCGGCACGCAGCCTGGGCAGATGAGGGCCAATCCTCCTCCGGCCCTGCCGCAAGCCGTCAGCGCTCTCCGGTGCGCGCCCGGGCGTAGCCGGTGGCGAAAGCCGGCACGCCGCTCTACGGAGCAGGCTGCTAGGCTTTCACCCCGGACCTCCGTCGCGTCAACTGGCCGGACAAATTCCGCCCGGAGTTGCCGCAAAAATACGACGACTCCTTCCACCCGGAGGAGTTTCTCCAGATCTACACCACTGCCGTCCAGGCGGCAAGGGGGGATGAGAAGGTAATGGCCAACTGGTTCCCCATGGCCTTGAAGGGCTCCGCCCGTTCATGGCTCATGAATCTCCCCTCGAGTTCGATCGGCTCGTGGGAGGACCTCTGCCACCAGTTCGTGGCCAATTTCCAGGGCACTTTCGAGCGCCCTGGCATGGAGAGTGATCTCCATGTGCTCAAGCAGCGCAAAGGGGAAAACGTTGCGGCACTTCATCCAGCGTTTCAGCCAGGTGCACAACACCATCCCCAAGATTACCCTCAGGCAGTCATTGTCGCCTTCCGACAAGGAGTGCGCGACGAAAAAATGCTTGAGAAGCTGGGCACGCGCGACATCCAGTCCACGGCGGAACTGTTCACAGTCGCGGACAAGTGCGCCAAGGCGGCTGAGGCTCGCGCGTGGCATGACTCCCTTCCCGACCAGCCGTCGGCCGACGGCGCGTCATCCTCCCGTCTTTCCGGGAAGCGGGAGGGCAAGAACAAGAAGCGCAAGCCCGAGTCTGCCGCGGCAGCCGAGGCCAAAGCGCGCAAGCCGCCGCACGAAGGAGCAAGCGGCGGCAAGAAGCCGTCCCGTGCCCCTGTCCAGGGTGCTGGCAGGTGGTGCCAGATTCATCACACCGACCGGCACGACCTTTCGGAGTGCCGGACGGTGAAGTTCCTCGCCGACAAGAACAAGCTTCAGCGCGAAGAGTGCCACGAAGATGGCGGTGGCAAGCGCGACGGCGAGGAGGATGGTCTCGGGTTCCAGGAACCTGAGGCCGTCGCATGCATCAACGGGGGCGCCTCGACGCATGCTTCCCGGTGCCAATTCAAGCTAATGGCGCGAGAAGTATGCTCGGCTACCCCGAGTACCGGTGCGTCCCGACCACTCAAGTGGTCGGGGACCCCGATCACCTTTGACAACTCGGATCATCCCGAGAGCACCTCGGGTGTGGGCCATCTCCCGCTGGTGGTCTCCCCGACGGTGTGCAATATCAAGGTAACTCGCATGCTAATCGATGGGGGCGCAGGCCTTAACCTCCTGTCCCCCAAGGTGTTTAGCAAAATGCAGTTGCCAGCCGGACGCCTGAAGCCGACGATGCCTTTCCATGGCGTCACTCCAGGCCTCACGGTGCCCCTCGGGCAAGTGTCCCTGATGGTCACCTTCGGGACCAGGGACAACTTCCGGACGGAGAGCATCGTCTTCGACGTCGCCGACTTCGATCTCCCGTACAATGGCATCCTCGGCCGTCCGGCGCTCGCCAAATTCATGGTGGTTTCCCACTATGCCTACCTCACCATCAAGATGCCCGGGCCCAACGGCACCATCACGGTGCCGGCTGACCTGAAGAGCTCCATCTTCTACGCGGAGCAGTTGTTCTCATCCACTGCTGCCACGATCGATGACATCGCTGAGCTCCCCGAGTCCTCAGGGCCCTCCTCCGACCAAGGTCAAGGTGGCCCCCGACGACTACATCCCCATCAAGGAGGTGATCCTTGGGGAAGACGCGTCTAGGACCGTCAAGGTCGGCGGCCGCCTGGCCACCAAATAGGAAAACGTGCTCGTCGCCTTCCTCTAGGCAAATGACGACGTGTTCGCTTGGCAACCGTCGGACATGCTCGGGGTCCCTAGGGAGGTGATTGAGCACCGCCTCGCCGTGCGCCCCGACACGTGGCCCGTCCGGCAGAAGGTGCGCCGTCAAGCACCAGAACGTCAAGAGTTCGTCCGAGCGGAGGTCGACAAGCTTCTCGTTGCTGGCTTCATCCGAGAAGTCCTCCACCTGGACTGGCTCGCCAACCCCACCGTGGTTCCGAAGGCCGGCGTCAAGCTAAGGATGTGCGTCGATTATACCAACCTCAATAAGGCATGTCCAAAAGATCCTTTCCCTTTACCTCGCATTGATCAGATAGTCGATTCCACTGCGGGATGCGACCTTTTATGCTTTTTAGATGCTTATTCTGGTTATCACGAGATTAGTATGTCGGAAAAGGATGTGGAGAAAACTTCATTTACAACCCCTGCGGGGACCTTTTGCTATGTTCGCATGTCTTTTGGGTTGAAAAACGCTGGGCCCACATATCAGCGTGCCATGCGTATTACTCTGCAATTCCAGTTAGGTCGGAATATCGAGGCCTACATCGACGACCTTGTCATGAACAAGGGATCAAGCGACGCTTATTGAGGACCTGGCGGAGACCTTCGACAGTCTCCGCAGTACTCGCATGAAGCTCAACCCCGAGAAGTGCGTCTTCGGGGTCCCATCAGGCAAGCTCCTCGGTTTCCTGGTCTCGAACCGGGGAATAGAGGCAAACCCTGAGAAAATCCGGGCCATCGACCAGATGCGCCCGCCGGCTCGTCTTAAGGACGTGCAGCGCCTAACGGGCTGCATGGCCGCCTTGGGACGCTTCATCTCCAAGCTTGGGGAGCGAGGTTTGCCCTTGTTCAAGCTCCTCAAGAAGTCGGGCCACTTCGAGTGGACCCCGGAGGCCGAACAAGCCCTCTGCAGCCTCAAGAAGTACCTCACTTCACCCCCGGTCCTGGTGGCCCCAAGCCTCGAGGAGCCTCTGCTCCTCTACCTCTCGGTTACCCCCCGGGTCGGTAAGTGCCGTCCTCGCGGTCGAGCAAGAGGTCGGGTCCGAGCTCCCAACACCTCCCACGAGGGAAAAAGCTGTCTGGCCCGAGCTCTCCGACGGTCCCGAGAAGTCGGGGCCCGAGCTCTCTGGCAGTACCGAGAAGTCAGGGGCCCGAGCTCCCTGACAAACCCGAGCAGCCCAGCATGCTCGGGGCAAGAGCCGAGCTCCCGGGCATGGGGCCCGGGGAGGTCGCTCTCGGGTCCCAGCTCCCGAGAGGCAACAAGTCTAAATCAGGGGCCGAGCACCCTGGCAATATGGAGAGGTCGGGGTCCGAGCTCCCCGGCGACCCCGAGCAGTCACCAGTGCTCGGGCCCGAGAACTTCCTCCCGGGTGCCTTACCCGGGGAAGTTCCAGTCAGAAGCCGTATCTTGCAACGTCCAATCTACTTCGTTAGCGAAGTACTACGTGATGCCAAGACACGCTACCCTCAAGCCCAGAAGATGCTCTACGCAATCCTTGTTGCGTCGAGAAAGCTGCGGCATTATTTCCAAGCCCATGAGGTTTCGGTGGTTACCGTCTTTCCCCTCGACCGCATCCTGCGCAACCGGGAGGCTACCGGCCGGATCGTCGAGTGGGCAATTGAACTCGGTGAGTTTAATCTGCGCTTTGTCAGCAACCGGGCGGTCAAAAGCAAAGCCTTAGCCGACTTCGTCGCTGAGTGGATGCCGGTGCCTGAAGACGAAGGGGAAGAACTAACCGCCAATCCGGGGCAAGAAGGAACCCAACACTGGACCATGCACTTCGACGGCTCCCTCACGCTTAAGGGTGCGGGGGCTAGAGTGGTTCTCACCTCTGCAACAGGTGAAGAGCTCCAATACATCGTGCAACTCTTGTTCCGCGCCACCAACAACATGGCCGAGTACGAGGGACTTCTCGCGGGGCTCCGTGCCGCCGCGTCCCTCGGCATCCGGCGACTTCTTTTCAAAGGCGACTCCCAGCTAGTCGTCAACCAGGTGTCCAAGGAGTACCAGTGTTCGGATCCCCAAATGGCGGCATACCTGAGCGAAGTCAGGAGGTTGGAGCGGCGGTTCGACAGGTTGGAGCTCCAACATGTCCCGCGCCGCTACAACGAAGCCGCCGATTACCTATCGCGACTGGCGTCCTCTCGGGAACCGGTCCCTGCTGGGGCCTTTGAAGAAAGGATCTCTCGGCCGTCCGTCAAGGCCGCCGACCAAGACGAAGGGGGAACCTCGCGCCAAGGCGAGTTTACCCAGGCGGCACCTTCAGTGGGGAATCCCGTCAGGATGCCGCCACCCGGCGAGCACTTGGTGCTCGCCACCTGTCCTCAGGAAGCTTCCTGGATCTCCGAGATCCGGGGATACCTGAAAGAAAACATCCTCCCCGAGGACGATGCCACTGCTGAAAGGATTGCGCGTCAAGCAAAGCGCTACATCTTGGTAGATGGGAAACTCTATCGGCGCGGCTCCAATGACGTTTTCCTACGATGCATCTCCCGGGAAGAAGGCCGCGACTTGCTCGCGGATGTCCACGGGGGCGAGTACGGGAGCCACGCGTCATCCCGCACGCTGGTCGAGAAGGCCATTCGACAAGGCTTCTACTGGCCAACTGCTCTCCAGGATGCCGCCGAGCTGGTTCGACATTGCGAAGCATGTCAATTTCACGCCAAGCAAATTCATCAGCCAGCTCAGGCGCTCCAAACCATCCCCCTGTCGTGGCCTTCGTGGTCTGGGGGCTGGATATCATCGGTCTGTTCCCCCGAGCGGTCGGGGGATATGAGCACCTCTACGTCGCCATCGACAAGTTCACTAAGTGGACAGAAGCGAAGCCAGTCGTCAAGATCACCAAGCACACGGCGATCAAGTTCATCCGAGGGATCATGAGCCGCTTTGGGGTGCCTAATCAGATTATCACCGACAATGGTACGCAGTTCACAAGCGGCGCATTCCTTGAGTACTCCGAGTCCATCGGGATCAAGATCTGCTTCGCCTCGGTCGCCCACCCGCGCGCCAACAGACAGGTCGAGCGCGCCAATGCGCAAGTCCTCAGAGGGCTTAAGACAAGAACCTTTGATCGACTCAAGAAGTGTGGCGCTGGTTGGATCAACGAGCTCCCTGCCGTCCTCTGGTCAGATCGGACCTCCCCAAGCAGAGTGACCGGAGAGACTCCTTTCTTCCTCGTGTATGGGGCGGAAGCGGTCCTCCCCTCTGAGATCTCCTTGGGCTCTCCTCGGATCGGGGCGTACTCGGAGGGAGATCAAGAGCAAAGAAGGTGCGAAGACGTCAACTATCTTGAAGAGCACCGCTGCAGAGCTGCCCTCCGTGCCGCCAGATATCAACAAAGCCTGAGACGCTATCATCAGCGCCATATTCGGGCCCGGTCACTAGAGGTTGGGGATCTAGTACTTTGCTGCGTCCAGACGCGGGAAGGAAAGAACAAACTCTCCCCCATGTAGGAAGGCCCTTACCGAGTGACCGGTGTCTCCCGACCAGGATCAGTCCGGCTGGCCGCGGAGGATGGTATGCCGCTATCCAACGCGTGGAATATTGAGCACCTGCGCAAGTTTTATCCGTGAATGACCCGGGTAAGTTTTTGTTTACACTTCGGGTCAGCCCCCTGAGTAAAAAAACAAGTATAGGGAGTGTTCTGGGTTCGTCGCCTAAACCCTGGTCGCCCCGCTTGGTTCCCGAACCCTGGGCACCAGCCCGGTCAAAGGCCACCCGAGTAGCCCGTGTGCTTGCATATATGCTCGGCGGCTTCCTTGTATCATAAACTACGTTAGTAGTATTATAAGTATTTCTCAGGAATAGCATGTAAGCTATTTCGATAGCAGTATTCACCCTGTTTCAAGTATCTTGTTAAGTTATCTATATTTTCGCTTGTCGGCAAGGAGGTCACTTTCACGAGTATCAGGCCCCCATGTCCTCGTTGTGCGAGTAGGTCCTGACTGGTCGAGGCATGAGAAGTCGGGGTGGTCTGGCCTCTGGTGATGAGCCGTCAGCGCTCGGCCTGGCAATCGCACCTTGAGTGCCCCCGCGTCAGGGCAAATAAGCCCCTGGCCAATGGTGCTTGGCCTGGTCAATTGCCCCGAGCGCTACCAAGTCTCAGAATGTCCGGATAACCTTACCTCTCGTGCTCGGGACCAGACGGCTGATTCGAAAACCAGTGGGTCCTAACAAAGGGAAGCCTTGAAAAGACTCAGGAAGAGGCATCCTTACCCACAAAGTATCATAACCGCCTACGAAGTTTACAGATAAACTGTGGCGAAGCTCCCGAGTGCCATCGCCAATATCAAGGCGGAGACTCAGGACGAAACCAGTATCAATATACAAGAGTAAGAGAAAAGGCACTCGTTGCTAATCATAAGCTAAGTTTCCTTGCCGCTATCTCCTGGGCTCCTGCATACTGTCTTCACGGGTAGTTTCTTGCGTTGTCGGATCCATTGCGCCGTTCAAAACGTAGGGTGCGGTTTGCTTTTGGGCAACGATGTGAGTCACGGGGAGGTTCCAGGTTGTCAGCTCAAAGCCTGGTCGCCTCGCTTGGTTTCCGAACCCTGGGCACCAGTCTGGCCAAAAAGCCGCCCGAGTATCCTACGTGCTCACACACGTTCTCGGGGGCTCCCTCACAGATGTTTGGTTAGTGTCGCAGCGGATCCTCGCAATGCGAGAACGGAAGTTAGCAAGACTAGAGTAAAAAGGATAATTACGATTAAACGACCCGCTGATATCTAGCCGTGTTTGTACTCGTCCCCGCACAAGTGCTCGGACTAATCTTGCAGAAAAATCAAGGCCTAAAGGCGCGTGGACCCGAGCACCGGAGTTAGCTCTCCACCCCGGTGGTCCATGTTCGGCTTCCGCTTCTCGGGGACCGGGGTCCCCGGGGTCCCGAGGAACGGCCTGCTCAAGGACGATCTCGACGCATCCAACTCTCGGGGGTTGGGGTCCTCGGGGCCGCCCCCTGAAGGGTCGGCCCACTCGGGCGGGCGAGTCAGACGCGTCTTCAGCAAATCTCAAGTTCAACCTCAAAACTTCAGCAAGTCCAAAGGTGCGGAGCCAAGTCCGCACCGATCGTCGCATCAGTAGCAAGTTTAAAAAGTGGAGCCAAGTCCACGCTCTGCACTTGCAAAAAGAAGCGAAACAAAGTGTGGAGCCAAGTCTGCATTTAAGATCGCATAAAAGTCTTTACAGAGGCTCTCGGGCCTCAAGCAAAAGCAAAAATATAAAAGATACAAAGGGACTGGCTAGTCCCTGCCGGCGTGGCGTGCCCACACCCCCTACGTAAGCAGCGTGCCCGTTGCATTTAATGCACCTTCGGTCATTGTGGTTGTTTACAGCGTAATTTGGCTCGAAGATCTATTCGGTAGGCCAGATTAAGTATTAGGTTTGCTGGAAGTTGAGATGATGAAACTAACAGTACAGATGCGGCATTCACTCTTAAATGCAGGGTTAATATAGTCGAGTGGCTTAGACGCTCGCGGTATTTTGATACCGAGTGCTCACAGCATTTTCCAAGTGCCCCGAGTGACCGTCGCATCTTGGAGATACGAAGTGCTCGCAGAAGTTCCCGAAGACCCGAACACTCGCGGCCCCGAGCAGCATCGACCCCGAGTACTGGTGACCCCGAGTGGCCGAGCCCCGAGAAGGTCCCCAGTCCTGAGGGGTTGTTTCCGAGTACTCAACCGACTCCCGAGCGGTACAAAGTTCGTCCCCGAGCGGTCCGAGTTCGTCCCCGAGCACTCAACGGATTCCCGAGCGGTCCAAGTTCGTCCCCGAGCACCCGCAAAGGATCATCTTCAGCAGGTCCGGGCTACAGCACTATCCTTCAAGACTTACCCGACGCCAGAGATTTCAACCTGAGACGCAAGAAACACAGCACGGCAATCAAGGAGAGTCCCACAAGATTTAGAAGTCTATCCACCTTGTTTGGAAAGGATATCCCGTGCGCCGAGAGGAGATTGGATGTCGGCGTTCGAAGCAGTTAGATTTGGAAGGCTATCTTGGTTTAAATAGAAAGTCACATGTACGTTAGAATCCAGATCCTTTAAACAAGGAAAGGGGTATATTTGTAATCAGATTAGGATTAGGAGTCCGAATCTCCTACGGGAAGACCAGCCGCCCTATAAATATGTAAAGGGTGACGGCCGATTGAAAAGCATCCAACAATCGATCAGATCAATCTTTTATCTTTTATCTTTTACCTTTTCTTAGCAGTAGATCTTTGCTGTTTTGCGCTGTAAAACAGTCGGTTCTTCCTCACGTAAGTAGGAAGATCTTTGTTGCTTTGCTCGGAAAGCAATCGCTCGTCGTACGCGTAAGTGCGATAGTTATCCTTTGTTGCTTTGCTCGAAAAGCATCCGGTTATCGCACACGTAAGTGCGGTTGGCGACTCCTATCACCTAGGTGTTCCACGGATCCAATTTCGTGCGAACACAATTGGCGACTCCGCTGGGGACGAGAAGCAAAGGTTACACGATGAATCCCGACTCCAAAGACGGAAGCATCGTCAACCCGGAAAACATCATCGCCGTCACGCTCGACGACTTATCTGATGATGAGCGGCGGGAGATTGAACAACAACTCGAAGAGGAGCAGGCGGAGCGACTCCGGCAAAAGTTGGCCGGCTACCAGAAGACGAGGAACGGCGTCATCAAGAAAGTAGTCGTGCCGAGTCCACCTCCTGCGCCCAAACCCGAGGTGAGTAAACCGACATGTTCTGATGAAATCGCTAATCTAATCGACGTGTCGGTAGCTAGCAGATATGGCATTGAGATGGACAAATCGGCGCAATTATTCGCTCGAGTATTGAATAGCCGATTTGACGAATTGAAAGAGCAAATCGCTAAAGACTTACAGGATAGTCTGCCGGGTCAGGTTAGATCTACAGTCTTACAAGTTAACGATGAACATCGGAACAAACAGCCGATGTACCCTGACCCTGACAGAGTCGATCATCGGGTAAAAGTCGCCCCCGTGGTCACGACTTCTGTCAATCCGACTTCGGTGTCCCAGAGTTCTCCCAATAATGACCGAAGTCTAAGCCTTAGCACGAACATCCCACAACCCTGCTATCAAACAGTCGCGTATAGCACACCACCGATTCCACCTCTCGGTACCGGAGTCCCTCATGGGCCGGTTCCAGAGGCATATTTTAACTTGCAACAAATCCAACCCGAGTTACCACAGCCGAGTTTGCGTACCCCGCTGGCCGATATGAGCTATAAAGACCAACTCACCTCAGTACTCAGAGAACTCGGCGTAATACCTAAAGATGGCTCTCGTGGTTACTTAAAGCCATACCCCGAGTGCTACGACACCATGCCGTACCCCCGCGGGTTCAGGATCCCTGATTTCGTCAAGTTCACAGGGGAAGACAATAGGACGACTTTTGAGCATATAGGGCAATTCTTAGCGCAGAGTAGTGAAGTCGGCACATCGGATATTTATAGGATAAAACTTTTCCCTTGTCATTATCGGGTACTGCGTTCACATGGTTCACCTCACTCGCTCCTAGGTCTATTACGTCTTGGGCAGACTTAGAGCGGCAGTTCCACGATTACTTTTACGGTGGCGAGACCGAGCTCAGGCTCTCGGATCTAACGATGGTTAAACAAAAGTACAATGAGCCGGTCTGTGATTACATTAGAAGATTTAGAGAAGTTAAGAACAAGTGCTTTAGCTTGACTATAAATGAAAAAGATCTTGCCGACCTGGCTTTTGCGGGTTTGCTCACCCATATTAAGGACAGATTAGAAGGCCAAGAATTCCTAACCATTAGCCAAGTCGCTCAGAGGGCTGTAGCACAGGAGAACCGCGCTAAGGAAGTCAAAACATGCAGCCGGTTCGGGGATGCTAAGGGCAAAGCCAAAGAGAAGTCGACAATCAATGTTATGACCTACGAAAACAGCTCGGACAGCGAGGACGACGCTGACATATGCATCGCCGAGTGGGTTAATGCGCCCAAGTCAAAACCCTTTGCTTGCCCAGCTCTTAGGCCTACACCCACTCGGAAAGAGGAGATTCGGTATACTTTCGATATTAGCAAATGCGACAAGATTTTTGATATGCTCCTGCAGGGAAATATGATCCGAGTAAGGGAAGGGCACGTGTTCCCATCGGCGGACGAATTGGGCAAAAGAGCATATTGTAAGTGGCATAACTCTTTTTCTCATGCTACTAATGACTGCAACGTGTTCCGTCGACAGGTGCAATCGGCCATTAACGACGGACGATTGACGTTTGCTCAAAGCTCCAAGATGAAACTTGACAGTGATCCTTTCCCAATCAACGTAATCGACTTGGAGAAGAAGAAAGTGTTAATTCGGTCGGAGCAGGCCGAGTCGACAAAAGGGAAGAACGTCGTCATTGACGACAGCGCTGCTCCAAGAATGATCGAGCCGAGTCCCTCTCCTACTCCAAAAATGATCAACTCGAACTCCTCGCCGACTCCAAAGATGATCAAGCCAAAGAATCCAGAAGTCGGCGTCTGGAAAGTTAATCAAGGAAAGAGTCAAGCCGCGAAGTCGAAGCCGACGGTAAAACAGCTGCTGGATAAGTACACGACCAACAATGCGTTCACTCGGCTTGGAGGGAACAAGCGCCCCAGGTCTCCTCCCCGACGAGGTTTCGGTGGCCCCGAATGCTGGCAGGAAGGACCTTACGTACAGCCACCGTACCTCACTGCAGGTCCGGTATACTGGGGAGGTGCGCACGCTTTCCACCCACAGTACCCACCGTGGGGTTTCAACCCTTGGGCACCGTATCCAGCTGGGCCAATCGGCATGTTTCAGCCGAGTTGGATTCCGTCCGGGTCCGGGTGCAGAAAATAGCCCCACGGGAAGAGAACTCGGCTCGAGCCTGGGACCCGAGCATTGAACCAACTCGCCACTCGGCGCAAGGCACTCGACGTACCAAGTCGGCTGGTAGCTCCAAGGAAAGTTCAGTGGAGCAACTCGCCGACTAAGCGGGTCTGGGTACCGATCAAGCGCGCCGAGTTCGAAAATCACACGACGACCCAATCCGAGTCGAAGAAAGCAGGTGCCGTCCGAGTTCCCGAAGGAAGTCGGCCACAACGATCCGCCGTGTTGGTAAGTTCGCGAGTCAACTCGGCACCACCAGCGGGAACCCGGCGAGTACGGTTTGGCACCATAAATGACTCGGATAAACCAGAGTCTAGCAATGCAGCGGGGACCCGGCGTGCGGAAGACAAACGTCGAATCTATGCCGAGTCAGCAGGAGAAGGAGATCAAGTCGGTTGAACCAGGAACCAAGCTGAAGCCGCAGTGGTGCCCCACAGGACTCACGCACTCTCAGAAGCGGAGGGTCCAACGGCTACGAGCACTCGAGCTCAGGGAGGAGCTCGTCGAGAAGAAGCGCGACGAATGGTTCAACCAAGCCAGACCAATGAAGCCCGCGAAGATGACCTGGAAGGAAAAGCGCATCGCAAAGGAAGACGAGACCGCCAGCAAGGATGTCGGAGAGATACCCGCCGACATGGACATCAATATGGTTTTCGAATTGCCGATCGAGTTCCGCGCTCCTGAGTCGGAAGTCGCAGAACTTCTGCTCGGGCCGAGTGCCGCCATATTCAAGAAGCCGGAGGAGCATGGGCAGCATCTGAAGCCTTTGTTCATCAAGGGCCACATCGACGGGAGACCGATTGGCCGAATGCTCGTTGATGGCGGCGCCGGGGTCAACATCATGCCACTTTCGGTGTTCTCCAAGCTAGGCCGAAAGGAGTGCGAATTGATGAAGACAAACATGGGACTCAGCGGGTTCTCGGGAGAGCTATCCGAGGCCAAGGGCATATTATCGGTAGAACTTACAGTCGGAAGCAAAACCCTGCCGACTGCATTCTTCGTGGTCGACGTCAAAGGCCGGTACAACATGCTCTTGGGACGAGATTGGATCCACGCCAATTGTTGCATCCCCTCTACCCTGCATCAGTGTTTAATCCAGTGGGTAGATGAGGATGTCGAAGTAATTGAAGCAGACAACTCGGCTTGCATTGCTTTAGCCGAGACCACGGTCGATTGGCAACACGGTGATATGAAGTGCCTATCGGGTAGGAATTTATCCGACTACGACTATGTAAGTACCGGTAAGGACGGGTTTGTACCGATACAAGCACAGCCGGCTTGTATAGCTCGGCTTAACAATTTGTCTTTATAAATGAATAAAGAAGATAGCATTAAATGGCTACAAAGGCGCACCGAGGAATATCGTGCGGGCAGGAACGATATGTATGAAACTATTGAAGACTTTGACGACATGGAGAAACTCGGACAGGGGTTCTCGTCGGCCGACCCACTTGAAGAAGTCGATATTGGCGATGGAGGCGTGCCTCGACCAACATTCATCAACGCCAATATGAAAGTCGGCCAGAAGAATAAGGTATGTGCGCTACTCAGAGAATTCGTAGGTTGCTTTGCTTGGAATTACACAGAGATGCCCGGGTTGAGTCGGAGTCTGGTCGAACATAAGTTACCTATCAAGGCCGACTTCAGACCCTACAAGCAACCACCTAGGCGTTTCAACCCTAACCTGTACGATCGCATCAAAGAAGAAGTCGACCGACTGGTGAAGGCAGGGTTCATTCGGCCATGCAGGTATGCCGAGTGGATTTTAAACATTGTGCCGGTCGAAAAGAAGAATACCGGGAAGATTAGGGTATGTATAGACTTTAGGGATTTGAATAAGGCCACACCTAAAGATGAGTATCCTATGCCTATAGCCGACATGCTGATAGATGATGCCTCCGGACACAAAGTACTTAGCTTCTTAGATGGCAATGCTGGGTATAATCAGATCTTTATGGCCGAAGAGGACATGTTTAAAACTGCCTTTCGTTGCCCCGGTTTCGTCGGGTTGTTCGAGTGGGTTATCATGACATTTGGTTTGAAGAATGCTGGCGCTACGTATCAGCGTGCTATGAACCTGATCTTTCATGATCTCTTAGGCATTGTGTTAGAAGTCTATATTGATGACATCGTCGTCAAGTCGGACGGCTGTGAACACCACTTGGCTGACTTGCGACTAGCCTTTGAAAGAATGCGTCGGTATGGGTTGAAGATGAACCCGCTCAAATGCGCGTTTGGTGTGTCGGCTGGAAAGTTCTTAGGGTTCATAATTCATGAACAAGGTATAGAGATTGACCCTAAGAAGATAGAGGCCATTAGGAAGTTAGGAGAGCCGACATGCAAGAAAGATGTGCAGAGTCTATTAGGGAAGATAAACTACTTAAGACGATTTATATCTAACCTGGCGGGTAAGATTGAATCGTTCGTCCCTTTGCTTCGGCTAAAGAACGAAGCCGAGTTCACTTGGGGGGCAGAGCAGCGAGAAGCCTTCAATAGTATCAAGAAATATTTGTCGAGTCCTCCAATGCTCCGAGCACCTAAGTCAGGAGTCCCGTTCCGACTATACATTGCTGCACAGGACAAAGTACTCGGCGCAGTGCTAACTCAAGAAGTCGACAAAAAGGAGCACATCATCGCATATGTAAGTCGTCGACTACTCGACGCCGAAGGTCGGTACGTATTCATCGAGAAGCTATGCTTATCCTTGTTTTACGCCTGCAACAAGTTTCAGCATTATTTACTTTCGAGCACATGTGTAGTGTCTTGCCAAGTCGATGTGATTAAGTACATGTTGCAACAACCGATTCTTAGTGGACGAGTTGGAAAATGGGCTTATGCGTTAATAGAATTTGATCTAACATATGAGTCGTTGCGCGCCATGAAAGGTCAAGTTGTCGCCGACTTCATTGTAGATCATAGGGTTAATGATGAAGAGGATGTTAATTATGTTAGCACATGCCCGTGGAAGCTTTACTTTGATGGATCGGTTTGTAGAAGTGGGCAAGGCATTGGTAGTGTTTTAGTTTCACCTAAGAATGTCATCTATGAATCATCGGTCCGACTAGAGTATCCTTGCACTAACAACCAGGCAGAGTATGAGGCACTGTTGTTTGGTTTACAAAGCTTAATAGATATGGGTATAAGAGATGTAGATGCTTTTGGAGATTCATTGCTAGTAGTTCAGCAAGTCAATGGAGAGTTTCAATGCTTCGATGGGTTGCTGAATAGCTATTTAGACCGATGTTTAGATATAGTCAAGCTTTTAGATACCTTTAGTATCAATCACGTCCCCAGGGAGGAGAATTCTAGAGCCAACTATTTGGCACAGCAAGCATCCGGGTACCAAGTCAGAAGAGGAAAGTTTTTCATATCTAGAGAGCCGATGCTCGTTGCTGTCAAAGGCCAGGCCGACTTGCTGGAAGTCGAAGCCGACTCGTGTAGATCCAATTCCGACTCGGGGGGCAACAGTTTAACACAGGCTGCCGAGTCGTCAAGCGGTTTGGAAGTCAAAGATTGGAGGGCACCTTTAGTTAGTAATTTGAAAAATCCAAGTCGAACAAGAGATAGGAAAATTCGGCGGCAAGCTGTAAACTACACCTTGTTTAACGACGAGTTATATCGCCGAACGATAGATGGAGTGTTATTGAAATGCTTAGATCCCGACCAGTCAAAAGTAGCTATGGGAGAAGTGCATGAAGGGATATGTGGAACACATCAATCGGCTCCTAAAATGCAATGGTTATTGAAGAGGGCAGGATTCTATTGGCCGACTATGTTGGAAGACTGTTTTCGGTATTATAGAGGATGTGAAGCATGCCAGAAGTTCGGGAACATACAATTAGTACCCGCGGCTAAGATGAACCCTATTATAAAGCCGTGGCCGTTTAGAGGATGGGGTTTAGATTTCATTGGGGAAATACATCCTGCTTCGTCGAAAGGTCATCGTTTTGTCCTTGTAGCTACAGATTATTTCACTAAATGGACCGAAGCAGTTCCTTTAAGGAATATGACTCATAAGGAAGTGATTAGCTTTGTTTTAGGGCATGTCATCCACAGGTTCGGCATCCCTCAAACTCTGACAACTGATCAGGGTGCATCCTTTATGTCTCACCAATTCAGTGAGTTTGCCGAGTCCTTTGGGGTCAAGTTGTTGAACTCGTCGCCGTATTATGCCCAAGCCAATGGACAGGCCGAGTCCAGCAATAAGACTTTGATCAAGTTAATAAAGAAGAAAATCGAGGAACACCCGAGAAGGTGGCATGAAGTCCTCTCGGAATCACTATGGGCCCATCGAATATCTAAGCATGGGGCAACCCGAGTGACGCCATTCGAGTTGGTGTATGGGCAGGAAGCAGTGTTACCTGTAGAAGTTAAATTACAAGCTCTTAGAATAGCCAGGCAAGACGACTTGTCGGCTGAAGATTATAGCCACTTGATGATAGATAAGGTAGACGATGTTTCGGAGGAAAGGTTAAAAGCCTTACGAGAGATCGAAAAGGAGAAGTTGAGAGTTGCTAAGGCTTACAACAAAAGAGTAAAGGAAAAATCGTTTCAGATAGGAGACCTAGTATGGAAGACGATTTTACCTATTGGAACTCGGGACAACAAATTTGGCAAATGGTCACCGAGTTGGGAGGGTCCGTTTAGGGTTGTCGAGATAGTCCCCGGGAACTCTTACCTTGTAGAATCTTTGCAAGGGGAGTGGTTATCTAAGGCCCTTAACGGAAAATATCTGAAAAGGTATTATCCGAGTGTGTGGCAAGTAGCTTAACAAAATCTGTGGCCGATATGTCGTTTAGAAATATCGCCCTAAGCAACGGTGTAGTTCAAAGTGTTTTTGGCAAATGCAATTATGCCAAAAAGCAGGGGGGCATGTGTTTACAGCGTAATTTGGCTCGAAGATCTATTCGGTAGGCCAGATTAAGTATTAGGTTTGCTGGAAGTTGAGATGATGAAACTAACAGTACGGATGCGGCATTCACTCTTAAATGCAGGGTTAATATAGCCGAGTGGCTTAGACGCTCGCGGTATTTTGATACCGAGTGCTCACAGCATTTTCCGAGTGCCCCGAGTGACCGTCGCATCCTGGAGATACGAAGTGCTCGCAGAAGTTCCCGAAGACCCCGAACACTCGCGGCCCCGAGCAGCATCGACCCCGAGTACTGGTGACCCCGAGTGGCCGAGCCCCGAGAAGGTCCCCAGTCCTGAGGGGTTGTTTCCGAGTACTCGACCGACTCCCGAGCGGTACAAAGTTCGTCCCCGAGCGGTCCGAGTTCGTCCCCGAGCACTCAACGGATTCCCGAGCGGTCCAAGTTCGTCCCCGAGCACCCGCAAAGGATCATCTTCAGCAGGTCCGGGCTACAGCACTATCCTTCAAGACTTACCCGACGCCAGAGATTTCAACCTGAGACGCAAGAAACACAGCACGGCAATCAAGGAGAGTCCCACAAGATTTAGAAGTCTATCCAGCTTGTTTGGAAAGGATATCCCGTGCGCCGAGAGGAGATTGGATGTCGGCGTTCGAAGCAGTTAGATTTGGAAGGCTATCTTGGTTTAAATAGAAAGTCACATATACGTTAGAATCCAGATCCTTTAAACAAGGAAAGGGGTATATTTGTAATCAGATTAGGATTAGGAGTCCGAATCTCCTACGGGAAGACCAGCCGCCCTATAAATATGTAAAGGGTGACGGCTGATTGAAAAGCATCCAACAATCGATCAGATCAATATTTTATCTTTTATCTTTTACCTTTTCTTAGCAGTAGATCTTTGCTGTTTTGCGCTGTAAAACAGTCGGTTCTTCCTCACGTAAGTAGGAAGATCTTTGTTGCTTTGCTCGGAAAGCAATCGCTCGTCATACGCGTAAGTGCGATAGTTATCCTTTGTTGCTTTGCTCGAAAAGCATCCGGTTATCGCACACGTAAGTGCGGTTGGCGACTCCTATCACCTAGGTGTTCCACGGATCCAATTTCGTGCGAACAGTGGTAAGCCCCCAAGTATATAAGGGAAGAACCGAGGCCATGCAAGGGGCTGATTTCTTTTAGATTGAAATCTGCTCGAGCTAGCTAAAGTAAGAACATCAGAGCTCCCTGGAATAGGGTTTTCGGGCTACCTCTGTAATCTCTCAAACGTCAATACACACATCGAAGCAGGACGTAGAGTTTTACACCTTCGCGGTGGCCTGAACCTGAGTAAATCTCTGGTCACACTCCAAACATCTAAAGCCCACTTAATACGACCCTGTAGCTCCGGACCAGCACCTCCCCGGCCGAATCCCAAAGGGGGTCCTTCCGGACCACCGGCGCCGGCGTTTACGCGTCGACAATCACAGTAGTACCTCTGTCACTTGGTATCTCCACCTTTCCATCTGTGCTAGATAAAATAGTACCACAAGTTACCAAGCAATTATAGCCATTAGATCGATATAAAATGGACGGTAGGTACTTTTTAAGGACAGCAGAAATACTTATCTTTTCGGATCTAGTAATTGCCTAATTGGTACATAGTACGTGCTACTAGTATGATCCCTTCTCATAATATATTAGCATGTGCCGATCGATGTATGTATAGTTTGATCACCATTTGAGGAGAGACTCGATCATTTGCTTTCTCTTAACAGAATGTTAATTAGCCAGTTGAGGTAGTTGTACTAACAGCTAAATTTAGATATTTCATGTGGCGCGCTAGTGGGCTTTGGAGATCTACATCGATCCCTTGGCTGCTGCCACCATGCGTGCATGGTGACATGGTGTAGATATCTCCGGCTCTAGTTGCGCATGCTTTTCCCTTAGTTGGCAATTTGATGATTAATAAGTTCCCCAATATGTTGTTATCAGTACGCACTACCCAGGCCACTTGATAACTAATGGAGTTAGTTAATATACAATTGTGGATTAGAACGCACGGGTGGAGTATTCCCTATAGTTTACAAAAAACTGCTGTTCTGGATATCAATACAGTCTCCACAAAACGTAACTAAATTTGACTATAATTTTCTATTATAATATATTTATAAAATATAATAAAATTATGATGTAACGAAAGTATTTTTCGAGAAAAGTCTATGCATATGATTTATAGATATTTGTGTCCAAAGCGACAGCTGTGTGTGAATCTGGGAGGGAGTACATATCTTGCCAGCATAGAGATGGAGATAGTGGCATTGAACCTTTTTCTTCGTAGCTAGTATCACTACTACAAAAACGGGCTTCCTAGACCCCCCATCTCAGTCGGTTTTCGAAAAACCGATTGGAAAGTTACCACCTCAGCCGGTTCGACAAAAAAAATAGGCTGAGAAAACCTAAGAAAACCAAACCGGCTGAGATAATGGATCATCTCAGCCGGTTCTTAAAACGAACCAACTGTAATAGTATCACAGTTGGTTCAGAATACACAACCGACTACAATGTCCATACTATCTTAGCTGGTTTTTCCCTCTGAACCGGCTGTAAAGTTTCCTCAGTCGATTTCTGAAAAAACCGGCTGTAATAATCACTACAACAAAAATGATTAAACTAGACTAAAAAGGTAATATAAAAACCGACTAGATATTTCGGCCCAGCTCAAAAAAAACCTGACCCTAACCCACTCGTGCCGACCCTCATCTCCCCTCCTCCCTCATCCACCGCCACCCATCTTCAATCCCTCTCTTTGTCTTCTCGGTCATCTTCTCCTCCTCAACTGCTGCCTTCTCAGCCCCAGTTTCAGATCGAAGCTTGTCGGCGTGCTCAAGTGCATCAACTTTGCCCTCGCCAGCCCGAGCATCTTCGCCCTCGCTGCCTTCTCGGCCCCATCGTGCAGTTCTAGATCGAAGCTCCCGCCTTAGCATGTGCGACAGCTCATGCCCCTCTAGTGAGGGCATCCTCCTCCGCGTCGACACCCGCAGGCGTTGCTCTTGGCGTGCTCCCCCAAGGGCGGCGAAGTTCTCGGGGGACGGTGGAGTGGATCAGCCGAGGAACATATTTTCCCCATCCAAAGCCAGGTAACAACATCATCTCTTCTTCCCCTAATTTCCATCTCCTCTAGCAATTTGTGCTTGCCGAATCAAGAATTGATTTGATGATGATTTGGTGACAATGTTGGAGGAGCTCCTCCGCCTTGTCTTCGTCGTTGTCTACCAGCGGATGCTCCTTGGCTCTAGCGTGTCTCCACGCTCACTAGCTGCCGCTCGTCCCCAACGCAGGCGCTGCAGGAGGTGCAGAACCAGCGGCGAGGAGGAGGTTCTCGAGCGGTGAGGAGGAGGAGGTTCCCAGGCGGAGAGGAGGAGGTTCCCGAGCGGCCATCGCACAGGCATGGCGATGTCGCAGACTCGCAGCCTCCCACCACCGCACCGGACTGCGCCTTGCCTCGCCTCTTGCCGTCCCCTCTCTCTCTCTCTCTCTCTCTCTCTCTCTCTCTCTCTCTCTCTCTCTCTCTCTCTCTCTCTCTCGGTAGCAAGTTAGGGCAGGGCAAGGCTATGGCCAGCGGCGGAGATGCGCGTGCCCTCGAGGAGCAGGCGGCACGGGAGCTCTGGGAGGCGGCCACCGTGCTAGCTGCACGACGCACAGCCGAAGAGGACGCGCTACGGCGTACCCTTTTTTAAAAAAATTTGTAAGTATTCTAGCCGGTTCAATGTAATCAACCGACTGATATTGTTTTTGTACTGTCGGTTTAGAACTTGCACCCGACTGAGATTAAGGATTAGTACAGTCAGTTTTGTATGGATAACCGGCTGAGAGAAGTAACTTTTACAATCGGTTGTAAAAATATTATTAGCTCCCTTTCGTTTCAGCCGGCTGTGAAACCGGCTCAAATAGCCATTTTTAACCGGCTGAGAAAGTGATTTTTGTGGTATTGTATATATATACTGCACTTAGCTAGGATATGGATCTTGCATATATATACATGCTTCCAATTAAAATCAGTCACACTGTCTGGATCATATTATTGTGCTTTCCCCTAATACTTTTCCTACCAACAAAAAGCATGTCGACATACAAACAAGTTGGAAAAAAATGCTCTCTAAGGTAAGCTGGGCTCGTTTCTAGCCCTACATACATATATGCAAAGCCAGGCAAGTAATACACACTCGAGTTGTGCAATTAATCAATTTTATTTCTAAGCACCCAATTTCCTCCCAAAAGGAGATCAAAATAAGGATCTAACACTATTGGAGGAGTAGTTGACATGTGGAAGAGATGTAAAATTAACCATCCCTTAATAATTTTGAGTCATGCATCATGGCAACACACTAGCTTCGATCATGCATATGTTTATATGCCACGCCCCACCATGAAATGTTCCACGATTGATGCTAGACCGACACATCATTTTATTATATTATATCAGTTTAATTCTCGTGCGTATACTGCTGGCCTGGACCAATCGCGTGACAGTATCGGCTCTTCGATCCCCATAGGATGGTCGCCTAATGACGCGATTAACTTAGTGTCCGGTTGTAACAAGAGCTAGAAATAGAATAGACGAAAGGTTTGAAAGCTGTGAAGTTGACACTTGCCTAAAATACAAAAGAAAGAAAAGCAATTCAATCAAAGGGCAACTTGATATATCTACTTTGATTAAGTTCGGTGATGCGTAAGTGAAAGTGTCAGTGCGAATTGAGCCGAGTGATCTAGTAGTTGATTAATGCACTTAGCTTAACTGCTCCATCCATCGATCCGTCCATATGCATGACCTAACTAACCAGCTAATTAGCGTCCGCGATTAACACCGGCAGATTCTTCTCACTGGTAGTGCTCACGTGTTAATCCCCTGCCCACGCTAATTAATAACACAAAAGTAATAAGGCCTTTGCATGCAAATAATGCATACACGTGGCTACACCCAAGTAGTATATATCGTGTGGTTTCTCTTACGTAACTGCATGCCGGCATGCATGTACATAGACGGTATATTTTGGCCATGCATGCACATTGCATCATGCATGATGCATGATGGTGCAACTCGAGCCGTATGTATTTGTGTTGTATTCTAGTTAGCTAGCTAGCTTGTACGTATATGTATATCGAGTATTTTAGGTAGTAGTAGATACTTTTGGCCCAATAATATCCCAGTGCGTGCGTACGTTGGGTGGTGACCGCACAATCGAGCTAACAGCTTATAGTTTACATTACCGTTTTGATGTCAGTGCATTTGACCCTTAGGCGCCTTGTTGTAGCCTAGCTATATAGCGATCGAGTAACTAACACCGAACCCTACATGCATGACATCACCTAGCCGTCCAGCTGCCCATGCAGAGCTAGCGCTACTTATAGCCGCGAGCAGCGCCTCCTGCAGCACAAGCGCACACTAGCTAGTGCATGTACTCCACTCGCGAGAGCTCACTAGCTAATTTGATCAGAGCTTGCAAGCACTAATTAATAACTAGCTAAGATCGATCGATCATGGCGCTGGCGTCTCTGTCCAAGGTGGTGCTGGGTTCGGCGGCTTTCGCTGTGTTCTGGATGATGGCGGTGTTCCCGTCGGTGCCGTTCCTGCCCATCGGCCGGACGGCGGGGTCGCTGCTGAGCGCGGTGCTGATGATCGTGTTCCACGTGATCAGCCCCGACGACGCCTACGCCTCCATCGACCTCCCCATCCTCGGCCTCCTCTTCTCCACCATGGTCGTTGGCGGCTACCTCAAGAGCGCCGGCATGTTCAAGCACCTCGGCAAACTGCTCGCCTGGCGGAGCCAGGGCGGCCGCGACCTGCTCTGCCGCGTCTGCGTTGTCACCGCCCTCGCCAGCGCCCTCTTCACCAACGACACCTGCTGCGTCGTGCTCACCGAGTTCGTGCTCGAGCTCGCTGCCGAGCGCAACCTCCCCGCCAAGCCCTTCCTCCTCGCGCTCGCCTCCAGCGCCAACATCGGCTCCAGCGCTACCCCCATCGGCAACCCGCAGAACCTCGTCATCGCCTTCAACAGCAAGATCCCATTCCCAAAGTTCCTCCTGGGCATCCTCCCGGCCATGCTCGCCGGCATGGCCGTCAACATGGTCATGCTTCTCTGCATGTACTGGAAGGACCTGGAGGGCTCCTGCAGCCCGGACATGATCGCTGCCGGGAAGCAGATGGATGCCGTCGAGGAGGGCCGGTCGCCGTGCTCCGTGGCGGCGTCGCTCAAAAGCCCCGTCGTTGGCGAGGAGTCGTCGTCGATGATGGAGGAGAACATCTCGACCAAGCACCCGTGGTTCATGCAGTGCACGGAGCACCGGAGGAAGCTGTTCCTCAAGAGCTTCGCCTACATCGTGACGGTGGGGATGGTGGTGGCCTACATGGCGGGGCTCAACATGTCGTGGACGGCAATCACGACGGCGATCGCACTCGTCGTCGTCGACTTCCGGGACGCCGAGCCGTGCCTGGTGAAGGTGTCCTACTCGCTGCTCGTCTTCTTCTCCGGGATGTTCATCACCGTCAGCGGCTTCAACAAGACGGGGCTCCCTGGTGCCATCTGGGACTTCATGGCGCCGTACTCCAAGGTCGACAGCGCCGGCGGCATCTCCGTCCTCTCCATCATCATCCTCCTCCTCTCCAACCTCGCATCCAACGTCCCAACAGGTACACATATACATGCATGCGTGAACGAAACCCGTGGGTACAGTGACACTACGAATTTGAAACACATGTATACGCGCGCACTTATTAGCTAGTGATATAGCTTTGGTGAAAATATTCTAGCATAAAAGAAGTGCTAAAGAAATGTTGGTGCTGCTGCAATTAACATGGTTCTTTTATAATCTAACAAAATTAACAATTTAAAGCAGGTGACACGTATGGAATGGAAGAAAATATCTATCAAGAATCTAGTCATCACTCACTAGCTTAATTTGGCCTTTGGTGCTGTGAAAGTGACATCATCATGTGTATAACTCTCTGCTGTCTGTTGTGGTTGCAGTGCTGCTGATGGGGAACGAGGTGGCAACCGCGGCGGCGCTCATCTCCCCGGCGGCGGTGACCCGGT
Source organism: Stipa capillata (assembly GCA_019208055.1). Classification (NCBI taxonomy): domain Eukaryota; kingdom Viridiplantae; phylum Streptophyta; class Magnoliopsida; order Poales; family Poaceae; genus Stipa; species Stipa capillata. Next base: position 445,695 of record JAGXJF010003351.1, read on the forward strand.
CGTGGCTGCTGCTGGCGTGGGTGAGCACGGTGGCCGGGAACCTGTCGCTGCTGGGGTCGGCGGCGAACCTGATCGTGTGCGAGCAGGCGCGCCGGGCGCCGCGAAACGCCTACGAGCTCACCTTCTGGAACCACCTCGTCTTCGGCATCCCCTCCACCCTCATCGTCACCGCCATCGGCATCCCCCTCATCGGAAAGATCTAGCCACCTATATATCACCGCCGGCCGGCCGCCGTGCATGGCCGATCCATCCATCACTAGTCCAAGCTGCAACAAATACTATCATTAAGATGGCCCGTATACGTATACTCATACGTGTATACGGGTACTTGTACGTACTTATATGTAGGTGCTAGCTAGCTTCTGTTTCGTTTGTGTGTTAATTGGTCTATAGTACCGATCGAGCTTGGCCTTGCTCTGATGTTGTTCCTGTTATTGAGCATGGCGATCAGAAATTAAGGTACTTGATGCATGTGAGAGAGGAGGGGGATTTGAGGCAGGAGGCAGAGATCATATCATACCACAGTGTGCTAATTAATTAAGCAGTGCACTGCAGTGATTGACCTGCATGGATTAATTTTCTTCAAAGAACACATGTGCATGCACGCATGTCGTTGCCAAGATGTAAGGAAATTAATGGTATCTTGTTGTACTAGCTGTTGCCTTCTGACTGTCTCTCTCTCTTGGTTTATATACTATTGAACTGTTCCTAATCAGTCCATACAGGCTGTCGTAGATACAAGTCTAGATAGTAAACTTGTGGCACCTCCGAACGGCTATAGCGACCGTCGATGGTGCATGAGGAGTACGAGCGAGTATGACCCTCCGAACGTCCGTCAAGCTGATGCACGAAATGTGTATGACAGGGTGAAACACGAGCCGTGTACGAGGAGACAGAACTCCTTTCGTGTCCGATGAGGTGAAAGTCACTCTTCTATTGAAGTATTGAGTTAGGATTACAAGATTTTTCCTCCCCCTCCTCTCTACCCCTAGGGGGGTATTTATAGGGTTGGAGGATGAAAAATGTGAGATTATAATTTTGCTCTCACACAAAAGGGACTTTTATAAGGGCGTGGTCGTCATTTCCCATGCATAGAAGATATTTTAGGAGAATATTTCGGGCATCTTCGGGGAATATTCTCTGGCATCTTTGGTAGAATTCCTAAGCACGTCAACGCAGTCCTTGACAATGCCAACGCAGACCTTGATGGCGACGGACATCGGGACGATCGTCGGTGACGTCGGCATACTCCTTGTTTTGGCGTCGTCGACGTAGACTTCGACGATGACTGACGTCGAGGACGTCGAGGTTGCCCTTGGCAGTATCGACGACGTAGACTTCGACGATAACGGACGTCGAGGACGTCGAGGTTGCACTTGGCGGTGTCGGCGTAGTCCACGATGACGGCGAAGACTGGGGCTGCCCTTAACGGTGTCAGTGTGGTCCTTGACAGCGCATGCGGAAGACTTTGAAAACGGGTTAGCGCGGGGACCCCTACCCCAACACAGGCATAAATATTATATGTTTTTAGAGTTACTACACAAACTAAAGTATTGGAGGCAGTTGGAGCTTGACTCCCACAAACGGGGGGAATCAGGTCCTCTGTCCTCTTAAGAAATCGTTAGTGTGTCTCTTTCCAAAGGCAAATCTCACTTAACTTTGCACAAAATACAATCAAATTATCTAATACTTGTTCTGCATATAAATTAACCTCATGCCGTTTGTCTTATAGATAGCAGACTAGCTAACATACTAACGTATACTAGCTCTCAACCAAGCTGACTATTTTTCTAATGATGCAATGAACTCGATCAGTAATATCAGAGCTCTATCTTTACCAGTACAGTAGCAACAAGTTTCTATATTTCGGTTCCTAATAAAAGAAATTGAGAGGGTGTTCCCATCTGGCAAAGAAAAAAAATAACATCAAGTTCTTTTTTGTTTCCAGTAATTAAAAGTTAGAACAAAGAGAGGTGATTCCACAGAGGGCTTTTCCTTCAAGTCATATGGATATTCCTTTCATTTAAGCAGCTTGCACAGATGATGCAGATATCCGATTATGTTGCGCAACTGTAGATCGTAGTGTTTCCCATGTACTTGTGAATAAAGTCTCTCCTCAAAGTTCAAGCTAGTCAGTATATGAGTGGAATAATACGTTTATGTGAATGTTGATGATGGTCAGTTGAAATTAATAAGGATCTATTCTCCAATAGATACTCAGGACATCATTTCTTTTTTGTAGAAAAAAAACATTGGGGAAGTTCTACACATTTTAAAAAATTCCCCTAAAAAACTTTTGTGTCCTGAACAGGGCTTCAGGTAGAGAAGAATATTTGTCAAATTGTTCGAATGAAGGATAATACACAAATCCCTATATAAGATTATTAGTTTCTTCTGACCATCGAATTCATGAGCTCAAACTTGACATCTGTTATTGGAGAATATTTAACAGCAAGTGTATATAGCCGGTGAGAAAAATCTTGTGAGATTTAGTCTTAGTTATATGCTTTCAGTGTCGACACTTGTTATTCAGAAGTCTTATTTTTTTCATCATTAGGCATTTCAAAAGAAACGGTGCAGAACACATGGGAAAATATAACATGAGCATACTATTCTCACCAGCATAACTAAGGAATTGAAAAAGGTAAACAAAAAGGGACATTTAAATATTTAATTGACAATCTTTCTCCACAGGAAATGGCTAACCAATCCTAAGATAGTTTCTGCTATATAACTTGATATCCTGCTAACTACCCCTCTTCCATAATTCACAGGATGACGTGCTACTCCAATGGCCATCTGACAACACATATTAAAATTCGTGCAATACTTTTTATGGATGATGCAACCTCCCTATTGCAATGGACTTCCTGTGTATCCGACAACACATTTCTCCACTGCATCAATATCTACGCTATAGTTTCGTGTAATACTTTTAAGGATGATGCATGCAGACATGCCACTACGATACTAGCGTTGTGCATGCGACAACACATTTGGCACTTTATAAAAACTCTCACAATAATGTTTCTAAGAATGACGCTGGAAACTCACCTGCTAACTGCCATCATCAGACATGCCAACTACACCACCATAAAATTATTGAGGCAGACACTAATTGATGCATATGCAAATGCAGGCTTGGAGAGTCTCCCCAGCCACCTTGGCCATGCATGACCTGCACAATTGTCACTGTATTCACTAAATTAATTCATAATCTATCAAGATAAGATATCTATAAGCACCGCTTCAAAGTCGAAAGTATCTACGAAGGGCTTTCGAAGATTGTGTCACAATCCTAATAGTAGATATATGCAATTACCTGAATGACTATTCAGACTTTCAGAGGGCAATGAAGCCGTATTATTTTACAGGATGGAATATGTACTATTTTCAAGGCATTTTACAGGAGATGATTGGTAACTTATACTGATTGTTTCTATATTCTATACATAAAAAACAAATCAAAGAGAGATTGAATGCTAACTAGTCCAGTTTTCATCCATCTACTAATCTGCACACTTGAGGTTGACCTTTGCAGCCTAGTACTTTCAATATGATCCCATGTTGGCGATGAACTCTTTTCAGCTGACATTATGGTAAAGGACAAGTAAAAATAACAATATGTTGCGAGAACCGGTCTAGGCATGCCGATCTCCACGAGGCGACACGCGGAAGCGTAGATCTATACTGAGAACAACACAGAATAGGTAATGAGAGATACGACGTTTTTAACGTGGTTCAGCCGCGAAGCCTACATCCACGGGGCTTGACTACAGGCGCTCCTCTCCATCTCATAACTCTATTTCAAGTTACATTGTAGTGACTTGGTTACATTGTGTAGTGCCCCCTCCTTATATAGGAGGCTTAAGATATATGAGTCCGAGTCTAACTTTATCCATATCCTACTAGGACTCCTCGTAGTATCCTAAATACTACGTCTTCTCCAGTCCAACTCGTAACCTACTCGTACACATATTCGACACAAACTCAACATAATACAAGGGATTAGAATCCATAAGTTGATTTTAGGAAAAAAGAATAAAAACAGAAAATAAAGTATCTTAAAATAAAATTGAAATATGAGACATAAAAAGTGAGTAGGAAAAAGAAATTTAATAGTGAGAGGATAAAAGTAAAATGTTAGAACCTGAAAAGATGGTTTCTGGCTTTCTGCAGGCTGGATCTGGTAATAAGCCCAAATTATTTTTGGAATTAAAAGCCCAAATGAGCTTCTTCTTTTTTTAGTCTGACAAACGCTTTTAGTTATTTCTACCACACTGTAATTATGCAAATACGGCCTGTAGCTGTTGCGACATTTGACTAACATGAAATGAAAGAAAATAGGCAGGCTTGGAAAATGTTATGACAGAACAATTGCATTTTCTAAATTGAGAGCGATCAGTTAGATGTATAACTTTGCGAGATTTATTTACTTGAGGCATTTACATGTGATACACTGTGAAATGACCGACTACAAGAATGTTCTTAAGCTATCTAACTGGAGACTGGCTGTTGTAGCCTGATATCAAGTATTACGTACAATGACCAGAGCAAAGCTATGCGTAGGATGGCTGAACGCATGCATATTGCAACAGTTTTTCACCAGTCATGTTTGCACGCCTCCATCTGTGACCTGCCAAAGACCAGAAGATTAATAACGGTTGCAACAGGGGATTGCTTTTTTGAGGGAAAACTGTAGGGAAGACCCCCGACAGTATATATTTTATTGATCATGAGAAAAAATATGTACAAGAGTTAGGTGGGAAATGTACAAAAGGAGAACCCCAAAGAGGAGGCCTACGGGGGGTCTAGAGAAGCTAGCCAGGATAACAGGAGTGTCTTAGACACGTCCTTGAGCCTATACGGCTGTAAGTACATTTCCTGGTTGAGGTTGGAAGGGAAGCTCACTGACGGAGGATTCAGATTCTCCTGTCTCTCCGCCGATGCGGATGCGGAGTCAGATCCGAATTGCTCCCTGCCTCAGCTGGTCCAAGAGATCGTTGCGGCGGGATGCGATGGCTCTTCTTTGGCGTCTACTCCGGTGCCTAATGCTGGTCCGTCTGCTACTGCTCGCACGTCGGACCGTGAAATCATCAAAGAGTTCTGGGCACACATCGGCTTCCCGACCTGGCGGTCTAGGCTTTGGGAGGACGCAAACACCAGCTCCGATGACGTCGATGACGGGCCGGGGCCTGACACCGCAGGTACGCGCCTCCCTCTCCCCGTGTCCAGTGCAGGTCCTTCCCTGGAGGCTGCATCTGCGTCGGTTGCGTCCGCGTCGGTGGACTCGCCGGGGGCTTCTAGGCGTGGGCGGCGGGCCAGGGGTCGTGGCCGCAGCTGGCTACGGCCGTCTCGGCCATGGCGTTGGCCCCTTCCTCCCCCGTGTTCTGGCGCTTCCAGTATCCTAACCGCATTGTCACGCCGACGGCTTCTCTTCCTCCTCGGCGTTCCAAATCGTACGCAGCTGCTGTGGTGTCTGGCATGGCAGACCATGGCGGGCGCGCTGCGGGCCAGTCGGGGCGGGACGGCAGAGATGGCGCTCCTCGTCCGGTTGCTCCGCCTGTGGTGGGGGCGCCTTCTCCGGCGTACTCATCTTTCGGGGCTGCTTGAGCGGCCGGCGTGGTCGGCAACTTTGGCGGTGCGGCGCCTCCTAGCGGTCAGCCCGGTGGGTTCAGCGGTGCTGCTGGTCCTGGCGGGCAGACCGGAGGAGCTGGCGGTCTGACCGGAAGGGCCTTCTCCTTTGGAAGCTTTGGCAGCGCGGCGCGCGGGCGGGGCGGCAGCAGTCTTCACCGTGCTAGTGCCGTCCGCATGCAACACCAGGGCAGGGCTGGAGCGGGTGATCGACTTCGGGTAGGACGTGCGCGTCCACATCTGGTTGGGGCTCCCGTTGGTCCACATATGGCGCTATCTGGGCGGGTCAGCAGCCTGCCGTGGTTGCTGCCACGACGGGGCAGGCTGTGAAGGACGTGCATCGTGAGATTCCAGCAGCAGGGAGAGAAATCAAAAAATCAAAGCCGTACTGCTTCAGGTGCAAAACTAAAGGCCATGTTATGGAAGCTTGTACGGCATCTCTTTACTGCGAAATTTGCGACAACGCCGAACATCTAACGGCCAAGTGTCCTACTCTCAAACTACCGAAGCCATCGGCTATGCTGTGCGAGTACGGTGGCCACAAGCTCGGTTTCTACCAAGTTGCCTTACCGGCCGAACAGAAGAGTTTGGGGTCAACGGCTTCCTCCAATCCAACTGCTATTGTCACTGTCTCGGGTGGTCGTCTATCGGCGGCTACCATCGAGCAGGAGGTACAGCGGCTAGCGGCCACGAGGTGGAATTGGGAGGCCATCCCACATGGGGATCATACCTTCCTAATTTCCTTCCCGTCTCAGGAGGTGTTGCAGCGTTTGGTCAATGTCGAGTTTCAACTTAAAGCTCACGGGGTTGTTTTGGAGTTTGGCGAGTGGAATCCAATATCAGATATCAAGCCAACCTTCCATTTAGACAATGTTTGGGTCCATGTCTCCGGTGTTCCGCATGTGTTGCGGCACTACTTGGGGCTATGGGCCGTGGGGACAGTGATCGGAGCCACACAGGCAGTAGATATGCACTGCCTTTGCACACGTACGGGGTGTTGTGCGTATCCAGGTGGCAGTTCTGAATAAAAACTAACTTCCGGTTGAAACTGATATTGTGTTAGGGACGGATGGTTATGAAATCCGCTTCGACTTAGAGGAGGAGTCCTTTATAGCCGATGATGCGGTGATGGCCATTGACCCACGGGATAAAGATGATGCGGCAGGCGACAAGTCGCACGAGCGCGATGATGATCCACAGGACCAGGGTGGGAATAAGCGGGCAAAAAAATAATGCTCCGCCATCCCTACTAGATGCCAACAATGTACATCAGTCGTCGACACACGTCCAGCAGGCTGCGCTTATGGCGGTCACCCCCTTCGCACCTCGTCCGCGGTTCTCGCCAGCAGGTGCACGGGCTGCCGACACTCCCGTGCAGTTGTCGCCCACTGTAGTAGCTGAACAGACCGGCTCTGCCTCGCCCACTACCGCCGTTGAGCAGACCGCCTCCGTCGGGGTTGCGGGGTGGGACAGCAGAGCAACGCCGCTGATGCACGAGTAGCTGCGCCGCCGGCTACTACAACGTCTCCAGACCACACCACAGCCCAGGACGTGACGGGCAGACGAGTTGCGGCAAGCACGGATAATGAGCCGCGCACGGCTCCCGCACCGTCCCCGGCATCTCCAGCGTTGCTACGGAGGAGCGCTCGATCCAATGCTGTTGCTTCTCCAGTTGGCTGTGCAGCGGCAGACGAGGACATGCTGACCCGAGCTATGCGCAGAAAAGCTTCTTCCAATTTTGATCAACCAATTGATACGTCTACACACTCCCAGCAATCTTTTTTGTCCTTTTCTAATGCTCGCATTGTGGATTCTGTTAGTAGAATTGGGATATCATTAGGACAAAATAGTCTTGAGGTTGGACTCTCGGTTGGTTCCATATATTAGAAAATTGGAGTTTGATAGGTTATCAGTTGTGCCTAAGGAAAATGTTAACCGGTCTATTAATTTTGATGATATGAATGCTTCTTCTGAGGAGGATGATATCAGTTCCTCCGATAGGCCTTTGCTAATTATAAATAATATATGTGAACAACTCACCGAAGAGGTGATGAATGAGGTGGAGCTTGGTTACACTCTAAATGACCTAAAGCTATCTCTCGCAAATCCAAATCTTCCTCTTCTATGAAAAAAGTTAGAGCCAAAAAGGTTAAAACATCTAGGCGCCACGGTGGTTCACGATGAGGGGCATATTCTAGAATAGCAGAGATCTTGCAGACTTGCCTAAATACAGGTATATCTTCGAATGCGTGATTGAACACCGGTTGGATTTTATCGCGCTTCTTGAAACGGGTATATAGGCCTTCACAACATCCACTCTCAACCACCTATGTGCGGGCAGAGACTTTGTGTGGCACTGTCTCCCTCCTACAAGCCGCTCTGGTGGCATCCTTCTTGGGATCAACCAGTCAGTCGTGATGATCAGGCGAATTACTGATGGGGAGTTTCATGTCAAATTTCATCTTCGAAACAGGGTCGATAACTTTGCATGGAGCCTTGTCGCAGTCTATGGGGCAGTCCAAGACAACCTAAAAGCTGCTTTCCTGGCTGAACAGGTGCGTGCTTGTTGTCATGACCCTAATCCGTTATTGATAGGAGGAGACTTCAATATTCTCCGTCAGCGATGTGATAAAAATAATAGCAGATTTGATACTAGATGGTCATTTCTGTTTAATGCTGTAATTGCGTTGTTGATGCACTAGGATTGATAGGAGATAGGATATCGCGTAGGGTCCTATCTAGTGCTTCAAAGCAATGTCTATGAGTCATGGGGGCCCTCATCCCAAATTATAAAAGAGCATTCTTTAATGAGGTCAGCCAGCATGGATCCTCGCTTGATATCACACATGGTTGTCTCATCTATATCGAGTGGAATCTTAAACCGTGAGTGTGCAGTTCTACCGCCAGGCATCAACAAGGACGCAACTCCTGAAGATGCAACTGGCAGGACAACTTTGTTTTGTGATTGCAAAAATGATAGGATAGCACTCCAAAGAAAAGTTTTCCCAGTGCCACCATGTCCAGAAAGGAAGAAAAAACATGGCTGGTTGTTCATGACACAACCAACAATCTCATTGTAGGCTATTTTTTGGTCCTCATTTAACTTAGACTGCAGGATAGCTGAATCGTGAAGAAGATCTCCTAAATCGTATGACAACTCATCATCAATAAGCCTATTCTGAGCGCTAACATAACCTTTGGACCAGCAGGTAGAACAAAATGTGGGTCATTCACTAACATACGGAATTTTTGTTGAATATCATCGGACAAATAATCAGAACATTTATCATAGAACAGACGCTCATCATTTATACCACAAAACAATATGATTGTGACAAAAAGATGCCTAAGCTGCAGTGAAGTCGCCCACAATGAAGCCTCATCAAAGGCATTATACCATTCACTATCATCGCATCAAAGGCATTATACCATTCACTATCATCGCCTAGTAAGCCTCATGATGCGCAAGCTTCTTTGAAAGTACCATAAAGGATACCATCATATGTTCACAACTCTTCGAAACTGCGAGCTCCGCTCACCAGCAGATGCATGGACATAATATACACGAGCTATTTTTTCATGACATGACCTTAGTTTCCAATATTTACTATCATTCTCCTAGATCCAAGCAGATGGAAATTCACAGTACATGAGACTACGTGCCTGTGAGAACTTCTGATTTGCAGTAAACCACTTTGTAAGCATGGGTTTTTGGTAGTGTTCTGCATTAGCAACAATATTTTGGAGATTGGATGATGGCTTAAATGTTACATTATTCATACCAGGCAAGTGGATATCTAGACGTTCAACAGTAGGCATCTTACAATGCAAAGGGAACTCATAAAGGCGCCATAATGCTTCATGCAGTACTAAATGTCTGCAATCTAAGTACTCCTGTATTTCATCAGCACATTCAGTTCTGACCACTTGGCTAGTTATTGTACCATCTTTGACACTTTCAAATGCAATTCATGAGCGGTCTTTACCCTTGCTAATGTATTTGAACATATATTTTACGATCTTAGTTTTATTACACCATTCGACATTAATATGAGCTTGGTACTTTTTGAGGAGCCACATGTTATAGGGCACCACATGTCTATTATCAAGTCTAATACCATATATATATATATAATGACCATTATCACGACGCCTATAGGCCGGGAATCCTTGGGCATCAATCAAAGTCTCAGAGTGGAAAGATTTAGGATAATGCTTTGAACAAGTACCATTCTTCATGCATGGACATTTCTTGTTCGCCTCACCACATGGACCATGCATCATGAACTCCTCAACAAGCGCATATCCTAAAGGATCTGTAAGCACATCGGTACCTCAACACTAATAAGAGAGTCGATAGCAGACAGTGTTGTTCTTTTATCTAAGTTCTTTAACCAAGCCAAAGCATGTACATGTGGCAGGCCACGTTTCTAGAACTCAGTGCTGTGCAGCACTTTATAAAGAACCACACAATATAAATTCTAATGAGGATAGGAAACTAATACATCCAAGAGGAAATCATGCAAATTAACTACCTGCATTGACAGGCCCAAAAGCCTCACCAGACTTAAGATCTCCCACAAATTCATCTTGTTTCATTTTATATACCCTATCCACTATATCAGGCCGATCTGTTGCGATCTGACCTAGTTCATACAGTAGAGCATCGTCTATCTCTGACCATTTTGTATTACAAGTGAAGGTTGTGAAAATATCAGGTCCACCATATACTCGACAGATAGCCATTGCATCTTGGTAGTGCTGCGTATAATATCGCTTACCACCAGTATAGCTAGCTGGAAGGACAGTCTTACAGCCTATTTTATCACCCTCTATACAGCCCTGACCAACTGCATCGCTTATAGTCTGGAATTGCTCAGACCTTAGTTCATCTTGCTTCCTAACAAGGTACCAAAGCCTATTTTCTTCTAAACAAGCAAAGCAATCGACCTGCAACTAGAACGTAGCCCTGCCACAACATGTATATGGATTGTAATCATCTGGCCTATAATGGCAGCAATAGGAATAATAATCGAGCATCGTTAAGGTCTTACGCGATTTTTCATGTATCAAATGGGAATCTGTGTCTTCGATACCTAACTGGAAACCACGATCACCATAAGGAAATAGTAAGGGATATAGTAATGCCATAAGGACTGGATGTAGATTGGACACACAGTGAAGTCCATGGTTGTCGGCGGAATGGGGCCCAGGGTCCCCCGAACCGCCGGCGGAGGCCAATCAGAGGCCGCAGGGCGAGACACGTGGCGGCCGGGTCGGTGAGGACCCCGCCGCAGCAGTGAGTGGGCCCGGCGGTCTAGCCTAGGTGCTCGGGGGCTTTCCCCGAGCACCGCGTCCTGGCGAACAATCTAGAAAGGGCCTTGGGCTCCTTAAGGTCCTTGGCTCAAGAATCGAGGAAGCGCTCGGGGCTCCTTTCCCGAGCGCCCGGCGTCCCGCGAAGCGTGGGGCCCAGGGGAGTGCTCGGTCGAGTCCCCGAGCGGACCCCCTGGTGCTTCCCCCATAAGGGGCCCCGAGCGACCCTCCGGCGAGTGCTCCCCCGAGTGCTCGGGGTCGCACAGGGACAGCCCGGGGCAGCCGGCGTCCCTCGGGAGCCGAAGGGGCCGCTCGGGATCGGAGCGCTCGGGTGTCGTGGGGTCCCCCTGTGGGGCCCTCCTCCGGGCGCGCCGCTGCAGTGTTTGGCTTTTCCCGCAAGCCTCAGCCCCGGCAGAGGCATTTAATGCTTGTCATTCGGGCATTAAATGCTAAGCCCTGTGCGGGCATGATATCGGTCAGGCCGGGTCCCATCCGCGCAGGGCAAATCCCTTTTTGCCATAACTCCTGCCAAGGGATGGGTCCGTCTGACAGGGTTGTTGACCGACCGGGTGCGCCGCCCCGCGTACTCGTGTCGCTGTCAACCTTTTTTGCCCGCTTTGGGTCAAATCACCGCGCGTCCCGCGGCGCGGTCGGTCGCTGACACCCGGGGCCCAAGAGCGGATGTTTCACCCACTCGGTCAGAAGAAGCCCGGTAAGTCTCCTTTCGCGGGACCCACCGGGCATAAAGATGTCAGGGCCCCTGCCCGGAAGCATGGCGGGGTGGCGTCCGGCACGAAAGTCGGCGCAGTGCATTGAACGGAAAGGTGAGCGGCTTCTTGACGCCCACGACATCGTCTGCAGTACCCCTTGGCCACTGTGGTAAACCCCCGGCTATATAAGGGGAGTTCCAAGACCATGCAAGGGGTTCGGATCCTTTGTTGGAGCTTTTTGGGGTTTAGACTCTTTTGAGCTCTAGACATTTTATGCTAAAAGAATAGCTAGTCTCTTGTAAGGACGAACACCTCGGTAGCCTCAATCGGATCAATACAAACACATCACCAAGAGCAGGATGTAAGGTATTACACCTCCGGGTGGCCTGAACCTGGATAAATATCTGTGTCTCTTGCATCAAACCCACCTTTTCCACGATCCGTCACCGGCTCATAAGAAGAACCCTATTACGCCCCCGGCCGAATCCCAAAGGGGGTCCAACCGGACCACCGCTAGAGGCGTCTCTATGCCGACAATGGTCCTTATCATGCACTGCTATGTCACGTTTGTATGCATCAGGAGAGAAATCACCAACAACCAACATAGCAAGGTCATCAAAAGTAGGAAGGCTGTACTGCACATCTTGTTCAGACCTAGGAGCCAATATCCTAACAGCCAAGCGCTCAGTAGGATGATCGCGCAAGCGCTCCCTAGCGGATCTAAATTTTTTGACAAGAGGATTTACTTCATCAAGCATGGACATAAGGGTCTGGACAATGCATCGGTCTAAATGGCCATCTAAATCACCATCATCAGCCAATGCACGTATCCTATTTTCAATTTTATTATCAGTATCATGAATATATAACTGCACAAACTTAGACCTATTACCATCCATGGGAAGCAATGTGCCTATCCTATGGTGTACCTGTCCATTTATACATAAAATATATGGACCTCGACCATCATTTATATGTTTGTCCATCTTAGCTCCAAGGGATGTGAAATTATATGGGCCATGAACTCACGGCTGTCGTGTCCACCATTGAACCGCATAAGACGAGAAAGCAAAGGGGGAGGTGGCATGAAAGGAGGAATATAGATCCTCCCACCGCTGCAGCAACCAGCATATAGAATCCGTCTTTTTGTCTAGCTGGAATCTCTTTGCACTCGCTCAGCATACCAGAAAAATGCACCACAGTGATGGCATTTGTAGCATGGACCTCCCAAACTTGATCGACCAGGAAATGTAGCTGGACAGTTTGAAGGCGCGCAAAAACTAAGCAACAATAATAACTAATGTGATGCATGAGAACCTGTAATTTCTAAATATACGAGCAATATAGATGCGGTAAACACATGACAATTTAAAAACCTTTTAAAGCATCCACGTATTCTCCAGGCAGAGGGACCTTTGGCTGTCCATCGGCACTGCACGGCACAGGAAAGGCTACTATCTTTCTCTGCTTTCTCAATCTAAGGCGAGATGCTCTATTTTGCATTGCATGCGTAGACGCAAATACAAGGAAAAAAAATCATCTCCTGCACAGTTACACGAACCAAACAGAAATAACAGCAATAATCAACAGATGGGAGGGAGCTAACCAAAAACCATACAATGGAGAAGGGCAAATATACTGCTCCTCTTTCGTGCTACAACGGGCACATCAAGATGGCCACCTAACGGAACAGATACCGTTCCAGTCCTCAGTCGCTTATAGGACCGTGACGTGGAACCTGAAGCATTACTGGACGTAGGGTGCGGATGGGAAGACTTTCTAGGCATCCTTTACAGTCTCTACAACGCATCTAACACACAAAAGCGAAAAACATATACAAGAAATCTAGCTGCAGAGCAACACACATAATAGAAAAAACAGATCAACCAATAAGCATAAAGAAGAGTAGCGCAAGCAACAATAAATACGATCAATCAATGCGCATTCAGGGAAACTAACCTGCCCAGGAGCCATCTATAACTTATCGTATCGAACAAGGAACATGAAAACCTTGTGCACAAACAATCGTAGCGACAAGCAGGTGACCTGGAACATCAAAAACAGCAAAGAAGGAAAAAAAACAAAGAAGGGTCAGAACAAAGCAACCGCAAGGCCAGGAACCGGACATTACAGCAGGCGCCTGGTCCCACACATTAGACCAAGGCTGATGAAATGGAAGATGAAGAGGGCATAACAGAACAAGGAGATAAGAACATCAAAAGGAAAGAACGAGAGCGCAGCTCAAAAGTCTGAAACACCGACTGGAAGAAGACAAACTAATAGCAAGGCAGGCGAAAAACCTTAAAGACGGACTCACCTAGCAGGAGCCAAAAGAGAAGAATGAGTAGAAGTGCAGCCTAAGAAACCAGCAATGGAACCAAGAAAAGGGAGGAAGACAGAAGCACATGCACATGCTACACATTATATACTAATACTAATAACAAAAAGTATTATAGAAATCTACGGACACATAGTGAGGAACAGACAGAGCAAAGAGCGAGCTCACCTGTCAGACGGGGCCCTCCACTGCACCGGAGCGGCCAAGCTAGAGCCACCACGCACAGTAGGAGTCTGACACCGCACTCCGATCGACGAAAGCAAAAACCGTGCTCACACCAATGAACACGGATAAAGGGAAGCAGGAGGAGCCGAAGCCGGTGCCACCATGGAACAGAACCGCGAAGCTGGTGGCACGGAAGAACAGCAGCTATCCAGACAGACATTCCGGACGACCCAAACCAAAAAGATAGTGCAAGCGGAAAAACACACGGCCGAACAAATGGCCCAGCAAAAAACCGTACTAGCCGATCCCATAAACGCAGCAAATTAGATTATTCAATCATTAATATAATGCGAACTAACCGACCATAGCAGGTAGCTTAGTCTGTGCAGCTACAGAAATAACCCACACACGAGCATATACGAACGCAACCATCACCCGTAGAAGAGGGGACCTGAAAGAAGTAACCTGCACTGTAATAACAGTTAACATTGTTCAACATGGCGAACACCTCTACGATCCTGGGCAAATCATCCATCTGATTAGATCCATATTTAGTAATTAAATTATCTCCCAAAGAGGCGTTCCTTTCCCAGCAGGAAGAAAGATACCATCGAGAACGAAATCGACCTCCTGAACAATGCATCTTCCAACCGTGTATGATCAAAAAGCAAAAAAAAATTAGAAACTCTAATTATTGGAAAGAAATGCGTATATATAATAAAAAATTACGAAAATAAAGCCATATAGGCAAACACGTAATTAGCAACGATCTTTAGGAACATTTGAACACCTACTATTATTGGAAAACGGTATACAATTCATAAACACATAAACAAAGAAAATGTTTGTGTAAAGACATATAATCATACTCCATTATACTGTCTCCAATAGGAAATCAGCAACGATCTAAAGCAAGATTTGAACACCTATCCAAATGAAATCTATGTCGGTGGTGAAATCAAAATAGCATCGACACCGCCCTTTTTCATGTACATATATAATTAGTGTGCATATTTTTTCTCACGATACCAAACCGAAATGGAACGAGGCTCTTTGATGCAACGCTGAAAATCTAACTAACTTGTTAAACCAACAGACCATCTATGAGGGTGTTTGGTGGCTTATTTAAAAGCAGCTGTCAGTTGTCTACTGTCTGTTATGGGAATGTTGAGTTTCGGTTGTTTTGTTTGAGTGAAAAATATTGATAATTAGTTGTCAACTATAGGAGCAATCTCAGCACAGCATCCTCAAAAGCCAAGAAAGCATCTCAAAAGATGATTTTGTTTTGTACACTAGTTTTGGCTTATAAATAGGGAAAGCAGCTTTTAGATATTTGACGTTTGGTTAGGCTTTTGGATTATAAGCAGAGAAAGACACAGCAAAAATCCAACTAAACACCCCCTATGTATCATTACTATATCATAATCATTGGACAACCATGTAGGCCCTCTTTTAGCCCTCTATAAGCGCACACAAGGCAACACTCCGTCACCTAAACAGGGAAATGACTGAGGTAGAGCAAAATCAAGATCATAGCAATCTCCAGAAATAAGAGCCCATTCCGCAGCAATTTCCTAGAGTTCCCAACATTGGACTCAAAATTGGCACAAACGGTCTAAGCGAAGTAGTTAATTAATAATAATAATTAAACACAGTAAAGCATACCGACAGCATACCGCTATAACCCTTTCAATACCACAGCAGGCAACTATATGAATCCGACTGAGCTAACACAAAAAACAGGTTCAATCTTCTAGTACTATACGTCGACCTGCTCTTTGGCATAGCTGAATCAACCAAGCAAATACTGGAACCCGAGCATAGCGTACTAATGAACGCAACCTAAGAGCCATAAAAACGGTCTGCAACCATGCATACTCGAGATGACTGAAGAGAGCGATGAACCAGATCTTTTGCACCTTGGAGGTCCAAAAGCTGGCCAAACCAACCCACGAAATACGAGAATCCCAGACACAGGCTAAAGGAGATGAGAAGACGCGCACACGAATTCTCTAGAACGACCGTCGCTAGCTCGGCACAGCTCATCGCAGCATGTTGCGGCCGCCGCAGAGCGACGGCAGCGGTACGGGGAGGAGATCTAGAACAACGGCCCGCGCGTCGGCGCTCTCGAGGGCCGCTGCTTGGGATAGCCCATCGCAGCACGCTGCGGCCGCCGCAGAGCGGCGGCAGCGGTACGGGGAGCAGATCCAGAACAACAGCCCGCGCGTCGGCGCACTCGAGGACCGCCGCTTGGGAAGAGCTTGGAAGGGGAATGCCCAAGGAATCGTGTGGGGCTGTGGGTGACATCGCACACCGCGGGTTAACGGACCCTTACGCACCAACCCCACGCCCGGATCAACAAGGTCGCAGCGATTTTGTTCCCGAAAGGCAGATCGCTCCTGACGGGCGCCCCTTAGCCGTGAAACCGACCACCCGATAAGAATCAGCGCGCCCAGCAAGCAGACGCGCTCCCTTGCGCCCACACGGCTGCATCTCAGCCGTCCGCGGGCGATCCAACATAATAGAATCATGGTGAACGAGGAGGCTCGGAGGCCGCCCCGATCGTGGCCGTCCGCGCGCGATCGGACGTAATGGAACGCCAAACGCCTGAGAGCACGCGGAGGGTGCTCCGCTTTACTGTCTCTAATATCTCAAGCCGCGAGAAATTTTCATTTGCCGGTGAACTCTGACTTACCCCGAAGGAAATGTCTACGAGCACGATCAATATTGTTTTTGACACCCTCCAGCAGTTTAAGGAGGCCAAGATAGAAGGTTGGGAACCGATTTAATCACTTGAATTCTACCACCCAGAGAGAGGAAAGAGGAGGAAGAGGCAAGTCACCTTTCGATGTGGTCCATGAGAGGGGCAAAGTCACGAATGCGAGGCCTAGTGGCATCTAGGGGGAGCCCAAGGTATGTGGAAGGAGCCAATGCCGCAACCAAAAATATCGGCCAAATCCGACATTCTCTCAAGCGTCACGTTTATAGGAAGCATACAAGATTTGTGCAAATTGCCACAAAGTCCAATGGATTGTGCAACGGTTTCAAGGAGGCCCTTAAGGTAGAGAAATTGCAAAGAAGCGGCTTCTATGACCAGGAGGGTGTCATCCGCATATTGTACCACAGGGAAATCACCATTGTCCAAAGGAATAGGGAGGTGTAAACTTCCATGGTTGGAAGCTTTGTTGATGATTCCTTGGAGTAGATCAGCCGCTGGGATGAAGAGAAGAGGAGAAAGAGGGTCGCCCTATCTAACACCTCACTTGCACTGGAATTTTTTTCCAGGGAATCCATTGAGGAGTACCGCCGAAGTGCCAGACTCCAAGATGGCTTTAATCCAACCAATCCATGTTTCGTTGAAGCCCATTGATTGTGTCAAATGCTTTTGCAAAATCTAGATCTCCTTTCCGAATTATATTCAATTGTGTCAAATGCTTTTGCAAAATCTAGATCTCCTTTCCGAATTGTTGGCATTGATGGATGTATTCGAAGGCCCATGCGAGTCAATCTTGAATTGTTCTTCCTTTGAGAAAGCCATATTGGTTCCTATGTGTGACGTTAAGAATCAGCTTATGAAATCTACCCGTGAAAAGCTTTGTGAGGAGTTTCAGGCAGGAGTTGAGAAGAAATTTGTCAGTAGTCGTTGAGACATTCAGGGTTCAGAACTTCGGGGATCAGGGTGATGATCGAATCATTAATGCTTTGAAGGTTCATTCTACCATTCTGGAACTCCTAAAAAAGCTTATAGGTATCCTCATTTATGATCTGATGGGCCAACAACGCTTAAGGAAGAGCCCATTAAAGCCATCTGGGCCAGTAGCATGATTTGGTGGGACGAGCCTTCACTTGGTGCAAATATGCAAGAAGACCCTCTTCTAGAATAGATAGATTTGTTCTTTACGTCCGCCAGTTGGACCACAACCTTTCCTAAGACCACCGTCAGCCTCCTCGTCACGAACACATCTGATCATGTCACTTGCTATCTCTCCATTAATACCAAAATTCCGAAGGAAAATTTCATATTCGAAAGTTTTTGGGTAGCCAAAATTTAGTAATTCTGATTCTTAATCTAGCAACTTACAAATCAAAAGAGGAGTCAATAGCAGGACAAAGTTGTATAACCATAACAATCCAGCCCTGACCCAACCAACACCCTTTGCTAGTCCAAAAATCCACGTATACAGCTTTATGGGTTGCCACCTGACAGTAAACAGTTGATACACGTTTTAAAAAAGAAAACTGTATCGAGCATAAGAACACCTAATATTAAGAACCTTTACTATTTGTACATAATATGTTCTTGTTCATTAATACAAAAAGCTTTAGTCGATACAAATGGTTTAACTCTGAACATGGATAAATTGTTAGACAGTCATTCCTAGCTCCACGGACACAGCGGTCCTGTGCTAAATTATCGTGCTGACCAAAAGGTAGAAGTTCGATGAAATTAACATGCAGCGAATGAAGAGCTTCAGCAAAAACAGAAACGGAAAAGAAACGAGCTCACTATTTGAGTAAAAATAGAAGTAGTCAGCTTATAATTTCAAAGCCAAAATAAGGTATATTTAATCAGAAAAAGAAGCACCTCACTGAGAAGAAGTCTGTCATTGTTGCAGCCCTGAAAAAAATGGCTGTACTCAGAACTGTGTAGCTACCGCAATCAACACCGCTTGCAATGATTTTCTTAATTCTCCATCTATCTGGTGACCTACTCAGTTTCATCCTTTCAAATAATATTGCAAAGGATGTACCTGAAAAATGAAATAAAAGGCAAAGAAATTGAACACTTAAATGAGGACACAAAGAATATACACTGTAAAGAAATGTTCTGGATTTTTGCAGCTGAAACTCACAGTAATTAAAAGCAGCTATCGCCAAATCATGGAAACTTGAGAAGTCGAATCGAAGTTCCATAAAAGTAAAATGTCACGGGCACCAACCTACAATTAAATTAACGATTAAAGTTAGCATTGCACAATGCAGTAGTTTACGACAACTATTAAGACATAGTCGTAATTTCTACTCACAAGATGAGCAGTTGATGACACAGTGTAGATCTGCAACAAAAGCAACATATTGCAAATGATTACCCATTTATCATGATCTAGAAACCAAATAACATGCCAGCAACCAAACCTTTAAATGCATCAGAATGACTCACTGTGTACCCCTTCATAATCTGAGAAATGTCCCTACTGATTCACACAGATGAAGAAATAGGTATCAGGGCAGGGTAAGTCAAAATAAGATCTGATTCACTTTTGGTGTAATCAGTGGCATCAGCTACTGAAATTCCAATATGGCTTTCACCTATGGCATGATGATCAAGAAATTCATACCCAACCATTGCACAATGACATCCGGAATTTCTTAGCCTTCTTACTATATCACTGTTATCCGCTGCACTGACAAATCAAGATAGCAAAATGGTAACTGGTAAGAGACTAAGAGTAGTGCTTTTGTGATTGCCAGAAAATCTAAATTGCGCAAATCCTAAAGTAGCATTCTTAGTGATGCAGTTGTGGTTGTTTGCAAATCAGACCCTTAATGTTCTTTAAATAGTGTGCTTTTGCTTTTATTTTAGAGCATAGAACTATAAAAACACTACCCAAACGCTAAACACTAAACAGAAACTTCTAGCGAAGATTCCCTTTTCCTGGAGGGACAGAAGAAGCATGAAAAACGAACATCACTCCAAAGATAAGGATAGACCTGGAAAGAGATCGGAAATCCCATTGATGTTTAAGTGAACTTTGCTATTACGAGCTAACTCAAACACTGAGTTGGCAGGTAACACACTGATGCCTAGTTTTCCAAGCCTTCCACAAACTTGCTTTGTAGTCGACAATGGGCTTTATCAGCAGAGAAAAGCAAATGGCGTCTGATGAAGAACTGTGTATTAGAGGAAATGACAATAGCTGAAATCTCAACAGCAAGACGGCTGAATAGCTGAATCACCTGTGAGGACTCTTATGTCCAAACCCAAATTGATAAGGCTATTGACAACATCTGCACTATCACATCCAAGGTCATCTCTGAAAGGTAGAAGACCAATAAACTCCCAGCACGAGTCTACCTGGAGGAAAGAAATAGAAACTAAATGTCACACACAACAAATTTGCAAATTGGGGCATGCTAATATGGAGTCCAATTGCCTAACAGATGTCCTACAGCTATGGCTTGATACCCCATCAGGAGCAAACTTATCCATTATCATGCTTATTTTCTCTTTGACTGCTTTGCTGCAGCCACATTGATGAGCAACCTATATAGCATGAAAACAAAAGATGGCCAGTGAATGAGCCTGTACTAACACAGTATGTGCAAATGTGTGTGTGGTGATTGTGGTGTGGCTTTTTCTCTTGTCTCTGGTGTGTGTTGATGTGTTTTACATCTTGACTTGCCTTTGCAGGATCACCTTTGAATACACAGCACTTGGATCCATTCCTATCAATGTATGTAGTAAGGAACATCAGCTTCAGCGCAACAAAGAAGCGGGCATGGTGCTCTAAGACCTCAATACAACTCACGCCTACAAAATCAATTTGCTTGTTAAGTTTATCAAACATAAATACACATAGGGATTAAAAGGCAACATGGTGAGAGAAAAGGAACCTGTTCTGGATCATCCAAGAGGCTTAAAATTGCTGCATCAATTGGCTCGATATACAATTCATGCTGCGATCTTTATGCTTGTGCAGCTAATATAATAGCTTGATCTTCATTAACACCATTTACAAACAACTCAATCTTGAGGGTCTATTACACGTTCAAGTACCAGTCATATTGAAGAGCATAACATCCATACTGGCCAGATCTTCAAGAGCAACTGTTCCTCGGCTAGCAATTCCCAGCAAACAAAGCCTTAGAGATCCCAATGCCCATGCCAGGTAGAGGACAACAGGCATTGCCATTGGGATCCCACCAATTAATAGCATAAAGTGGCCACTGCGCAACATGTCCTCAGGGTTGCGTTTCTGGAAGAGCAATATTAAGACTACCTCAGCAATGGTACCAACGAGTATAAGGGAAAAGCAGAAGCAGCCAGCAACCATGACTCCCTCTTTAAGTTGCCCGGGCCGAGCATAACGCTGTGGGTAGAGTCACAGTGTGCTTCTAGGGATGCCGCAACCAGTCGCAAGAACAACAGCAGTCCCTTGGCCACAGGACATGGTCCAAGCATAGTATATGAGGAAGCCATGCACAGTCAACAGATCTTTTGGCACAGCAAGTCATTGTGTCAATTTTTTCAAACTGGAGGACACGAGCATTGGCAGGACAACGTCCCCAACCTTGAGAAATATGATATCCCCAGGGACCAGATTCGCTGCATGCACATCTATCCACCTCCTCACCTTGGCCCTTGGTGCATATGCTTTGGCCACCAGCAGAGCCTTAGCATACTCCACAACTAGCTTTGCAGTAAAGCATGCTATCAAGCTCATAGCTAGTAAATAAATAGTGGTGGCCAGCACATGAGATGTCTGGCCAGCTGATGTGATGGCAAGAGACACAACTGTAGTTAGTAGTGTAACCCATGACATGGAGTTAAGGATGACACGGACCATGTTCTTGTTCTTGGGGAAGACATGATCCCATCCCCAGAGCGAGAAGATCCTCATCACGAAACCTGTAAATGATATATGCACAGGCCTCTATCAGCAGTCAGATTGCATTGAAACCACAAATGCTACCAGGTATAGAGAGAGAGAGAGAGAGAGAGCAGAGCGAGGGGCGCACGTGGTGCGAGCGGACGACGACGTTTGGCCCGTGGAGGCGGAGCCGCCGCGCGGCCTCTTCGTCGGTGAGCCCGGCCTTCTCCCCCGTGCCCAGCCGCCGCAGCACCTCCTCCTCCACCCCCGTCTCCTGCAACACACCAACACCATCCCGACATCACACGGCGATACCCAAACCGATCCAACCAAACAAAACAACAGGGTACCGGCGCGGTGGGCCGGCGAGTTCACCAGCACCGCCATTGAGCTGTCCTCCGGCGACGCCATCCACGCCCAGCGCCGCGGCGGGGCGCTCGCATTAAAAGAGGGCCCAATAGATGAGTCGTGATGGGCCTGACCGAGAGAGAAGCAGGGCCAACAATGGCGATGGAGCTTGATGGGCGGGGCCTAATGGCGGCCCAGTGGGCTAGATGGGTGAGGCAGATAGATAAGGGAGGAGGAGTGCACTCGCCGTGTCGCTTCGGCTTCTTCCTCTCGTCGCCTCCATTTCCCCAAACCAAACCGAACCGCACGCCCACCAACCAAACAAAACACCGCACCTGTCCCTCGCCTCCGCCTCCGCCTCCGCCGCCGCCGCCCGCTGCCTCTCCCTCGGAGAGCCTCGTTCCCTGCCCCTCCGCTTCGGCCAAAGGTACTCCCCCTGGTCGCCACCAACAACCACTCCTCGCGCTTGCGTGCGTGCCTGCTGTCGGGGCTAGCTAGGGTTTTGGTTGGCACGGGGCGCCGGCTCCGGCGCCGAGTGGGGTTCTCGGATTGGTGGGTTCCGCAATTCGCCTAGGGTTTAGCAATCCCACCAATCAATCTTTCTTTGGCTAGGGTTTAACCCCCATTTTGCTGCCCTGGGTTGTGATTGGCGTGGGGTTGTGTTTCATGTTACGCTCGTGTTGCCTAGGGTTCAATCATCGCTTCCTGTTTTAGAGTTTCAGGGTTCGGGTGTCTAACTAGGCCAAGTGGGCGCCTTCTCTGGCGATTGGGGGCGTTCTGTGGGATGGAAAAAGAAGGCCGTGTTTTTTATTCCTGGATGTCTGTTTCGTTGGACGTGATTGGGCTTTCATGTTTTGGATCATATGTCACGATAAGGTGCAAAGATTACTTCTTTCTCTCCTTCGGTATTTAATCCAAAGCACGCTCCTTTGAATGAAATGAACCTATGGGCTTCGAAATTCGAATACTGATGAGTTAGTCATGTTTGGCATACCACCCAGTTGTCGAATGTGTACCCGTTGGGTTGGGAATGTATGCTATGCATATATTGTAAAAACTGATCCCATGAGCCTAGCAGTATATTTGTAAGGACAACAGTGTGTTTTCTCTTTGTTATGCAATTTCGATTATGCAATTCCTTGGGTTTTAACTATAAAATCTCTGTTCAAAGTTGGCCATTATGTGCTTTTGGTTGCTTATCTCAGTTTTGCTCTAGTGTCATTTTCCGTCTCTATGTGATTATTCATTATTCATCTTTTGTAGTTCATGAGATCATACTACTCATGCATATTTTTCTCTTGTTTTTTTCTGTTGTGTAGGTTAACCAATAAAGTGAGTATATTGAACTGCATTGTTGAACCCCAGTTGCAAACAAGGCCATCGTCTAATTCAAAGAGAAACAAGGTCGTTGTCCGTTCTGAAGAGCAAATAAGAGACACCCTGATTTGTTGTACAGGATTAAGTTTGCTGAGAATTGCTGGCTATTGCAGCACTGGGCGGTGGAATACCTATAAAAGGAGTTACTTGTAAATTTTCTGCTGTATTCGATCTTGCCATTGTTATTTCTCTGGCATTGGCAATAATGTCAGAATGTGAGTTATCAGTAATAAAACCAGAGGTATGACTCATGCGTTTATTAATATAACTCATTTTGTTGTTATTTGGAAGGAAAAAACTGCTTTCTAATCTTACCAGCTGTCCATTTGGGCCTAACTTAAGCCTATTGCCAACTCACAGGCGTTGAAGACTTATATTTGGCTTCAGTGCTTTGATGGATCCATACAGCAAGTGGAGGAGGAGGTTGCCATGTTCTGCCCTATGATATGTCGAGAAATTGTGAAAAATGGCACAGGATCATCCAAAAATCATGCTATTGCTCTCCCAGAAAGAGTTAATCCAGCAAGTTTGAGTTTGATTCTTGACTACTGTCGGTTTCATCAAGTCCCGGGGCGCTCAAATAAGGTCTGTTGCAACTCTTTTGCCTGTCCATGGTACCTTTTTTTTTCTTTCCCTTTTCTGTACTTC
The DNA here is from genome assembly GCA_019208055.1 of Stipa capillata. Lineage (NCBI taxonomy): Eukaryota > Viridiplantae > Streptophyta > Magnoliopsida > Poales > Poaceae > Stipa > Stipa capillata. The sequence goes on from JAGXJF010003351.1 coordinate 469,820, forward strand.
TATCCATGCACATGCTGTAAGTATTAATTTGTTATATAATTTTTTCCCTGTAATAATTTTGTGATTTCATGGTATTACTTGGTTTATCATAAGGGTAATGGCCTTAATGCCTCAACTTTTGTACTTCAGGAAAAAAGGATCACTGAATTGGGTGTCACATTTTTGTTTGGCGTTTACTTATTATTACTATTATTGGAAGATGATCATTCGATGAGCTTACCTTCATTCCAGTTATCTTATGAGGGTTTTCCTTTATTATGCAGGAGAGGAAGTCGTTTGATGAAAAGTTTGTTAGGATAGACACAGAAAGACTATGTGAGCTGACATCTGCAGCTGACAGTCTTCAATTAAAGCCGTTGGTTGATCTTACGAGTCGAGCACTTGCTCGAATCATTGAAGGAAAGACACCTGAGGAAATTCGTGATATTTTTCATTTACCAGATGACTTAACGGAGGTACAGACAACATTTATAATTTTGAATATTAGCGTGTTCAGTACTTATTGTCAGCTTACAATTTACATGCATCCAGGAAGAGAAATTGGAGCCCCTAAAAAATATAAACGATGATCCTAGGATTCGCTTATTGAACCGATTATATGCAAAGAAGCGGAAAGAACTACATGAGCGCCAGAAATTGAAGGTGATTATGATTGATTTTACCTGTTTTGCATGCTTTGATATGTTCGGCCCTACGCAATGATGTTTATCCCTTTCATGCGGCTGTGTTGCTCATGTTTGAATCATACATGTTAGATTCTGACGTTGGCTTTGTTTCAGGATATCCAAGTACAACAAGAGAAAAAAGATGAGCGATCTTTGGATGAGATACTATGTTTTATAAATGGGGATGGAGGTATAACTGCAGTGAGTTATATTGACTATATAACTTCTTATAGGAATGGTAGAATTACTAAAAGAAAGTTGTTGTTCTGAACCAATGCATATGCCTGCTATGGAACCTTGTTAAGTAGTTTTAACATTTAACTACATTTCTGTGATCAAGACATTACTGCAGTGAATGCATATGCCCATTATTATTTGTAGGTTAGGAAGCATTGAACATCCAGACCTTTAGCTTTCATGAAATCCCATAGCTTTTTGGGTTCAGGAACTCATTTGCCATGGATTGTTTCATCAAATTTATTAGCTTATGGATTGAATGTCAGACTGAACAGTGGGATTTTTTTGAGTTGGCTATAGAATTTTGTCTTTGAAGAATTGTTGACCTAGATTAGATTATTCCAAGGTGATGTATGGAAATGTGTGTATAGTAAAGGATTGAAAAATCTGGGTGATAGACTGCCCAACGAGATATTGTGTTCTTGGTAACAGTACAATCTGCAGAGTAGTGTGAGAGGCATGTTAAAGCCCAGCAGTTTTTTGGGAGGCTTTAGCACAGCTGTACATATAGTTCTAGGAGTGGCATTTAAGAACATACAGCTGCAGGGTCATCTGATTATTTTATGACGGCACATCTATTCCCTCCTGCCCTAAGTGTGGTAGAGTGTGGAGGCTAACCAAACATGCCCTAAGTCTTTCGTTGCTCCCTCACGCTTATCTTCTGTTGTAAGATTGACTCGTTGACTTAGCGTGGTTACTTTTGGTCACTGTTTCAAGTTAAACCAATGTTCACAATATTTCAAGCATGGAACATGGGTACTTAAAAATTCCTAATGATTGCTTGTAACCATTTGTCCATTTGACAGGTTCTGGAGGCGGGAAAGCTGCTAAGAATAAGAAAAAGAACAAGAGGAGGAAGGATCATCCTAAGAATCCCCCTAAAACTGACCCTGAACCTGTAAATAAGGTTAGATCTTGTAACTGCTTTTTGCAGTGTAGTTATGCAAAGAACATTCTGTTTCTTACATTATCTATCTGTTGAGTTTAGGAGGGCGCTGCTTGTGAGGTTCAATGTAATGTGGGTAGTGGTAATATTTCTAGGGCTCCTTGCCAAAGTTCAGATGTGCAAGATGATGTTGAATACCCCTTTGAAGATGGTGACCTTGATGATGGACTTGATCCTGCAATGCAGGAAGAGCTTGATAGGTGAGGATAGTATATCTAGCGTAGTTTTGGCTTCGCCATGTCGGCCCGTTCTTTTCTTTCCAAAGTGATAACTGTTCTGGGTGCCCCTACTATTCTGTTTCTCGGTTAAGAATATATTTTTGCGCTGAAATGATGAATCACTAAATTGTTTGCTGAGATCACAATTAGAATTGAAAAATAGCATCGAATAATTCGATTGTAATATGGATCAAGCTAAATATTTACTAGTACTTGTAGTCACTTCTTTTTATCTTTGATTATTCTGTCTGCTCTGTATTCAAGAAGCTAGTAAAACCATTGACTACTGATATGCCTGGACCAAAGCCCTGATCTGAAATAGTGACAAGCTTTACTTTGTAACATGCAGAGAAGTGGAGGACTTCGCAAGGAGGTTGAATTCTGTTTGGCCTGAAAGAATGCATTTGGGTCAAGAAAGAAGGATTGAGTCACATATGATTGGTGGTAATGGTTCTCTGCAGAGATTTTCTGGTAATTTTTTCCATATAGAATAGTTGAAACACACTGCCAGATGTAGTGTCAGGGAGGGAAAGTTTACTTCTCGCACAAAAGTAGTGTTTCCTTAGGGAATAATAACCCCACTACAGAATCACTTGACCCTAAAGAATTGTATTTGATTAGTCGAACATAATGACTTCATTGTAGCACCAGCTCATTCCATGACCTTATTGTGCCTGCATTGCTTTTTCTGGGGCTTTAAAGTCCTTTTGAGCTAAGTAACTGAGTCATGTTGATCGTATTAAATCTTGTTAGCGTTTGTGCAGGGTTTAACCACAGGTGAATGTCAAGCAGCAGGATCAAACAAGCAGAAGCATAGGAAACTTGTGCACATACAGCTTCGAAGAGAGCTAGAGAACCGATGTTAGCCCCTGTTACTTGAGTGCCAAAAAAGCCTTCAAACTCGGGAGCAAGCGTGCAGACAATGTGCATCTGTTTCCCATGGCCATTTTTGGTGCAGGGGCTGCTCATCAAGTTGGCATGAAGCATAGCGAGGTTTAGATAGAATCAAGGAACAGGGAAAAATTTTCAGTCGTGTTATTTCTTGGGGAGCATTCAGGTTGACTCGGTTTTTCCTTTGCTGTGTTGCCAATTTTCCTGAATAGAGCGAGCGTGCAACTGTAACAGATGATATCACTGCTGTGAAAGAAATTCCGTTGATTACTTTGCATGGTCTGTGGTTCCTGACCTGCTGTTTAGCCCGATTGGAGAAGGGAAACTCGGCCCTGGTTATTTTGACGAACCTACGCTTTGACATGAGTGAACTAGCCGTCTGAACTTAAAAACAATCTGGCCTCTACTACAGTCGTCATTCTTTTTTCATTTGGGGCGGGCACTTTAATGTGGGCCATTAGGTAAGTTTCAGAAAAATGGGATCATCGGGACTTCGACAGCGTCACGCTGTTGTGTTGTGCTGACGTAATGAACCAGCACGACTTAGGAATTTCAGGTGATTTTATTCTTAGAATTTTTTTTTATATAGAGCTTGTTCGAGGTGTAGAATTAAAAACTATAGAAATTTTTTCTATAAATTATTTTACACGTAGTTTTAAAGAAATTTTTTTAAAGTTCAACTAGTTGAAAATTTTTCTTTGTTCCTAGACAACTATATTGTTTATTAATAGTACGACAAATGACGGCATGTTCCGAAATTGTCAAGTGGATTTTGGAATTGCTAACAAGTATTCCAGTGTCAAGGTGTACTTATTTTGTTCACGTATCCAAACTTTTCAAGATTATAAAAATATTCTAATGGAATCCTTTTTATATTTTCACAATTATATTTATCGGATCTATTATTTCTCGGCCATCCTAGGAATTCTTGTTTCTCGGTTGACGGAGTTGTACATTATCAAATCTATAGTTATAAAAAAAATCGTGTGCAGTTTTAGTCTTTAATATATGTAACTTTCTAGTTGTACATTTCTAAAATTTATAGTTACACATGATTTTAAATTAAAATGTGCAAAGGTCATATGAGCCTTAGACACTACCATTGTTTATTGTGCAGTGTTATCAACGAAATTTTTTTTTATAGCAGTACGAAGTAGTTGAATTCCAGCAGGAATACACAAGAATATCCGCTTTTCAAATGGGGTCTAAATAGAAGCGTATCCATATAAAATAATTTCTAGGTGTAAATTTTGGAAATTCCTTCAAGGGCACTAAATAAACTTATGTACGTCCTTGATGATTCGCTGCTGGTGTTTAGCTCTTCGTCCATACGGTCATGCCCAAAAGCTAGGATGAGGTGGATCAAGGAGTGATTCTACGTTCCATGCATCCCACGTAGGTACGTGCCACCTGATTTGTTAGCCAAGATCATATAAAGCGCATATATGCATGAATATTAGTTGCGTTGCATACATATGCTAGTTAGGAACCTAGCTCCCGGCTCCCATGTTGCCACCACGTCTGAGTGGCAAGCAGCGCTCACCGCCTAGCCCCCTCCCCTTCCCCCTCTTGCTGTTGATGCTACTGGGCAACTGTTGCAATGGCGACCACTGCGGTGGTGACGACCTCCTACGCTTCCAAAGGAGGGGGAAGCTCCGTGCTTGGCACTCGGGGGCAGTTCGACGGGGCAGCGTTGGGGTTGGCTGCACGGTTAGGTGACGCGGGAACCGCGGTGGCGGGTGGCAGCGTAAGGTGGTCGCGGTGGCGGGGGATGGCGGCACAAGCTGCTGCGATGTCTAGATCTGGAGCTACCGCGGCTCTAGATCTAGCGAGCTGGTGGGCCTATGGCTCACAGGGGATGGCTCCGGCGCATGAGGGGCAAGGGCATGAAGGCCCTAGGCCGGCATGGCAGCGCGGGATGCGGTTCCGACGATTTGGCAGCAACTGCTATGGCGGTGCTGCGGCGATGTGGGAGGTGTTCTGCCTAGGTGGCCGCGGGTGGTAGCTGCACCTCGTGCGGCTGCTCGGCTAGCATGGACTGTTGCTGCGCTGGTGTTTTGGCCTTGGTCAAAACCAGCGACGGCAATGCCCAAGGGCGTCGTTACCTCCTCGGAGGTGTCGCCATGGTGTTGCGCTCCTGTCCTTTTCCTTGCGTCTGGGTTTCCCTCTGGCTTTGGTCAAAATCAGCGACGGCAATGCCCAAGGGCGTCGTTACCTCCTCGGAGGTGTCGTCATGGTGTTGCGCTCCTGTTCTTTTCCTTGCGTCTGGGCTCCAGAGGGAAACCTCAGATGTTTTTTAAGTCATATATAATTTCGGGGCCTTGATAGAGTTTATTATATTTAAAATATATTCTACTTTTTATAAGAAAGTTGTACCAATTTGATATAGTTTACTAGATTTAAAACTTTGAGTCAAAATTTTCTAGATTTAGGAAGAATAATTCCCCCCCTTTACCTGATTTAAGGATGTGGAGGGAACCTAACATGGCTTACCCGTGTGCCAGGCTGACATGGCAAGTCGGGATGCCAGCCTGTGAGCCGGGTTGGACACATGCTCTCCCGGTCCGCTCTCAGATGTGGCACTCCTAACCAGACTGGGTGCAGTCCAACCATCAACCGCTCCGACCGTCCCGCCAACCATGTCACGTTACCCTCAACATCGTTAAACTTGGTAATGAGAGGAATATATTGCTCCTAGATCTGGTAAATTGTGATCCAAAGTTTTAGATCTGGTACAATCTGTCAAATTGGTACAACTTCTGGTGAAAAGTGAAACATACTATTATATTTATGTTGTATCATGTTTAATAATTTTCCTGTTGCTATAAGCATCGATACCTGTCTCCTAAGGAATTGATCTTCTAAAACACTGTACCAATCCCCTCAGAGTAAGTACCATAAATAATGGCAAAGTTAAAGGTTTCAAAAGATAAACATAAAATCATTTGAATATATATTTCATATCTTGAACAAAATTTCGGAAGGTTACAACATAAAGAAGCCGGTCGAGAGTGGGTGGGAGGGCAAACATATGCTTTGTTGCCTCTCCTACTGTAGAGGCCTCGACAATTATTATTCACGCATCATATCTATATGTATAGCATATGCATATGCATCCGATGCAAGAGCATGCATGCGTCTTTATGGTCTTGATCTTAGGGAATGCGCATGGATGGATGAGATCACTCTTCCGGAGTGTAGGTGGCGCCAGCCTTGAACTCAGTGGGGATAACGTCGTCGTAGACACCCCTCATGCCTTTCTTGGACATGAAGCGGAAGTTGAAGGGGCCCTTGAGCGGCTTCGAGCTCTCCACCTTCCACACGCCATCGGATTTCTTCATGGTGAGCCACTCCTGGGAGCCGTGCTCCCTCATCTCCAGCTCCTCCAGCTTGTCATCGGGCTTATCGTACTTGACCTTCAACTCTAGTTTGCTTGCCGTGCTGCCCTTCTGCACCGTGAAGGTGAGCTTCGGTGCGCACCAGACGCCGGCGAAGAGCACCGCTAGGACCGCCACGGCGAGCAAGGAGGAGGGAGAAGCCATCTCGATCGATTCTTGAAGCTAGATAGCTAGATTAGATTTCTGTTTGTACGTGTTCAGGTGTGTGGATTCTGATAGATGATGCCGTGGATTTATAGGGAGAGGCGAGCACCAGTAACGAGGGGCGCTCCGGCGATGTCGGTGGCATACGCGGCTGGACGTGACCACCGAGCCTGTCCATGCATGCAGATGCGGCTTTCCATCACCATCGCAGGACCTGACCGTTAGTTTCGGCTTACTTGTCCATGCATGCAGATGCGGTTTTCCATCACCATCGCAGGACCTGACCGTTAGTTTCGGCTAACTCTCTTTTGCTTGGGCCGGGTGAAATCCGCCCTTTCCAAGTCCATCCGGCGTCGCTGACGTCATCCCCCTCACGAAGCCTAACGTCAATCCTAGCGTTAAGAAAATACCCTTGGTCAAAGTCTGACGCGCTAGCGTCCAAACGAGCAGCTTCCGTACGTGCGCCACACGTGTCAGTTTGTGCGTGCACTAACGACTAGCTACGTGCATGCGTGCTCACTTATTATAACACATGCACCAACACCGCTGAACACTACACGCACGCACATGGTCAAGCTGCTAGGCTCCCAAACGTATGTCGTCAGTTAATATTTTAAAATTTTAATTATTAACACATATATAAGAGTTAATTGCACTGGCAGTCCTTAAACTTGGGAGGTGCGTGCAGGTTAGTACAACATCTTCAAAAACGCTCAATCTGCCCCTTAAAATTAGTTTACGGGTGCAAATACGGTCCAATCTAGGCCACGTAGCAGTATTTCGCTACCGTGGTGTGCTGATCTGGCGTATGTGGCCTTTATGGCGCGCATTTCTTTCCCCAAATCCCTAGCCTCTTCTCGCGTTCTCCCCCAAATCCGCCGAAGCTTGGGCATCTTCTCCCCCAAATCCGTAGCTCCTTCTACCCCCAATCGATACCCTCTGCTCGTTTTCCCCCAAATCCCTAGCCGGAGCTGCGTCCCTACCCTTCTCGTCGCTGCCATGGCCGAGTATGCCTCTTCATCGCCATACAAACGGAAGAGGACGACGCCGCACATGCAGTTGGTGAACTGCCTGTGCTGCAGGTGGAGAGTGGTGCGGGTCTTCACTTCATACACAGAAGACAATTACTTGCGCGATTTCTACAAATGCGACAATCACAACCCGGTACGTGGTGATTTCCTTGATTATTCTTTCGTGGTTTTCTTGCTCTGTTGGTAGAATTGTGAAAATCGATATTGATTTATTTTAGGACGATCCAAACGGTTGCAATTTTTGGATGTGGGACACGAACTACCGAGACTATTTGTTGTCTCGTAGCTTGGATGCAACACCTATACCACCAGCGCGTGGTCGTGGCAATGGTATAAGAGCTGGATTACAGCTTGGCAATGGAGAAAGGGGTGGAGCAGCTGTCGGCAATGGTGCCACAACATGTGTGTCAGGCCAGAGCGGAGGAGAAGAGCAGAGTAGAGCAGATTCAGTACAAGGCTCTATGAATGATGGTTTAGCATCTGCATTGAGAAATGTTGTGAACTTGCTTAGTTGGATTAGGAACATATGCATTTGCATTCTGGTTGTGGAGCTTGTTAGGCTACTGAGATGACGCATTAAGCTGGTTGTTGAGCACCAGATGGAGTTTGCATGTCTTTGTGTTTGGATGTGTTGTACTCTTTTGTTCATCATTGTATGAGAGTCACTGTATGCAGGCCAAAAATGTTCAATTAATGCAGCCTATATCTATTTGCAATGGCAATGCACAACACACGATTGTTCAGTTAATATTCTACCTGATGGGTTTATGACATAAGATGAATATACTTTACACAACACTCTAACATAGTGCATTAAACCATTAGCCTGACATTTTGGTTTGTGAGAACCCATTGCAACTATGTACAAAATGAGGCTCACACAAGTTTGTGACAAGCTGAGTTTTAAAACTACACCATCAGTTCGAAACATCTAGATTAGTTTGAAACCCAAAAAGGCTTAGTTCTAAACATCTATTACAACACCATCAATTTAGAACATCACTCATCTTGTGTCATGTTTTCAACTGGGGCATCTTGGGTGTTGTTGAGCTCTGTAGCAGCATCTGCCATGGTGTTGGTGCTATCTTCTCCAAAGATCATGTAGTACATGCTAACCCTCCCTCCTGCACCCCTTCTTCTTCTGCCACCTCTCCCTCTACCTCTATTGGAACCCCTCCCTCTGTTTCCACTAGCAGCCCTTCGAGTTCCAGTAGTGCTAGTCCTCCCCTTTGACCTCCCTCTTGCCCTACTAGAAGCCATAGCTGTAGTAGCCCTGGATGGAGGGATTGCATCCCTGTGAGCAGCCACAAAAGATGATTCTGGCATTGGCCCTGGGTTTTGTGCTGCTTGAGATGATGTGGCCTACAGGAGGAAAATTGAAGGTAATCAGCCCTCACACATGGTATTAGTGCTAAGTTTAGGTAAATTACATAAAACAAGAGCTTAAAATGAGGCTTACTTCATGCATGAAATTGTACACCATGTTGCCACTTATCTGAGAAGGATCCAAAGATGGGTCTACTCGTACTGGCATTATGTTCTGCATGGCATACACTAAAAAGTTAACAAGATTGATACATGTATTAAGTGAGAGAACAGTGACAATGCCATACCTGAAGGATATGTTCATCATCTTCCACTTCTTAATCTAGATCATCACTCCTTTGTCTCTTTGATGTTTCATGATTATGGCAACCCTTCCTATTGTGATCTGCTGACCCACAGTTACTGCAGTGCATGGTAACTCCATGCTTGCTCAATTTTGTCCCTCCTTCCAGTTCTACTGGTTGTTTTTTCCTGCACATACAATGGAGGGTGCACATCCACACCATTGGTTTTCTCCCAATGTACCTTGTCTCTCAGAGGCATGATGTTGTATCCATAAGCTTGTAGGTAAGTCTGCATTGAGTAGCACTCAGGTACCATATCTTCTGGCCTAATCCTTTCTTGTCTGAAGCAGGGGATATCATGACTGCATGGGATACCAGTCAGCTGCCACCTCTTGCAGTCACACTTTCTCAAGTGATATCCACAATGTACTGAATATTTCTGTCAGTTACCTGAAATATACCTTTTCCAGCTGGTAGAACAAAGCATGTGTTTGCATTGTCTGCATTCTTCTCTAATTTCTTCCTAATCTTGGGGCACAGCCTGCCATACCACTTGTCAACAGCTTCTTTTTGCTTCGTGTAAATTTTATTCATCAACTGGCACCTAATCTTCTCAAGCATGGTCAGAATTGGCATTTCTCTTGCATCCAATATGTACCTGAAATCGTAGAACCCACATTGGTTGACAATCAATACCAACAAACACACAACATACTACTAGGCATAAGGTAAAAGGAAGAGAAGCTGACCTGTTAAAAACTTCACAATTGTTGTTTACAAGCATGTCACACTTTGGAAATTCACTGAAAAAGGCTCTGACCCATGTGTTGGGAGGCAGTTGCTCTACCCATGCATAAGCTGCTGGGCTATCCTCCTTCAAGTGTGCCATATTCTTCTCCCACTGAGGAATGGTACTGGATCTTGCACATACCCAAAGATTATTTTTTAGTGTTTCTCCCTTGTGAAGCATGTGGAAGTTCTGGTACAAGTGCCTCACACAAAACCTGTGCTCAGCATCCGGAAAAGCTTCGTGTATAGCTTTAATAAGGCCCTGCATACACGTCACGATTTAGATTCGAAAGCAACAGATTCTAGATGTTACAGGGGAATTGAGACAAATTGTGAATTGTCAGTACCTTCTGTTTATCACTCATAATGGTGTATGGAGCTGTGTTGATGATATTAATATCATTCTTGAGTGTTGTCAGAAACCACAACCAAGTGTTTGCTGACTCAACTTCAACCACTACCATTGCAATTGGATAGATGCAGTCATTTGGATCTATGCCAATAACAGTAAGTAATTGACCTCCAAACTTTGTTTTGATATGAGTACCATCTATGCATATTAGTGGTCTGCAACCAGTCAAGAATCCCCTTTTGCATGCATCCAATGAAAGTATAATTGGCCAAAGTGCTGCAAAGTGGTCCCATTAGGGTGCTCTATATCATGCAAACTCAGATAAAATGTGCTTACAGGGTTTGATAATCTTAACTCCTAAGCATAGTCCTACAGTTCATTACACTGCTTTATCTCATCCCCATAAATCTCCTTAAGTGCTACTTTTCTCGCCCTTCCCAACTTATGCCTGCTTGGAGTCATGTTGAACTCCCTTTGCACTATCTTAGCAAATGCACGTAGAGACATCTTCTCATCATCTCTGAAGCACTCAGCATATTTCTTAGCAGGAAAGCTGCAGTCAAACCTTTGATCTCCCAAGCCCTTTGGCATGTGTGAGTGCCAACATATGACTTCACTAACATGCTTCCGCTTCTGCTATCTAATGTGGCCTTCAACATCCAGGGGCATCCATGAACACAATGTGCCTCAAGCCTCTTCTTCTCATTTCTGGTTTTAGTGATCTGAACCCTGTTCTTGATGCTGTAAGAAGTAATAGTCTCCCTGACCTCCTTCACATCGGAGAATACCATCCCTACCTTGAATGCTGGAGCTGCCATGTCAACTACAGGTCTAAATGTTTTGAACTTGAACCTGATCCTGTCATCTTCCTCGGTTACAGGCAGCTATAAGTCTCCATCATCAAATGGATCACTGTCCTCACTATCATCTTCAAGTGTAAGTTCCTTCTCAGTGTTAGGACACATGAAATCTTCTACCCCTTTGTCTACATTATCAGCAAACAGGTCATCATCACCCTGGTCAAACTCATAATCACTGTCAATAAAATCTGAGTCAGGGTCATCATTTCCTTCAACGTGATCTGTTTCTCCTTCTTCTTCTTCTACAAACTCAGATGCTTCATCCACACTTTTAGGTGCTTCTTCCCCTTGCACACCTCCATGTCCACATTTCCTTCTTCTTTCACCACCTCTTTGATTCCTTCTAGGGCTCACCACAATATCATCATAAAAAGAAGGCAGCTTAGCAGGAGATTCTTTATCACCTTCATCAACATATACTACTTTCTTTGGACTTACAAAAACTGGAGGCAGATCCTTTGCCACTCCATCAGCAAGCACATCATCCCACTTCTGTTTTTCTAGTAAGTTGACATGATCCACATAAATCAACAGATTCTTGAAACTTCTACTAGCATTGTTCATAGCAATAATGTCAGCATCAGACTTCACTGGCCTTAAACCATCTGCAATTGTCCTCTCTGGAAGGCACCAATAAAATCTAGTGTCGGATGACCTTGAGTATTCTAGTGTCCTCAAGAAATCCTCAACATAAAGCAATGACCATGTATCACTCTTACAATTGTCAAACCAGTCAACACTGTCATCTATGTACGTCCTATTCCTGCCCAGACCATAGAAAAAACCTCCATGGTGCATCTCCACACTAAATTCATTATCTGCAGTACCTACAGCACAAAAAATTCAACTTATGACCTTTGCCGTCTCTGTTCAACCAAACCTCCAAACCAAAATTTCCTCCCAAGATCCCTAAATCCACCAATGCGGCGTCCTACTGAAGCAACTAAGGGGTAATCAAACCATTATCAATGTGAAAACAACAAGAAAAGCAACCTCAACTCATTGGATCATCGTATGGAAAAACTTACCAAAATTGCCGCTAAACTCACCGTAATCCGAAGGGACACCACCAGGTTCCCGACGTCGTGGCTCCATCTCCGCTCCCTAGTCAACCGCCGGCGTGTAGCGAAGCGCTTTACTGACGATCGCCTCACGGTCGCCTCGCCACCTTCCCGTCGACGAGATGACAAGACAGAGAGGGGGAGGGCAGTCCAGGAGTCGGGCAACGCTCACGTGCGTGAAGCGTGCGCCATAAAGGCCACATACGCCAGATCAACATGCCACGGTGGCGGAATACGGCTACGTGGCCTGGATTGGACCGTATTTGCACCCGTAAACCAATTTTAAGGGGCCGATCGAGCGTTTTTGAAGATGTTGTACTAACCTGCACGCACCTCCCAAGTTTAAGGACTGCCAGTGCAATTAACTCTATATATAAATGCGTTGATATACTCTACGAAACTACTCCCTCTGATTCATAATATAAATAGTTTTAGGTTTGGACACAAGAATTAAAGAGCAGCCAGTTAATATATCAAATGACACTATTACCCTTGTCCCTCCTGAAAATACAAACATAAGAAAATAGCTCATTAACCATAATAATTAAGGAAGGGTAGACTAGAAAAAATGACACAAATGTGTATTGGAATCCTAGAACTACTTATAGTTTGATGAAACTCTAAAATCCTAAAACTATTTATATTATGAATCTAAGGGAGCAATGTTATTAGACTTAACTTGCAAAATCCTTTTATATTATACATTCCCTTATTATTTTTAGTAATATATTATGATCGAAAATTATAATCAAACTCTTAAAAACTAAAAAAATGACGGATGTTTAAAAAGTACAAGAGTAACTAATTAACTTATACACATGCACATGCTAGATAACACACTCAAGTCTCGATGTGTGGAACGACTCACAACATGATATTGTTTCCAACCTAACACCTGATAACAAGATTGGCTCCAACATTCTTGGCGGAGCTGTAGGCGTCCTCGCCCTGGTGCTCTAGCTTCTCGTCCACAATCTTTTCATCGTTTAGCCTATATGAAAAATCCTCACACATTTTCTTTAAGAAACACCGAGTATAACATATAGATACACACATCATTATACATACACACTTACACTGTCTCTACTGAAGATCAGAGTCGTAGCGTGAAGATTGACGAAGTCACTACATGTATCTCGCTATCGACAAGTATCTCACTTAATGTGAAGAAATAATCCACCTTAGTGAGATAGATATGATGTCAAACTTGAGGATTGATTATTGATAGAGAGAGGATACAACCATGTCTGCTAACTATCCAAGTAACAGTTTAGGTTTTAAAATCTCACAGCTCAAAGATGAACATTTTAGCAATCTTCTCCTTTTCCTCGTTGCAATCAGCCATGACACAAATCTCACTTTTGTAATAGTTAATTTTGAGACCGATATGTTCTTGAAGCAATACACATTTAATAAAATTTGAAATTGACAGTGTACATCTTCTCCATCTCAAGACCGTACATCACTGACTGCCACCTTTTGGAATGTTGTTCTAATCTACGTTCCCTCAAAGTAAGTATCATAAATCTTCTTCGCTACATATCTTACGCACGAATCCATCTCCTTGTTACTACAGTGAAAGATGTTTCTTTCAGCAGGGCGACTGGAGTCTTTACATACATGATGGCTAAATCCAGTCATTAATCGTGGCGGTACGTCCATCTAGCAAGCGGAAGTTGGCGCGACAAAGACTAGACTAATAGGGTGATATTTTGGATGGTCTTGGTGGTTTGAAATGTGTTTTGTGAAGAATATCGCATGTCATTTCTGCTACTATGCTAAAAATTATGCGTCGTTTGTATAAGCTGTTAACCACAGCGTACTGGTTGTTCTAGCTTTTTATAAAGCTGGGTCAATCTATCTTTCCTCGAAAAAGTACGTACCATAAATAAGGCGTAAAAAGATAAAAATTCAGTTCATAATGTTGAACAAAATTTTGGTTACATAAAGAAGCCGGTCGACAGTGCATGTCTTGGAGGGCAAGCGCATTGTTCGTTGCGTCTCGTGCTGTATACGCACCTCACAAGCCTTTCTTCTCACATCATATATCTCTCTCTGTATATAGCGTATGCAATTCATGCAAGAGCATGCGTGCAGTTTATGATGCTGAGAGGGGGGAAATCTCAGAGAACGCGCGCGGATGGATGGATGAGATCACTCTTCCGGTGTGTAGTCGACGACACCCTCATGCCTTTCTTGCTAACGAAGCGGAAGTTGAATGGGCCCTTGAGCGGCTTGGAGCTCTCGATCTTCCACACGCCGCCGCCGGAGTTCTTCATCGCGAGCTACTCGCTGGAGCCCTTCTCCCCGATCTCCACCTCGGACATGTCGTCGCCAGCCTTGCTGGCGTCGGAGCCCTCCTCGACCGTGAAGGCGACCGGGGTGGCGCACCAGACGCCGGCGAAGAGCGGCGCCATGACCGCCACGGCGAGCAAGGAGGAGGAGGCCATCTCGAAGTTAGATTAATTAGATTGCTGCGTGTGTATCAGTGTATGTATGTGCAGCCGTTAGCTGTGTGAATTCTGACGGATGGTGAGCGTGCGTGCGTGGTATTTACTTACGGGCAGAAGCGAAGCGCCGGCGATGTCGGTGGCTCGCCGTGACCGGGCTTGTCCGTGCGGCTCGTCATCATCATCGGAGTTAAGGAGGTAACAGTAACACTCCGACCTCGGCTCGCATCACGACGGAGAACGGAGTACGGGCCTTACAACTCTAGCCCAATCGAGTCCTCGACCAAACGCTCTTACTTGAGCCGGACTGAGGCCCATGTCCATCCGGCCCCGCTGACGTCATCCACCATTCAGAGCCTGACGTGGCAGCATCCTCTTCCGTGGACCACACTTGTCAGTCCGCGTTGACCGCTCCCGTCCGTCCGTACAAGAACAACCGCGAGCTACCCGCCTTTACTACTCACTTCTTCCAGTGAGAGTGATACAGGGGATGGAGGCCAGCGAGAGGCAGGCCGGCGAGGCGGCGGCGGCGGTGGAGAAGGTGTTCGTGGCGGTGCCGCAGGAGCACAGGGCCGGGAGGGACGTCCTCGCCTGGGCGCTTGGCCACCTCGCCCCTGCCCCCGCCGCCGCCGCCGTCGTCGTCCTCTGCCACGTCCACGTGCCGCCCCAGATGATCCCGATGAGTAAGTACGGCGCGCGCAGGTCCCTGCTTGTTCTAGCTTGCTCGCCTAATCTGCTTGATGGGTGAAGGCCGCAGTGCCCTTCTCTTGGGGCTCAGATTTGCTTCCTTGGTGGCTCAGTGACGACGTGGGGGCATGTGATTGCTTGCCTTGATATTTGCTTCTTCGGTTTGAGATTTGGGTATAGTACTTCGGATGCGCTGTGCTGTGCAGAGATGGTTTCTGGAAATGAGTGTGCTTGATTTTTTTTCTGCTACTACTTAATTGTAATTTGTCATCGAGAGAAAAATTAGAGCCTCAATCTCGAAAGCTAGAGTAATCGACCAACTATGCACTCAATCATTCTCCAGACTATAGATTTAGTTGACCAATCTCATGACATTGGTGGATGCCTCCACTCTCATGATGGAACATATTCAGAACAAGTATATTTCTTCAACATGTTGCCATTAGATGTAACTGTGTGTTTTCTTTCAGTGGGGACCAAATTCCATGCAAGTAAACTGAGACCAGAGGAGGTCAGTACTTACAGACAGGCTAAGATGGAAGAAATGCATGAACAACTAGATGCATACCTTCGTCAGTGCTCAACAACGAAGGTTTGGATTGTGCGTTTTTCTTTCTTCAGTGCTGAGTGGCGACATATATATGATTACGAACACAGATTTGTTTCTTCCCTTTTCAGGTCAAAGCTGAAAAGCTGGTGATCGAAAAGGATGATGTTGTTCAAGGTCTTGTCGATCTCATTGCGCAGTACAGTATAACCAAACTTGTCATGGGTGCAGCTGCAGATAAGCATTACTCAAAGTATGGAGGAGGGGGGGGGGATAAGATCAGTTTTTCTGTACCAAATGAGTACAAATGGAGCAAACTCAAACAGTACTTTTACTTTCTTAGTTTGTGCATCGAATTTCAGGAAAATGAGATCTCCCAGATCGAAAACAGCAACTGGTGTAATGGAGAAAGCCAACCCATTGTGCCGGATTTTGTTTGTCTGCAAAGGAAATCTCATTTGCACTAGGTCAGCTTGCTTCGTGTGAAAGGAAATCTCACTTTCATTAGGTCAGCTTGCTTCGTGTAAAAATAGAATAGAGCTAGTTTATGTTGTAGCTGTACATCTTTTGAGCAAAGCAGCTAGCATTTAAGCTAAATTTTGCTTTCGCAGGGAAGCTGGTCTTGTTACTATTTGGGGAGCGCACTCACCTAGTTCTAGCTCAAACTCAACATCTGAAATCTCAGATCAATTGAGGTTGCAGTCATTACCACCAGTTGGCGACGCATCTCCAAATCTCAGCCGTGGCACTAGAGATATTCACTTCATGCAGAGGTCTGCATCTGACAGTATTGGCACTGAAGTTAGCTCTATTCGAACAATTTCACAAAGTAGGCTAAGCTATGAGGATAGTTCTTTTGACTCTTGGGAGGACTTTTCAATGAGCAGACTTCCGAGCTTGTATCAGGCCTCGCCTACTGTAACAGATAAAGTGCTCGGTGATTACGGAATTTCACCATTTCGTCGGGGCAGTGGTAACGAAGTTGATTCAGAACTTTTGCCTTCGATACTTGAGTCTGATGATGACACTCTGCATGTATCGTCTTACCATGAGAAGGTGCATGCTGTTTTTACCAATCCCTAGCACCGGAACTTCCCCTTTTTCCTTTGAGATAGCAAAGTCAGGAGTTTTCTTTGTTTCAACTTCAGTAACAGCTGAAATCCATAGATTTGATGTCATATTCTTCAAAACTACTAATTTACTTCTTTGATCTAATCCAACAATGGTAAATTAAAATTTTGCAGAAAGAAACGGGATTGGACTTGGATCTATTTGTGAAACTTCAAGAAGCTCATGTAGAACTCGAGAACTTGAGGGAGAAGGCTTATCATGAATCTTCCAGACGCCACAAAGCTGAAGAAGAATTGATTAAATATCATCGGAAGGTAATTTTTTTAGATAAAGTCGTCAGAAGGTAATTGTTGGCATTTTTGTCATGGCTTGCAAGATAGCACTGTTCTTTTGGAGCGATAACAAAACAAGTCCCTTGTAGTACTTATGAAGCATACTGATCTGATTGAACTTTCTGATATAGCCATATCATAAGTACAATATGTGATCCCTTTCTTCCTGAGAAGTGGGAGGAAATTAGTGCTAGTAAGGGTCAGGTTGTCCATTCTCCTGTTCTCTGAAGAAACAAGTGAACAAACAAAATGATGCTCACCTTCTGTTGCAGAGTAGAAAATACGAAGAAATGTACTTCAACGAGGTCCGTGTAAGGAAAGAAATAGAGCAAATGTTACAACAACAGATAGAAGAATTAAAACAAGAATTGGAACTTGATATACGACAGCAAGACAGCAGCATCCTGAGAGCAGATGGACAAACACAACAGCTAGGAGGACTGATAGATCAACTGAAAAGGCATAACTCGGCATTGGAACAACGAATTGCGAATGCTGACTCTACCGTGAAGGGCCTACAGGGTAAGCTGGCAATTGCCAGATACCAACTTGATGTTCAACAGGCAACATTCAAGGAGTTAAAGCAGGAGCGGGACGCCGCAGTTACAAAGCTGCAAGGACTTTCTGGCCAAACCAGTGACATGGCTCATGGAGCACATGGGGCAACATGCTGTGTGTTTACATCACTGGAGCTGGAACAAGCAACTGACAGCTTCAATGAGTTGCTTATGATAGGAGAAGGTGGATTTGGTCGTGTTTATAAAGGTTTCGTCCGCAGCACCATGGTGGCAGTGAAGATCCTACATCATGAAAACCTGCAAGGCCAGTCACAGCTCCAGCAGGAGGTACAATATATGTGTTAATATGGATGCATTTATCATATCTTACTTTGTATAAAAATATAATTAGATGTTACAATTGGAAATTCAGGTTGTTGTTCTCAGTAGAGTGAGGCACCCGAACCTCGTCGCCCTGATCGGCGTGTGCTCAGAAGCATCAGCCCTTGTCTACGAGTTCTGCGACAACGGAAGCCTCGAAGATCGCCTCATGTGCAAGGATGACAGTCCACCACTCAGCTGTCAAGTTCGCATCAGGATCATCAGTGAGATCTTCTCTGCCCTCGTCTTCCTCCATTCAGCCAAGCCACACCCTGTCGTCCACGGCGATCTGAAGCCTGACAACATTCTCCTGGATGCCAACCTTGTGAGCAAGCTGAGCGACTTTGGTATCTCACGGATCCTCACTTCGAGCACCAAGGCCAGCACTCTCCATTACACCACAAACCCCAGGGGAACTTTCCTGTACATGGACCCCGAATTCCTTACCACGGGGGAACTGACACCGCGGTCCGATGTCTACTCGTTCGGCATCATCATCCTCCAATTGCTGACGGGTAGGCCTCCATTGGCCATTGCAAGAGACGTCAAGAACGCGCTGGAGACCAACGACCTGCCGTTGGTGCTTGACAGGTCGGCTGGGGAGTGGCCGTTGGATCAGGCTAGGCAGCTTGCCGTTCTTGGGCTGCAGTGTGCTGAGCTGAGCAGGAAGGACCGTCCTAATTTCATGGATGAGGTCTGGAGAGAAAATGTTCAGAGGGTCATCAGTCTCTGATGATGCTAAAAATTGTAGTCAAGGCATGGCAGGAGCAAATGTGATTCAGGTTTTGTCTTCCACTTGCTCTACATTGAATTGTACATCAGTAGGAGTAGTAATGTTTTCAGAGGACACGCATTTCATTAAGATATTTAATTTGGTTTAGCTTAGTGATTCCTTGCAGTCAGAAAAATTTGTGAGAGCATGCATTGTCCTGTTGTGGGCGGTTTCAGAAGCATAAATGCTTCGGATTTCTGCACTTCTATAGTAAGCTAAGTAAACGAATAGCGAGCTCTATGTATTTTATTGGAAGGATTAATGCCTTTCATGTTGCACACTAATTGATTATTGTTCCTTCCAGTTAGTAGTAACAAACACAGGCTCTATGGTCTGTACCCAGTCTGCGCTTGTATGGCTACGTTCATTTTTTCAGTCAGCAATGTCCCTATGCTTACGTGTGCTTCTGAGCCAATAAAAGAGTCTGCACGGACGTTGAAGCTATGATTACTTCATTTGACATTCTTCTATTTTATATTTTATTTGTCTCTGTACAACCCAACCGTCGAGATCAAAGGTCCGTCTGAACAACTGTGTGACAGTTAGTGGATGGAATTTGAAGTTCTCATGTAGCAATTGAAGTGCATAGGTGGAAGAGCTGGATCAGTGGCATCATCGATCGTTGATGCAGTGGTTGTTCTGAATTAATTAATTGAAGTGTTTTTTTCTCTAAATATAAATATAATCTATCTTCCTATATATTGGCAATTAACTTTTATGCAAGTGTGATATGTACTCCTTTCGTCCGAAAATATAAGGTATATTTTGATTGATTAAGAGAAAATTTTGATTAATAATTATTTTATTAATATATGATTTATGTGATATAAAATTATAATCATAAATAAGTTTTTTTGAATATAAATTTAATTATATTAATTTTATATCATAAATTATATATTAATATAGTAATTGTTGGTCAAGATTAATAAAAAATGTCTTTTATTTTTAGACGGATAGAGCAGTATGTATGACAGGGATGTGTGTTTCATGCGAACTCTAATTTCGATGCAACATCCAGCCGTACGTGTACGTATTATGAAGCGACAATTTTCTCTAGACTTTCAGGTTAGGACGGGGCGAGATGGGCTAGAAATCTTTGCTGGCCGGAGATGGGCCGGCCGGTTATATTTTCTTGTCGCTCGTAACCGCAGCCCCTGAGGAGTCATTGCTGAGGAGACACTGAAGGAGGAAGCCATGAAATCGAGGTTCAAGGAGTGGATGATAGAGTACCGTCGCACGTACAAGGAGAAGGAGAAGGAGAAGGTGCGGCTCTATACTATGAGGTATTCAAGAAAGAGGATGTGCCCAGGTTGTCGATAAGCGATAACGCAAAGGGTGGAGCCACCTTCGGATCAGACCAATTCTGGGAATGAAGAAACCGAGCAAGAGTTCTACAGTACATAGTATGGTTGATTGCTCCATGGCATTCGTTGATGGCAATGATTAGAGTGGCAGTAGTTGTGAACTAATTAGTATTTGCTCTAGATAGCTAGAATGGATTCCCTCCTCTATATAATGGCAGCAACTTCATGCAAGTGTGCTATGGCCGGAAACTAGCTTGTGATGTTGTAAGTGGATGTACTAGTATTGCTAATGTGTTAATCTCAAAGAAGTGAAGTTGTATTAACTTAGTGAATCCCCTAAGCTTCATGAAGTCAAGGCATGAAAACCTGTGATTGATTTTATATGTTATTCTTGAGCAAATAGCTTCAGCTGCTGCACTGAATGACCTACTCATGACCGACTGTTTGGTATGTTAAAATTAATGAGGTCGAGCCAAACGGTTCTATAATTAATTCTAAATAAATCTCAAAGACCCACTTATAAATGACAAGAGCTAGTGGAATTTTAGTTCCATATTGCTAGTTGAAGTGGAGGGAGACCACCTTATAAGGGTTGGTACTCCACACCTCTCTAAAGCAATGTGAAAAGAGAAAGGGAACTACCACGCGCTCGCTTGCCTCGCCAGGCGGGGCGGGGCGTGGCATGGCGAAAGACGCGCGCACACGTCATGCGCGTGAATGGTCTGATGAACATTTCTCCGAGGAGGACAAATTCATTGGGATCTTCTTCAAGAAGTGTTGGGATATCATCAGAGCTGACCTCATGGGGGTAATCAATCACCTCTCAAACCTTAGAGGGGACTGCGCGCATCTCATCAATTATGCAAACATCGTTCTACTGACAAAAAAAGTTGATGCTAAAGGGGTCAAGGACTACGGGTCTATCAGCCTACTACATAGTGTTGCAAAAATCTTCTCTACAATGATGGCAAACCAGCTTGCTCCGCGTTTGGACTCCATGATGTCGAAGATACAAAGTGCTTTTGTGAAGAAGAGATGCATCCACGATAACTTCCTACACGTCCAAAACATGATAAAGGACCTGCACCAATCTCACACCCCAAGTTTGTTCCTTAAGCTCGACATCTCAAAAGCCTTCGACTTAGTTGGTTGGGCCTACCTACTTGAGGTCCTGCAGCAGTTCGGGTTTAGCCAGCACTAGCATGATTGGATTTGTAGGATGTTGGCCTCGTCTTCTTCCCAAGTTTTACTAAATGGCAGCCCAAGACCGGCTTTCAACCATGCAAGAGGACTTTAGCAGGCGATCATCTATCCCTGATGCTTTTCATCCTGGTCATTGACCCATTGCAACGCATCCTATAGCTGGCTACTGAAGCAAACCTCCTAAAGCCCCTCAAGAACAAACTGGCTCACTCTCGCATCTCCCTTTTCATGGATGATGCTGGCATCTTTGCAAACCCAAAAGCCGGTGAGCTGAGAGCACTACGCGAAATTCTTGCCATCTTTGGGAAGGCTAGCGGGCTTAAAACCAATTTGGCAAAAACGGAGGTCTTTTCGATCCACTGTGACGGCCTCCACATTGCCACCCTGCTTCAAGCCTTCCCAGTGACAGTAGCCACTTTCCCCGAGAAATATTTGGGCTTGCCTCTGCATTTCAGGCGTCTCCACAAAGTCGATTTCCAGCCTCTCACTGACAAGATTGAATCCAGACTAATGGGCTGGAAGGGCAAAAATCTCTCTCGGGCTGGCAGGGTCACGCTGGCTAAATCAGTGCTAACCTCCACTCCAACCTACCACCCAACTGTTCTTAGCATCCTGAAATGGGTCATGAACAGGGTAGACTGAATCTCCAGGAGATTCATTTGGAGGGGCGATGATTCCGTATTATCTTCTAGGGCCATTCTCTCATCAACTGGAAAACTGTTTGTCGGTCAAAACTGCTAGGGGGTCTAGGCATTAGGGATCTTGACCGCTTCGGGCGAGCTCTGCGGCTATGATGGCCATGGTTTCAATAGGTGGATCTGGGAAGGCCGTGGAATGGAACTCCTCTACCCTGCGACACCACAGACTGGAACCTCTTTCAAGCTTCGACAACTATCGCAGTGCACAATGGCGAGAGAACCCTTTTCTGGCATGACAACTGGATAGAAGGTACCCCTTATGACTGAGGGCGCCTGACTTATTTCAGATTGCCACCCGCAACAGAACTGTCCAGAAAGAGTTGGAAGAGGGCCTTTGGACAATGGGAGTGGCTCGTATCAACACCCTGAACCACTTTCTGCGGTTTGTGGATCTCTAGATCCTGCTTCATGATGTCAGCTTGGACCGCAACCACTCAGACTCCATTAGCTGGAACTGGGGGGCCTCGGGATCTTACTAGGCATCCTCTGCCTACAAAGCACAGTTCAATGGAAGTTTCACGAAATTCAGGACAACCAAAATTTGGAAAGCCAAGGCCGAACCGAAGTGCAAGCTCTTTTCTCGATTAGTCCTGCACGGACGCATTCTAACAGCTGACCGTCTCGCGGTGAGGAGCTGGCCGCATAACCCCTCTTGCCAACTCTGTCTTCTAGCTGTGGAGGATGTCTTCCACATATACAAAGATTGCCCTTTCACCATTGCGGTCTGGAACATGGTAAACGACTGGCTAGGCGAAACGGTAAACACTAGTCCATCGGCCTTTAGCACCATCAACCTTTGGTGGGAGGCTGTCGGCGGAATGGGGCCCAGGGTCCCCCGAACCGCCGGCGGAGGCCAATCAGAGGCCGCAGGGCGAGACACGTGGCGGCCGGGTCGGTGAGGACCCCGCCGCAGCAGTAAGCGGGCCCGGCGATCTAACCTAGGTGCTCGGGGGCTTTCCCCGAGCACCGCGTCCTGGCGAACAATCTAAAAAGGGGCCTTGGGCTCCTTAAGGTCCTGGGCTCAAGAATCGAGGAAGCGCTCGGGGCTCCTTCCCCGAGCGCCCGGCGTCCCGCGAAGCGTGGGGCCCAGGGGAGTGCTCGGTCGAGTCCCCAAGCGGACCCCCTGGTGCTTCCCCCATAAGGGGCCCCGAGCGACCCTCCGGCGAGTGCTCCCCCGAGTGCTCGGGATCGCCCTGGGACAGCCCGGGGCAGCTGGCGCCCCTCGGGAGCCGAAGGGGCCGCTCGGGATTGGACCCCTCGGGATCGGAGCGCTCGGGGGTCGTGGGGTCCCCCTATGGGGCCCTCCTCCGGGTGCTCCGCTGCAGTGTTTGGCTTCTCCCGCAAGCCTCAGCCCCGGCAGAGGCATTTAATGCCTGTCATTCGGGCATTAAATGCTAAGCCCTGTGCGGGCACGATGTCGGTCAGGCCGGGTCCCATCCGCGCAAGGCAAATCTCTTTTGGCCATAACCCCTGCCAAGGGATGGGTCCGTCTGACAGGGTTGTTGACCGACCAGGTGCACCGCCCCGCGCACCCGTGTCGCTGTCAACCTTTTTTGTCCACTTTGGGTCAAATCACCGCGCGTCCCGTGGCGCGGTCGGTCGCTGGCACCCGGGGCCTAGGAGCGGATGTTTCACCCGCTCGGTCAGAAGAAGCCCGGTAAGTCTCCTTTCGCGGGACCCACCGGGCATAAAGATGTCAGGGCCCCTGTCCGGAAGCATGGCGGGGTGGCGTCCGGCGCGAAAGGCGGCGCAGCACATTAAACGGAAAGGTGAGCGGCTTCTTGACGCCCACGACATCATCTGCAGCATCCCTTGGCCACTGTGGTGAACCCCCGGCTATATAAGGGGAGTTCCCAGGCCATGCAAAGGGTTGGAGCTTTTTGGGTTAGACTCTTTTGAGCTCTAGATATTTCATGCGAGTAGAGAAGCTAGTCTCTTGTAAGGAAGAACACCTCGGTAACCTCAATCGGATCAATACAAACACACCACCAAGAATAGGACGTAGGGTATTACACCTCCGGGTGGCCTGAACCTGGATAAATCGCTGTGTCTCCCGCATCAAACCCACCTTTTCCACGATCCGTCACCGGCTCACAAGAAGAACCCTATTACGCCCCCGGCCGAATCCCAAAGGGGGTCCAACCGGATCACCGCTAGAGGCGTCTCTACGCCGACAGAGGCTATTCTAAACCATGAATCAAAGGCGAGGCGGTGAACTAAAAGTGGGCACCTTATTTTCACCCTATAGAACGTCTGGAATGAATGTAACAGACGGATCTTTGATGCTAAGAAAACAACGTTCAGATATATGGCTTTTAGAGCCTTAGAAGACATCTACAGTATGATAGAGCAAACGACAATATCTCTGGTGTCGATCTTATTAGCTAGTAATCCGCATGTGGTCTTGTGAGGGATTTTTTGTTTCTTTGTCCTCTTAATAAAAAATAGACATGTAAAAGGCTTGAAAGGTTTTTCTCCTTAATAGGAAAAAAATTCACTCAGTTTTTACTCAGAATAATTAAACACTTGTAGTTCCTCACCTTAGGTGGTATTTTCCTCTGGATTGATACTGTTTTCTGCAGCAGAAAATTCCCAACAATCGTCCTAGCCTTGCTAATATACCGGCCCATCGGTGATAGGTCAGGGAAAACCACACATTTTCTAGCCTAACTTGCTCGATCACTTTATCAGAACCAGAAAGATGGCAAATCCAATTGAAGAAGTCTGCATATCCACGCTGAATCACACTACAGGGCCTTCACAGACTTTGTTCCGAAC
Organism: Stipa capillata; assembly: GCA_019208055.1. Lineage (NCBI taxonomy): Eukaryota > Viridiplantae > Streptophyta > Magnoliopsida > Poales > Poaceae > Stipa > Stipa capillata. Next base: position 494,745 of record JAGXJF010003351.1, read on the forward strand.
CCAACAAGAACTGACATTTCACCAGAAACGAGATTATTATAAACTACCGCGCATCGATGAACTAAACCTAACCATAGCTTGAACCAAGCTCGCGCGTAGTCCGTCAACAAAATGACCCTAAAAAAGTTGTGTATATAGGACCCTGTACTTGGTGCGATTAGTAGTTGCTGCGTCGGTGAGCATTTGGACGTACTCGATCGTGAATTAAAGCACCGAATAGTTGAGTAGCAGGTGCCAACCACCAAATCGAGTGTGAAGGTGGAATAGTATTAGTTAAGAATTCTGCAGATGACCATTATATAGTAGGAGGGAAATAATCCATTCATGCATCTTTATAACGTGAGAGTATGAACTGACCGTCCTGGAGTCGTCCTTAATATATGAAAGTTGCATACATGAGCAAAGATATGCTAACTGGACCGTGTTGGCCCATATTATTGCTGAATTAATTAGTGAGACATCCGATAGAGAGTGGATCGGAAAAGGATCAGCATGTACGTTTACATGGATTGTTGCATGTTGATTAAGATGCTTGCACAACGTTCCATTCTTACTGTTAAAGACTCGTCAACCGGTGATGACGATTTATTCATCTTTTAAGTCATGTCACATGTTGAATCTAGCATAAATGATTAGAATGAGAGCGGTATAGATGGTATACTCTAACAAAAATAGTGAGATAATTTTTTTTAACATGTAGTATATAATTTTAATCAGTAGCAACGTATGGATATTATACTAATAATATAAAAATTATATGCTCGTTGAATCTTTATAATATAATTAACTAGATAATTGGATCTATCTGTCGGGTGCACATTAGCTCTGAAGATGGCTTAATGAAAGAAAAAAAATACTCTTTGGCCAACGGTAAGGCAATAGGCCTTTGCTTTGCTTGTTCAGACTGATGGGCACTGTATATAAAGGGAGCTAGCCCCTCTGCTCGCGTCCATTTCCCTATCGATTTGTGTCTCTTAAACCATTACACTAGCTCTCGAAATTCGCTTCCACAGAGATACGTACGTAGTGTTCTTGTTTCTAAATTAAGTTTTGCATAACATTTTATTTCCAGGTGATTATGGACGATGCGATCGATTGTATGCCACCAGCATACAGCCATAGCACTAGTATGTACTCTTCTCCGTCTGATCGGCGGGTCCATCGCGAACGCGGAATGGTAGTCAGCACCTGGGTCGTGCGCGCGTCGCTATTAATATTACTGTATACTCGGACCACGGTGGCTTGACCTCCCGGCCCGCCGCCGCATTGGCTATCGCCACTCCTCCCCGTCCGCACGCCGCACAAATCTCTAGGGAAGCCCTTTGGTCGCAGGGAGCTAGGCGCTAGAGGAGGAAATGGAGCTCGGCCTCGCCACCTCCCGCGGCGCACTCCCCGCCGCACCGCCGCAACCCGCATCCCCGTCGCTTCAGGTAGCTGCTTCCGAACATCGCAATGCGTGGGAGGAGGACCTTTGGATTGTTGTTAATTTCGGATTAAGCTAAATGGCTCCATGGGATTGATAACAAGTGTTAATGCATTGTAATGCCATTAGAAAGGTATCCACTTTGGATATCTCGGTTAAGTAGTTTCTCTTTCTCTAGGACTGTGTATATGCTAGCTAGTTAATTTGATGCCTCCAATGTTGAAGGCAGTGAGTCAAACTGGCAGAAAAGGTTGCCGAGTAGGTTGGCACTAAGCCCAGTGAAACGGCATACAATAGATGCTGTTTCTTTGGTCCTTTTGTGCTCGAGTTCCCGGTACGAGGGAATCGATGATTCACTTGCTGTCATTTTCTTCCTTGAAATGGATATCTAGCTTTCTGTTGTATTTCCTATCAAAGTTCCAGAGTGAGTTCAGATATTTTTAATTTTCACCAGCCTTGTGATCTAATAAACAATATTTTCCTTACTTTTGCAGGTCCAGAATCACATTTATTCAATGCCGACTCTTCATCGCAAGGCTCATAGCACAATAGGATGTCAAGCTTCTTTAGCAACTAGCTACATGTATGCAAATATGAACTATATACTATATGGGTCACTGCTATTGTGTTTCAACTAAATTTATGAGCGATAAGTTCATTTATTAACCTTTTATTTCTGAGGGATGATTCTCCATTTTGTTCTGATGGTATAACTCTCGCCAGGGAAACATCTGAGATAGTTGATTTGGATTGGGAAAACCTTGGTTTCGCCCTTGTCCAGACTGACTTTATGTACATCACAAAATGTGGGCCAGATGGAAACTTTTCCAAAGGTGAAATGCTTCCATTTGGACCTATAGCACTAAACCCATCTGCTGGAGTCTTCAACTATGGACAGGTTAGTAAGAGGGTGGAAGGCCTTGTTTCATATCTCTGCTGGATTAGGAACTCGGAACAATGATAACCTGTGAAATATCTACTCTATGAAGGCCTAAAAGTATAGGATGTGCTTGAACATTGATAATTTTGGTATGTAGGGATTGTTTGAGGGCCTAAAAGCATATAGGAAATCTGACGGGTCCATCCTATTATTTCGTCCGGAGGAGAATGCCACGAGGATGAGAGATGGTTCGGATAGGATGTGCATGCCTGCACCAACTGTTGAGCAATTTGTGGATGCAGTAAAACTGTTGGTCTGAGTCTCGCATATATATTTGGCCCGACAAAGGCCCATACTTGTGTACATTATATGTACTTGTACCCATAGCAAATAATATACACACTGATTCTAGAAAATTCCCAAACCATCGACATGGTATCAGAGCCCTAGCTTCGGCCGGTGGTGAAGCAGTGGTGACGGACGGCGGCCGGCAGCACGAGCGCAGGAAAGGAGCTGCGCGCTAGTGGCAGCAGCAGGCGCGCGGGGAAGGAGCTGCGCAACGCGCTGCAGCGGAGGAGCGGAAGGCAGCAGCGCGAGCGGCGGCAAGCACAGCAAGGAGGAGAGAGAGAGGACGCCGGTGCCGTCGAGGTGGTGGACGGCCGGATCCCGCGCGTCCGCGGCAAACAGGTGGAGAAGCCAAGGAAGGGTTGGCTCTTGTTGGAGTCCTCAAAGGAGAGGAAAGGAAGAAGGGGCAGGAGCACGGCTCAAATCCCAGGTATTCCATCCCTTGTGGCTACTAGAAATTGAACCAATCTGCTAAGTAGGTGTTAGTGGTAGTGTTTGGAGTTGTTGAGGTCTGAAATTGGACAATGGGGGACAACCAAGCTTCTAGTATTCAGCATGTGCTCGAACAATTGGCACAACTAATCACTGCAAGGACCAGTGAGGTTTCATCCACAAGCCGTGCAATTGTTGCACACACGGATGCTGTCCAGAAGGTGGAATTAATGCCAAATGACATCAAACTAGAGGGAGTCAAGAATTATTTAAGTTGGTCTAGAAGGGCACTATTGATTCTGAAGACAAAGGGGTTGGAATGCTTTGTCCAAAAAGAATCAATAGAGCCGATGGCCAAGTCTAGTGCTGAGTGGAAGAATTGGAGTGCAGCTAATTCACTAGTGGTGGCATGGTTATTGAACTCTATGTCCCCTGCCATTGCTGCGACAGTAGAGACTATGTCAAATCCAGCAGAGATATGGCAAACCTTGTCAAAGCTTTATTCTGGAGCAGGGAATGTGATGCTAATGGTAGAGACACAAGAGAGGATTGATGATTTGAAGCAGGGGGAACGATCAGTGATGGAGTATGTTGCGGAGTTGCAACACTTGTGGACTGACTTAGATCACTATGATCCTCTTGAGTTGTCGCATGTTGATTGCATATCTATTGTTAAGAGGTGGATTGAACGTAGGCGAGTGATACAATTCCTTAAGGGCTTGAACTCAAAATTTGAGGGAAGGCATGCTACTATGTTTCACCAGCCTACTCTTCCCACTTTGGAGGAAGCTATAGCGGCAATTACACAAGAGGAGGTTAGATTGAAGGTGATGAAAAGCAATGCAACAACTCCATCTCGTCCTGCATTCATAGTGACTGAGAACATTGAGACCAGAGAGTGTTTCAACTGTGGTGAGAAGGGACACTTGAGTCGTAATTGTCGTGCTCCACGCAAGCTAGACCGTGGAAGAGGAAGAGGAAATTATCGAGGTGGACTAAGGGGAGGTAGAGGTCGTGGATATAGGAGTGATCCTAGAGCAAATGTCGCAGCCCAGGAAGAAGGACCCTCTGGCAAGGTGGAGATGTGCGCAACAGAGTTAGAAGAGTTGAGGAAATTGAAAAAGAAGATGGAGAGTGCTGATGATAAAGGCCAAGGGAACTCCATATTCAGGGATTTTGCTTATTTTGCTTATGCAAATGAAGGTAACTGTGCTCACACATCCACATTTTCCCAAATGTCACATCCAGATTGGATTCTAGATTCTAGGGCATCAAAGCATGTCGCTGGCACATCAAAAGAATTTGAGTCATATACCCACTATCCACCCACACGTAAAGAAACTATTCAAACTGCTGATGGCACCTCACAGCCCATTAAAGGCGTTGGCACAATACAATGCACGCCGTTTATTAAACTTTTATCGGTTTTGCATGTCCCTGCCTTTCCAGTCAACCTTATGTCAATAAGTGCTTTGGTTGATGATTTGGATTGTCGGGTAATAGTTGACCGGTATATATGTTTAATTCAGGAAAGGCGAACAGGGAAGAGGCTTGGGACTAGAACCAGGCGTAATGGGCTATGGTACATGGATCGTGAGGTGCCAAACAATGCAGTGTCTACCGTGTTAGCAGCAACCATAGGAGAGAAAGAAGCTATGGTGATGCTTCAACATTGTAGAATGGGGCATATGTCTTTTGACAAAATGAGCAATGTCTTTCCTGATGTAGTGTGTGGGGTGGATAAGAACAAGCTTGTGTGTGATGCTTGTGAGTTTGGAAAACACACAAAGACATCTTATGTGAGTAGGGGGATCAGGAGTATATCTCCTTTTGTGCTTGTTCATTCATATGTGTGGACATCTCCTGTTATCTCCATTAGTGGAATGAAATACTTTGTTACATTTATTGACTGTTACTCTCGTTTGACATGGGTGTACCTTATGAGGCATAAGGATGAGGTATTCAAATATTTTCAAGATTTTTATGCTTATGTGAAGAATCAGTTCAACACACAGGTGCAGATGATTAGAACAGATAATGGGACTGAGTACGTGAACAAGGAATTTGGTGCTTTCCTGTCAGCACAAGGTATATTGCATCAAACTTCTTGTCCGGATACACCCCCTCAGAATGGAGTGACAGAAAGAAAAAATTGACATATCTTGGAGGTTGCTCGGTCATTGATGTATACAATGAATGTGCCTAAATTCTTATGGAGTGAGGCTGTAATGACAGCTACGTACCTCATTAATCGCATGCCATCGAGAGTAATTGGGATAAAGACTCCATGTGAGATGTTGCTAGGTGAGAACAAGTTCGTGGTTCCACCCAAGATTTTTGGATGCACTTGTTTTGTCAGGGACCACAGAGCGTCGGTGGGGAAGCTTGATCCACGTGCAGTGAAGTGCATCTTTGTAGGATACTCTTCTAGGCAGAAGGGCTACAAGTGTTGGAGTCCCGGGGAGCGGCGTACATTTGTAAGTATGGATGTGACTTTCAGGGAGTCCGAGCCATTTTATGGAGAACCGACAGATTTAAGTTCTCTCTTTGACTTTGACTCTTCTAGCATGAGTGACCCTAGTCGAGAGGGGGAGAGTGAAGCATCAGGGACAAAGGAAGATGAACAACCAAGAGTTGTGGTTGGTTCGGTCCCATGTCCTATGAGCAAAGAAAGGTGGAGAAAACCGAACGAGGAGGAAAATTTAAGAGTATATGCAAGAAGACAGTTGCAACAGGAGCAACAAGGTGTCCCAGCAACAGGTGAGCCACAGGTGCATGGGGAATCACAGCTGCAGGGGGAGGCAACCGGTGAGACTCAAGTGCAGGGGGAGCAACAAGCTCCAGCAGTTGTTGAAGTTGCTGGCTCATCTGATGATGAGCCATCTGCCACACCAACTCCATCGAAGATAGGCGATCCAACGGACTTGCCTATTGCCTTGAGGAAAGGAACACGAGCTGGGGCTGGTAATCCTCCATTAAGATATGGTTTTGAGCATGACATAGCTAATTATGTATCATACACATCTTTGTCTCCAGCATACAAGGCATTTATTGCATCATTGCAATCTATGACAGTCCCAAGAGATTGGAAAGCAGCAAAGCAGGACCCAAAGTGGTATGAGGCAATGTTGGAGGAAATGAAGGCTCTTGCGAAAAATAAGACATGGGATCTTGTGCCTCTTCCAGCGGGAAAAAGGCTAGTTAGTTGCAAATGGGTGTATAACGTGAAGCAAAATCCAGAAGGGAAAGTGGAGAGATACAAGGCGAGGTTGGTGGCAAGGGGTTATAGTCAAACATATGGGATTGACTACGATGAGACATTTGCACCTGTTGCAAAGATGAGTACAGTAAGAACTTTAATTTCCTGTGTTGCTAATTTCGGTTGGCCATTGCATCAGCTGGATGTCAAAAATGCATTTTTACATGGGGATCTTCACGAGGAAGTTTATATGGAGATTTCACCTGGCTTTAATACGCCACTTACCAAAGGAAAGGTGTGCAAATTGAAAAAAATCTTTGTACGGCCTCAAGCAATCGCCAAGGGCATGGTTTGACAGATTTTGGCGAGCTATGTGTAGTATGGATTACAAACAGTGTAGTGGGGATCATACAGTGTTCTACCATCATTCCATGAGTCACATTACAATCCTCGCTGTTTGTGTGGACGATATTGTTATCACAGGAGATGATAATGTAGAGATAACTCGACTGAAGGAGAGGTTGAGCAAAGAATTTGAAGTTAAGGATCTGGGCCAACTCAAGTACTTCTTGGGCATTGAGATTGCCAGGTCTCCTAAGGGAATAGTTCTCTCTCAACGAAAGTATGTATTGGACCTTCTCAGTGATATAGGTATGCTTGGGTGTCGAGCTGCTTCGAGTCCTATTGAGCAAAATAACTAGTTGTGTGCTGAATCAGGAGACCCGGTTGATAGAGAGAACTATCAGCGGCTTGTTGGTTGACTCATATATTTGTGCCACACGAGACCTGACATATCCTACGCAGTGAGTGTGGTGAGCCGCTACATGCATGACCCAAAAAGTGGACATTTAGAGGCAGCACACCGTATTTTACGCTATCTAAAGGGATGTCCTGGAAGAGGTCTATTGTTCAAGAGCAATGGACACCTGGATGTAGAAGGCTACTGTGATGCTGACTGGGCTAGCTGTTTAGATGATAGAAGGTCAACATCAGGTTATTGCGTCTTAGTTGGGGGCAACTTGGTTTCATGGCATAGCAAGAAACAATCAGTGGTATCTCGGTCAACGGCTGAGGCAGAGTATAGGGCAATGTCAGTTTGCTTGAGTGAAATGCTATGGGTAAGAAACATTCTATCTGAATTGAAATTATTAAGGAAAGAACCACTGAAGCTTTGGTATGACAACAAGTCGGCGATCAACATTGCAAACAATCCGGTCCAGCATGACCGGACAAAGCACGTGGAGATAGATCATTTTTTTATCAAAGAACGGCTTGACGAGGGAACCTTGAAGTTAAGCCATGTAAACACCAGAGAATAAATAGTTGACTGTTTGACAAAAAGCTTAGGGGGTAAGGAGTGTTTTTCAGCTTGTAACAAGATGGGCATGATAGATATATATCGCCCATCTTGAGGGAGAGTGTTGGTCTGAGTCTCGCATATATATTTGGCCCGACAAGGGCCCATACTTGTGTACATTATATGTACTTGTACCCATAGCAAACAATATACACACTGATTCCAGAAAATTCCCAAACCACCGACAAAAACAAACTGTTTTGGCAAATAAAAGATGGGTAAGTAATTTTATATTTTATCGTGCTCATTTCATTAGGCTCTGTATTCACTAATACTTGTTATGTTCATGATCCCCTAACTTTTTATTTAATGTACTATATTTCTAGGTGCCTCCTACTGGTAAAGGTTCCTTGTATATTAGGCCACTGCTGATGGGAAGCGGGGCTGTTCTTGGTCTTGCACCTGCTCCTGAGTACACATTTATTATTTATGTCTCCCCTGTTGGGAATTATTTCAAGGTTTGTATTGAGATTTTAGCTTTAGCGTGCACCGATATAGCACCGATATTTAGGCATTCCTTGGAAATATGAAGAATCATGGACCTAGGGAAATCATCACAAGTAGTGTTCTTACCTTCTTAGTAATACTAGTAAGCGTGCACGTGCAACGCACGTCTCGACTGATATAAATTATAATCATAAAGCATTATAAATCATAATAGTCATAGTACAATTTCACCATTTAAAAGAAAACAATAGTAGTCAAACGCACGCAATACAGTCGTATTGCTCAATATATATCACATATGAGCTCATTTCTAAATTCGGGAGTTGTATCGACTCTAATATAATCCCAAAAAGTTTTGGAATTATCTTCTCAAACAAATATATTGGTTTGAAAATACTCAGACAATTATTTCTAGCCAGTGTTGAGATAAAGCTCACATAATGCGATATTTTTCTTAATCGATTTTAAGTAGAACGAGAGTAAACAACAGCATTTTCCAAACTTGATTGAGTCATTTCCACATAACATCGAAAAAACATAGTGTTCCCTAGTTTCTATAAACCTCACAAAGAAGCACCACATGTTAAATCTGAACTACACATAATATCCTGCTTAGCTATCACCGGCCTTTTGATTCAATGTCACAATTTATCTGTTTTCCAAACTTATCAGGACCTCATGCATGTTTCTAGACACTATGCACTAAAAAATTACTAAATGACAAATAACTTCTCGGATACTTACGAGGCTAGGCTCTCCCCTCCCATGACAGTAGCAGTAGTGCAGAGTGCTTAAGCTCTAAGCACAATGAGAGGTTTCATTAGTGAGCTATTTAGAAAAGCATATAGAGGAGAACAAAAGGTTCCTACCATCTTCTCGGATACAGAGGAGAACCTTCTCGGGTACATACGAGGCTAGGCTCTCCCCTCCCATGACAGCAGCAGTAGTGCAGAGTGCTTAAGCTCTAAGCACAATGAGAGGTTTCATTAGTGAGCTATTTAGAAAAGCATATAGAGGAGAACAAAAGGTTCCTACCATCTTCTCGGATACAGAGGAGAACCTTCTCGGGTACATGCTATAGTAGATTCAGATAAAGACCTCAGGGCCCAACTCTGCTCACTGCTCTCGTCATCCACAAAAGATGCATCAACACTTTCCTCGGTCTCGCTTTTCATATCTAAGTTATCCAATTGTTCAGTGCATGCATCAGTAGCATCTCTCTCCTCAATAATATCAACATTGCCAACTCCATTCTACCCATTAGATAGTTGATCAGAATGGAATGATCTCCAGCAATTTTCGGTTCATTCTCTTCCTGAAGTTCCAAACCATCGGTATTTGACTTCATTTCCTCCGGAACAACAGAAGGGCCATCCACTGAATTCAAACCATTTTTAGATAAACTTTTATCGTCATCAATTGATGGAGCAAGAGAACTTGTCTCAAAACTTTGTTCAGATCTCTTGAGGGCATCACGCCTAGCTTTCCTCCGTAAATATTTTCTGTGTGTGGTGCAGCTAACAGCAGGCAACCAACCTTCATTATTCTCGTCATCTTCCCAAGGAATACATGCATCTTTCTTTGAGGGCTGATGTTCTGTATCAGCTTGCATCTCAGAAATACTGTTGGTTCGAAGTATCCGAGAGTTAAGGTCTCCACCTGCTTCAGACATTTGATCCAATGCTTAGGTTAGGCACATTATAGCCCCAGCCCAGAAGTGGAGCCTCTTGCAAGTTTCTGACACTCACCACACGCAAAGGAGGTGGGTGCTCCCGCAAATGGCTAGTCCCATGGATCACAGCCTCCAACATGTAAGCTAGAGCAATAATCTTGATATCAACATCTGAAAGTGTTTGAAGGTCTCCTGATTCCCTGGCAAATTTGACAACTGCAGGAAATGATGACATGCAAGTTAGCCTCTCCTATCTTAGACCAGAAAAAAATTCATAGTAAAAGGCTAATATTCTATAGAAATAAATTCTTGGCTACCAAATGGCAACATACTGTAGTAGGAAAAACAAACAATACTATTATTCTAAACAATACTATTGTTCTATTCAGTTGGCCATGCCTTTAACATACCAGTCACGCTTACTCTAAGTAATAACGAAATGAATCAAACTATCAAGCCATATTATGCCTCCACAAATTTTAACCCATCATGCAGCTACTTCTTTTCCAAAACTTCAGTTCATATGGTGAATTAGAGTAACAGTATAGCAACACTGTGTTAAAAATGTGAACATCGCTGCTATTATTATTTTAGAAGTCATTGGAACACATAAATAAGCCAGCAATTCCGTAATGCATACTCTCCAGGTTTATTTTCTGACCAAAAAAATACCACTTCAATCACAAAGGAATAAAAAACCAGGTCAAAATCAGGCAAACAACATGATTAATATGTGGACTTTACTCCAGTAATATGCCGCAACAAAATAATCCTAGAAATTTGACGATCAAAAGCACGACGGCTAAAGACACGACCTTTCTTGAGAAACTCGGGAGCGGCCTCGACGGTCTCAACAGGGGTCCGCAGGAGTGCAAGGCGCCGCCGCGCGGTTGCGTCGCGCATCTCCTCGAGCACCTCCGGCACCGTCACCAGGCACCCGCCGCATGCCATCCTTAGCTCCCTGGCCCTGCAGAACACATCAATTATAGTTGTGTAGGTGATGGAGTTTGGCTGCAATCTCCTGTGCACCATCTCGCATTCTGAACTCTCCATAGAAGGCATGAACGACGGCATTGTACGAGGCGCACACAGGCACCGTCTCTGGCAGGACCCTCCTGGCCTCGTCCGCCTTGCCAAGCTTGCACAACAAGGAAATGATCGTTCCGTGGTTCACCTCGTCGGGGTGGCACCCCTTCCTGGCCATTTCGTTGAGCATCTTGCGCACGGCATCAATCCGGTCGTTCTGGCGCAGCGCCATGATGAGCCTCGGCGAAGTGGTGGCTCCAGCAGCTCCAATCTAATGCATAGGGACAACATAAACAATCTATGCAAAGCATAATAGAATTTCATGTACCAAAACGTAAAGCATGTCGACAGTGGAACCTTTACCAAATTGATGGGCCTTCAGTGCTTCAAGAATGACACATCTGGGAACATCAGCGAGAGAGATTCCACCACAGAAGATAATTATCCACATCACTTTCCTCATACTATGATGGAACAATCGCACTACCAGCAGCTTCTCCTTTTGATGAAGACTCGGCAGAAATATTGAGTCTGGGAGATCATAGCCAGCAGACTTGTCAGATGTCTCATTCTTTGCAGTTTCACCTACTTGCTTCTCAGGGTCCTTCCTTTCTTTCAAGCTTTCTGCAAACAAAGACTTGGAGGCAGGCACAAAAGGAGTGACATGTGGATTCAACTGAGCAAACCACTCCATCCTTCTTGATTCAGCAGACCTGCCAAATAAGCAAGGAAATATCAGTACAAATTTCTATGAGCACAACATTTGGAGGCTGTGACGGTGTCGGGGTCCATGAAGACCTGAAAATCAGCAGCAACTATCGATGAGGAAAACAATATCAAAATGCTGACTAAAAGTCTATAGTATAGGTATAAGAATCCTGCAAAAACCTGACCTATCAATATGCATCTCGAGAACTGGTGAGTAGTGAGCATGAAAAGATCATGTAGCACACCACAATCTCTTGCTATTAGTAGTCCATCTCATCCACCAATCTGACAAGCAGTAACATGCGATTCAGATGGTAGGATCAAAATGGCGTGTGAAGCTTATTGTAACGGTGAGTACAATAATTCTTACAACATCCTTCTTGGAGCTGATTCTTTGTGGGAAAACAAGCTCTGCAGTTGCTGAAGTGGTGACATTTTGCCGCTTGCCTTCTTCCGAGCCTGGAAATTTCCAAGTATCTGCATCGAAATCTCAATTAGTACTGACATGGTTGGTCAGCTTGGGCATCAATAAGTAGATCCTTCCCATAATTTAGCAACAGTAAATACCTTATTAGAAATGTTAGATGTGTGTGCAATTGATTGACAAATCATCAGGTGTCTCCATTCCCATCTACGCGAAACATAAATGACACCAAATTTGACACGATAATCTACTCAAAATCCAGAATTTTGCATAGGAAACTGGAAATTTATGGTATACCTCATCTGCCCAACGCAACACGACCTCCTTGACTTTGTTGATGGACAATGTCTTCCCTGTACCGGGGCACCAGCACGCATACATGGTCCCTGCCCTTTCCTGCTGGATGCACGCGTTGCAGGACTGAAACACGCGCCTTTGCTCCTCGTCCTGGCAAACCAAGCCGCACGAGGGAATGGTGGAGTTTTTTACCTGTCAATGAAATGGGAATTTAGAGACTTGCCTCGCGGGTTCCACTTGGGCTTCTCGGCGGCGACGATGTTGCCATAGAGCCGCTTCCGTGAGGATTTGGGCGATGCCGAGAGAGTTTTGGGTTGCGTATGGGAATAGCTGGGGCCATACAGGGACGGCGACAAGCTCGCGGTTGCGCATAGCTTTGGCAATTTCGGTACCGCACAACCTCCCGCTCCTTCCTCCCATCTCTTGTTACCCCTGAGACTCCAAGCCCTCCACCATGCGTTCTCCTCCCTCTCTATCTTCCGAGTCCTGGACCCCGCATGCTCCCGGCCACCGGAGTTGTGGCTAAACTGGCTCAAGCGGCCTCCTTGAGCCCATCCCCCTTTGTCTCCTCTCCTGTACTCACCTTCTCTTCGCCCTCATCCCATTCGCCCGGCGCAGGCGGTGCGGCGGCGATAGAGATAGAGCTCTGCCCCTTGCTCTCTTCTCGTGAGCTCCTCCTCTCTTTTCCCTCCTCCTTTTGTCCCTTACCGAACTGGCTATGAGTCCCTCCTCCTCTTCATCAACCCGGTGTTGGCAAGACGACCGTCGTGGAGGGCCTCGCACAGCGCATCGTGCGTGGGGACATGCCCAGCAACTTCGTCGACGTCTACCTCATCGCGCTCGACGTGGATGTGTGTCGTGGGGGGAGGTCGGCGGCGGCGGGCGAACCCTCGAAGAGGAGGGCGACGGCGGCGGCGGGATCAAAGGAGGGAGGATCAGGAGAGTGGCTATGCACGGGCGGGGGCGTGCGAGGGCGGCCGGTGGTGGGGGCTTGCAAGGGCGGCCAGTGGCCGGGGATTGCGAGGGCGGGTGACTGGGGCGTGCGAAGGCGGCCTTGCGAGAGCGGCTGGTGGCGGGGGCTTGCGAGAGCGGCCGGTGGGGGCATGCGAGGGCGGGCGGCAGCGGGGCGGGGGCCCACTTGGGCTTCTCGGCGGCGACGATGTTGCCATAGAGCCGCTTCCGTGAGGATTTGGGCGATGCCGAGAGAGTTTTGGGTTGCGTATGGGAATAGCTGGGGCCATACAGGGACGGCGACAAGCTCGCGGTTGCGCATAGCTTTGGCAATTTCGGTACCGCACAACCTCCCGCTCCTTCCTCCCATCTCTTGTTACCCCTGAGACTCCAAGCCCTCCACCATGCGTTCTCCTCCCTCTCTATCTTCCGAGTCCTGGACCCCGCATGCTCCCGGCCACCGGAGTTGTGGCTAAACTGGCTCAAGCGGCCTCCTTGAGCCCATCCCCCTTTGTCTCCTCTCCTGTACTCACCTTCTCTTCGCCCTCATCCCATTCGCCCGGCGCAGGCGGTGCGGCGGCGATAGAGATAGAGCTCTGCCCCTTGCTCTCTTCTCGTGAGCTCCTCCTCTCTTTTCCCTCCTCCTTTTGTCCCTTACCGAACTGGCTATGAGTCCCTCCTCCTCTTCATCAACCCGGTGTTGGCAAGACGACCGTCGTGGAGGGCCTCGCACAGCGCATCGTGCGTGGGGACATGCCCAGCAACTTCGTCGACGTCTACCTCATCGCGCTCGACGTGGATGTGTGTCGTGGGGGGAGGTCGGCGGCGGCGGGCGAACCCTCGAAGAGGAGGGCGACGGCGGCGGCGGGATCAAAGGAGGGAGGATCAGGAGAGTGGCTATGCACGGGCGGGGGCGTGCGAGGGCGGCCGGTGGTGGGGGCTTGCAAGGGCGGCCAGTGGCCGGGGATTGCGAGGGCGGGTGACTGGGGCGTGCGAGAGCGGCCTTGCGAGAGCGGCTGGTGGCGGGGGCTTGCGAGAGCGGCCGGTGGGGGCATGCGAGGGCGGGCGGCAGCGGGGCGGGGGCAGGGCGAGCGGCGACGAAGGCAGGGGCGGGCGCGGCGCAGCGAGGGGGGCAGGGGCGGGCGCGGTGACGACGGGGGCCCGCGCCGCGCGTAGGAGGAGGCGGCGGCGGCGGAGAAGATAGGGTAGGGTTTGGAGCTCGCGGGGGAGATAGTATCTTAGCAGACCATCAATTGAGTATTAGCCATTGGATTGGCAGACCATCAAATTAATATTAACCATTAGATATTTCCAATCAGATGGATCAGAGAGATTTGGGTACAATTTATGGGGTGGAGCTAGAAAAGAAAAACTCCCCCTTTTATAAGGTAGTATAGATAGGATAGCTGAATGGTAATTATGCCACAACCATATTGCTTAAGTATAAGCTCATCCTCTGTGATGCATCTATAGTAGTTTTCCTTTTGCAAAATAAGGCCAGCCTAGATGTTAATTAAGTTAATTTCAAAAAAAGATGTTGATTAACTTTGTTAACTTTGTTCTACAGGAAGGTTTAGCTCCTATTAATTTGATTATTGTTAAGATAACTTTCACCGTGCTGCTCCTGGTGGAACTGGAGGCGCGAAAACCATTGGAAACTATGCCTCGGTAACTTTTTGCATCAGCATCTGTGAAAGCTATATTTTTCATAGATTAGGCCTGCAACTTCTGTGGGCATTATTCTCTTAGTTATATTTGTAACTATGTATTCTCTACCTTCATTTGCTTAATGCTGCAATTGATAAAATGTACAAATACTGTAAAAGAGGGAAATATTTTTGAAAAAGGAATGATGGAACTTACAACAATATAACATTGTACTTTCTCTTAGTGGTTGACTGGAATTTGTTTCAATACTAATTATCTCAAAAAATTAAAATTGACACCATTTTGTTCTATCATTTAAGATTGCTAGATTTTGTATATTTATACAAAATTCTATTTCCTATGGCGCTAAATGCTCATCTCACTCATTGCTTTGTACTTTCTCGTTGTGACTTGTAACAAAGGGACATTGTTGCCTTGTTGGTAAATTTATCCTTAAATTGAAGTCAAAGAGTATGATGAGTCATTAACTGTAGCATTAACATAATGTGCTAGTGCCCACATTGTTTTGACTTTTGAATCTGAAAATTCGTTTACTTAATTATCATTCTTGTCATCACCATGTAGGTACTGAAAGCACAGAGGATTGCAAAGGAGAAGGGATATTCTGATGTCCTCTATTTGGATGCCATTCACAACAAATATCAGGAAGAAGTTTCTTCATGCAATATTTTTGTTGTGAAATTATGATCCTCCACATAGCAGTTCTTGTTATTTCCAGAAATCTTTTTCAGTATCTGCAGTTAGAAGTAGTTTTTAGTTATTGAAGCCTATGAGGGTGATACACCACACTATTTGGTCAGCATCCTAGTTATCTACAACTTGCCCCCTCTTAAATAAAGCGAGTTAAATAAGAATGATAACCTTTAAGATGGAATTTCAGGATTTGTCATCCTCTTGCGACCCATCATTTTCTGAGGTTCCCAAGCAGTGAAGTGGCATGAATATACCTTTAAGATGTAAAACTAGATAGGTTCTTCTAGTTTGTTTCTCATCTTAGTTGCATAAAACATTGCACATTGTTTCCCTGGAGGATGACATCTTTAGTAGTATATTGTCTGTTTTTCTTGAGTTTTATTTCACCAAGTTAAGGACTGCAATGATATTATTTATATTTGTTATGATTCTTTTGTACCAGGGCAATGCTATTTCTACTCCAGCAGTAGAAGGAACAATACTGCCTGGTATAACAAGGAAAAGTATCATCGAAGTTGCTCAGAGCAAAGGCTTCAAGGTAAATTGCTCATCATTCTCATGGGTTCCAACGTTCAAGGAACAGAGGAAGAAATGACTGCCTAAAACTGCACATTTAGCCAGGAATTTAGGTTGGTCGTGTTTATAGCTACTGCACCTTCAACACTTGAATTCTGTAACTAATCGCCATGTTTAGCACTAGCAGGATCCGTGAAGCAGGCTAAACTTCAATAATTTCGTCAACTAGATCCTATTTTCTCTGTTGCATCTGCTCAGCCTTGAAAGGCTTTAAAATCGGAATCTCTGTTCTCTAAACAGTTAGCAGTTGATAAAAATATTGTACGCTGCTTCTAAACTTCTTGGTTTCTTGTAAGGTTGAGGAGCGCCATGTGTCAGTGGATGAATTGCTTGAAGCTGATGAAGTTTTCTGCACGGGGACAGGTGTTGTAGTTTCACCTGTGGGGAGCATTACATATCATGGGAAAAGGTGAAACTTCTGCGTTGGCTTTGGCTTGGAAATTTAGAAGCTTCCAACTTATTTCTTGAAAGCACATATCACTACAGTTTCTTGAAAAGACATTCCTTTTTCTAGAAATAGCACCAAGAATATGCTTCGAGCCTACCACTTGAATAAGACATGATAAGCAAAACCTACTATGATTTCCTTCTTTGTGATTTATTTTTTATGTCCTTGTTCTTTTCCCTTGGGAATGCTGCTACCTCAATTTTACATGCCATCGTCTCTTCTATAAATGTTAGCTGCTTCATTTTATTTCTGGAACACTTTACTCTGTGTCATTTACCAGCCAATGGGACTATTACCTTTTTCCCTGTTTGTAGTAAAAACCAAATGCAGTGTGTGAGATGGAATTTAGTATTAGTGCAGGTAGTTATTAACTATATAGCTATAGTTCCTTTTAGACTGATTATTGTTGTCTTATTTCATTAGCTATGGTAATCGCAGATATTCCAGTTTGATGCTATGTAGTTAGGTGATGCTTGAAAGGAAATAGCAATCAAGTTTCACCACTGCACCCAAACTTAAGAAAACATCTGATGTGCCCGGTTGCATTGTTGATTTGTACAGTGTTAAATTTTGGTTCTTTAGAGAGTGATGGATAACCATATTATTAGATCTCAGATCCCATGGTTCTGCTTTACAGGGTAGAATACGGCAATCAAGGAGTTGGCGTCGTGTCACAGCAGCTATATACTTCACTTACAAGCCTCCAGATGGGTCATGCAGAGGATTGCATGGGTTGGACCGTGCAACTCAATGACAATTAGTAGCGGATCAATGATCTTGACATCACATATTTCCAGAATATTACTAGGATCGTTTCTAGTTAGTGTTACAGCAATTCTTCAACTGGGGAGGCTCCCTGTTGTATATTGTGGACGCGTCTCGTATACACGATTCGAATAATGTGTAATTGTTTTGTTTATGGTCAGAACAAGGTAACATGCTCAATATATTGCGCGCTTAGCGAGTCCTAGAGTCTGTTGTTTCAGAATAATAAACAATGCAGGGTTGTATCAAATGGTGTATAGAACAAGTTTATTTCGTGTTGTAGCTTGATGATGTGTGTTCAGGTATAACAGCATTCCTGCTTTATTAGTTTCTGGTTTCAAATCCATCGTTTCACTGGACTGTGGGGCCGCGACTGGAGCGAGTAGCACGACGAGTGGAGAGTAGTCGCTTTATTTTTCCGTGGTTTTTGGCCCCGTCTACTCAAAACGGGCAATTTGTACATACTAGTAATTGGTACATGCTACACATGTTTGAGTACTGTTCATGTACTGTTTCATAAGTACTATAGACATCATTGTTTATGGCTGTTGTTCACTGTTCATGGTCACCATAGATGGTACTGTAGATGATACTATAGCATACTGTAGATGGTACTTGTAACGGACTCCGAAATCAGATATGATTAGGGGAACGGATCGTCGCCAAGGACCGAAGGACCAGTCGACCTGGTGGCACGGTACCTGCGCCGTACTCACCGAGGCGGAGTGATCCGACACCTGCCCAACGCAAGCCGGCCGG
This sequence comes from Stipa capillata, assembly GCA_019208055.1. Classification (NCBI taxonomy): domain Eukaryota; kingdom Viridiplantae; phylum Streptophyta; class Magnoliopsida; order Poales; family Poaceae; genus Stipa; species Stipa capillata. The sequence continues at coordinate 512,815 of JAGXJF010003351.1, forward strand.
AAGCGACAAAACTTCCCAAAGCCATATAAGATTTCAAAATCCTGTGAAGACTTAGAACCATTCTCAAATCCACTAGGCAGAATAGAAGCGGAGGAGCCCGGTGAGTCCACCCTCACCCTAACCTAGCCCGAAAGCTAGTGGGTCACCCGAAGGCCCGGTGGAATACACCCACACCCTGCCTGGCCGGCATCGCATCTCAGCCAGCGGGTCACTCAACCGACAGCTACTCGACTCAGTGAAAGAAAGAACCGCTGTAATTCTTCACGACATACCCAAGTACTTCATCACATACACGCATTGTACCTAGGCAGCTTTAGAAACAACTCGAATACCATCACAAAACTCTACATAAGAGGATTTAAAAGCATATAAGTTATCCATACTAAGGAAACATCCTAACTTCATTATTACATGACCTAAGGGTCATTTCAGCACACTTAAACTTCAAAAACAGCAGCGGAACTCCAATATAAACGTGGGAACTTCAAGTTTAGTTCAGGTTTAAAATTTCTTTTTGCATCTGTCTCAGCCAGGAATAAGACTTAAATCTCTTCATTAGCTACATAGGAGTGGGGATGGATAAGTGCGTATATACATACATGCTGATTAATCAATAGATTCACAGATTGCTGTTTAGCGACTCCTTTTCATTATCTCAATTGAAATGATTCATAAACAATAGGGATTAACTAATAAAGTTACTTGATTCCTTAGTCGAATAACTAATAGGGTTGTTATACTTAAACTCAATAAGGGATGCAATACTTGCTCAAAATTTTCAAATGGAATCTTTAGGATTAATATTTGATCTTGGTTCAGCTGACATACACTTGTGCTCATACCACTACTACTTTGTTGCCAACACATACACTAGAGCTGAATTTATCAAATGTTAGCACGGCCATTTGTACTAGTAAAGAAGTGATCAATTCTTCTAATCGAGATGGTTACACTGGCCTCAACCGAATTCTTTGCTTTAGGATTTAGTTTAAACCACAATGTCTGCTAATCGAATGACTCTTTCAAATGCTAATTGGGATGCAAGGACAGGGTTATCCGGTATAATCTTTGCCCCTATAGTTATTTCAATTTGGCACTGAATATTGGGGCACAACCAGATTAGGAAGTAAGTAAACCTACCTATACATATATGCTGTTACTAACTCAATTATACATATCATACGGCAAGAACTGAACCTAATTCCATTGCCCATTTCATTAGTTAGTAACTAGTTGGTTAATGGCTTCCTTAAACTGAAGTGTTTGAAAGTTTTCAGTTAAACAGAGACTGGCCCTCAACTCATCAGCAAGCTGCTTGCCATTAACCAAGGGAAACTACCCGAAATCACCTATATCCTCTTGCTGGATAGATAATGATCCTAAATCATATTCATTTCCTTGCAACATTGTTTGAAGTTTTCAGTTAATTAGGTACACCAATCCTTAAGAGGACCAAGACTTGCTATCTACATTATGTGCAGAGGAGTAACTCAATTGAATCAATTTGATGTATAAGTTAATTGCTTGATCCCTGGATACACTAGTTGAGATGGTTGTAGAGGTTTACCGAAAACATGGACGCATAATGCTATTGAACATTGCTCCCTAATAACCAGTTTTCTTTTCCATTCCGAATACCTTAAACACTAATGCACTCAGTTATCAATTAGTTGGTTATAAGACTCAATAACCGAAGAGGGAAAGAGGTCCCAAACGAGATGCTGAGATTATCAGAGCTACCAACCAAAATGCATGCTAACTAAGCATCTTAGCAGGGGTTTCACTGGAGGCTTTGTGCCATTACTCAACAAATTTTCTTGAGGGAGATTGGTTAGTCGAGCTGCCAAATTAGAGTCCTCAAAGACAAGGTACAAGGGAGAGAACTTCCAGCCGGGAGGGGCTCACCTATAGGAAAGAAGCTAGGGCTACTCCGGTGAACTTGGGGATGAACTCGCAGACCGATGCAACAAGAACCACCGACGAACTCGGCCCTTGCCGGAGGCTTGAAGCGGGTACCGTGGCGACGAACGACCGGCGCGTTGGGTGTAGCTTCCGGCGGTTACCTGGGAAGACCACGGCAATGGAGTGAGAGGGGGAAAGAGCCCGGCGCTTGGAAAAAAGGTGCTGAGACTTGACGCCGGTCTACTCGTCGGAGATAGCTGAAAACGACAATGACCCGGCAATCGACGGAGGGCGGAGCAACCGGCGATGAGCCCGGGAGGCAGAAACCGGCGGGAAACAAGATAGAGCAGCTTTGGAACGTCCGAGGAGAATACTCGGTTTGCATGGGGAGAAAGAGGAAATGGATTGCCGGTGGACGCGTGGCTACCAAACGTGGCATGATTTCTGCATTCGGACCCCACAAGCCAGAGATGGAGCGGCGCACAGGAGCAAGCGCCGGCGGTGAACTTCCCTGGGAGAAATCGGCAAGCACAAGGAGGGAAGAAAGAATGGGCCGAGCGGCCCAATGCCAGGAGAAACTTCCTTTTCTTTTCTTCCTTTACATCTTGGTTCATTTCTCGTATTTTCAGTTGATTTGTAAGCTCAAATGGTAGAGGAGCAATAATTCAAAAGCTTGAAATATTTGATTAAGCTCTATCAGATGCATGGCTCCCATAGGTTCTTAACAAATAAAGATTTACTTGCCCTCTTATTTTCAATTCTTGTGTTTTATTCTTTGAGTTTTCAAATGGTTTGCAATTCCAAATGCTAGAGAAACGATAATTCGAAAGATTTAAAATGTTTGTATAAGCTCCATCAGCTATATTGTTCCTCTAGATTCATATCAAGTAAGGTTTAGTTGCTTTTGGCTATAGCTTGATCTTGGGGCGATGAAGTTAACGACACTGTTAGAGTTTAAGGAATGCAAATTAAGGAAATCTGTAGTTTATGTATAATCACTAAATTAGGTCGAATGTGAATCAAAATTGTTAGAAACCCTTGGTTCTTGCTCTCCTAAGGTTAATTGAACTCAACCCTAACGCAACGTTTTAACATTACATTTTAGGGTTTTGATTTGAAATGCAAATGCCTAGATGTATGCAGGAGATGAAAATTGGTTTTTATAAACTGATCAAAGATTAACTTCAAACGGATCTAGTTATTTACAGCTGGATCTTTACAGTACTGTAGCCGCGAATCCTAGCTATTGCAGCCGTCCAATTGACATTAATCAACGGTCCAGATTGCTTGTTGGTCTAGTGATTCAAAAGTTTAAATTTGGTACACTATAATAGTAGAGAAACTGTTTCTTCCCTCAAAAAAGAAAAAAATGTGTGTTGGGCCTCGCGAGTTTGGCCTGTCCATACTGAAAATTTTGGGCATGATTTTGAGCATATGCTTGCAGAAGATCACAGAAACTTGCTGGGGAGCTTCGGCCATGATTTTGAGCTGCTCGTACGACTTAACGAGAAATATGAAAAACACATTACGAGGGGCAGGATGGATACCCACAGGACTGCCTTCCCGGCGGCATGCTGTCCCTCTGGTTCGGCTGACACCCACAAGCGGACCAACGCCTCGAGAAAGCCCCAAGATCACAGTAGAAGGGCGCCTTGGCATGGTGGAGAAATGAAGTACCTCCGGGCGCCTTGACTCGAAGAAGATGATGCAGAGCGAAGACGCCACTGCACGAGATCAGAGCCCCCGGCAGATTGCTTGCGTCGGAAATCAAGCCCACGCTGTGATCGATGTTGGCGAGGAAATCCCTTCGCACACATTATATATGGCCTTGACAATGTTACTGTAAAAAATATTGCCCCTGACAATGTTTGTCCATCTCGTGTGTACATATATTTGCATGTGCATGAGCAATCTCGCTGCAGATACTCATGCAATCATGTTCTCCTGCAGCGCCAAATTCAGAAAATGTTCGTCCCCGCCGTGTCTCTCCACTACGAGGTGTTCCTGCTCCCTGAGCTGCCTCGGGAGCCCGAGCCCCCTGAACCCGCCGAGCCACCGCCGCCGTTCAACCTGGGCCGGCTCTGCGGCTGATGGAATGGCCGCCGTGGCTGTACTTGGCGCAGGTGTTCTCGTCCGCGACCTGCCGGTGGGGGAGAGGGCGTTCGTCCGGGAAGGCGGCGCCGCAGGAACCGTGGCCGACATGTGGTCGGATCCACCGTCACCCAACTTCGGAATGCCGGTGCCTTATTGCGGGCCGCGCCGCCGCTACGCCGTCTACTGGCGGCGATCTCTCTACGTCGATTGCCGCGGTGGTTTCATCACATGGTACGTCATACATACATGAACTAATGCAACATTACACTGCTAGCCACTGATCTCAATCACTAGCTCTTAATTAGTGATCATTTGTTTGTTAAACCAAAAGTGAGTTGATCTCATCTCAAAAAAATTGAGTTCATCTACTGCAGGTTGTAGCTGCTGACGGGAAAGTATTTGGTAATCAAAACCCCAAAAATTGCTAAACTGACCGAGCACAGGAGGGCAGCGCCCACGCCGTTTCTGGGCAAGTCCCAGAAGGGGGTTTACTTCACCATAATTGACTGCCTAAAGCTCCGGGTATGGGCACTGAACGAAGAATCAACGGCATCCCATGGAACGCCGCCGCCGCCGCCGGTGTGGGAGATGGTGCATCACGCCGATCTCGAGCCCTCCATTAGGCAAAAACGAGTATCACTCCTCTCGCGTGAACGTTGTCTAGGGATGGGAAAATCTTGGGTCCTAGATGATCGCTTGAGAGCTGCGCCGTCGACGGGACAGCGATAGTGCGAATGGGACTCCGATGATGACGATGGCGGCGCCGATGTTGTGGAAGGAGAGATTGGCGTAGACACGTACATGGGTTGGTTGGACTTTCTGTGACAAGGAGATTGTCCTCTTGGGCCACGGGTATGATCATCGCGCCTACGCTACTACCTAGCCACCTCCAAGATTGAGTATCTGCGTGATCTTTCGCCTGTGTTATGGTATCATTGTTTTCCTGCTCACGTGCAGGAGGCGTATGTGTACACTCCCTGCAGAATCGACCTGCTTCCTGATCAGAATGGTACTTCTTTGATTTGAGTAGTTGGATATCGTAAGCTAGCTATGTAGGTTACAGCCTTCTAGAGTATTATTAAGAACTGAATGGAGATAGCATTGGTGCTTAAAAGTCAACACAAAAGATCAATTGATTACACCTCCTTTGGCTCCTAGGCATTGATGGTGGAATTGCAGAATTGGAACTCAATTCCATGTCTCTGGGCATTTGGCTGTCACCGGAATTGAAATTGATAATTCTAACCCTAATTTCACCGAGCGGGTGCACCGCTAAGTCCAATTCCCTGCTGGAACACGTCATTTCAACAGAATCGCGCAGCCTCTCCCACCCGGACTCACTCGCGCTCGCACACCGGCGATGGCGCGCTCCTTGCTCACCGCCGGCGGAACTCCTCACCTGAGTTGACATCTCCTCCCCAGGTAAGGCCTCCTCCCTTCCTCTACTGTCCTCTGCTTCTCCTCTCCCTTTCACTGCCTAACCCCTACCTCCGCCGTAGATCGCCTCTGACGGATCCGCCAGATCTGGCTGCGTCCGTCGCCCCCGTCCCTCCTCACCCCCGGGATATCCGCTGCCGCGCCATCCGTCCGTCCGTGCCTCTCAAAGCCGCCTCCGCATACTCGTCGCCATGTCCGCCTCCACCCCCCACGAGGTAGCCCCCCCTCCCTCCTCGTCGATCTGCTTCCGCTCTGACTGACCCACTGCCTATAGCTAAATATTTATGCTTATGCTTGTTTTTATGTTTATGCTTATCCCCGTTTGTATATCATATATTCTCATGATTTATTTCACGAGTTTCACATATGCTAGTGTTATTTTGGTTTTCTTCGGCTTGAGCTAAATGTTGTAGGCTGGATGTATTGCATTAACATGGAAATTTCAATGTTTGGCCATGAACGTTTTCATATGTCGAATTGATAAAAGAAACTTGTATCCTACCTCTAAGTTTTCTTTTACAACGCACTCCAATTCTCATTGGTGCTCTAGTTGTTGTGGAAGTTAGAACAGGATGCAGTAGCAGCACTCCCTCCCTCCCTCCCTCTCTCTCTCTCTCTCTCTAATGTTTGCTTTGATCTACTATTTCATTTTTTAATTAGTAGTATTGAGTTTTTTTCCCCAGAATTTCAGATGCATGATTGATGTTAAAATACACAACACAGTTACTTTTCCCCAGAATTTTGACAGATGCATCTAGTTCTTTTTCCCTAGTTGATTATTCTCTCTCAATGGTACCCTTTGGAAGAACTTATGTGCCACAACCCAAATCAAAGAGGCTGGGCTTGAGTTTGTTAGGCTACTAAAGGCACAAGTTTTGCTATTTCAGAGCATTTAGTGGCATTATAACCAAAGGACCATAACAGTCATGAACAGTGCATGTTGGCTGCAGTACTGCTTGTCTTTTTTAGTTTTTGCTCTCCATAACATGGGTGATTTGAATATAAAGTTTTTGCTTGCTGGTATACCTTGATTACTATTCATCTTGTAAATTTTGTATAGGACAACAAAGAAGCCAGTTGCTATAGGTACAAGGTTGTAAAGTTTTGGGATTCCATTAGTCTCGTGTACTCAAAGGACCATGCTACCAGAGAAGGAGCTAGGACTACGGCTGAAAGTGCAGCGGAGATGGCTGCGGAGGATGTCAGTAATTCTGCAACAACTTCATCAGCTCAAACGGGTGAAGAGCATAAAAAGAAGAGATATAGATCAGATGATTCAATTGCTTCTATGCTTGGAGAAAAATTGGACAACTTCACCGTCGCTTTCCTTCAAGATGAAGCTGCTCAAGCTTCAAAACTTACCCCTCCTGAAGAGATACTAACAGCTATTAATCAAATCCCTGGGTTAGAAGAGAATGACCTATTGGCAGTTTATGATATTTTGGTTTCTGATGATCGTAAGTTCAAGTCTTAAATGGCGTTGCCAGAAAATCTAAAGAAGAGATGGGTGCTAAAGCAAGTCAAACCATGAACATTATGTCTTGTGCTACTGAGTGAACTTTCATACTAACATTATGTAATGGTAGTGATTTAAATTGGTATAACTAGTGTCTTGTATTGTCAGATATATGTTTCCATGCTCAGATTTTTAAAATTCCGAAAAACTGCATTTCAATTCTAGTAAACAGCCAAACAAGGTCTGGATTTCATTCCTATTCACAATTCCAAATGGCAGCCAAACATAAAAATTGGAGGTGGAATCCAATTTCTACCAATTTCAATTCTATTTGAAATGGTATTTGAATTCAAATGAATTCATCAAATTGAATTCCTGGGAGCCAAACGAGGTGTTAGGGAAAATGTGATGCCCAACAACTAGTGTTTTATGTGGTAACAATCTTCATTTATGCAACATGGCTAGGTAAAGTGGCAAAGTACTATGAACTCCATATGAAATTGCATAAGAAATTATCATCCACAGGAGGAGGAACTCAGGAAAAGAAGATGAAACAAGGAACTATACCTTTGAAAAGGTGGCTTGCTCAAACTCAGCTTTCTCACTGTTAAATCTTTTGCTTTGTCGCAAGCACTTCTCAGATTTTTGTTTCAAGTTGTCAAAGGTTTGTCTTTTCTTACTAAACAATATCTTGCTGCATAATGAAAGTTAACATATTGATAAATTGGAACACAACTAAGAGATGTACTAAGTGATGCAGTAGTTGGGTGGAAGGCTGCTCCCAATTTACCTAGCAGACACGAAAATTACCATCTTCCAACATCCTTTCAAGTTTACACAGGGCAGATTACTGCTAGACGAGTGCAAACAAAGCCCGAAGAAATCGATTTTTCCTGCAGTTTAGTGTCTCTTCCCATTTTCTAGGCCCTGTTTGTTTGGGCTTAACTTCAGCTTTCCTCCAACAAAAACCCGAGCTCAATCAAACAAGTGAATATAGTATACAACATAGAACATATTTTAATTTTAATTCGTTTTAATTGAAATCTATACAAATATATTGTGAAACTCTTGCTTTTGTAAATTTTGCCTATCGTCAACAATGTTGTGATAGCCAGATGGAACCAGTTGTTTTTACATATACATGTACATGCTGACATTAGTTTACAAAATAAATTTACACTGTTACACCCTTTTTACATTTTAGAGCACAGGGAACATCACATATTCACATCATACAGAAGCACACCTCCCAACAGAGACATCGAGTGTTAGGTTGGTAAAACTGCAGAAATCGTATGGAACCAAAAGAAAAGCTTCTGCAGGGTGCAGACCTCCCCACTCCTTTGTATTTGTGACAGAAGCCTTCAGTTGCAGGCAGTTTTCAGGGTTTCCCCTACTAGCTGTTTTAATTTCGTAGGAGAACTTCCAATTCAAATTGCCATTCCTAAGGCAAACCACTGTAAATGCATGCCCGAAGGGCATCATGTTCTTGTTTAGGAGCAGGAAGAGGTGATCATCCTCTCCAAGAAGAACTAGAAAAGGCACAGACACCTCCAAATTTACTTCAAAGGACTGACCATAGATGAAATGCAAGCCATCAGCACTATGGTTGACAAGGAAGTGACCTGACCAACATCCTGTGAAGCCTCTATAGCCACAACCAGGAATAGGGCACATTGAAGGAGCAAAAAGGCAAGCTTCTTCATGTGTACTTCTTTGCACATAGCTAACCAACTTGCAACAACCCCACTTGGCATATGAGCAGGAGGACTTGATTGACTCAACAATCTTCTCCAATGCAATGTTTCGTGCAAAGATAGCATCATGAGAACAAACGTGACACTTATTTCTGAGCCTGGACCAGCAGGAAAAGCATGCTACATGGCCATTTTGGCACTGGAAAAATACACAAAAAAAAGCTGTGATCATGCAAGGACTATCTAAAAGTTTGCTTCAACAAAAATAGTCTTCTCTATAAGTATATGTAAAGATAAAGTACGGCCATTCAATAGACCAATTCAAATGCCATCTTGTAGTAAATTGCCATAGAGTGAAGATATATTAATTGATTTACTGGAGTGTGACAATTCTGCCTTCCCAGCTTGATCCGCACCGCAAGGATACACCAAAATATTATGTGGCTCAAATTGCTCTACTTTTCTGGACTTGAGTATAAGTAAATATTGTATGTATGTGTTTAGAATCGGCCATGGCATGGCTATTTTCCTAAACCTTCCTTCAGGGACATGAGTGCATGTGCCTCAAAAGATTGTGTTTTCCTCCGTATATCTTTGGGAAGTGATGCTCCATAATGGTATTAGTAGTATAAAGCTTTTCATAGTGGTACAATTTTGTCCTTTATGTGCTTATAAACTGTGGTGTTCCATCTAAAAGGATATAGTTTTACGAGGTTTGTCTCTTTGTCAGTAGCTTATCAATTTAATTTTGTACCGATAGTTAGTTGAAACATGTAACGACCGTTAGAACATAACGGGGTAACTTCCATAGAGAAAGAGGCTGAGCGGCATGGCTTGAAGGGGAGGGACTCCTAGGAGAAAGAGGAGACTATAAGAGTAGACTAGATCAGTGTGATCTTTGTTTCATTCTTCTTGCTTACTTGAAAATGATAACAATGGCACGTTATATAGTGGTGCTAGAACCTAAAAGGTAGAAACCGTTTTAGAAGGAAACTAAACAGAGCAACTAACCAAAAGGAAGTATCTAAAATGGAAACTGATTATCCTAACCCCTCATAAATTAATGCTGCTGCCATATGCAGGGTTTGTGTTCGGATGTGGCCTATGTGCTCATGACAAAATGAAGATGAGAAAGCTACTGTGAGTGTCAGATCAGTTGGCAGCACTGGTGAGGATATTAACTCAAATGTGCATTTCTAGAAGATGGTTTGTTCTTTCAAAGTTGTAAAGAGCAGTCATGTCCCCTACAGTTAGCTCAATAAACCGGTAAAAGAGGGGGGAAATCACCAATACATCCAAACCCGACACAACCGCATGGCTCAGTTGCGAATTCCATAATCCAATCCAATTGGCGCAGCAAAGCAAATAAAGCAAGCAACGCAATCAATAGTTGGCAGGGTAAGGGGGCAAGGTAATTCCTCCGCGGGGTAACCTGGTGGAGGGGAGGGCGGAGGGGCTCGAAGCAGATGGAGCAGTCAAGCAAGTCCGGGTCGATCCGCACGCTGATCTCCCCATCGCCATCCCCGCAGATCCTCCGCACCTCCCTCTCCTCCCCCACCAACGCCCTCCTCTCCCGCTCGCCGCCCCTGACGGCCAAAATTCGGACCTTGGGGGGTGGTCCTCCACCGGCCGCGGCGTCGGCAGGGTCACCGTCATGTTTCCTCTTGTCGCCCGCGGAGGCGGAGGCGGCGGCGGGAGGGTCTTCGTCGGCGTCGTCGAAGGAGAACTTGGCCATGGATTTGGAATGGAGTAACTGTCGGCTTGTACAGGGAAGGGAATGCACGAGGGATTGTAGGTGGCGAGGTCGCTTCCGTCTTCGACCTGTCCAACTCGACGGCACAGATTCTTTTCTTTTTCTGAAACAAAATTGGATTGTTCTCTTCAAAAAATGAAACATCATTCTTTTAACCTCTGCATCCTACAGTGTATACAGCCGACGACCGCCAAGACATCAGAGTAGAAATCGGCTTACAATATGGTAACTAACTCCACAATATGGCTAGCATTATAAAAACATGATACTTTGTCAGTACACACCGCATGCATTAGAAAATAACTCCTGAGCCAAATAAGAGAAGAGAACATCTATTATATACTAAAAGCAGGATACATCTATCTATCTACTATATATTAAAAACAGAATACAATAGAAAAAATAGAGAGATATTAGAAATTTCTATAAAAAAGCAAAACATCTAATCGTTAATTTGGTGAACACTTTTATTATTAGTGGTCCATAACCAATAGATCTTCATAATTGTACCTAAATAGATCACAGCCTATAGATCTTCATAAGTGCATCTAAACACATCATAGCTAATAGATCTTCATAGCTGCACCTAAACAGATCAAAACAGATAGATCTTCATAACTGCACCAAAACAGATCAAAACGGATAGATCTTCATAACTGCACATAAATATATCACAGTCGATAGATCTTCATAACTGCACCTAAACAGATCATAGCCGATAGATCTATAACTGCACCTAAACAAATCACAACCAATAGATCTTCATAAGTGTACTTAAATCCCGCAATTTGAACTTTTATTTTGACATACTAATCTGCTTATGGATAAAAAAAAGTAGAAATAATTAAAAATATTTCCCGCGCAACTGCGTGGGAAACCATGTTAGTTTCTAAAATAAGGAAACGGCCATAGACGGTTTCTTCATCGCGATCTGGGTCACGTCTGAGCCGCTCAATGCTGATCGAATGGACATATGTTTTCGAGGAGACATGGCTGAATGAGAATGCATGAAAAATAAGTGGTGGAGGTAGCTATTTAGTAATAGAGAACACCAGTACGCCACATCCGAAAAGAGAATGTAACCACCTGGAATAAAAAGATGCATCTTCTCAGACAACTTATAAAGGAAACACTATGCTACATTCTCCAGAATAGAAGCCACTCGTCAATGTTACATCAGAAAATTCCGTTTCCTTTATAATCAAGAAGGCAGACAAAAGATAAAAAGTGAATATATTTCTTCAGGTTTTACTTTCCACGACGATGACTCAACCCCTAGTCACTACAATTCATCAGAGCCTGTTCTCCCAGAACCAACTCCCTGAACCGAGTTATGCGGTCCATTAATTGCCCGCTCGAATTCGACGCTCTCTAGAGCAAAGCTGAACCGGCAGTAGTCCGGTATATTGGTCCATTTGCTACCGCTTATACACACTCCAGTGGATCTAAGAATGGCTTCCCTGATGTTGCAGCCATCCAGCTCGCCTTCAAAACCGTCACACTTGAATGATTTGCCAGTGTAGGCGGCTGGTTTCGCCAGCATCGAGATACCACCACGACAACCGACAACATCCCAGCCACAGCTCTCAAGTGTCTGTTCATTGCACGAAAAGAAAAGAAGAAAACAAGAAGGGGGAATTTGTCAAACATGCCTGGCAAACTCCACAATGCTCAAATTCAAAGTCCTTAGAGCTGTGCAAAGTTGCAGTTATATCACTTTTTATGTGATACTAGCACGGATCCAACTAATTTTGGATGCACTGAGTGCCAAAACGAACTTAAGTTACTCAGATTAGGCTAAGGTTCTGCCATATTTCTCTGAACTAAGATTTGGAAGGGAACACATAATTTGGAGGGGCAGTTCAGAATGTTACAAAAGGCTAACCTTCAGCAAGTGGTTGGCACGATTCTTCAGTGTCTCCTTTTGCTCCACAATGAGATTAGAGAAATGCCGATCCCTCTCTTGTTCTTAAGACCCAACAGTTTTCTGAAACTATACTTCAATGTGCCATGTGGCTGACTCAAGCTTCGGAAACTATGCTCAACCAAGGATGGGTTATTGAAAATCAGAAACCCGAAGTCAAGCCCAGCCGTGGTCAGCTCAAGGGACAGCTCTCCGAGCATAAAAACAGTGAGTGGGGGATATAAGCAAATATTATAAGAAAATATGTCCAAATTCCACCGACTCCAGCCATCAGTCTGAAACTCCAGGCCAGAGAAGGAGGTATCTATCACTATCCTAGCTCCATGTTCAGCACAAATAGAAAGCAGATCCTGTATCCCATCGTCACTGTACAGGAAACCAGAAGGGTTGATTGTAGGGCCAGAAATATACACCCATGCCGAAGTTACATTCTGACATTCTGATTCTCATGTGCATCAACAAGAGCTGCTTCTAGAGCTTTTGGTTCAATCTTCAAGCCTGAATCTAAGTTTATTGGAATAGTCAAGGTCCTTGCGTTCATAAACTTTGCTGCCGAGACATAGTGTCCATTGGTGCCCAAGGGGAAAAAGAAGGTGCCTTGTTCTTGCATGCAGCAAAAGAACAAGCTTGTTGAAGAGTGCAAGACAGGTGTTTCCATATATAATTTCCTTACGGAAGCCATATATCATGTCAGGACAACCATCTCCTGGGAAACCATAGTAATCTCTCACCAGCCTTTCAATGCTGGAACGAACATTGGTTTCAGAATCCGTAATGTTCTGCCTAACAAAACTTTCAAAAATGGAGGCATTCACTGCAGAAGGTACTGGCAAGAAGCTGCGGTCTAAATCCATATGAATGACACCAGATTCCTTGGAATCAGGAACAAAAAATTCAGCTTCTTTTAGGGTAGACATAGCTGAATTAGAAAATCCTATCATCTTTTGGGGTATCACTTCTGCAGGTTGTCTCTGAAAAAGAGCAAGGAAAAATTAAAATCCAACAAACCAAAAAATAAACATTAAGGTCACAAAGTATTCCATAGGCGCCCTTTTTCTTAAGGGCAATATTCCATAGGTCCCTGGCCATATTATCATTTTTTACTCACAGTTAGACGTGATGAAAACATAGTCAAACACCCTACTCACTGTGAATAGGTGTTATCCAACTAAGGGGGGACTAAGACATAGAAACTAGCTGACTCATGCTGAGGGGAATGTCCACTAAGAAAGGCCATTAGACATCAGAGGATATCGTGAGGATGAGTGAGGTGGAGAATTGGAGGAGGGAAATTCTGTTTACCTCTTGTTGTGCATGCCGGTCGCCAATTTGAAAAGCCAGCAGCTCATGGAAAAGACAGCCATAATAGTGCTGGCTGATCACAGAAGTATGTCCTTCCAATAGCTCGATAGTTTGTGACAATGCCTTATAGACAGCTGTATCCTCAGAAATGGCAAAAGCAACTTCCAGATCAGAATAAACCTGCAAATTTTAATCCAAAAAAAGATAGAGCAGGTGCAAATTGAAACATTTAGACAGTGTTTCTAAAGTAAGTATAAGAATGCACAGAAGTTCAAATACAGTGCAGGCTGATTGGTATGACGTGGTATGTAAGTCCCCTCCATGGGAAGAGCACTGCTGAACATACGATCTATTTACGTACGATCGTCTTACGATGTACTAGATCAACGATCGATCACATCCCTCGTGTGGGGCCAGGGTGAGAGAGATCTGGTTGTTAATTCATCATAACAAAATCGTAGTTACAAGGTCGTGCGTGCAGTTGCTCCACAATGAAAATCAATTTCTGTGGTAAAGCTATAGGCACCTGATTCTTTACTAGACCACGCAGTATAGCCACATACGAAGGTAGGGTGTTTCCAGCAAGGAAAGTGAAGGACCAATCTTCAGGAATGAAAATGCTAGGTATCTCCATCATTGTTAGCTTCTTTCAGTCTACAGATATATATACATATATATGTTCTGTCGGACAAGGCTGACAGTATTATTACTATATTAGTGGAATTACTTTTAGTAACATCTAAATCCATAATTACTGCACTGACAAGTTGTAGATATTATTTTCTTCTTATGTCTCCTCTATCGTGACTACAACTACCTTTGTACGTAGCTAGAAAGCAATGCACAATTTGTGTTTAGCAGTATTCATATTTCTGGCAAAGAAAGCTGTATTTACCTCTGTAGCTGGACAAGAATGAAGAATCTTGGTATATATTTCGGAAAAAAATTCTGTGGAGACGGGGTGCAAACCCGCGGTTGTGCAGCCCCGCCCCCGATGGTAGACGCGTGGATAAAGCTGTGATCGAACGCCCGCTCGCTCCTAGCTCCTTCTGGCCCTCGAACGTCGCTCGGCTCGGTCGGCAAACCCTCCCGGCTGCCAATTAGCTCGGCTCGCATCTAATCGGAGGCCCGCAAAATGACGCATGAGGGAGTTGGCTCCAAGCGTGCTCCTCTTCGTCTCGCTCAGCTCAGCTACGATCGTTTCCGCTTCCAATCAGATACACATCTGTGATTGCTTGCTTCTACTTCCCCCGTCCAAGCGTGCTCCTCTTTGTCTCGCTTAGCGCAACGACGATGTTCGACGCTCGACTCCAGATCTCCTCCGCCTCTCTCGTCTACTGCCGCCGCCGCAGTCGCCTGCCCCGCCCCCCTCGTCCGCCACGATGGAGAGCACGGCGCGCCCGGTCCCGAGCGACCCCGCGTCACCCGGTCTTTCCTTTCTCTCCCAGTCGCCCGCTCCAAAGCCCCTGCTTCCTTCGTCCGCCGCCACCGCAGTCGCCTGCCCCGCCCCCCTCGTCCGCCACGATGGAGAGCACGGCGCGCCCGGTCCCGAGCGACCCCGTGTCACCCGGTCTTGCAAATTTGGAGTTGAATTCATGACAACTATTGTACCAATCTAGAGCTGATTGCTCTCCCTAATAATGTACTAACTAGTGTACAATGTATCTTTTTATCTGAAATACATATGGATGATTTGAGATCTTCAATTTGATGGATGTGTTAAAAAAATGTGATTGTTTCTGTAATTTCTCTGATTTGCTATACAACTGTAGCGAAGATGCTTTTTTTTTGTCTTGTCATTAAGTAGGCCTAAAATTCAGTTGAAGTCAGACAACACAATCTGTTTGAAAATTCAGACAGTCATCCTTCTTGTTTTACAGCCAAATTCAATTTTGACTATGAAATCTGACAGCCTTTTAGGACAGGAAATTTGGAAAATAATTATATTCTAAATCAGCAGTCCAAAAATTCTGAAACTTTTACAGCAGCTCGGCCTTGAAGATAGCTACAACTTTGTAGTTGATGATTTCTGCAGGAAAAATTATATAGCTCATCAAAACCAGAAGATGTAACACCTTGTACATTCTGTCACATGATCAATGTAATCTGGCAGAAATCCAGAAGTAATGAAATTTGGCAGCATCAATTAATTTCAGCGCAACACATTGTAAACGATGACAGAATCCAGTATACTACAGTGCATCAATTACAATTCATGGATACACCAAATTACATCCAAAAGATTGTACTCCTTGTAGGTTGCGCCAAATACTATTCATCGAAATGTAACTTTCTAGCAAACGAGGACAATGTGGCATCCTGCGGAACTCCAAGTAAAAGACTTGTAAATCCGCCTTGGATGAAAGGAGCAGACATGGTCGATGGTTGACCGTTTACTCTTTGCACCTTTTACCACCTGAGGAACTCTGAATGATATTGTACCTTTTAATGTGTCTGTAGCACAGTCAGTCGAAACTAGCGGAACCTCATTGGATTTTTCCTGGATCTTGCTAAGAGAGTTATCTGCTTCCAAGTCCAACTTATCTATAGCTTTCTCCAAATCATTAAGAAGTTCTTTTGAAAGTGAACACTTCAATGCAACGGATGTGGCCTTCCGTGAGATACGTGCAGCATGCGTTTTCAAACTTTCCTCCTCAGTTCCTTGTTTTTCAACATAAAATCCTCTTTTTGCATATTTTGTCCATCTTCTTAGTATATATTGCGATGGCAAAATGAAAACATCATTCATATTGAAGACTTTGAGGGCATGCTTGCACAATATACCTATAAGATATGGATGTCATATTTCATCAATATGTATTAGAAACTATATTGCAATTTAAATTGTGTATATATACCTATGGATTCGTACTTTCTGCAACAACATGTAATGGTCGTATCCGCAGTATTGAGTATAACTTTTGCTCCATGCTCACTGTTCATATGTGTAACCATATATGTCAAGACTGGCCCCTCAGTTTGTAACAATTTACAAGACAATGGAAATTGTCTTTTAAATTCTTCCTCAAACTCTAAATACATCCTCCTTGTATATGATTCAGATGCGGTCTTCAACAAAGGTAAATTTGGGATGTAAGTAACAGGGTTCTTTCGACGCGAACTAAAATCTGCATCCAACTCATTTTCACGAAGACTAGCGGAAGCCTTCTCACATTCTACAAGGAGTTCCGAAAGATCAAGTTTCCTACGAAATCTTTGCTTGAAGACATTATTCATACCTTCGCTCCTTTGAGTCGAGTTCATATCAGCTGTAAAAGAGTCACGGTAGACAGCAGCCCACTTTTCCCTCAAATCATATAGCTTTGCCATCCATTCGTTGTCCTCGAGGTTGTACTGATGCAACAATTCAAGCCACTTTTTGTTGAAGTAAAACTCTGATCTGTCTTCATAGACACATCTCTTAAAATCAGGTAGAAACTTCTCCGGATGCTTATGAATTACATGCCCGAGATGTTTAGCAGCATTAAGATAAATGTGCCACAAGCAAAGACGATGACTTGTATTTCGGAACACATATGCAATTGCTCCTGCCATGGCCGCGTCCTGATTAGTGAAAATTGTGCTTGGATGCTTGCCTGACATTGCTGTTACAAAGGTTTCAAAGAGCCAAACAAATGAATCAATAGTCTCATTAAATAACAGCGCAGCCCCAAAAATTATTGTCTGCTTGTGATGGTTGGTTCCAAGGAGTGGAGCAAAAGGCATTTCAAACTTATTAGTCTGAAACGTGGTATCAAATGATACAGCATCACCAAAACATGCGTAATCCATGATAGACTGACCATCTGCCCAAAAGAAATTAGCTATCCGACCATCTTCCTCATCTATTTCAATGGCATAAAAAAATGTAGGATCCTCTCTCTGCTTATTCTTCAAGTATTCACACAGTGTTTGCGCATCATTTGATTCTAAATACTTCTTGCGCTCGCGACCTATCTCATTATTGCAATCCATCTTTGAGAATGGGACTTTGTCGGCTCCTCCGTAAAACTCTACCATGAAGTCATACACCTGAGATGGCTTCATCCCGGCTACCCGTATCTGGCCAATTAGATGCCTGTCCACTTCTATAACACGTCGTTGGGACCTCAGCTTGCGCACCTTATTGGGACTAGCAAGGTAGTGATTGTGATCAGTTATAACCTTTTGCACTGTCCAAATCCCATCCCTACTGACACTAAACTGAACACGAGCATTGCAACCCGTCCTTGTAGTGTCCTTTGATGACTCAGTTTCTCGATGGCCTTGGCTACTGCAAACTATATATTTTTGATATATACTACCATCTACTCGGCGCTTTGTCTGGCTCTTTCTGATACTGAACCCAACCTTACCGGCATATGTGTTGTACATGTCATAAGCGTTGTCCTTTGAATCGAAAGCCATTCCAACTTCTGGAACGATCAACGTTTGTCCAACTTTATCAACCACCTGCGGTACAATGAGTTCAGAGTTAAATTTATATTACTGTAACATCCTCAATTTTACGGGCTTGAAAATTTTTTTTTAAAGAGGGAAGGATGTGCAACTATGTAATATATGTTAAAAATATTTTATTAGATTTTTATCTCAAATTAATCAAAGGCCTTTAATTAATTTGAGAGCAAAAAGAGTGTTTTTGATTTTTAAATTGAGCATCATTTGAAAAATGGCTTCAAAAGTATTTTTATTGAGTTCCTTATGGTCAAATTGATTTATGGGAATTTTTCTGGAATTTTTGAAGGCGTTTTGGTATTTTTAAAGCCTTCCCTTGAATTTCTGGATTTATTTTATTCCGAAAATAACTTTTATTTGATTTTTCTGAAAACCTGGGCCAAAGCCCATTTCGCCCCCTCCTGGGCCGGCCCATCCGGCCACCTCTCCCTCCCTCTTGGGCTGCCCATTTCTTTTCCCTCTTGGGCCCCTTCTTTCTCTCTTTTTTTTTGGTTTTTCTTTTTCTTCTTGGGCCCTTACTTCCCTTGGCCCAGGCCGGCCAGCACACAGCTGCCTCACGCCTAATGCGCGCGCGCGGCCGCGCTAATCGCGTTCCAGTGCGCCGCCGCCCGTCCGTTGCTTGCCAAATTGATTTTAATTCCCTATTTTTCCTCCCCAATTGATTCCTAATTGCTGCAGCAATTATTTCCATATTTTGGTGCCCTTTCCTCTCCATTTCATTCCCTATAAAATCCCCCTCTCCCCTAGGGTTTTTCTCTTTGATTTCTCCACCAAAATTTTTCCTCTCCTCCACTTCATCTTCTCCAACTCCGGCGGAGCTCCGGCGAGCAATTCCGGCCACCACGACGTCCCCTACACCGAGGTGCTACTACGAGGAGCTTCCCCACGCCGGTGCACATCTTCCTCCGCAACAATCCGCGAGCTTCGTCCTCTACATCAACCGATCCGCGACTATCTTCTTCAACTCCGGCGAACTTTTCTCTTCGCGATTTTGTCACACTTGGTGAGCCCCTCTTCAATCCCTTCCCGAGGTAGCCTCCCACCAACCTAAAGAATGTTTTCCCTCTACCAATCTTGCCAATAATCATCAATCCCGGGGACATTAATCTTTGAATCTCCAATTCTTGCCTCTGTACTGTAGTGTGAACAGTACTCGCGCGTACTGTTCATCTACCACCGTAAACCCTAGCCCTATCCTATGTCTAATCTTTGGGCTCCATCCAAATCTTGTCCGATCTGTGATATTAGGATTAAAATGGAATCATTAGGACCCCACGAATCCAACGATGTAATCGGATTTTTAATCCGACCGTCGGATTTTGAAATATATTTAATTTAGTATGAAATTTGAGCAAATTTTGTGATATCTTTGTACTGGAACATTATTTTGAAGTGAATATTTTTCTGTAGATCATTAGTATGATAGGGAGTGTTTCTGGAAATTTTCATGATTTTTGGATTAATGTAGAATTTCCTAGAATTAAAATAAGCTTTAAATCAATTATTAAAAATGGTAATGCTCTCTGTTATTTTTGTTCAATTTTAGTTTAGGATCAGAGAACCCTAAAGACAATTTACCATGTCAACCAAAGTATTTTCCCTGTAATGCTTAATGCTATAGAAATCAAGTTGTATTCTAGATCCTTTTTAAATTGTTATTTAAATGCTGTTTCTAGTACTAAGTCCATTATAAATCTGTTTTAACCTCTAAAAATGCATGTCCAGTACCCAATAATTCATATTATATTATGTTAATGTTTTCAAGTCATGAAAACCCAATTTGCTTAATTAATTAATGTTTTACTATATTTTTAGCGTAGTTTTCATGCTTAGATTAATATTTATAAATGCTTAAATTATATTTCCAGAACACATGTAATTATGAAATGTCTCTGGAATTAGTATTAGAACATGTTAGTCCAATGGTATGATTTATTGATGTTATTTACTATTTTCTACTTATTTGTTACACTAGAAATGCTAGAAAATGCTTTAATTAAATAATGTTCAGATTAGAAATTATTATTAAATCATTTTTGGTACTGTTCCAGTACTGTTAACATGTTCCAAGTTGTTTCATGCTTAGTTAGTACATGTTAATAATAGAGAATACAATTTAGCTTAATTTCTAGTCTTTAAAATATTAGAAAAGCATGTGTAAATCTAGTTATATGTTGATAATCTATTTTTCTTACCGTTGTTAACCATTATAAATATTTAGGATTCATCTAAATATTTATTTGTGGTTAATTATGAATTGTTTGTCCTTTTATTATAATTACTAGCATGTTAAGGTGTATGTGTGTATGTATAAGTGAATATCTATTAAATATACCCGATAAGGGTTATATGCTATATATATATGTCTATGGTTATGGCCAACCCTAGAGGACCATTCTCTCTTCGCGATGACGCTATCGCGCCATCGTTCCATTCCACCTCACCTTACCTTCATCGGGCTTCTCTCGTGTTGCTTTTCGGTGTGTCTTTTGAAGTCGATGTTTATTTATTTTGCTCGTTGCGTTGCGTCAATAGGGAGTGAAGAGACCGACCCGGTGCCTGAAGCAGCCGAAGAAGGGGAATACTACAACGAAGGCATGCCACCTTTCTCTTGATCATATTTGATCCTATATTTTCAAAGTCATTATATTTTATTGTTTATAAACATGCATGCTGTTTTAATCCAGTAGCTAGCGTGTCGATTGACACAACTTTACCCTTATCCGTTGTCGCCTTGTTACTTGATACCCTGAGTAGTTTAGTAGGTTTTATTCTGAATAGAGTAGAAATGCTTAGCCATGCTCAATTATATCCCTAGGTTGCTTTTGAATTGCCTCCTCGGAGGAATGAATATCGGATCGATGATCCTTGTTGAAACTTGTTGAGCTCGCTGAGCTAGGGCCGGGTGCCCGACGTTTTCCTCTCTCTCTATTCCTCCTACTCTACTCTGGGTGAAACTTACCATCTAATATGGTGCGGGCGGCAGCTGGATCATTGTGATGAAGGAGCAGATGGTTGCCTACCCACAGAAGGCCGGTTTAAAGGAACCATAAGTCGTCCGTACCGCCGAAGGCCGAAGTCTTGAAGTTGGAGAATTGTGACAACAGTGCAACCACACGCTAAATGGGCAATGGCTTGGTCAAGTAGGTTAGTCAGCCTTTGGTGTCGATGTTGCCGTACCGCAGAAGGGGTGGACGTAGCGACGAGGACCCTCGGCACAGATGGGGGGAACGGAGTGCGGGGATGTACTCTCGACTCCGGGCCAGACCCGGTGGGCACGTCACACCTTAGGGGGATCTAGCTAAAAGACCTCGTCACAATCTCCCTGCCGGTACACCGATGGGTGTGTACTACGCTGGCGACGGCCAGTGGCAACAAGACGAGATTGTGTCGTGTGGGTAAAGTGTACACACTCTGCAGAGTTAAAACTAATCGATTAGCCGTGTCCACGGTTATGGACAGCACATGACTCATTCTGGATGAAAAGGACCTGTCCCTCTCCCCCTTGCTACTTCCCTCTACCCCTTTGCTGATGAACCTATGGTCGAGCTAAGGCGGGAGTCCTTACTCGAGTGTGTTGGTCGTGGACCACACCTGATGAAAACACCCTTGATAATAAAACTGTTTTACATCAAAATGCTGCCTTTGAATCTACCCTAATATTTTCACTAGAACCGCATTTTCGCAAATAAACCCTACAGCCTTCCTTTGAAGCCTTGCATATAGTCTGGTAGGACCATCTGCTGCCAGGTGGCTTGCTGAGTACGCGAAGTACTCACCGTGCATGTATCATGTGGTGTGCAGAGGATTATGCTGAAGAAGGAGCTGAGGAGGACCTCTTCTATGACGATCCCGAAGAATAGGTCGTGTGGGCTTCCGTCAATTTGCCTGTGGCACGGATGGAGCCGCTTCGCTTTTATTTCCGCTGTTTTGCCTCTGATGTAATAAATGTCGTTAAGACATAGTACCTTGTAAGCCATGTGGCATATTGTACTCAAACTATGTTTTATCTTGAATGCATGTGATGTTATTCATTTCGCTTGTGTACCGTCAGTATGATCCTGGGACTGACGAGAATGTATACAAGGGGAATCTGGTAGTTGAAACCAGGTTCTTACAATTACCATAATGCGATGTGGAAAAATAATTTTTTTCCTCCAATTTGAGCATTTGTTGTACTAAGCTTACTCAAGGGCACACAATTTATTTTACCTTGGAGGCAACAGTGTCGGATTCCGGCATGGCCACTCCCATCCTTCTCAACGGTAGTGCTGCTTCAGACTGCGGCAGCACGGCCCGCGGCAGCCATGGCTGGCCTTCCGACCCGATGCGGCCATGGGAGGGAGAGGACAGCGAGGCGGCTGGGCGCGCGACGGACATGGTTGTCGTTTCGCTCAGTGCAGTGAGCACCGGACCGGGGAACCCACGGCAGCCACCAGTCCCATCATGTGGAGGACAGTGCTCCGGTCGCTCGGCCATGATAAACCCTAGATCGGATCGCCGCTGGACGGGGGAAGCAGAAGCAAGCAATCACAGATGTGTATCTGATTGGAAGCGGAAACGATCGTAGTTGCGTTGAGCGAGACGAAGAGGAGCACGCTTGGAGCCGACTCCCTCATGCGTCATTTTGCGGGCCTCCGATTAGATGCGAGCCGAGCTAATTGGCAGCCGGGAGGGTTTGCCGACCGAGCCGAGCGACGTTCGAGGGCCAGAAGGAGCTAGGAGCGAGCGGGCGTTCGATCACAGCTTTATCCACGCGTCTACCATCGGGGGCGGGACTGCACAACCGCGGATTTGCACCCCGTCTCCACAGAATTTTTTTCCATATATTTCAGGCTATTAGTAATTAGCATTGAGAATGAACAAAAGGGTGACGCCATGGAATACACTGACACCAAAGAAAGTGCCATAAGGGCCAAAATGCCAAGCCCACACAGATCCAAGCTGAACGCAGACTGAACAAAAGGCCCCACGCATAGTAGCCCCACCTGCAGCCGCACGGATCAAACAAAATAAAACAAAGCGCAAAAGCAAAACAACGCGCGGTGAAACGGCAGGTGGCTGCGCCTGAGGAGCCCTACTTTTAGCGCATCGAATTCTCTGCCCAATTTCCTCATTCATCGTCAACCGCACGATTGCCTCAACATCTGCTACACGTGATCCATGCATGTAGGTTGTGTTATATTTCTTCCAGCCTTTCCCTTGATTTCCATCCACAAGTATATAAATAAAATGCATGCTTGCTTGCAGGAGCAGGAACCTACATCGATCGATCCTCTGCTACTACTAATGATCAATATATAATTTGTCTTAGACAAATTAAGGAGAACCAAGAAGAAGAATATACTCAAGTGATCACATGCGCGCTAACATGGATCGATGATCCACTTGCATATGCATGGTTCCCTGAAATATTTGTCCCTTGCGGAACTTATAACTGGAAAGAAGGATGTACAGAAAATGAGAAAAGGAGGCAAGAAATTACCGCCATTGGTTTAATTTTGCGAGGTACACTGATGCTAACATTCAGGACCTATCAGAGCAAGTTACATTGAGAACCTACCATCGTCTTTTAAGAGCAATACGAGCATGAGGTTAACACTGTGGATCCGAGAAAGAGATGATGCGGTTACCGTGTTGAATATGTGCTCGGATCCATAGACACCAACAAGACGCAACGTGCCTCGGTGTTATGCTAGCTTTACCTCCATTGTCCAGTGGATTTGTCATGAGGTACGTGTGATGCAACAAGACGTTTATTGACTAGTATTATCTTTTCTTGTTGCGTTGAACCTGCTTATTATTAACCAAAATTGGGTACTATATCCGTGTATAGGTTTTCACTTATTTCAGCACAAGTATCTAGTCATCACAACCTCAGAAGGGATGTGTGCATCCACTAGATGCAGAGATCGAGAGACCAATAATAGTCTTTCTTTTAAACAATAAACAAATCAAACCCCATGAGTATGAGGCAGATATGGTGCTCTTGTCTGACACCCACGAGTACTATCATTCAGAGCCATGTGCATCTAGGAAAATGAGAGCATGGGTTTAGAGCAAGCGCAGCGTTTATTCATGCTTTGGGGTGGCTATCCTAACATATGGGTCCCATCTTGGCTTAGCAAAAAATCTACAGCATGTACCGTCTTCTTGCACCGGACCTAAGCCCAAATAATCGTATTCCTCTCTCTAGCAAATAGTATTTTAAATGAGGAACCAGTGTCTAGCAGAGAAACCGGTTCTATGCCTTTTTTTCATAGACACACTGGTCTGCAGCGTATAGGACCGGACCTTGTCAGAAAGATTCTCTATAGCACCAGCTTAGTTACAACGTTGTGCTTGGTCTTACTACACCACCCCTCTGTCGATACCAACTTCAGATATAGGCATTGTACGAAGCTTCAGTATCACGTCCAATGCCGGAGTGGGAGCCGAAGCATCATGTTCATCTCGCGCCCTCTGTTCTGCGACACTAAACCAGACGTCTCAGTATCTATCCTAGAACAAAAGAGAATGGTGGGTCTTGGAACGTGATCGTGGTGACAAAAGATTAAGAGGAGAAAAAAGACCATAGATGGGACTCTAGTGATGGTAGTATCGCTGACGAGGAAGAAGGAGAAGAACTAGAAGAAGGTGAGAGAGAGTACTTCATTTAGCTTTTTCTTTCCATTTTAAACTTTGCTACTTCATTTAGTTACTAGGCCCTGTTTTGTTTAAAGAATCTTGTGGATGCTCATTTTTTTTAAGTGGAGTGTAGATGCTCATCTGTATCAATACTCCTTAGACCATCACCAATGCAATGCTAGATATTTAAATCTTCTAAATTATCTAATAAATTATTTGAGCGTCTATAACATAGTTGTTTACATTAGAGATCGTGACTCCTATATAAGACGTATTTTATTTGGTTAAGACAAGATTTTGACCAATAATTACTTCATTAGTATATAGTTTATGTGACATAAAATTGATATCAGTAGATTCGTATTCAAAAGTACTTACTTGTGTTTGTGACTTTATATCATATAAATCACATATTAATAGAGGAGTAATTATTGATCAAAGTTTTGTCTTAACGAAATAAAATATGTCTTATATTTTAGGACGAAGGGAGTATTAATTTTCTAAGATGACCATAGTGAACGCCAGCCTGGGCCTCCATGTCAGCAACCACAAAACCCTGCGGCTCCCGGCCCAGTTCCGAAACGCCGTCCACGCTGCCTATAAAACCTCGCTACACGGGGGCCACCAGGAAGCAGCAGAAAATTCAAATTCGCGGTGTCCCCTCCTCCCAACACCACCCAATCCGTTGCTCTCCGCCTCCTCCTCCCTCGCCCGACGATCGCCGCCGCGTCCTCCTCGACGAGGTCCTCTCCGGAACCAGGTCATGAAGCTTAAGATCAACAAGGCCTGCGACCTCGGCTCCATCTCTGTCCTCCCTCCCCGGTAACTAAAGCGCCCGACCGATCGACCTCCGCGCTCGCCCAGTTTCCCCCGTTCTTTCTGACGTGTGCTTGGTTTGGCTCGTGCTCGTGGTGTGTTGTTTCTGATCCAGGAGGACCGGAGGGAGCAGCAACGGCAGTGGCGGGATGAGCGCGTCTGCTTCCGCGGCGGCCGGGGCGGCGTCGCAGCAGCGGTCCCAGACGATGTCGCAGCAGTCCTTCTCGCAGGGAGGCGGAGGCGGTGGCGTGTCCTTCTCGCAGGGCGGAGGTGGCGGAGGAGCGTCGTTCTCTCAAGGCGGCAGCGGAGGAGGCGTGTCGTTCTCGCAGGGCGGCGGCGTCGGAAGTGGAGGCGCGTCGCTCTTGCACTCGCAGTCGCAGCTCTCGCAGGCCTCCCTCGACGAGAACATCCTCAGCCTCCACCTCCCCTCACCCGCGCGCGATCAGGTCTCGTATACATCGCTCCTTCTTCTCTCCTTGTTGCTACTATGTGGTGATCGGTGATTCGATTCGTTCGTTTCTACCGAATGAATCATAGGATCGATGGATTCGGTGTGTTTCGTTGGATCAGTGAATTCGTAGGGTAATTATCAGTTGGGGGTTCCATCAGTCTTGTGTTTGGTCACAGTTGCAACGAATTGATCGGTGGTGATTCCTTATAGTTACTTGGTTACGTTAGTCGCTTCCGGTGAATCATCTTGTTCTTGGGTGATGCGTGGAAGAAATAGTTCAAATCTATGCAGTGGCCATTTCATTGGGCGAATTCGTAAACTGAGTATTGCTTGGTATCTCTCTCTTTGTGCATGCAACCACGCATGTACTGATTACCGAAACTATCAGGAAAACGAGCTCCATGTGGTCTTGTTCTGCTAGACTGTTTGAAATCGTGATCTAATTCTGTGCGATTGTTTGAAATTGATGCCCTTCTAGGCACAGTCAGTATGCAATTTCATCAGGACAATTTCTGTTCCTCAGAAATTACTGGACTTATCCATCGTGTCAGAATGAATGCCCAACTAACAGTTATTTGGCTGCTAAATGTTTCAGTCAGCGGCTGTTTTCGTAGTTACATTTATGAGTTACAGAAGATGTATAGTTTTTGTGTCTTTCTCAACTGTGACCTTCTTTTTCATTCCATTGGTGACCAGAGATTCGGCTTGCATGATGACTCGTCGAAAAGGATGCCTTCATTTCCTGCCAATTCAGCTTCTTGTGTGCGAGAAGAATCTCAGCTTCAACTGGCAAAAATACCAAGCAACCCTACCCACCGGTGGAATCCCTCTCTTCCGGATAGCAGATGTAAACTCAAGCCCTTGTGTCTGATAGATTTTCCATTGCATCTCATACTGGCATAAGCCACATAACAGCATTTCACATGAATTTCAAGCACAATTATTTTTGGTGTTTTGAATAGGTTAAAAAAATTCGTTTGCTGAGCATATAAGTTGGACTGCGGCATGCTTTTACAACATAATGTGCACCTGAAACCTTTATATATGTAGACTCTAGAATTTTTTAACTGTCACATTGTCATAGTATAGTTTGACGTGTATTTTGATTGGAGTGACCAACAGATGGTGTTTCAACAGGTCAGGTTCCTAATGAGAATGTTGAGCGCAAATTTCAGCATTTGGCAAGTTCAGTACATAAGATGGGGATGGTATTAGACTCAGTGCAGAATGATGTGATGCAGTTAAACAGAGCCATGAAGGAGGCATCACTAGATTGTAAGTCCACCCTAGTTGGTACTTCCGATCATCACTAGATTGTAAGTCCACCCTAGTTGGTACTTCCGATCATAAGAGCGACTGCAACTGCATCTATTTTCTTCATGAATTTCACACTCTAGTTCTGTTCTTTTCAAAGTGCATCAAATAACTGAAAGCGTGTATTTGTTATGTTCAGCTGGTAGCATACGGCAGAAGGTTGTGCTCCTGGAGAACTCACTTCAGCAAATTGTAAGGATAAATGATGGTTCAGTCCTTTCCCTACTTTTTTTTTGCACAGACAACGAAGTTTAATTTATTCGAGCATGCTACCACAGCTTAAGGGACAAGATGATCTCAAAGCACTCCTTGAAGGCAGCACAAAAAGCAATGCTGATCAGCTGAGTGTTTTGAACTCTCACACCAGCAAACTGAATGAGATATCCTCGATTCTTTCAGTCTTCCCAAAACAAGTGCAAGCAGATTTAAGGCAACTGAAGGGTGACATCTTCAGAATTTTTACAAAGGAGATGGAGGTACTTCTGCTATGACCCATCACTAGTTTTGTTACAAGTCTGATTGGTTCATTTGTCTTTGGAAATATTCTGATGGCTATAAGTAATTATCTTGCTGATTTACCAGTATGTGAAGTTCTCTGTTATTTACATATGTGAGTTCAGTTTCATGTAGACATATGAGTTGGTTCCTGCCATTTTCTTGTATATCTTGTTTTTTTAAGAAGCATCATTTTCTTGTATATTCATGATATCTAACATTCAACAATCTCGGTGTGTGCTAGTGTTTATTTTTCAGCATTTTACTTTGAAGTTTGGAGATTGCTTTAAAAACATGAACAATCATATATGTCATGTGACATGTTCAAACCTCATTACTTTGCATACTAAAGCGACTAATGTGGGACCATAGTCTTGGTCTAAAATCTGCTGACCTTTGCCTCTTTGCACAGGGGATTGTTAGAGCTGTTAGATCTCTCAATAATAAGCCTGCTGCAATGCAAATGCTGGCAGTATGTATACTCGTTACTCAACTAACTGAACCCATAAATCTTTCAGTATTCTCCTCTTACACCATTTTTTTTTGTCTTGGCTGAAGGATCAGAGCTGCACCACTAATGGAAAACCCATGATGAACCAAACACCAGTAGCAAATGGAAGCCCCCTGATGAACCAAAGACAAGTAGCAAATGGAAGGCCACAGATGAAACTAAGACCAGTAGCAAACGGAAGGCCCCAGATGAACCAAATACCAAAAGCAAATGGAAAACCCGTGATGATCCAAATACCAGTAACAAAAGTGTAATCTTCTAACCTCCGTTTCTTACAGAGTTCGGTTGTAAGCTAGTTATATATTCTTGTAGCATGGAGCATGGAAGTGAAAATTGTACTGATGGAACCAAAATGCAAATTGAACTTTTAAATCTTGGAAAATCCTCGAGGGCAAATGCTAGATATTGTTATTCTTTTTCAAAGAGGCTATTAAATATCCATCCTTATGTGCAGGATCTTGTGATGAGATACTTCTTTTAATTACAAAGCTGGTTAATTCTGGCATTTGAAATTTTGAAATGGTAAATGTTCTAATGCTTGTACAGTAGAACGTTATCTCTTTTGTCAGCAGGATTTCATTGGTATCTTTCAGAGTTTCAGTTGTATTGCTAATATGATTCCACTTTCTAAATATAAATATGCCATCAATATTTTTCTCCTGTATCCTTGTTGCGTTTGGGATTCTAATGAGGCCTGCTTGTTAATGCCAGCCTTCCTGCACCTTTGGTTTATCAAAGAAAGGTGGAAGATCTGAAGCCAAAGGTAGAGCAGGGAAAGGTAAAGGCAGGTGCACAAAAATTGGCTGGATCAAGCTACTGCAGGCTGGAACCTAAACAGGAAGAGGTGGCAAATCGAAAGGTCAATCCACAGGTGCCAACTAAGAAGGTAACCCGTGCTGCAACCTTGCTCCTTTCTAGCTTCATGAAAAGATGTTTTATGATGCCTCGTGCAAACTTAAGTCTCTGACTGCTCTTGCTTTGGACGAATGCTTTCGATTATACCTGTTAACAAAAGATCACCTCTTGCAATGTTGGTAATGGCTCAAGCTTAATGTCACTGAATTTTTGGTTCTGAAAGAAGAACATCACTCAATTTACTTGAACATTCTTGATGCCACTGCTTTACCTTTGTAGTTTGTGCTTGCTAATTAAGCAAGTAAACTGTAGGTTGGAAAGTTGTGCTTGCGTTATGCTGAGTGTGTGATCATGGTTGGTTTGCTTGTGGATGCAAAAATGCAGGCACCAGTCAGCATAATCATCGACTCGGATGATGATAGCGACGGACGCGCTTCCTGCGTCATTGTGAAGACAGGAACAGGTGCATATGAACTTTCCCTTTCCCCCTTGCTAGTGTCTGTTATGTTGATTGTGGTGTTTCTCCCTGGGAAGATTGCATGCGTTCCTTCCAATTATTACTAGTGGTTTACACCGCGACATAGGACTATATGGTTTAGAAAACAAGTAGTAAGAAAATTATCATTTGCAGCTCCAGAAATAAATGAAAAAACATCACATAACTCTGTGTATGTGTATATGTGGTGCAGCTGAGTTGATGAAAGAGGAAGCGACGAGCGAGGAGGCCCTGCAGATCCTGCGGAGGGCGAGGAAGAGGAGGAGGAGAGAGATGCAGTCCATTGTGCTCGCCTAAGGTAACGGTAATGCATGCCTCAAAGTGTTTAAACAGAAATTAAGGGAGAGATAAAGATTAACAGGGAGAAAGATGAGCTACGTAGGTTGTTCTATGCTGTTGTTGTGTTAGCTCGGGTCAAGGTGGCCTTGTATAGATAGGTTGTTGTAAAGGAGAAGGTGCGACCTGCTTTACTATATGCTGCTGTATCGCAAACAGAGAGACACTGTTTGTTTTCCCACCGAACTACCTGCAGAATGCAGATAGATCTATCTGTTTATCATTCTTATCCTGATATCTTTCCACCATGCCGGTTCGGTTGTCATACCATGTAGCTAGCGTGGTAACGGTTGGCAGCTGCCAAAGCAGGCAGCAGTGCGTGCAGAGGGATCACAAATCGAGAGGCGTTGCCGATCGAGCCCGATAGGATGGATGGGAGGGAGATAGATAGATACCACGACAACAGTGCACTGACCGTGTGTTACAATTTCTGTTGTTCATCTCGATCGTCCGTGGCAGGGGACAGTCAGCCCAGTCCAG
This sequence comes from Stipa capillata, assembly GCA_019208055.1. NCBI lineage: Eukaryota > Viridiplantae > Streptophyta > Magnoliopsida > Poales > Poaceae > Stipa > Stipa capillata. The sequence continues at coordinate 543,216 of JAGXJF010003351.1, forward strand.
ATCGGGAGGAGACAATTGGGGTTAATGCGTGCCATGTCGTCCCCATCTCCCGTTGAGCCTGCAGCATTACTTATACTGATATATACAGATGTCATGTTGTCACTGCATTTTTGTCCTCCACTGTAAACTACATTTTCTTAGCTGGCAGTTGGTTATCATTAGAGGGGGAGACCCTCGATGCGGAAACGGCTCCTCTACAGTAGAGTTAACACTGTACAGCTACATTAATGTAGGCAATCTGGCGTTAATTTGAATCAAATGGCTCTCTTTTCTTTTCCTCAAATGTCATCGTTAATTGGAAATAAACAGTCCGTCTCTTAAGGAGAATAAGGAGGGAAGCTCATGCATATCCTTTCAACTTGGCGCCAAACACGTACGTGATTTGTTTTGCTCACGCATGAACTGATCTATAGACTAAGTCGCAAGTGCACAACTGATCTTTACATAACAGAAAGATGAAATCGATGCCTCAAAAAGTCAATGCTCAATTGCACGACTCTCATTTCAGTCTGTATCAGGCTATCGTCATTTTTGGTGCTGCTCTTCTATATGATGAAACATTTGACTCTTCCAAGTGGCTATTCGACGCCTTTTTGTCTGTACATAACAAAAAACAGCCCAAAACTGTCTTTACCGATCAAGATATTGCAAATCGAAAGGCAATTGAGGTCATGTTTACAGAAGCATGGCATGGATTGTGCACTTTTCACATAATGCAAAATGCTATGAGACACTTATCACATCACAAGAAAGATGGCACAAATGTTCTTTCTGATTTTGGTGCTTGCATGTACGAGCACGAGGGCGAGGAAACCTTTGAAGAAGCGTTCAGCGTCGTGAGAAGCAAGGTGCATAAACAAACTTGGTTGGAAAGTATCTATAAAGTAAAACAGAAATGGGCAGAATGTTACATGAGAAATGTTTACACATTAGGAATGAGAAAGCACACAATTAAGTGAGAGCTTGAATAATGACTTGAAAAACCATTTGAAATCAGATCTTGACATTGTACGTTTTTTCAAGCATCTAGAGAGAGCTGTCCATGGAAAGCGAGACAACGAGCTAAATGCGGAATATGAGTCTAGGAAAAAATTACCGAAAAATAAGAACTCATATATTAGTGCAAGCAAGTAAACTTAACACGCCAAGTATATTTGAAGATTTTCAGAATGAATATGAAGGGTTCATCTCAACATACATCAAGTCGTCAGAAGAACACAATGAATATATTGTTGCAATTGGGAGTCCTGATGAAGAATCAGCATTTGAAGAAGAGTGCAAAGTTCTAGGTAATTATTCAGAGCAACTGGTTTTGTGTAGCTGTGGGCAGTTTGAAAGAGCTGGTATACTGTGCAGCCATGCTTTGAAGGTCCTTGATGTGATGAATATTAAGTCACTTCCAGAACGCTATATTTTGAACCGATGGACTCGACAAGCATGAAGCAGTACTATTCTGGACAGCAGCGGAAAGATTGTTTTGGAGGACCCCAGGTTGGAGGATAGGTACCGCTTGAAGTTTCTCATTCACAAGTTTATTGGTATAGCTTCTCGAGCAGCTGAATCTGAAGAATGCAGCTCTGCCTACCAGTATGCTCTGGAGAGCCTGAGGAAGCAAGTTGAAGACAAAGCTCCTAATGGTATGTGCAGAGCTCAAGCTACATTTGATGATTCGAATAACCAGATGACTCCTTGCAGAATGCACGCCTATTGTATAGTTTTTTTGTTTGGGTCTGTGTCTGTGTCTGTGTTTTGATTTCGCTTTTCTTTTCTTTTCTTTTTTCATTTTCGTTTCTGTATTCGGTTATCATGATCCTTTATACCTTCTTCTAATATAAATGGCAAGCGTCTCGGTGCTTGCTCGAGAGAGAAGAAAAAAAAAGAGTCGTCCAAGGCGAAAGAGAACTTGGCTTGATAAGCAGCACCCCAATAAGAAGAAAAAGGGACCATCTAAAGTTGTACCTGAGAAATAATGTTCTGGAAGTTACTACCAGCTATCCAATTAGATTATGCATCTACTAAAGCATAGATAACTTCTCAAAACTGTTTTGCTTAGAGAGAAGAGAAAGACATGGCAGTAGCACAAGACCAAATGCCTCCAAGCAAACTGCTGGAACAAACGAGGTCGGGTTTCCAGAATATAGAGGGATCCATAGCTACACCCAACTACTGACAGTATTCTATTTAACATGTCTAAATCACATTGTCAATGTCAAGCAACATGAATCTTCTTTTTGTAATCAGTTCTTTCTCCCTTTAATCTGCAGGGTTGTACCATGGTGCAGAACACATTTGATGATACTTGGAACTTTGGGATCATCCTTGCATCAGCACAAAAGATGTTTGATATTTTTTCTTCACAATCTAGTTGTATAGCATACTGAAATGAAGGGTTCTCAGCAACTCTCTTGAAAGTACTTAACATACTTCCGGCTTCGCCATGCGCCAACTCCCTTTGACGCTTGGTTCACAAATTGTTCTTGTGGTCACGACGTGTATAGCCAATGTTTACTGACCCACCAACTTGCCAACTTGCCAGCTCATGTGCAGCTTTTGGTCCAATTCCCAAATCATCCGCTGTTTCAATTTCAAAAGCTTGCAAGGTCGATATCTTATGTTGTGACGGCAGCAAGTGGCATGTTCCTGGCAACTGAAGGGCATGGTTGTGTTCAAGAACTAAATCATATACACACACACACACACTTGATAATCCCCTACTTCTCGATCCACTGTGATGCACATCCGAACTTTGCAACCAGTTCTTGTTTCTGCACGGGGACTCCTTGTTTTATGATCTCTCTTGTCTTTTGCTCGATAACCCTCATTGGGACAAACATATCTTGCAGAAGTGACTACTCCGTCAAGTTCACTCTTGTTTCCATAATTTATCCTGACGTCAAAACCAATATGCCCTCCGTAACAAGTCCAAAAGTCCCAAGCCTCTTTTGTAGGGTCAAATTTCATGCCAATTTGAGGCATCCAGCTAGGTATGATATTTGTCTTGTTCAAAGAAAGCATAACTCAATTTATTTGTCCAAGTACACTACGAAAATATTTACACTTAGCAAATACGATGATGTACACCAATGGTACTATCACAAAGGAACCATGTATTAACTAAGAGAATAACTAATGAGATCAACAAATGGTTGAAAGAATATAAAATATGTTGCTACTTTCACGGTGCAGGTGATGAAAAGAGTCGAACAAAACTGATGTCACCTATTTGAATGTTGATCACTGGAGTTAGTTGGACAGACGGGCATCAGGCAAGTTGTGGGGACGGCTCCCTTGTTAATTGGTCCACAGTTTGTAGGCCAAAGGTCCTTGGCGGGCTCGGCATTTTAGATTTGCAGAAATTTGGCTGGGCCTTCGCTTACGCTGGCTATGAATGAAATGGGTATCCAGGGTTGATACCCGGGAGGGGGCACGCCTTCCTTGTAGCAAGATCGACATGAACCTGTTTAGGGCTGCCACCTCTATCACGGTTCGGAATGGGAGAAAAGCTTGTTTTTGGCACGAATGGTGGTTAAATGGGAAAGCCCCAAAAGAAATTGCGCTTTCTGTTAACGAGCTTGAAAAAAAAGGAAAAACCACATGGTGTAACAAGAACTTCGTGACGACCTTTGGATCCGCTCTTTTCGTCCTATCACGACGGTGTCGCAAATTCGAGAATTCATTTTCCTATGGAAGGCTGTGGAAGAGGTACACTTGGATGTTGAATTGGAGGACCAAATTAGTTGGAGGTGGACAAGCTCGGGGGAGTACATCACGGCGTCGGCTTACATAATTTCAATTTGAAGGAACGGCGAAGCCTTTCTCGGCTACAAAATTATTGAGTGCGGACGTGAAACCAAAATGCAAACTATTCGCCTGGCTTCTCCTCCACGGCAAGGCACTTATGACTGATAGATCGGCGGTGAGATCATCGCCACATGAACAAACTTGTAGGCTATGCAACACAAAGTTTGAGACAAATGTACACCTCGCTAGAGAATGCTTTTTCACTAGAGGCGTGTGGGGGATTGTCTCATCTTGGCTGCAGCTCGACAATAGCCTCACCTTCCAGCATGCCTCGCTCGAAGAATGGTAGGGTGGAAAAATCAGAGATTTAGGCCGCAAACAGAAAAGCAAATTTGGTGGAGTTTTGCTTTGCATTCTTTGGAATGTTTGGAAGGAGAGGAACCAACGAATTGTTATGTCCTGGAGGTGGCCAACCTCACTAAAGAGGATGTAGAGCAAAGGGTGATGGCGGTCTCACACAATGTGATGTGATTTTCTTTTTCGTTTCTCGTTTTTCTCTCTGTTCTTTCTTTTTTCTTGGCCCCTTGGGATCCTTGCATAGCTGAAAATAAATTTCTTCTACCTATATAAATGAATCGGCAGTCTTCCTGCCTTTGCTTCCAAAAAAAAAGGGGTCACTGGAATTAGTTCCATTTGACATTAGGCCTCAACCCTATTCAATAGCGTTCCTTTTACAATCTGCGAGTGTAGACCGGATTGAATCTAGCGGTAAAAAATGCTTGAAAGATGATATCTGTTACTACGAGAATACAATCAAAGGAGAATTAGATACCTGGAGATTGGGGCCTTCTTCTTTTGTGTCACCAGGAGGAGGACGAATGCAACGAGATGCCCCTGCATCTGTTTGGCGCCAGTTGAGATTTGTTTTTGACTCACGTTTTCAGAGAGGAAGAAGGTCATCGGGGAGCTATAATTTGCAGTCATCCATATGGGCAGTCAATTCTGATAGCGCTACAGTTGCTGTCGAAATGAACCCCCCCCCCTCTACTTCCATCTCCGTTCCCTTACCTAGCTCCCATGGTCGCGATTCTCTTTCCCTCTTACAACCTCCTGCTCGGCACTGGTGTGGCTACTATCACCGGTGAGCGGCGGCGTCGGTGCTATCGCCGAGTATGGATATCAACACTTTTGCACCAAAAAAGTCAGCTTCCAACTAGATTGATAACAACTTTTCACTGACAAACAAAGCAAATTCGACTTGATAACAACTTTACACTGACAATCAAAGCAAATTCGACCTCATATCATGCTTTCTACTAGAACAAATGAAGTTTCAACTAGTTCATGACAAGCTTCCTATTAGAAAACAGTTGGAGTTTTCAACTAGTACATGCAAACCTTCTACTACAAGAAGTAAGCTTTCTACTAATTCAACCGCAAGCTTCCTACTACAACAAATCAAACTTTCAATCGCACAAAAATGAATTTGATGCAAAATTTGACCCAAAAAACCCCCAAAATCACAGCTTCCGACTTGATTTCTTAAAGCTTCCAACCCAGTTTTTGAAGCCCTAGCCCTCAAGATCCGGCATCCCCTACCCCCTATCTTGTTTTGTGGCGGGGTAGGTCGACAACCGGCGGGGCTGCGGACCTAGAACGGGTGCTATTGCTGCTCCTCGCCGTGTCGGAGGACGCGACAGTGCAGGTTGGTGGCAACTGCGCCCAAATAGCGTTGCGGGGGAACGGCGGTGCAGCGATTTGGCAGTGCCAGAGCAGGGGAAGGAGGCATTGTGGTGGAGGTGGTCGGAACCTCGCAGGTGAGAGAGAGAGAGAGAGAGAGAGAGAGAGAGAGAGAGAGAGAGAGAGCAGGAGAGTGCCGGGATGGTGCAGAAGCAGCAGGGAGAGGATAAGGTGGGGGGGTGGGGGCGGTGGAGAAGATGTAGGGAGGGGATAAGATGAGAGGTTAGAGTGATGGGTCCCACAGGCTATACGTGTTGGAATTGACTGTGTCCATGATCCCTCGCTAAGTATGATATTCGCAAGAGATGATTATGATGTCTTTGGCAGCAAGTTTGAAGATGATCATATATGTGTTTGGCGCCAAGTTGGGAGGATATGCGTGAGCTCCCCTCCCCTCCCCTCTTAAGGGACGGATTCCAATTAACGACGGCACTGAGGGTAATGAACGAGAGCCATTTGATTCAAATTAACGGCAGATTGCCTACATTAGTGTTAACTCTATTGTAGAGGAACAGTTTACATCTGGTAAGCAGATCCATGGTTAAGAGATCATGGTTGAGGCTGTGAACCGTCGTTGATGGCGTGTACTCTAGTAATAGGTGGCCATTAATTAGTCGATCGCTAGCTCTAACATGTACGTAGCATAAGCAAGTTAAGGCAAGTAAGCATATACTTCTGTATATGTCTTGTGCTACTGCTGACTCTAATCTTTGATGAGTATGCATGGCTTACCATAGTTGCGAGCAAACCTCGCTAGCTTTTTTCTAACCAACTGCACGCATGACCGGTTAACGAAAACAGGATGGCCATTTAAGCCAAACAGTAGCAGTCATCTCATGGCCGGCACATTTCGGAGTCACTACTCCACTAATAGCCGGTATATATTTCAGCACCAGCTGATAGATGGGGCGCCGGAGCAACATTAGGACAGTCTCCGACATTTCATCATGTACTGTATTTTAAATATATCATCTAAACAAGATACTAATTTAGAGGTCTAGCTAAAGAGAAAAGAGAGATACCGTATTTTAATCTTGATACAACTCTTAACACATAACCCAAGACAACACTACTACAGAATCGATTTGTCCAGACAGTTTGGAAACACCGGGCAGGACGGTTTTTCGAACCGTCTGGACGAAACAGTCAGTACAAATCAGTTTTGTACAGACGGTTATTGAACCGTCTGTATAAATAATTAGTACAGACGGATCCACACACGAACCGTCTGTGCTATTCTCTGGTACAGTACCTTCAAAATATTTGTACAGACGGTTCCATCCACAAAACCGTCTGCCCAAACGCATTGAACAGTACCTCAAAAGAATTTTTACAGACGGTTCCATACCCAGAACCGTCTGTACAAAGCATTTGCATTTGTACAGACGGTTCTACCCCTGGAACCGTCTGAACTACTGCTGTGCAGGAAAACAATGCTGCCGCGGCAGCGGAAACAACTGTTTCTGCTGCCGCTGGTAGCAGTGCGGTTGTACAGACGGTGCTGCCGCCTGCTGCCACGGCAGCAGAAACAGCCGTTTCGGCTGCCACGGCAGCCGTGCGGCAAGGCGGCTTTGCTGCCACCTGCTGCCGCGGCAGCGGAAATGGCTGATTCCGCTGCCGCGGCAGCAGTGCGGCAGGGCGACGGTGCTACCGCCTGCTGCCACGGCAGCGGAAACAGAGGTTTCTGCTGCCGCGGCAGCAGTGCGGCAGGGCGACGGTGTTGCCGCCTGCTGCCACGGCAGCGGAAACTACCGTTTCTGCTGTCGCAGCGGCCGTGCGGCAGGGTAACGATGCCCGGTGCGGCCGCGGTCCGGGCGCGGCAGTGAAAACGCTAGAAACAAAGTGATCAATCACAGGCATAGCATGGACAGACACACAATGTACTCATTGATCTTAGACATAGCATTCAGAAACAAACATTAAACGTCATTTTCAACCACAAAGTCATTCACATGCATTGTTAGGGAAAAAAACTTTCAAGTCATTGAGAAGGAACATTTTGAGGACAATGGAATTCTCTGGTTTCCTTCAACACCTCTCTAAGTATGAAAGCTATTAACTATTTTTGAACAAACCGGACGCCCTCAGTGTCAAGCTCATCTGTAGGGAACTTAAAACTCTGCAGAAGAAAATTAAATAGCTAGGTTAGGCACGACATCCGAACGATGAAAAATAGAACTACATAGTGTAATGACACTAACCTCCACATCTACCGGACTAGAGCGAACGATCTGCATCATATATGTCACGACATAGTATCCACAGAGATTGTTGCCCGGCGGCTGCTTGTGGCACTGTAGAAATCATGGTTACGTGTAGGGTAATTTAGTTTTACCGAATACATATTAGAACGTGCGAGGTGATTATTCTTGGGCGAGGGAGGAATTATTACCGGGAAATGAAATCGGTGGGTCGGTTCGGTTTGTGTTGTTTTCACAGCCCCCCTTGGCAACATACTTCTTGAACGCGCCGTTGAGCACCGTCATCAAATTTGCGTACTTCTCTGGTGGGTAGTCCCTAGAGTCGAAGTACGTGGCATGTAGATATTGTGGCTCGAGGCAGACGAGCATCCAGTGGAATTCATAGTTGTACGGTAGAAGAATGACGTGCTTAGTAGAGAGAAGGAGCATGACGTCCGAAATGTATTCCTCGACCTCGTTCGGCTGGAATTGGACCATTGTGCATATGACCACTTGTGGATCGAGGAATCCGATATTAGGATTTTCTGCCCTAGCTTCTTGAATCATATGTCTACACATAAAAGTAATGTCATTGAAAGAGCGTATCAATAAGTTAGGCAATTCATTTAGCTTAAACAGTGATTGAGAACACTTACAGTGTCCAGCATCTTAATAGGCTGACATCGAGGGCGTCATGACGGTAGAGGTCGGCTAAATCCGAGAAATCGATGGTAAAGGTTCCACCTAGATGGAGGAAATGTTGCCGCTTGTACATGGCGTTGATATTTTGAGGAAGCGCTGTCTCCTCGTTGGACCTCTTCATGTAAAATTCGTGCACAATCTGAACTGTCCAACCAAGTCGTTCTAACGCCGCCCGTGTCACTAGCGGCTGCCTTTCCGTGTAGACTCTTATCTCGGGTTCTTCGTCTACCTCTTTGCCCTTGGCCGACTTTGTGTTATTTTTGGTGGCCCTACGCTGAGCTTGAGGAGTCGTTTTGACAGTCTGCTGGCTAGATCTAATAGATTACTTAGATTGTGCTGAAGCGGATTTCACCTTCGGTGGAGGAGCACGGATTGAGAAATCTGAACCGTAACGTACTGAAGACAGGGGCCGTGCAGGAGGTGGAGGGGCAACCAGGGAAATGTACTTCTTCGGCCACTGGATGAACGTGTTGACGGCCTGCCCCAGTGTCCTGACGTCGTCCTCCGGCGGTACAGGAAGTGTGAAGGAGGAGCAATTCGCATGCACCATGTCCACTGCCACCTTAGCATTACCCGCTGCTATCGGAACTTCGTGCACCCTCGTGTCTGCAATATATGGAAATGCTAACCCCGTGCCAGCCTCAAGCATGTCAGTGGGGCCAAAACAGCTGGGCACGAGGAGCTTGCAGCTAGTTACCACCGCTATGTCGTCGACAAGGAATCTTTCGCTGACATCGTCTTCAAGAGGAATCGGCTCGACATGTAAGTCGTCGGCGCGGTCGTCATCCGGAACGTGCTCATGAGCGGATTGTTCGTGGACGTCTTCGGCATTGTCGTTTTCCACGGATGCGCAGCTACTCCTGCGCCGAGCATGTGGGGATGAGCCTGCGGGGCTGCGTTCGGCCGCGGCGGCTGCATCCTCCTGCCTTATCTGCTGTACCCGTTCTTCGACCCTTGTATTGATACTCTGTTCTAGGCCTGCATATATGTCGGCGGAATGGGGCCCAGGGTACCCCTAACCGCCGGCGGAGGCCAACCAGATACCGCAGAGGGTGACGCGTGGCGCTCCGGTCGCTGGGGCCTTGGGCCCCACCCGGATCGTCGTACGGAGCCCGCGGCCAATCCCAAGGAATCAGGGGTCTCCTCCAGAGGCTGCATCCACAAACCAGAAGGAATCGTGGGCCTCCGGGAATCCACGGCCCATGCGCTGAGCGAGCACTCGGGGTCCGTCCCCGAGCGCTCGGCGTCCCAGAAGGCGAAGGGCGCGCTCGGGGTCCCCTCCCGAGCGCTCGACATCTGGGCGGATGCGGGGCCCAGGGGAGCGCTCGGGGTCCGCCCCCCGAGCGCTCTCCCTCGGGCTCCCCCTTCAAGGCGCCCCGAGCGGCCCCCCAGCGGGTGCTCCCCGAGCGCTCGGGGTTGCTCAGGGGCGCGTAGAAGACAACTGGCGCCCCTCCTAGCGAAGGAGTTTGCTCGGGACCGAGTGCCCGGGGGATGACGTGTCCTCTGGTGGGGCCCCCGACCATGCACGTCGTCCAGCGCCAAGCTTCTCCAGCAAGCCTCCGCCCTGGCGGAGGCATTTAATGCCTGTCATTCCGACGGGGAACCCAAAGCCCTGTGAGGGCATGATGACGGTCAGGCCGGGTCCCACCGGTGCAGGCGATAAGCTCTGTTAGCTATCCCTCTCTTTCTCTCTGAGGGGTGGGTCCGGGCTGACAGATTCTTTGACCGACCAAGCGCGCCGCCCCGCACGCCCTGTCGCTGTCAACCTTTTCACCCCATGGGGGACACCGCCGCGCGACCAATTGCGCGGCATGAGAGGCTGACCCAGGGGGCCCGTGAGGGGACGACTTACCAACCCAGTCAGAAGAAACCCCATAAGTCTCCATCCGCGGGGCCCGCCGAAGGCAAGGGTGTCAGAGCCCCTGCTCCGACACACCGCGAGGCGATGGCCCGGCCGAAAGTCTCAAGTGGGCATTAAATGAAGGTGTGGGCGCTTCCAGTAGCGCCCACGTCGTCTACAGCACGAGTACAGCTCATGTTCTCCTTTGCCGACCTATGTGGTATCCCCCGAGTATATAAGGGGAGAGCCTAGTCCATGCAAAGGGTTGGCTCTTTTTTCCTAGCTCGTTTTTCATTAGGTTAGATCTCTCTAAGTTGACCCCTGATAAAAGAAGCACCGTTCTTCCTCCGGGTTAGAGCTAGAAGAAGAACAGTGCACACCTCTGTAACTCATCATACTTGCCGCATACGCCTATATACACAAAAAAACAAGCAGGACGTAGGGTATTACGTCTTCCGGGGCGGCCTGAACCTGGGTAAATCCTTGCGTCATTGCTTCCTTAGCCACCGAGTTTATTCGCTAAACTCTAATCCACCCCAAGGCTCGTAAGAAACTCAATACTCCCCTGGGCCGAACTCAAAAGGGGGTCCCTCCGGACCACCGCTAGAGGCGTCTCTACGCCGACAATATATTTCTTCCATCAGCTCTTTTTTCATCCGTTCACGCTCGGCTGCCTCGCGCTCTGCTTTCGTTCTCCTCCGACTCCTGTACAAACCTGCATCGTCGGGGAATCCCATCTTCCATGGAACCGTCACCCCCACGCCACGCGTTCGACCCGGGTGCTCTTTGTTTCTCAGAGCCGAGGTTAGTATATCCTTTCCCTGGCTGCTTGGAAAGTTCCTTGAGCGGATTGTTCTGAAAGTCACAGGATGTTTTCAGCCACCTGGACGGTTTCGGGCTTGTTGAAGGCGACGGTGCCATCAGCCGAGATGTTGGCCCTCGCACGATACCAGTTCCGGGCCCGCCTCTCTGGGATCTGGGAGAACGGTGTGTCGCGACTCTCCTGAGACGCCCGCTCGTCCTCTGTTTTCCATTCCAACTCTTTGCGCGCATACCCACCGCTTCCGAGCCTGTGGGGTGAACGTTGCATGCCTGGCACGCCCCTGTTTGCCTGACTCCGCTGCACAAATTCCTCCGACGTGCACCTCTCCACAAATTCCGTCCATTGATCCTCCAAGTACCCGTAAGTCTTCGGGTCCTGCCTGTAGGGCATAAGATCGTTCTTCACGTACGTGTTGTAGAGCTCGCTCTTGAAGGTCTTCCACGCCTTGCCCATCTTGGCCTTTGCCTGTCTTTCCACGGCCTGCTCGGTACCTTCGGGGAAGTCAAATTGTGCTTTGATTGTGCTCCACAGGAACTCTTTCTCGTTATCCGGCACTGACGGCTAGCTGGCGTACGTTATTCGGACCTTCGTCCTCGCCAGTGAAGCGCACGCACTACGGAATGCCGCCTGAGCCTGCTGAGGCAATATGGGCACACCCTCATCACTGACATGAGTTATCGTGTAGTGACCCGTGGGCATTTTATTTTTGCCTCGGCCACCTCGCTTTCGCTTCTGCCCACCCGATTCTTTGGTTGCTCATGAGACGAGGCTTCTGCATGTTGGGAGGGCAACGGTTGAGCCGGTTGAGGAGACAAGTGCGGCTCATCTTGTCGAGGAGAAGAGGCCACCGGCAGTTCACGTTCATCTCCTCCGAACGCCATCTTCAAAGACGAAAAATTCAGATATGCAGTACACGACAAGGGCGGCGGAGCTCCTCGGGACCGGCTTCGAGGCGGCGGCGGCGGCGGCTGAAAACCTAGGGCGGGAGATGAGGGCGCGGTGCGGGTTTTGGAAAGACACAACCCGCGCCGAGGGGTACTTATCGAAAAGGCTAATCCAGACGGTTCGGCACGTAGAACCGTCTGGATTAATAGTACAGACAGCTCATAATAAAGAGTGCGTCTGTACTAATACTGCAGGTGGGACGCCTGTGCAATATTAGTACAGACGGTTCTCAATAAGGAGCCGTCTGGATTAATAGTACAGACGGCTCATAATAAAGAGTGCGTCTGTACTAATACTGCAGGTGGGACGCCTACAATATTAATCCAGACGGCTCGTAATAAAGAACGTCTGTACTATTAATAGTACAGACGGTTCTCAATACGGAGCCATTTGGATTAATAGTACAGACGGCTCATAATAAAGGGTGCGTCTGTACTAATACTGCAGGTGGGACGCCTGCAATATTAGTCCAGACGGTTCTCAACGTGGAGCCGTCTGTACTAATATTTTGCCCGAGTTGACCTACGGTCCCACTTGTGATGATTTTCATGTTATTGATTTATTACTAGAAATGACTTAAACTTCTGAAAATCATAGAAAATTCATATGAATTCCAATTGAGTTGAACTTTTTTTGTAAATTCATATTTTAATCTGGACAATTTTATAGTATAACTGTTATTCATGTTACTGTTATGGAAAAGTTTGAAAATACCCTTAAACCCATAAACTTGTAAAATTCATAACTAATGCAAACAAACTCCACATGACAAGATTTTTTTATGTAAATTTATGGTTTCGTACGTACTATCACATGGTGTAGGTCTCATTCATATTACTGTAACTCAAAATCTGCAAACCTATTATTGCATTAATAGTTCATACAGAAAACCCTGGTGGCGATATATAACAATCGGGTTACATCATAGAAAATAACCTAATCTCCTTTAACAACCAGCCCTTCTTGATGATCGACGCGCAGATAGCAGGTGGCCCCGATCGGTAGTTGTTCTTCGTTGAGCGCGGTGCCGTCTCCAAGAGGGAACTCATCAAATTGATTGTACTCTTCTTCGTCCACGACATTCTCAACTCCGACAATCCTTCTTTTCCCCTGAAGGACTACGTGAAGTTTCTGATTTGCCGGGTCTTGGACATAAAGACCTGAACAGCTTGCTTAGCGAGTACAAATGGTTCATCTTTGTATGCGGCACGTTCGAGGTCCACTGTAGTCATGCCGTACTTATCGACCTTAACACTTGAGAGTGCGATCCCAATGGCACCGGAAGAGGGGGATCTTGAAACGTACATAGTCGAGTTCCCAGATCTCCTCAATGTGCCCGTAGTACGCACACACCCCCACGTTTGTCCTGAAAGGCATCTATGTGGACACCACTGTTTTGTACCGTGCTCTTCGTATCCTGTGCTCTGGTATAAAAGGTGTACCCATTTATGTCGTATGCTTCAAATTTCAGGATTGTGTGACTTGGTCATCTAACCAACCAGCCAATATTCTCCTCAGTTGTACTATTAGCACTTCGAACCTGCAACCAGTTGTTGAAGCTGCGGTTGTGCTGTCTGGTAAGCCAAGCCTCTGTACGGCCTGGATTCTCTCTGCGTAGCTCATCCTATTGGTTTGAGCTGTTCCATGTAATCGATACAGAACTCGACCACCTCTTCGGTTGTGTAACCTTCGACGATGCTGCCCTCTGGACAAGATCTATTTCGTACATACTGCTTGAGAATTCCCATGTACCGCTCAAACGGGTACATCTGACGTAGAAATACCGGTCCACAGATCTTTATCTCTCTCACGAGGTGGACGGTAACATGGACCATGATATCAAAAAACGACGGAGGTAAGTACATCTCAAGATGACATAATGTCTTCACCACATCGGCCTGCAACACATCTAGTACTTGGGATTGATGACCTTCTGAGAGATTGTGTTGAAGAAGTAACACAGCCTAATGATTGTGTCTCGGAGATAGCTCGGCTGGATATTTCGGATTGCAACAGGAAGTATCTGTGTCATCAACACATGGCAATCATGGGACTTCATACCAACTAATTTTAGATCTTCCATCGAAACAAGTTTCGAGATGTTGGCGGAGTAACCGGACGGAACTTTCACACCTTGCACATCCCATACCTGTACCCCTTCATTCCACAGTGTTTTCAGATCTTCCACCAAAGGTCTTAGGTAGACGTCAATATCATTCCCGGGTTGCTTCGGCCCTTGGATAAGCAGTGACATCATGATGTACTTTCGCTTCATACACAACCAAGGTGGTAGGTTGTACATACTAAGAGCAACTGGCCAAGTGCTGTGCCGGCTGCTCATGTTGCCGAAAGGATTCATTCCGTCCGTGCTCAACGCGAACCTTATATTCCTCGGCTCCGCACCGAAGTGTTCAAAGATCATGTCGATATTTCTCCACTGCGCGGAATCGGCAGGGTGTCTTAGCTTTCCATCTTTTTTACGGTCCTCCGAGTGCCAGCACAACAATTTGGCCTCTTTTGGGTTCGCGAACAAACGCTTCAGATGCGGATTACGGACAGATACCATACCACCTTAGTGGGAACTCCTTTCTTCGGCTCGATGAAAGACTCGCCGTCGTCTGGTTGGCTCTTACGCTTTTAACGAGATGCTTTGCACACTGGATATGAACGCAAGTTCGATAATTCATTCCGGTACAAAATACAGTCGTTCGGACATGCATGTATCCTTTCTACCTCCATCCCCAGTGGACAAACCACCTGCTTTGCTCGGTATGTGTTTTTTGGGCAGCTCGTTACCATCCGGAAGCATCTCCGAGAGGAGACCTAGGAGCGCCGTGAAACTCTTGTCTGACCAACCACAGCTTGCTTTCAATTTAAGCAGCTCGAGCACGGATGACAGCTTTGTGTATTTTGGCTTGCAACCCGGAAACAAAGGTTTTTCTGAGTCCTCACAAGTACATGAACTTGTTTAAGTCTCTCTCAGTATTAAAGTTCACGTCAGCATCGCGCAGCATCTGATCCAACCTATCATCGTCCTCTGCGCCACCACAATCATCGTCTGCACCTACTTCCTCATGGCGGCCACAATCATCGTCTGCACCTACTTCGTCGTCATCTTCTCTCCTTTCGTTGACTTCGGGTTCTTCGACGATGCCAACGTCTTCGTGTAACATGTTCTGCTCTTCACAATGTTTGGTCCAACACGTGTAGTCCGGTTTGAAGCCCCTAATAATTAAGTGCGCTTAGATCTGTAGGGCTGAGTTGTGTCCGAGAAATGATCTCTCATTTCTACAATCGCAACAAGGACAATATGTAAATTTAACACCCTTCTTCAACCTATCCTCCTCGGCAACTCTAAGAAAATTCGTCACACCATCAAGGTACGCTTGGTTCGTACGAGAACCGTACATCCACACCCGATCCATCTGGCTACACGCGCTGCACAACAAGGAAATTAGTGTTAAATTGACCTAATAAAAGAAAGCCACCTAGCTTCTCATCGAAAAAAAGGAGCTTATGTACAAATCGTACTACAATTTAAGGGTTTAAGGGTATAAACATAAATATCAAAATGCGGAACATCGGCATGAGATGAAATGCATGTCATGGAATAGAGGACATAAAATAAAGACTAATGCAAATGTAATCAATTTAATCGGAGTCCAGACGCTTAAAATATCGCGATCCGAATTTCTCCGGCGGTTCCAGAAACCCTAATTTGAGTTTTTAGTCAATTTTATTTTTTCTACAATCCAAACACGAATGAAAATGACATAATTGCATAGATCTTATTTTTCTGAACATTTTGATATATTATTTGTATTTTTCTGACTAATAATGAATTTTCTATGATTTTTATAAGATTTAAATATTTAAATACTATTTTTGATCTTTTCCTCAGTAAAAATAATAAATAAATAAATTCAAAAATAGTAGATCCTGACAGGTGGGTTCCACTAGTCATATTTTCATTTCTTTTTTATTTTATTTTTGCTTAATTAGCGTGAGGGCCGGCGGTCGGCCGGGACGCCGGCCGAGCTCGATCGACCGCGGCGGCAAGCGGCGGTGGCGCGGGACCGCGGCGGCGGACGGAGGAGGAAGGTCGGCGGCGGCTTACCGGGAGGCGGCGGCGCGAGGCAGGCGGCGGCGAGGTGGAGGCCACCGGCGGCGGGGAAGCTTCGGGCCGGGGCTGGCCTGGCGGCGGCGGGAGAGCGTCGGCGGGTGGCGGTGGCGGCTTGGGAGGTCGGCGGCGGGCGGCACGAGCTACGGTCGGCGACGGCGCTTGCGGGCGGCTCGAGGTTCCGGAGGTCACGAAGCTCGGCTGGGAGTGGGAGTGAGGAGTGAGCTTTAGTACAGACGGCTCCAAGTAGGGAACCGTCTGTACAAATAACACAGACAGTTCCGGTAGGGAGCCGGTCGTACTGTATGTGTTAGTGCAGACGGCTCCCAACTGAGACCGTCTGTGGAATTAGTATAGACGATACCGTTTGGGAGCCGTCTGTACTATATGGGTTAGTACAGACGGCTACCAACTGGGACCGTCTGTAGAATTAGTACAGACGATACCGTTTGGGAGCCGTCTATACTATATGGGTTAGTACAGACGGCTACCAACTGGGACCGTCTGTGCCATTAGTGCAGACGGTCCTTGTTGAGAGCCGTCTGTACTATGATACCCAGTGTCGACGGCTGTAGTTGGAAACCGTCTGTATTATTTGTACAGACGGTTCCATGTGTGAACCATCTGTATTGTGCCGTCCCGCTTGTTCACCATCCTTGGTCGTGATTTGTACAGACGGTTCGTGTTGGGAACCGTCTGTGATAAGAATTGTGCAGACGTCCCCGTGTTGCCATCTGTACAAGGGGCGTCCCGTTAAATGGTATCTGTAGTAGTGCAAGTTATACTTTTTATCTCACAAAATGTATTAAATGACAGCTTATTTAGATACAACACTAAGATACAACTACTAAAACACTAGATACAAGTCATTGAAAAAGTTGTATCTAAACACATATTTAATACATATAATATAACATAAGATATAGTGCACTAAAATTACCCTTACATTGATGGTTCATAGAGTCCACATGTCATTGGCTATTATGTGCTCATTGTATGCTAATTAACCTTCATTCCTTCAGGGTACAAATCAAGCCGGCCATGAATTGCATGTGCTGTATCGTATCAATTAGAGAGAGAGATTAGTCTCTAGGACTAGGCCCCTTTGGTAGAGTTAAGGGGTGGGTTAAAACTTATCATACGAAACACTTTTAGATTAAACAGGTTAAGTTAATCTGGTCATAATCATTTAACCCCTCTAACTTAGAGTTAAAATAAACCAAAAAAAGTAAATAACTTAATCCAATATAACAAATTCTCCTGCATTTATTTTTTCCACCGCTAACTCTCTAACTTAGCCAAACAATATTTGAGTTAACTGGGTCAGTTGCTCAAACACAAAATTAAGATTAAGGGCATCTATAAAGGTGTGAGATTAGCTGACTCTTCATCATGTCACATAAGATAATTACTGATGTAGAGGAGAGAAGAGGAAAAAAAATAATAAAACTGACTCTTCGTGAAGAGTCTGACTCTAATGAAGAATCGAACTTCTAGAGTCAACTTTATTGTCTTTATATAATATTATATTTAATATTGACTTTTTATATAGAGACAACCTTATTGTATAAGTTATCTTACTACATAATATAAAGAGGTGAAGTAGTCAATTACTGATTCTATCTTTATAGATACCCTAGATTAATATGCTCAGATTAAAGTTAACTAACTAGCGAACTTAGCTCCGAATCAAATGCCACATATACCAAACCAAATACTCCTCTGGAAAGGGGAAACAAACTCTAGCCCAATGGAAACAAAGTTTGTTCAGTTTAGTTTAGGCTTAATTACTTTACTAGTATAGCCTGCAGGTACACAACGCAACCCAGCATCCAATCCAAGTATCCGACACAAGTCAAGACAGGCACACGTAAGTTAGCAGCTAGTAATGATAGTCTAGCCTGAGCTCCAGATTCTAGTGCAAATCCACTAGAATATCTGATACCTTTACCCAACAACCACTGGTGCTGTTCCACTTCCATGAACAGAAAAACAGAAAACTATGCCTCCTGGAAATGACATGAGACCCGGCCGATTGATTCTACACTCTAGTGAACAAATCGACAAAATCTTGACACGCCGCTCCTAGCTGTTGGTTGAGGATAGTTCTATCCGTAGCCATGCCATCACCATCTCCTTCATATTTTTTGACACTATGTATGGACATCTTTTTTTGGCTCCTCGTAAACACAGCCATACAGAAAGAGATATCTAGATATCATACCGCCAAATTAAACCATTCACCGTTTTGTACACCCAATCTGAAAATCTGATACTTTTTTACCCGAGAGAGACACCTCACGACCCACAAGATTCTATCATTGCTACAGGCTTCACACGCAATTATCAAATGCTCTGGACCGGCTTTTGCTTGCTTGCCTGCCACTTTTTCTGTAGTGTGGGGAAAAGCGTGCGTGCGTGGGGGGTCGGCACACTGGCCGAAAGTCCATCTTGCTTGTGCATGGCATGTGCTGCTACTTATATTTACAGCGCCATAGCTGAGCTGCCTCCATTCAGAGGCAGAGAAGAGAAGTGACAGAAAAGAAGAGTAAAAGATAGTGCACTGATCTGTGCAAGAAAGGCTTCTGATTCCTTCCTTCCGTCGTCGTTTCCGAAAGGCATGCACAGCTCAGGGCTGCAGGTCATAGCATCCCTTCACATGGGCAACAACATGTCCTGACTCCTGAATTGAAGGAGGGGGTTCTCATGGTTGCTTCGCTTGCCCTCCTGTGCCGTGCGGCTTCTCCTCGGCCGAGACCTGAGAGCGGTGATTGTTCAAGTTCTCTGGTCTCTCAGCTATCAGGTAAGTGAGTTCTGCATGAAACCTGAGAGCGATGAAATATTGTACCCTTGGATGCTGGGTTTCCCTCTTGATTTGCACTCTTAGAAGCTATGTTGGTTAAATTATCTTGCTTCTCTTATGGAAACCAACATGTATGTCGTGGTTGCATACTGAACTCCATTTCTCTCTAAGCTTAATTAGAGTAATACTGACCTCTAATTGTTGACTAACTGCAGACTTCGTCAGGGACCACACTTGCTGCAAGAGGATTAGCCTGATGAACTAAACAACCGAGTGAACATAGATAAGCGACATTTCAGCTGCAGAGTGCAGATAGAAGAAACCATCCAAAATGGGGAAGACAAATCAGAGACGGGCTACACGACGCCAGGAGAACAATAAAGGCTGCATGTGGGGCCTCATGCACATGTTCTATTCCCATCAAGACCCCAAGCTCCTCCTGGACAGAAAGCAAGGGAGCAGAAGGCACACGTTCGGTGGGTTTGCTGGTAATTCACTTCTCTTTAGGGATCACAGATATACTAATTGTGTCAACTGTCAAGAAAGATTAGTAATCTAAGTAAGTAGTGCAACAGCAACACCTGCATGGCAATACTCGTCCTTCACTTAACGTTTCTGATGTTACAAACTAGCAATTAACCCCTCTACGACTACCTGGCAACTTAAGACATTCAAGAAAAGAACTAGTCGAGCTTGCTGTAAATCTTGTTATTGGAATTTGTACTACTGCTGATGCACCCTGCATAGTTGCAGGAAGAGGGCACTCACGAATGAAGTCCAGGGACTTCGAGGAAATAGATGAAGACAGGGATGTGAGTTTTCTATATCTCTTAAGAAAGATGTGGTTTCAAGAGTGAAAAACGTAACTACATTTGCTGCTTAGTGCTTACTGTGGTCTACTTACCACTTCCGTTAACATTACAATTGCGCAAAGATGCAATAGATGTCAGTTCTAAACAAATCTAGTGATCCTAATCATGCTTGGCTATCTGGTTACGTGCGTAATAAAATTGCTATGACCTGTGGAATTGATCCGGGTAAAATAAAATAAAATTAACGGGCTTGTGGTTGTGGACTTGAAAGTGTCACTTGGTAACAGTAGCGCCCAATAACTCCTTCAGGCAAAGTGCAGTTTAGTACAAGTTCAGTAATAATGTTATAAAATGGTGTTCAGATATGATCCCATAAATGCAGTTTCATTGAGCAGTCAGAGGGATACCTCGTTACTGTGCATGAACTTTTATTGAACAACTATCATCTCTTTTTTATGGAATAGAGACAACATAAGTTGGGTTTGTACATTATTGCCTCCAAACTGAAACAACAAAAGTTAACACAACATGAATAATTTGACAAAATCAGACTTATTTCCAAGTGTACGTTAACATGGTAAAGCATCATAATGGTATAGCTGATCTAGCTTCCTTTAATTTCTATTTATCTGCGATATAACTTTATATAATATTTCATTTCGTAATGAGTATGCTGCACATTAAAGCTTATTTCCTGATAAGAATAGATGTTTTGCTCTTATATTTCTCAGAACATGGAGGAATGCAGTACAAAGAAACCAACCATCAAAAGACTTATGGATGGCGAGGTTGGCAAGGTAAAACAATCGAAGAAGATTCCAAATGATGAGGTTCAGAGAATATTAGCTGACCTGGGAAATGATGTCTACCTGGACAAAAGTCCGATGCAGAAAGGCAAACCAAAGGGAGTCAGAAATCACAACACAAGCATCACCATGGCTTCTCCATCTGGATCACTGGATCCCAGTGGTTCCAGGTGCACGAAACAGGCAGAAGAAGATGACCTTGGGCTTGCTTTATCAGATTTCCTAGGACAAATCTATATGTACCATGATGAAGGGCCACATGATGATTGCAGGAATAAGAGTGAATTATGTCCTGAATTGAAGTCACTTATCCATACGAAGCTTAATGAGTTTAACAGTCCTTGTGATCTTGCTTATGAGCAATCTCCGGTGAGTGAGGAAAAGGAGTTTGTTGACAACAAACATCTTCGTAACAGACATGTAGGGACCAGGTTAGAGCCCAGGAAAATGCTTGAAAAAACTAACATTGTCGAAGATACCAAGACTTCAAATCAGCATGAATTGGCCATCAAAACACAGAGTAAAGAAAGCAGGAATATCTTTTTTTGGAAGAAAGATAAGTCAAGCAGAAGACATACATCAGAAGGAAGTTCTCAGCCAGTTAACAAAATAGTTATACTAAAGCCAAATCCAAGAAGAGGGTTTGATCATGCTGCAGCGACTACATCAACATGCTTACAGCAGCAATCTTGTACAATTCAACCTCCAGAATACAGTGCAGCTGAATGTTCAAAATTTTCAATTACGGAAGTCAAGAGGAGATTCACAATCGTGACTGGAGAAACTAGAAAAGAAAGACCCTCAGTGAATGAAGATGGCCTTCGAAGAGATCCATGTTGGCTCAGAGATTCAGCTTTTACAATTAAAAAGGAATCTAGACAGGTCCCTCAACAGAGCTCTGCACAGAGAGCTTCAGCTAACACTAATATTAAACCTTTGAACAGCAGTGAGCAAAAGCAAATAAATGATGGGCTAGGCAGAATCGACAGTAACTTAATTGCATCAAAGGATGCATCCATCTTTTATGAAGTAGCGAAAAAACATTTAACAGATATTCTAAAGGACAGAAGTCAAACTGCCAAGTATCCAGCAGTTGAGATCTCAAGGTCCTTGGTAGGAATGCTTTCCCTCCCTCAATGCAGCACATCATCATCACCTAGGAGTAGCCTTAGGGTAAAAGACTGCATTGAACTTTCACCTGAAGAGAGAAGTATTTGTGCCATACACAAGGATGAGAGGGAAGAATCTGCAAAAGAAAGAAGTAAGTCAGAGGAAGATTCTGGGAGTATTGCATGTGGTACTAGTGAAGCACTGGATGAGCACGCTGGTCAGGAAAGGCATTTCATGAAAGAAGAAGCCACGCAACATGGTGAGCACAGAATAAAAAATTCACTAAGATGATCAAATACTGCATGGTTATTCTCTAAACAGATTACAATATTTGCAGGTGCTGAACTTGACATTGTGTGCATTGAAGAAATTGACAAGCAGGATTGCTCTGAAACAGTTTGCAATGCACAGTACGCCCCAGCAGAGCAACGCAGATATAACTCACAGCTAGTATGTTCAAGCCAATATTTATTGCTGTTCCATCTAGTCTGCATTGATTTACTGATTTAGTGATTTTAATGAAATTTCTGAATGCCTGCATTGAAGGAAATGATGGAAGGAGCAGAACCAGGTAAAGAGCATGTTGAGATGTCTCAAGGCTCCCCTGAGAGTGTCGCTGAGAACCCAGAACACCGAGAGCCAAAGACTCCCAGACCAAGTGCGTCACTTGAATTGATATCACAAATTCCTTCCGAGGAAAACCGTGAAAAGCAAGAGCAACCCAGTCCCGTATCCGTTCTTGATCCATTCTTCCATGAAGATGTCGACAGTCCTGACAACGAGAGCACGATAAAATGTATTATTCAATTGATAGAAATTCAAATTTACACTTGCTATTACCCTGAGAAAAATAAAGTGCTCTAAAAATTCTAAATGATTAAACTTCCAATGATCTCCAGGTGAGTTGCGTCAGGATGACTTGAGGCCCCAGTACTACCCAGATGCTGGATCAGACCAAAGGATCTTCTGGGAGGACAAGGATGTCAGGTTAGGTTACATAAAAGCAGTGCTGGAGTTATCAGAATTGTGCACATACCAGAATATAGAGGTATGGTATCTCGAAGATGAATTAATCAGCCCTTGCTTGTTTGAAGAACTACATCAAGGCAATCAAATATATGATCTAAAGCTCCTCTTTGACTGCATCTGTGAAGCTATAACAGTAATCCAGGGGACATATTTTAGAAACCCTCCTTGCTTATCTTTTCTCAGACACAACATACAGGCACCTCCAATGAGACATAATCTCATCTCAGAAATAAATAAGCATATTGAGGGCCATCTCTGTTATCAATTTCCAAGCACATTAAACCAGCTAGTTAACATGGATCTAGAAGATGGCACTTGGATGAATCTTCGAACCGAAAGTGACGAGATTGTTGTGGACATATGGGAATTCATACTAGATGAGCTATTAGAAGATGTCACTTATGACTTGTGGTTTGAAACTTCATTGCCTCGTCACTATTGATATCTCCCTGCACTACTTGTAGACTGGAGATACCTAGAGTCATGCCTCATAAATATAGACATTAACCTGTTTGTGTGGCAGTATCAGGACCACACAGAGCATTGTGTGCTTGCTAATTTGGGTAGTACATGTTAAGAGCCATAGTAAAGCAGCAATCTTTCTGAAAGATGCCAGCGGCAGCTTCCTGTGCCATGCATTGGATATAGATAACTTTTAACTGGTTTGGAAGGCCATGACTCTGCACAGTGAGGTTTGCTTCTTCTTGCGACAAAAGCACGATAGTATGCAGCTGACTATTGTGATGTTCCTCTTGTGCCTTGTGTGTATTATTTGTGTGTATACGTGTGTAACTTACATCAGTTATGTATGACAATCAAACCATACCCTTTCAGCAAAGTTTAGAGCACAGTGTGTACATTATGTGTAACATGTATCAGTTGTGTGTGACGATTTTAAGTGTATGCATACCCCTTCAAATGTTTCCTTGTGGGTCCTTGAAGGAAGAGAAGTTACTGTAAAACTACTCACTCTGAAG
This sequence comes from Stipa capillata, assembly GCA_019208055.1. Classification (NCBI taxonomy): domain Eukaryota; kingdom Viridiplantae; phylum Streptophyta; class Magnoliopsida; order Poales; family Poaceae; genus Stipa; species Stipa capillata. The sequence continues at coordinate 566,844 of JAGXJF010003351.1, forward strand.
AAAGGATGATAAATTATCAGCACCAATATCATTCATTCCATTTTCTGCACCACGTTTGCCACATTGTTCCTCTTTCCTCCTAATCTTATTCAAGCTGACGCTCACATTCCGTTTGTACTGTTACCTGTGGTATAAAGATGTGAAATCATTTAACATTTAACAAGATATCGAGCACTCATAAAAGAGTCAACATAGTTGTGTGCCATAAGTTGGCATCTCTGGTTGATTATAGTCACCTTTTCTTATCTCAATGTAATCAATCCATGTGGAGTTGCATCCACTAGCTCTTTCGTATGCTGCAGAGCATGGCATGATCAGTATCACATCGTAGGGCAAATCGAGTGAAGCTGATTATTATGACAAACAGATGAGAGCCTCCAACCATTGACCAGTGCAACCATAAAAAGGGAACTCTGCAATCAAAACAGAAATCTTGAACTCCTAACGTGGAGAAATGCTAAGCAGTCAGGGAGCAGCCACAGGAAAAGTTTGCGACGTTATCCATCAGTAACCCATCGCTATCACATGTCCAAATGGTAAAAAAGAAAATATCAGGTGTGGCACTTTTTTTAGATGCACGTATAATATTAAACATCCATAATGCAGAGAAGCAAGCATTACACATGTAGCATCCCATGGTCCAAAATTAGATAAAGCTGAGTCCCATGCAGCACAGGCCTATGTACACATAGCAACTCGCTTTAGCTTGCATTCTCACCTCACCCAAAAGGGTCAACTACACGAATGTGCTACTCAGGCTCGTACTGATTGGGCAGTGTTACAGAACCAATTGTTAACCATGAAAGGACGTATTTTCAACAAAATAGATTGTGATATACTTCTTTTAGCAGAATGGAACATAGTTTATGAAAGAGAAAGAACATCACAACAATCATTTACTATATTCTAAAAGTATAATACAATAGAAAAAATAGAGAGAGGCTAGAAGCCTACTATGTTCTAAAAGTAAAATGCAATAAAAAATAGAGAGAGGCTAGAAATTTCCATAAAAAACAAAACATCCGATCGTTAATCTGGTGGACCTTTTTATTATTAGTGAACCACAACCGATAGATTTTTCATAACTGTAACTAAACAAATCATAGCCGATAAATCTTATGATTGCACCTAAACAGATTACAGCCGATAGATCTTCATAATTATATCTAAACAAATCACAACCGATAGATATTCATAATTGTACCTAAACAGATCACAACTGATAGATTATTATAATTGTACCGAGACAGATCACATCCGATAGATCATTATAATTGTACACCATGCTAGTTAAATGTAAAACAATTTCAACTCAGCTCATCAAATAAAACTGCAGACGTATAAAGGAATCCAGAAAGAACGCTTAAAGAACATAGCAATGAAGCCTCCTTTTTTATGTTATCACCGCAATGGACAGAATAAATGATTGTGAAGCAAAGAGTGAGGTCCGGTCATGCAATGCTATTGCTAGTGCAGATACAGTAGTTAATTCCTTGGGGATCTAGCAAGGATTTGTGGCATTTGAGTCCGACTTCTTCTTCTTCATCGTCAGTGACCTCAGCCTCCATCTCGACGTAGCCCTTCTTCTCGTACTCCACCCGGATCCTGGCCTGGTCCAGGTCCGCCAGCAATTCATCTTCTGACTTCTCCAGATTGCCGTCGATGGTGGCAGCTAGGTGACGGTAGCTCTCCAGCGAGACGCCTCAGTCCATTAGGAATTGCTCTCCATTGGAGACGAGGGCCATGAGGTCGTCCAGGAACCATACATTACATTCATTGGGGGTAAACGCTCGCTCTTCTCGACCGAGAGGATGGAGTCGATGTGAGAAGGTGGCATCCGTGTTGTGACCTTCTTGGTATATATTATTCTCCTTCGGCGGCGCCGGCGCCTTCTCGGATGAACTCACCATGGTATCTCTCCTTCCCGGACTTTCCTGTTCTTTTCGAGACGAGAGAAGATTGGTTTATTGGTTCTTGGACTCGGGAAGCAGACACGACTTGGAGTTGAGTCCGACTTGGAACGTGAGAATTGCACAGAATCTAGTTCAAATGGGGTGTTTCTCTCTCGTGGGCAATTATATCAAATCGCTCGCACAACTTCGAAATAGGAACATTACAATTCAAAAAGAAATGCATGCGTTGGAGGAATCGAAGAGGGGAGGGAGCGATGCGACGCGAAGCGAGTGCGCAAAATCACGGAGACAAACCTTCGGTGGTTTGCACGCTGCTGCGATGTGATTGGATGCGAGTACACAAACATCGTGGAAGAAATAAAGAGGAGGAAGGAGCTGTATTCCGTTACATATTATCGACGTGTAAACGCCGGCGTCGGTGGTCCGGAAGGACCCCCTTTGGGATTCGGCCGGAGAGGTGCTGGAACAGGAGCTACGATCGATCTAGGCTGTGTTGGATGATAGAAAAAGAGACGGTGATTTACCCAGATTCAGACCACCACCGAGGTGTAAAACCCTAGTCCTGCTTTGGTGTGTGCGTTAATGTTTTAGAGATTACAGGGGTAGCCCCTAGCTCGATTCCAGGGAGCTCTGATGTTCTTCTTTGGCTAGCTCGAGAAGAGTTCAATCTAAAAGATCCAACCCCTTGCATGGCATCGATTCTCCCCTTATATACCCGGGGGTTTACCACAATAACCAAATGGCATTAAATGCAGCGGGCATGCTGCTTACGTAGGGGGCGTGGGCACGCCGCGCCGGCCGCCGAAGGCTGCTGCGGAAGAGACGCTTGTTGATACGACGTCCTTGGAAAACGGGTCCTCATCATGGGTTGAGACGCACCGGTGAAGACTTAACGGGCAAGCTCCCTGCCACGGCTCCAACCACCCGGGTCCCATGAACCAAAAGGGGTGCATCTGGGCACGCCGTACCGCGCCCGAAAGTCATAAAGTATGTCAGATGATAACTGACAGGCCTTATCACACCGGAGGACGCCCGCCTTTGGGCCTGCAGTAGGCACGCCTGTTGACAGGCATCAAATGCGCCGGACAGGCATTAAATGCGCCCGATGGGACACGTGAAAAGGGCCCGCCTGGGCCCTACGGAGGGCGCCGCGGAACTCCCGCCACGTGTACTGGTCGAAGGATCCACGAGGACTGCTCGGGGAAGGGCCCCCGAGGGGTGCTCGGGGCGCCTTGCCACGCGGCACCGAGAGAGAAACAAGAGGTGCTCGGGGTCCCCGAGCTCGGGGACCCCGAGCCCACAACTTTGCCAGCTCGCTGCACGTGGGCCACTTGACCAAACCAAGAGGGGCCAAGCGGACACAGTGCTCGGGGGAGGGGGGGGCAAGCCCCCGAGCGCGTATTCTCGATTCTCACGCCCTTGGCGACATGGCATCAAGTTTGGCCCTTTTGCCAACGGCTTAGGGAACCCTAGTTCCCGTACCACCGACAGTAGCCCCCGGGCATGCTCCCAAGCGCCGGCCCAGAAAGGGGACAAGATTGGGGGCGGGCCCAATATTCTTTTGGGCCAACGGAGATGCCGGCCCATTTAGGAAAACCTGCGGGGAAGACGATTCGATCCCCCGCGCGTGGCGCGCGAGGGGAACCGCTCCGGTTTCCGCGCCTCGTGGAGGGGCGTAATCAGTTACGAAAACCGAGCCGTCCCCCACGACCGCGCGGCGCACGAAGCGTCGCAGCCTTTCCGCAGCCTTTTCGAAAATCCTTCCAATCTTTTAAATGCTCCTCCGCCCGTACGCCTCTACTTTTCCACGCCTTTCGCGACTTTGTCTTCTTCCCTGCGCTATCTGCCTCTGCTACGCCCTTTCGCCTCCCCGCTCAAAACTTTTCTTCTCTCTCTACGCCATACGCCACCATGCCGCAGAAGTCGAGGAGCTCCAAGCGCCGCTCCTCCCTGCCGCCCGCTGCCGCCCCCGGCATTCTCCCCTGGTCCCGCCTCCTTAACGAGAAGGCCATGGACAAGGTGCGGATGCTGCTGGTGCCGCAAGGGAAAGAAAGGGCCGGAGGGAGGTGCGGCCGGCCACGCACCCGCTGGCGCCAGAAGATAACGAAACCGTTATCTTTCCAGCTTTGTTGCGGCGGGTCTGGTGTCGCCGTTCTCCGCCTTCTTCCTAGCGATGCTGGAGGAGTATGAGATCCACCTGATCCATCTCACTCCCAACTCCGTCGTCATGCTATCGATCTTCGCTCACCTTTGCGAGATGTTCGTGGGGGTGATGCCATCGGTGGCGCTCTTCCGCCACTATTTTGTGCTCCGGTCAGCGGGGAAGAGCCGGGGCTCTGACCGGAGGGAGACCGCGGGGAGCTGCAATTTCCAGCTCCAGGAGAAGGTCGGAGACTCCTACATTCCGCAGGAGACGCGGAACAAGTGGGATGACTGGCGCCAGCAGTGGTGCTACATCGCCACTGATCCACATCTTCGGCTGCAGCTTCCCGACAGCCCGGCTCCCCGGCGGAGCCGCACAGGAGGACCTGGGAGTTCATGCCGGAGGACGACGACCTGCTGCAGCCGGTGGTGAACCGGATCGCGCAACTGCGGTCCCTGGGCCTGACGGCGACGATGGTCGTCGGGGACTTCATCCGGCGGCGACTGGCGCCGCTGTGGGATCACGGTCGTTCGCCCTGGATGTACACCAGCGTGAACGACTTCGGCCGGACGCAGCCCGGCTTGGCGGGGGAGCTTTCGCCCGATGCCATCAAGGCGCTGCTGCAGACCCTGCTGGGCTCCGGAGCCTCCGCGGGCGCCGAGCTGTCCCGGCCGGATCTTCCGCTCTGCATTCATGCGAAGCGTGACGAGATCCGGGCATCCCTCCTCGAGTTCGAGTCAAAGGGGGTGATGTCGCAGAAGGCGGCCAGGACAGCGCGGATGGCCCGCCACATGGTGCTCTCGGAGAGCGAGGGCGGCGATGGAGGCGGGTCGGGGGCCGGTGCTGCAGGCAAGGATGCCGCGGGACCCGAAGGGGGAAAAGGGCGCGGGCGCCGACTCCTCTGACTCCTCCATCTCCGCAGCCGCCTCTGCCGCCTCCCTCACCTCCCCGCCGGATGGCGGAGGGAGCTGGGGGTAGCAGCGCGGGGCAAAGCAGTGCCCAGCCGGCGCCGGCCGAAGGCGCGGCGCGGCTGAGCTCGGGGGCTGCCGAACCGGCAGCCACGAGCAAGAAGCGGAAGGAACCGGCGTCGGCGACAAGCCCGGGATTCCAGGTCCCGACCTCGTGCTGGCGATACCAGGGGTCTTCGAAGAAGTAAGTCGCAAAACTCGCTTCCTTTGCTTTAAAATGGAGTATGCTGCGCTCGGGAACTAATCCCGAGCTTTCTTGTTTGGATTCCAGGGCGCCCAAGAAGGCTCGGACGACCCCGAGCCCCCAGACTCAGCCGAGCTCGGAAGCCAGCTTGCGGGGACGAGCCTGCCCCGAGCGCGGAGGCTGGTCCGAGGGAGGAGCCTGCCTCCAGGGACGAGCCTGCCCCAGCGCGGACGCCAGCCCGAGCACAGAGGACACCCCGGGGACTGAAAGATACCCCGGGGACGGGGGCTGCCCCTAGGAAGGAGGATGCCCCGGGGGCCGAAGACTTCGATGGGGCGGGGGCTGCCCCGAGCACGGAGGATGCCCCGCGTCCCGAGGTTGTCCCGACGGTTGCGGCTGCTCCTGGCGCCGCTGCTGCCGAGAGGACCGTGGCTCTCGCGACTCCACAGGGCGCGGGAGCGGAGACCGAGATGGCGCGGGCCCGAGGGAGAGCTCGGGGACTCGGGGTCCCGAGACCCTGGGCCCGAGGGCTGTTAGGGGGACTTGGCGCCCGGAGGCGAGGAGCCCCTCCGAACTTGAGAGTTCTCCGGGGAGGGCAAAGCTCGCACCCCTGCTGAGCCAGCCCAGGGGGCCGAGCTTGGCGCACCGCCTGCTGGACCAAGTCCAGGCCGCCCTTACCAAGGAGAAAAAGGCCTTGGAGGAGCGGGAAAAGGCCCTGAGGGAGCTGGGAACAGCTCTGGATGAGCGGGAGGCAGCTCTTGCTCAGGCCGAAGATGACTTCGCTGCGCGGCTCCGCGTCGCCCTGCATTGAGCACCAGAGGGTCGTCGAAGATATCACCAAGGAAAGGGCGGAGGTGTCGGAGATGCGGGCGGCGGCGATAGACGACGCCGAGGAGCTGCTCGAGCGCGAGAAGGAGGTTGCCTCCCGCGAGGCAGAGGTTGCCCGGCGCCAAGAGCAGGTCGCTCTTCGAGAGACGCTGCTTGCCACGCAAGAGGCGGCGCTCGGGTGAGCGAGAGAGGCAGCTCGAAGAGGGCGAGGCCTCTCTGGACCGGCGGGCGCAAGAGCTGGACGGCGAGGTGGAGCGGCGCGCTGAGGCCGCCCATAAGGAGGCCGCTGATCGACTCCAGAAAGAGATCGAGGAGAAGGATCGGTGCATCCGAGACTTGGAGCAGCGCGTCGAGGACGGCAACGTCTCCAAGCGGCGGTCGGCGGAGCGGGTGAAGGATCTGCAGGAGGTGCTGCGGCGTGAGGAGGAGAAGGCGACGACGGCGGAAGAGGGCCGCGTCGAGCTTCTAAGGGAACGGGATGATGCCGCCAAGCTGATGCGCGCATCTTCCGACGGGCAAACAGCGCGGTCGAAGATGCCCGGGCTTGGCCGCGTCGGCCAAATTTTGGGCCCGGACTCCTTGGGTAACCTCGTCCTCCACTTCGGCACGATTGCCGATCGGCTGGGGGCACTGAAGGCGGCGGTGCAGGACTTGACTGTCCGGGAGGGCCGCGAGTTGGCCGCCATGGTGGCGGAGCATGTACTTGCATGCTACCGCAGTCGAGATCCCCCACTTCTCCTTAGAGCCGGCGAAGCTCGGGGTCGCCGAAGAGGGGGAGGAAGCCGCTCGCGAAGCCGTCCGCGAGGTCGCCGAGGAGATCGCCCGAAACTTCTCGCGGGGCGACGACGACGATGATGACGACTGAGACGACGCCGGCGGGGACTAGCCAGTCCCTTTGTATCTTTTATGTTTTTGCTTTTGCTTGAGGCCCGAGAGCCTCTGTAAAGACGTTTATGCGATCTTAAATGCAGACTTGGCTCCACATTTTGTTTCGCTTCTTTTTGCAAGTGTAGAGCGTGGACTTGGCTCCACTTTTTAAACTTGCTACTGATGCGACGATCGGTGCAGACTTGGCTCCGCACCTTTGGACTTGCTGAAGCTTTGAGGTTGAACTTGAGATTTGCCGAAGACGCGTCCGATTCGCCCGCCTGAGCGGACCGACCCTTCGGTGGCGGCCCCGAGGACCCCAGCCCCCGAGAGTTGGATGCGTCCGGCTCTTGCCCGAGCAGTCTGCCCCGAGGACTCCAGCCCCCGAGAGCTGGATGCTTCGAACTTGTTATCTTGACATGCCGTACTTCGGGAACCCGAGGACTCTAAGTCCCCGAGAAGCTGGAAACGCCGACTTTCTTGGCGATCTTTGGCGCCCCTGCAAGTTCGTCCGAGTGCTTGTGCTCGGGACGTTTTACGAGTGGTTTAGGCACCAACGGACGTCTTATCGTGTTGATTTTTTCTTTATTCAGTTTCAACAGGTTCCTCTTTTACACAGCGAGGTTCTCGCGCGACACGGGACCCCTTGCACCGCGAGCCCGTCTATTGGGGTGCTCCGAAGCACCAATGTGAGTGCGTAGGGTACCCGGGCGGCTTTTGGCCAGGCTGGTGCCCAGGGTTCGGAAACCAGGCGAGGCGACCAGGGCTTTTGGGCGACAACCCGGAATACTCCTCGTGACTTACACTGTTACTTCAGAACGTCCCTGCTTTACGAACGAGCGGTGCAGGGGATCGTTGGCGCGAGAAACTATCCGCGGAGGTGGTAAAAGAAAGCTTTAAAGCCGAGGGAAACGCGGCGAAAAAACTTAGCTTATGAGTAGCAACGAGTGCCTTTCTCTTGCTCTTGTATATTGATACTGGTTTCGTCCTGAGTCTCTGCCTTGATATTGGCGATGGCACTCGGGAGCTTCGCCACAGTTTATCTGTAAACTTCGTAGGCGGTTATGATACTTTGTGGGCAAGGATGCCTCTTCCTGAATCTTTTCAAGGCTTCCGTTTGTCAGAACCCACTGGTTTTCGAATCAGCCGTCTGGTCCCGAGCACGAGAGGTAGGGTTATCCGGACACTCTGAGACTCGGTAGCGCTCGGGGCAATCGACCAGGCCGAGCACCATTGGCCAGGGGCTTATTTGCCCTGACTCGGGGGAACTCGGGGTGCGATTGCCAGGCCGAGCGCTGACGGCTCATCACCAGAGGCCAGATCATCCCGACTTCTCATGCCCCGACCAGTCGGGACCTACTCGCACAACGGGGACATGGGGGCCTGATACTCGCGAAAGCGATCTCCTTGCCGACAAGCGAAAATATAGATAACAAGATACTTGAAACAGGGTGAATACTGCTATCGAAATAGCTTACAAGCTATTCCTGAGAAAAACTTATAATACTACTAACGTAGTTTATGATACAAGGGAGCCCCCGAGCGTATATGCAAGCACACGGGCTACTCGGGCGGCCTTTGACCGGACTGGTGCCCAGGGTTTCGGGAACCAAGCGGGGCGACCAGGGTTTAGGCGACGAACCCGGAACACTCCCTAGACTTGTTTTTACTACTCGGGGGGCTGACCCGAAGTGTAAACAAAAACTTACCCGGGCCATTCACGGATAAAACTTGCGCAGGTGCTCGATATTCCACGCGTTGGATAGCGGCATACCATCCTCCGCGGCCAGCCGGACTGATCCTGGTCGGGAGACACCGGTCACTCGGTAAGGGCCTTCCCACATGGGGGAGAGTTTGTTCTTTCCTTTCCGCGTCTGGACGCGGCGAAGTACTAGATCCCGACCTCTAGTGACCGGGCCCGAATATGGCGCTGATGATAGCGTCTCAGGCTTTGTTGATATCTGGCGGCACGGAGGGCAGCTCTGCAGCGGTGCTCTTCAAGATAGTTGACGTCTTCGCGCCTTCTTTGCTCTTGATCTTCCTCCGAGTACGCCCCGACCCGAGGAGAGCCCAAGGAGATCTCGGAGGGGAGGACTGCTTCCGCCCCGTACACGAGGAAGAAAGGAGTCTCTCCGGTTGCTCTGCTCGGGGAGGTCCGATCTGACCAGAGGACGGCAGGAAGCTCGTCGATCCAACCAGCGCCACACTTCTTGAGTCGATCAAAGGTTCTCGTCTTGAGCCCTCTGAGGACTTGCGCATTGGCGCGCTCGACCTGTCCGTTGGCGCGCGGGTGGGCGACCGAGGCGAAGCAGATCTTGATCCCGATGGACTCAGAGTACTCAAGGAATGCGTCGCTTGTGAACTGCGTACCGTTGTCGGTGATAATCCGATTAGGCACTCCAAAGCGGCTCACGATCCCTCGGATGAACTTGATCGCTGTGTGCTTGGTGATCTTGACGACTGGCTCCGCTTCTGTCACTTAGTGAACTTGTCGATGGCGACGTAGAGGTGCTCGTAGCCCCCGACCGCTCGGGGAACGGACCGATGATATCCAGCCCCCAGACCGCGAAAGGCCATGACAGGGGGATGGTTTGGAGCGCCTGAGCTGGCTGATGAATTTGCTTGGCGTGGAATTGACACGCTTCGCAGTGTCGAACCAGCTCGACGGCGTCCTGGAGAGCAGTTGGCCAGTAGAAGCCTTGCCGAATGGCCTTCCCGACCAGCGTGCGGGATGACGCGTGGCTCCCGCACTCGCCCTCGTGGACATCCGCGAGCAAGTCGCGGCCTTCTTCCCGGGAGATGCACCGTAGGAAAACGCCATTGGAGCCACGCCGGTAGAGTTCCCCATCTACCAAGGCGTAGCGCTTTGCTTGGCGCGCGATCCTTTCAGCAGCGGCATCGTCCTCGGGGAGGATGTTTTTTTTCAGGTATCCCCGGATCTCGGAGATCCAGGAAGCTTCCTGAGGACAGGTGGCGAGCACCGAGTGCTCGCCGGGCGGCGGCATCCTGACGGGATTCCCCACTGAAGGTGCCGCCTGGGTAGGCTCGCCTTGGCGCGAGGTTCCCCCTTCGTCTTGGTCGGCGGCCTTGACGGACGGCCGAGTGATCCTTTCTTCAAAGGCCCCAGCCGGGACCGGTTCCCGAGAGGACGCCAGTCGCGATAGGTAATCGGCGGCTTCGTTGTAGCGGCGCGGGACATGTTGGAGCTCCAACCCGTCGAACCGCCGCTCCAACCTCCTGACTTCGCTCAGGTATGCCGCCATTTGGGGATCCGAACACTGGTACTCCTTGGACACCTGGTTGACGACTAGCTGGGAGTCGCCTTTGACAAGAAGTCGCCGGATGCCGAGGGACGCGGCGGCACGGAGCCCCGCGAGAAGTCCCTCGTACTCGGCCATGTTGTTGGTGGCTCGGAACAAGAGTTGCACGACGTATTGGAGCTCTTCACCTGTTGGGGAGGTGAGAACCACTCCAGCCCCCGCGCCCTTAAGCGTGAGGGAGCCGTCGAAGTGCATGGTCCAGTGTTGGGTTCCTTCTTGCCCCGGATTGGCGGTTAGTTCTTCCCCTTCGTCTTCAGGCACCGGCGTCCACTCGGCGACGAAGTCGGCCAAGGCTTTGCTTTTGACTGCCCGGTTGCTGACGAAGCGCAGATTGAACTCACCGAGTTCAATTGCCCACTCGACGATCCGGCCGGTAGCCTCCCGGTTGTGCAGGATGCGGTCGAGGGGGAAGGCAGTAACCACCGAAACCTCATGGGCTTGGAAATAATGCCGCAGCTTTCTCGACGCCATAAGGATTGCGTAGAGCATCTTCTGGGCTTGAGGGTAGCGTGTCTTGGCATCACGTAGTACTTCGCTAACGAAGTACATTGGACGTTGCAAGACACGGCTTCTGACTGGGAACTTCCCCGGGTAAGGCACCCGGGGGGAGTTCTCGGGCCCGAGCACTGCTGACTGCTCGGGGTCGCCGGGGAGCTCGGACCCCGACCTCTCCATATTGCCAGGGTGCTCGGCCCCTGACTTAGACTCGTTGCCTCTCGGGAGCTGGGACCCGAGAGCGACCTCCCCGGGCTCCATGCCCGGGAGCTCGTCTCTTGCCCCGAGCATGCTGGGCTGCTCGGGTTTGTCAGGGAGCTCGGGCCCCGACTTCTCGGGACTGCCAGAGAGCTCGGGCCCCGACTTCTCGGGACCGTCGGAGAGCTCGGGCCGGACAGCTTTTTCCCTCGTGGGAGGTGTTGGGAGCTCGGACCCAACCTCCCGCTCGACCACGAGGACGGCACTTACCACCCGGGGGTAACCGAGAGGTAGAGGAGCAGAGGCTCCTCGGGGCTCGGGGCCACCAGGACCGGGGGTGAAGTGAGGTACTTCTTGAGGCTGCGGAGGGCTTGTTCGGCCTCCGGGGTCCACTCGAAGTGGCCCGACTTCTTGAGGAGCTTGAACAGGGGCAAACCTCGCTCCCCGAGCTTGGAGATGAAGCGTCCCAAGGCGGCCATGCAACCCGTTAGGCGCTGCACGTCCTTAAGACGAGCCAGCGGGCGCATCTGGTCGATGGCCCGGATTTTCTCGGGGTTTGCCTCTATTCCCCGGTTCGAGACCAGGAAACCGAGGAGCTTGCCTGATGGGACCCGAAGACGCACTTCTCGGGGTTGAGCTTCATGCGAGTACTGCGGAGACTGTCGAAGGTCTCCGCCAGGTCCTCGATAAGCGTCGCTTGATCCCTTGTTTTGACGACAAGGTCGTCGATGTAGGCCTCGATATTCTGACCTAACTGGGATTGCAGAGTAATACGCATGGCACGCTGATATGTGGGCCCAGCTTTTTCAACCCAAAAGGCATGCGAACATAGCAAAAGGTCCCCGCAGGGGTTGTAAATGAAGTTTTCTCCACATCCTTTACCGACATACTAATCTGGTGATACCCAGAATAAGCATCTAAAAAGCATAAAAGGTCGCATCCCGCAGTGGAATCGACTATCTGATCAATGCGAGGTAAAGGGAAAGGATCTTTTGGACATGCCTTATTGAGGTCGGTATAATCGACGCACATCCTTAGCTTGCCACTGGCCTTCGGAACCACGACGGGGTTGGCGAGCCAGTCCGGGTGGAGGACTTCTCGGATGAAGCCAGCAGCGAGAAGCTTGTCGACCTCCGCCCGGACGAACTCTTGACGTTCTGGTGCTTGACGGCGCACCTTCTGCCGGACGGGCCGCGCGTCGGGGCGCACGGCGAGGCGGTGCTCAATCACCTCCCTAGGGACCCCGGGCATATCCGACGGTTGCCAAGCGAACACGTCGCATTTGCCCGGAGGAAGGCGACGAGCGCGCTTTCCTATTTGGCGGCCAGGCGGCCGCCGATCTTGACGGTCCTGGACTCGTCTTCACCAAGGATCACCTCCTTGATGGGGATGGAGTCGTCGGGGGCCACCTTGACCTTGGTCGGAGGAGGGCCCGAGGACTCGGGGAGCTCGGCGATGTCGTCGACCGCGGCAGCAGTGGATGAGAACAACTGCTCGGCGTAGAAGACGGAGCTCTTCAGGTCAGCCGGCACCGTGATGGGTGCCGTTGGGCCCGGGCATCTTGATGGTGAGGTAGGCATAGTGGGAAACCACCATGAATTTGGCGAGCGCCGGACGGCCGAGGATGCCGTTGTACGGGAGGTCGAAGTCGGCGACGTCGAAGACGACGCTCTCCGTCCGGAAGTTGTCCCTGGTCCCGAAGGTGACCATCAGGGACACTTGCCCGAGGGGCACCGTGAGGCCTGGAGTGACGCCATGGAAAGGCATCGTCGGCTTCAGGCGTCCGGCTGGCAACTGCATTTTGCTAAACACCTTGGGGGACAGGAGGTTAAGGCCTGCGCCCCCATCGATTAGCATGCGAGTTACCTTGATATTGCACACCGTCGGGGAGACCACCAGCGGGAGATGGCCCACACCCGACGTGCTCTAGGGATGATCCGAGTTGTCAAAGGTGATCGGGGTCCCCGACCACTTGAGTGGTCGGGACGCACCGGTACTCGGGGTAGCCGAGCATACTTCTCGCGCCATTAGCTTGAATTGGCACCGGGAAGCGTGCGTCGAGGCGCCCCCGTTGATGCATGCGACGGCCTCGGGTTCCTGGAACCCGAGACCATCCTCCTCGCCGTCGCGCTTGTCGCCGCGTCTTCGCGGCGCTCTTCGCGCTGAAGCTTGTTCTTGTCGGCGAGGAACTTCACCGTCCGGCACTCAGAAAGGTCGTGCCGGTCGGTGTTATGAATCTGGCACCATCTGCCGGCACCCTGGACAGGGGCCCGGGATGGCTTCTTGCCGCCGCTCGCTCCTTCGCGCGGCGGCTTGCGCGCTTTGGCCTCGGCTGCCGCGGCAGACTCGGGCTTGCGCTTCTTGTTCTTGCCCTCCCGCTTCCCGGAAGGACGGGAGGATGACGCGCCGTCGGCCGACGGCTGGTCGGGACGGGAGTCGTGCCACGCGCGAGCCTCAGCCGCCTTGGCGCACTTGTCCGCGACTGCGAACAGTTCCGCCGTGGACTGGATGTCGCGCGTGCCCAGCTTCTCAAGCATTTTCTCGTCGCGCACTCCTTGCCGGAAGGCGACAATGACTGCCTGAGGGGTAATCTTGGGGATGGTGTTGCGCACCTGGCTGAAACGCTGGATGAAGTGCCGCAACGTTTCCCCTTTGCGCTGCTTGAGCGCGTGGAGATCACTCTCCATGCCAGGGCGCTCGAAAGTGCCCTGGAAATTGGCCACGAAACTGGTGGCAGAGGTCCTCCCACGAGCCGATCGAACTCGAGGGGAGGTTCATGAGCCATGAACGGGCGGAGCCCTTCAAGGCCATGGGGAACCAGTTGGCCATTACCTTCTCATCCCCCTTTGCCGCCTGGACGGCAGTGGTGTAGATCTGGAGAAACTCCTCCGGGTGGAAGGAGCCGTCGTATTTTTGCGGCAACTCCGGGCGGAACTTGTCCAGCCAGTTGACGCGGCGGAGGTCCGGGGTGAAAGCCTGGCAGCCTGCTCCGTAGAGCGGCGTGCCGGCTTTCGCCACCGGCTGCGCCCGGGCGCGCACCGGAGAGCGCTGACGGCTTGCGGCAGGGCCGGAGGAGGATTGGCCCTCATCTGCCCAGGCTGCGCGCCGCCTCTCCTGGTGGCGCTCGATAGTGACGCGGGCGTCTTCATCCTCCCTCTGCCGGTTGAGCCGATGACGAAGATCGGGGCAACGACCACCAGGGGAGGCGACAGAATGATGGGAGCCGCGGGGCGGTTCCCTTGCTCCAACGCGCGATGGACGCGGTGGGAGTGGCGGCGGCGATGCTGCAGGGTCGGCGTGGGTGTCGCCACGCCTGGAAGAGGTGTGGGAATTCCGGGCCGCCTCCTGACGGCGAGCAGTGGCGACCAGGTTGGTTACCTCCTGGAGCCAAGGGCCCACAGGAGATATTCCTTCCACCTGGACGGGAGGATGCCGGAGGAGAAGCTGCGCAGCGTGGAGCGCGCCGGCGGCCTCTCCTGGCGGGTCGAAGTCCAGCCGGCGCCGTACCGGCTGGGGGATCTCGGCGACAGAGGGATCGGCTTGCGCCTCTCCTTCCGCCGTATAACGGGACTGCGACGAAGTGCCGCTGGGCGCAGCGTGGCGCCCTTCCATGAGCGTTGGCGCTGATAGCGCTGAGGGTGAATGTATGGAAGGAGTCGGCAGCCGATGCCCCCTCCGGGGACGCGGCTGTTGACCGGCCATGGAAGATGTAGCTTCGAAACCTTGACCCCCCTACCTGGCGCGCCAGATGTCGACGTGTAAACGCCGGCGTCGGTGGTCCGGAAGGACCCCCTTTGGGATTCGGCCGGGGAGGTGCTGAACAGGAGCTACGATCGATCTAGGCGGGTTGGATGTTAGAAAAAGAGACGGTGATTTACCCAGGTTCAGGCCACCACGGAGGTGTAAAACCCTAGTCCTGCTTTGGTGTGTGTATTAATGTTTTAGAGATTACAGAGGTAGCCCCTAGCTCGATTCCAGGGAGCTCTGATGTTCTTCTCTTGGCTAGCTCGAGAAGAGTTCAGTCTAAAAAGATCCAACCCCTTGCATGGCCTCGGTTCTCCCCTTATATACCCGGGGGTTTACCACAATGACCGAAGGGCATTAAATGCAGCGGGCATGCTACTTACGTAGGGGGCGTGGGCACGCCGCGCCGGCCGCCGAAGGCTGCTGCGGAAGAGACGCTTGCTGATACGACGTCCTTGGAAAACGGGTCTTCATGATGGGTTGAGACACACCGGTGAAGACTTAACGGGCAAGCTCCCTGCCACGGCTCCAACCACCCGGGTCCCACGGACCAAAAGGGGTGCACCTGGGCACGCCGTACCGCGCCCGAAAGTCATAAAGCATGTCAGATGATAACTGACAGGCCTTATCACGCCGGAGGACGCCCGCCTTGGGCCTGCAGTAGGCACGCCTGTTGACAGGCATTAAATGCGCCGGACAGGCATTAAATGCGCCCGATGGGACACGTGGAAAGGGCCCGCCTGGGCCCTACGGAGGGCGCCGCGGAACTCCCGCCACGTGTACTGGTCGAAGGACCCACGAGGACTGCTCGGGGAAGGGCCCCCGAGGAGTGCTCGGGGCGCCTTGCCACGCTGGCACCGAGGGAGAAACAAGAGGTGCTCGGGGTTCCCGAGCTCGAGGGACCCCCGAGCCCACAACTTTGCCAGCTCGCTGCACGTGGGCCACTTGACCAAACCAAGAGGGGCCAAGCGGACACAGTGCTCGGCGGGGGGGGCAAGCCCCCGAGCGCGTATTCTCGATTCTCACGCCCTTGGCGACGTGGCATCAAGTTTGACCCTTTTGCCAACGGCTTAGGGAACCCTAGTTCTCGTACCGCCGACACATACAAAGAAAAAGAGTACTTTGGTCTGTTCTCACAATCTTTCTAGTTGTTAGGCCTCTCATGATTCTTGTCCAAAATTTGCAAACAACCGTCTAAACTTTAGATCCTATGCTGCGACCAAATATTTGAAAAAAAAATTCGGTGAGAATCTTCTATTTCGTTTATAATAAAGTATTCTCTTGCTAAAAACAATGCTAAAGTATTAGGCGTGGAATTACTATGTACTCCCTCTAATGATTTCTCTAAAGCTTTAGGGTTTCTCTTGTATACACATCATTCGAAAAGAAATATATGTAGAATTTCACTGAAGCGTATTAGTATTTCTTATTTCTGCCGTCTTACTTAGCGTGTATGGAAAAAAGGACTACTTTCATGAGGAAAGAAAACTTATGCTCAAGTACCTTGGGTGCTAAAATAGGCTAGTTATACCACATACATATACATACTTTTTAAATGTACTAGAAGTTGTTAAAGGCGAACGTTGGATTCTTCCATGCAATATGATATAAAGATGACATATTTCTTAAACGGAACATGATGCCATTTCGTAAAGCTGAAAAATTCTGAGCCTCAATGCGTGAGCACAAAGTCAATTAAAATGGTCCACATAATAAAAACAACACTACAATGTCCGGATCACGGGATTACACGACTAATATAATGTACAACTAGTACTACTCTCTGTGAGTGATTAGCTATTATTTTAAGGACAAATTATTAATAAAATGACTAAAACTATATTAAAAACGTAGAACTAGAAGCATTTAAAAGAAATTGAAAAGACTAAAAAGAGGTATATTTTAAAAGAAAAGTGTCTATTCTATTTCTTAAATTGTTTTAGTAGAGACGATATTTTCTTACCTTTTCCACCGGGGAGTAGACGCAGACCAGATCCTTCATGTTCTCTCTCACACACAACCTAGAGAGAGAGGGCCCAACCAAAATTGGTAGCTCATCCGAGGAAGGAAACCCATTGAAGCCAGGGGAAGCAAGGAAGCAAAGAGTCAAAACTCCTCCTCCGCCTCTCCTCTCTCTCTACACCCAAATCCCCCACTAATCATCACTCCCCCCGCGCTGCCCTTCTCCTCCAATCCGCCTGCCCCCGAAACCCTAGCGCGCCGAGCCGCGCTTCCGCATTCTTTTTTCGCGATTTTCTCCTCTGGATTCTCGCGTCGCGGCCACCAAAACCCTAGCTTTGGGTTTGGGATCGTGGATTCCGGGTTGTCCGCGCGCGGATCCCATCGAATCGACGGGGAGGCTCCCTTGATCCGGTTCTAGGGTTTCGCGTGGGATCGAGGGAATCCGGATGTGCGCTCCCATGTTCGCGGCAGCAGCATGCTGCTGCTGACCTGCCGGGGGAGATGCAGAGGTACGCGGGCGCCGGCAACAGCGCTGGGTTTAGCGGCGGCGGGGCGGTGCCTGGCGGCAGGGAGAACGCGAGGCTGGAAACGTCGCCCTACGCTTCCGCTAATTACCCCCTGAACTCGAGGTGAAGCTCCTGCTCCCGTTGTTTGTCTGTGCAATTTGATTTACTTGTTTAAGCCCCACAAACTGCTATCGCCTAGCGATAGTGAGCTGAGGTGCACCAATTTGGTTGTGTTTAGTAGCTAGGAGCCTTTCATGGTGTAACTACTGGGTAAGCGATATGATGTGTTAATGTATACTATCGATACCGTAATAATGGCGTTTCAGCAGAGACATAATTGTTTTACGTTATTATGTGCGTGCTCTAACTTCCAAAAACTCACCACATGCTACACTTGGATTTTTCAGCCTGTCAACATAATGAATAGCTAACCTTCATACAAACTGTTATCCAGCCTCAACCAAGCAACCTGTTACGGAATTTTGTTCCTAAAGAAGGGGGATTTATAAAAGAAGATACTTTGATTGAACCAAGTGCAAGCTAAGCATCCTGTTTACACCAGTAGGGGTGTATTATCATTCTTTGTCCTGAAGATCGACTAATTTGCTCATTTTCTTGAATAACACTCGTGTACAATCTTAGTTGTTTATTTCTTATCCCCATCCCATGATGCAGCACATGTGGATGCATTATCTATGGAATGCTTTGAAATATCTGAATAGCATGTGCATGTCGCAGTCTTGCGGAGCATCAAGTCCTTGTCATTAGTATGATGTGACATTATACTTCAATCTGTATGGTCGAAAAAAAGGTGCTGCCATTTTCTGTTTGTTATATGGTCAAATGAATAAACTGGCGGGAGCTCATGTGGGAGCTGATTTGGCTGCCACATGACATTTGCAGAAATGGAACTTTCTGGTTCTCATTGGGGTGAACGAATCCTCAACCTTCATGGATAATTGAACTCGATAAGAATGACATATACATGTTCTTACCCTAAAATAGAAAGTGTGTTCTGTCAACTTTTCACCTATACCATAAATTTGCAATATCTAATAACTAGAATATAGAGTTCTTGAAGACTAGAACGAAATATACTGGTGTCAAATCACTTTGTTATTGCCAAATTTCTCTTGAAGTAGGTTGGCACTCAGACAATTTTGTCTAGTGCATTTTCCTGGTCAGCAGTAGTAAATTGTGACCTGTGCTTCCTAATGCTTACTGTTTTTCAGGCGGCAACAACAGCTAGCTCCGTACAGGCTAAAGTGTGACAAAGAACCACTTAACAACAAGTATGTATAAACTTCTGAACCAAAGGCAGTTCTCTGAGAGAGCTAGAGTATGTTTATTAATTTACATGTGCACCTCTCAGTGGTTGTATTTTCTTTACTTCCTTTGCCCCTAGTTTCAGGTTTGATACGCTGTTTGCATATAATAACACATTTCCGTTGATTTTTTTGGCAACAGATACTATTTGTTTTGTCCTATGATATGATTTCATTTCACTTCATCTCATGCAGTATTCCTCTACACTATGGCTCTTTTGTAGGCTTGGACCACCTGACTTCTATCCTCAAACACCAAACTGTCCTGAAGAGACATTAACCAAAGAATATGTACAATCTGGGTATAAGGAGACTGTTGAAGGAATTGAGGTGTGTTTGGAAATAACAGTTGTGTGCGATACATTATGGCCATCATACTATTTTTGCTCCACTAGATACCCCACCCGTTTTCGCTTGTTGAATATTGTCATGAGTTTAGACACAGCTATAAATTCATTATGTATCTGTTGCTCTATCTGTACTCAACCTTGACCATTGGACATAATCCAACAATCTTGTACATTGATTGAAATTCTTTTTTCATGGGCTTGGTAGGAAGCAAGAGAGATTGTACTCAGCCATATCTCATACTTCTGCAAGCCAGATAATGTTGTAAAATGCAAGGAGGTAAGAACTCGGTCAATATATGCTGAATTAGCTCATGGAAGAATCCTGTTTCTGCCATTATGTATTTTGTGGGTGAAATGAACTGACTTTCATAGCAAGGAGGAAAATATATTCAGTACATGAACTTATGGATAGTGGCAAATGGTATAACTAATTACTGTTAATTTGTTATCATATGATTTGTCAATCCTATCTACTTATGTTCTACTTGTAAATCAATCAGCATCAGGGTGTTACAGATTGATTTACCTTCCATGCCATCTCATACCCTTGATAGATGATTGAAATGATATTTTCTGACTGTAAAACGTGAATTATCTTTTGGCCATCTGTTTTCTGTTAGTTCTAGTTCATCAGCCCTAAAACAAACTGCCATTATGGATGGTGTAATGGCTAGTTAATCTCCATCAATAATAAAGTGCTTGTCTGTGCCAGCTGATCATCAGTACAAACCTGTAGACAGGAAAGCTTTACTCTGTGGTTTGGCATTGTGGGTTGTTTGTGTTTGTTCTCTTTGGCAGTGTTCTGAAAGGTGATAAGCAGGCGGTGAGGTGGCACCTAGCACCTAGTCAGGTTTAAGCGGTCGCCTAGGCTGGGGGCTAGGCAGCTGCATTTTTGTACACTGCTCTTTTGGGCGTTCTTGTTTTTAGCATAAATGCTAGTGGTTATGCTAAAGATAAAGTGCTTAAAATGTTAGACATCAGAATTTCTAAATGGAGGAGGCATGACTTTCTTTTATATTTGAGGTGAATTGGAGGTCCTCTGGAGTTTACTTTGTTTATCTATCATGTTTCAAGGATGTGAATTTAATGTGATGATGTGAAGCACTCAGGGGAGGGTGGTAGATGTGTTTGTCCTTTTTAGGGATTAGTTACTAAACCTTTATTGCCAGTGGATAGTACATGGAACCTTAAAAGATCATCTTATAATTTCATTGGTCACATCCTTTTGTTTTCTTTCTTTCCTTATCTGTTTTGTGTATGGCATGGAGACTAAGGTTAAACTTCACATTTTGTTGTTGTCCATTGTTTGCTGAAGGCACTAAAGAAGCGGTTGAGGGCTATTAATGATTCTCGTGCTCAGAAGAGAAAGGTATTGCACTATCACTCTTGATTTGGCATATTTGCTGCAATGTGGATGCCTGTAAAACTTTGATCTCTCTTATCTCCTGATATGGCAAACAGACCAGTGAATTTCTTTCCTGTTTTAACAGGCTGGCCAAGTTTATGGAGTTCCTCTTTCTGGATCGCTATTGATAAAACCTGGAGTTTATCCCGAGCAAAGACCATGTAATGAGGACACCCGCAGAAAATGGGCCGAGGTTGACCACAATAACGTGTCATTTGTTATTCAAAATATATTTTCGATCGGACTGCTGGCAAAACCTTTATAAATTGCTATTTAATTTTGCAAACGCTTTATCCTGAGCTTGTCTTTGCATGATGGTTAACTGTTGTGCTTAAGTTTTGAGTATTTTGTTGTCGAACTGCACATCTTGCGTACCAGTAAATGACCAGCTCTCTTTCATTACTTCGGGTTGGTTTGACTTTAAACTATGTTATTGTTTGGTTGGTCAATTATGTTGTTTGGGATAGGGGATAGTTTTATAGACCTTCCTTACTGGATCTCAAGAAGATTCCATCTGTAGAAAGGTTGCTAAGGGAAATAGTTTGGGAAGCTTGATTCGTGGTTCTTATTGGCATCAATTTTACTTTGTTACATCGATTTTACTTTGTTACATCACTGCTGTCATGAATATGCTCACTCTAACTTCTTCTTGTTTGTTTATGTGTGCCATTACTCTGCAGGCCCTTGCCCAGCCAAACAAGCGACTGCGTTTATTGTCTGAACATGTTCCTCATGGTTATCGTAGGAAATCACTTTTTGATGTTCTCACTCGATGTAATGTCCCGTTACTAAGGGCAACGTGGTTTGTAAAAGTTACATACCTCAACCAGGTTTGCAATGTCTTTGAGCCTATCTCATGCTTACTACCAACGGCATACTACATCATTGTAACAAAGTCTATTCAATTATAGCCACAGGTCCGACCAACATCCAACAGTATCTCAACAGGTGCTTCTGATAATCAACGATCTAACCAGTGGACAAAGGATGTTGTTGAATATTTACAACAACTTTTGGATGAAATTTGTTTAAAAGAGGCACCTCCATCTTTTAAGGAACAGTCATCACCAGGGCTTATTGCTGGAGCTGCTCAAGTAAAAATGAAAATCGAAGCACCGTCAGCTGGTGGAGACACTGAAGAGCCCTTGGTGCACTTCAAATGGTGGTATATGGTTCGTCTTGTCCAATGGCATCTCACAGAAAAATTGCTTGTTCCATCGGTGCTTATTGAATGGTTATATTACCAACTTCAGGTACTTTTGTTGCATTGATAAAGTACTCTATCATATTTCATGATGTTTTAGTTCCCTTGATTGATTGTTGTCACTGATGATTTGCTTCTACCCTTTTTCCAGGAGAGAGATTCAGTTGAGGCCTTAGAGCTTCTTTTGCCTATTGTACTTGGTTTGGTTGAGACCATCACTCTCTCACAAACATATGTGCGCATGTTTGTGGAAATTCTGGTTAGACGTCTGAATGAAGCTTCTGTTGTCGATAACCCGAAAAGGTCATCTATTTCTTCTGTTACAGCTGAGTTACTGCGGTACATGGTACTTGCAGTGCCGGATACATTTGTTTCTTTGGATTGCTTTCCTCTTCCTTCAATTGTGGCCCCTGATGTATATGGTAGAGGTGCTTTGCTGAAGATAACTGGTGGTGGTGAAATTTCTAGTACTAGAAGGCAGGATGTGTACCGGTACCTGTCATGTGGTTATGCTGTTTGTTCAATTCAGAAACATGCATCTGATCTTGCAACTGTTGCCAATCCTAACCTTCAAGCACGTGGTGCAGCGAAAGTAGTACAAGCTTTGGACAAGGCTCTTGTCACGGGAAATTTGGGAGTGGCGTATTCTTCACTCTTCAACGATTTATCTGATGCATTAATGGAAGAGAGGTGGATTAAAGAAGTCAGCCCTTGCTTGCAGTCTTCTCTAATGTGGATTGGGACTGTTGAGTTATCCCTAATCTGTTCTGTATTTTTCCTTTGTGAATGGGCAACATGTGATTATCGTGATTGTCGTACATCTCCCTGTCAGAATGTAAAATTTACAGGAAGAAGAGATCTATCTCAGATACATGTGGCAGTGTCTATCTTGAAGAACAAATTGAATGAGATGAATAACTTGTCTCGTTCCAAGAGTAGCAGTCGCATTGCAATGAATAATATTGGTAAAGGTTCTTCGTTGAATGATGCTTCTTTAGCAGCAATGACAGTGGATGATTCTTCTGGATTGAGAACTAATGCAAAGAATGTGGAGAAGAAGGAAAGGAAGGATATCTTTGAAAGTCCTGGTCCACTGCATGACATTATTGTATGTTGGCTGGATCAGCATGAGGTTAGCAGTGCTGCAGGTTTTAAACGCGTGGATGTTCTGATCATAGAGCTTATCTGCAGCGGTGTATTTTATCCTCAGGCTTATATTAGGCAGCTAATTATTAGTGGGATAGCCGATAAGAATGGTACGCTGTTGGATATGGAAAGGAAAAGGAGGCATCACAGAATTTTGAAGCAGCTTCCTGGGTCCTCTTTATTTGATATTCTTGAGGAAGATAGAGTTGCTGAAGAGCAACAATTCCATGAGATGATGTCAACATATTCTAGTGAGCGCCGCCTTGTGCTTTCTGAACTTTCAAGTGGTCAGTCTTTTGATGCGAATAATAGAGGTGAGTATACTTCAAGTTCCTGCCTTCGGAAGCAGAGTGATCTTACGGTTGCATCGGGAGGTGATAAGCATGGCAGTGTGCCAGAACAAGTAGAAGATGTGAAAGCTCTGGTGTCGAGCCTGTTGTGTTTTACATACCCTCATTCAGTGGAACCAGAACATTGTGAAATCAAAACAAACTTTCAAGGATCGTCAACTTCAACACTCTCACAAGTTGATACTGGAGAAGTGAAAAATGGCTGTGAGGATTGTATGAGGAACAAGGGACAAAAATTGGATGAGAGAGCCTCTCCTTTCCAAGGGTTCCCATTGATTCAATCAGACGAGGAAGATGTTTGGTGGGTGAGGAAAGGGACAGAGCTACATGAAGCTTTGAAGGTTGAACCTGCGCAGAAGTCCATTAAACAAACCTCTAGAGGTAGGGCGAAAATGGTACGCAAAACACAAAATCTTGCACAGCTTGCGACTGCTAGGATTGAAGGCAGTCAGGGGGAGGCATCTACTAGTCATCTTTGCGAGAGCAAGCTGAGCTGTCCCCACCATAAACCTATTACTGATGGTGACAATGCCAAAGATGTTGATCCCACTAGGATGGCAAATCTGGCTGAAGTTGGGAAGTCGTTGAAGAAACTTAGGTTGCTTGAAAGGCGCTCCATTTCTGTGTGGTTGTTCAAATCAGTAAGACAACTTGTTGAAAGAAATGAAATGACAGCTTCTAAAGCTAGCAATTCCATGAGCTCCTTTTCCTCTCAGCCGGATGACAAAACTGCATCCAAATGGAGGCTAGGCGATGAAGAACTCATGTCAATTCTCTATGTACTGGACACATGCTGTGATTTAGTCTCTGGTGCAAGGTTCCTTGTATGGTTGCTAGCAAAAATTCGTGGCGGAATGGCCACCTTAGGTCAAATTGGGAGAAGTGCTACGCATACAAAAAACAGAGAAAACCAAGTTTGTCAGGTCGGCGAGGCACTTGTGTTCTCATCCTTGCTTAGGTACGCTTTCTTAATGTTGATTTCATACAGTCTTGTTTAAACAAATGGAAAGCAGTTAACAGGCGGAGGAATGGAAAAAAGAAAATAATGAAATTTATATGTCGCCAGGGGATAATATTTCCCCCTTCCGTTTTCTTGTTTTTACATCTATGCTTCAATGTAAATTGTGCCTTTCTTATCCAATTACCTGAATAAATGAGCAATATTTGTGCGATCTCTGCACTCTGCCCTCTTAAATATTCACCATTTATCTCTACCAATCAGATATTTTTTTTGTGCCGATATGCTCTGCAATTACGTTAGATCTGCTTTAGGTTTCTGGTTTTATGCATAGACATGCTTGATGTTTACTGATATAGATTTTTCTGAACGGACTATTTAAGTTAGTGTTCAGTTAAGCCTTATTTTTTAAACAAAACGGAGTCATTTAGACTCCCATCAGAATATTTTTGCATTACTTGAAATAAAATGAGTATTTATCGGAGTGTACTGATTCATCTGTGAGGACTGTGTTCCCCATTTCTGACATTTTGAACTTTGTTACATACTTAAATTGCTATATGAATTTTCTCTGATCGCTTTAGTATGTATTGCATACAGGTACGAGAACATACTTCTTGCAACTGATCTCTTGCCTGAAGTTCTAAATGCGTCAATGAACAGACATTTTGTGTTAGCAACTGCAAGGCATCCTGCGTCAGCAGCTTTTGCTTATACCCGATATTTCTTGAAGAAATACAGAGATGTGGCTAGCGTTGTTAGGTGGGAGAAGAGTTTCAGGAGCACATGTGATCAGCGATTGCTAGCCGAGCTTGATAATGGGCGGTCAATTGATGGTGATTTGGTTTCTTCTTCGGGGGTTTCAGCAGGTGAAGAGATTGATGAGCAGGTTCGTCAAAAGTTGAATGGAAGGGGTTCAAAAATTGTTCCAAATATGAAGGAGATAGTGCAGCGGCAAGCTGAAGAGATTCAGCGCAATTTTAAGGAAAAGAAAATTCCTGCAGCTCCCAAGAGTCCCTCTTTTGAGAAGGAAGATTGCTACCAAATTGCACATGACACTGTTTCGGGCTTAGTAGAATGTATCAGGCAAAACGGTGCAGCAAGTCCAGATGGAGACCCTTCAGCAGTTGCTTCTGCTGTTTCTGCAGTTGTTGTCAGTGCTGGGCATGTCATAGCTAAACATTTGGATATTGCAGGGGGTAACTATCAGGGCGTTCCTTCTATTGGTAATTCATTAAGCTTTGTTCAGCACACTTTGCACATCCACATAAATTCTCTTTGCTTACTGAAAGAAGCAATTGGGGATCGCTTCAGTCGTGTATTTGAAGTAGCTCTGGCTGTTGAAGCTTCTTCAGCTGTTACAGCAGCCTTTGCTCCTCCTAAGATGCACCGCAATCAGTTTCAACCATCTCCTGAGACCCATGATGCCTATGGAAATCATACAAATGAACTTCTAAGTACCTCAGGGAAAGGCTTTGTTGGGAGGAGTGCGAAAGTAGCTGCTGCTATTTCTGCACTTGTTGTGGGAGCTATTGTTCATGGAGCTGTTAGTCTTGAGCGGATGATTGCTGTCCTGAAAATAAAAGATGGCTTGGATATTCTGCAGCTGCTAAGAGGTTTGAGGACAAGCACAAATGGTGTGTCCCGCTCTACTGGAACTTTCAAGATGGAGAATTCGACAGAAGTTTTGGTTCATTGGTTTAGGATTCTATTGGGTAACTGCAGAACAGTCTACGATGGGCTTATTGCAGATATTCTGGGCGAGTCCTATGTTCTTGCACTCTCAAGGTTGCAGCAGAAGCTTCCGTTAAGTGTGGTCTTTCCTCCAGCCTACTCAATTTTTGCAATGGTCCATTGGAGACGGTATATTTTTAGCCGTGAAGATGTGCAGGTTTATCAGTCGCTGTCAAACGCAATAAACGACATAACCAGACATCAACCTTTTCGAGATATCTGCTTTCGTAATACACATCAGTTGTATGATCTTCTGGCTGCTGATGTTGGTGATTCAGAGTTCGCTGCAATGCTTGAAATGCATAGCCCCGACAAGAATTCGAAAGCTCAGACCTTTATACCTCTCCGTGCCCGTCTTTTTTTGAATGCTCTCGTTGATTGTAAAACACCAGCAGTTATTCAGGGGGATGGTTCAGATCCTGGTGAGGCAAAAGAGAATGAGTTAAAACTCTCTGAGAGGCTTATACAACTACTGGATACCCTCCAACCTGCAAAATTCCATTGGCAATGGGTTGAGTTGAGGCTTCTTTTGGATGAACAGGCTCTTTTAGAAAAAGTTACAGCAGCTAAGCCGATGCCACTTGTAGATGCAATTCGGTCGCTGTCCCTAATGCTGAGAAGTTTGCCCTTTCTGACAGTGAGAAAGGGTTTACTGAAATCATCCTGTCGAGATTACTTGCCAGACCTGATGCTGCTCCTCTCTACTCAGAAGTTGTTCACCTTCTTGGGAAGCTTCAGGAGTCACTTGTCATGGATGTGAAATGGATCCTACAAGGGCAAGATGCCCTTATGGGGCGCAAATCCACAAGGCAGCAGCTTGTTCATATTGCGCAACGAAAAGGAGTTTCAACAAAGGCACAGGTTTGGAAACCATGGGGATGGTCTAGCTTGCTTAGTGATGTAATATCTAACAGAAGTGCCAAGAGGAAATTGGAAGTCACTCCAGTTGAGGAAGGAGAAGTTGTGGATGACTCTGTTGATGCTAAAAGGCCTAACAAAACTACTCCCCATAATATGGATAGAAGTGTTGAAGGGACAAGATCTATTAATAAATATGTAACTGAGAAAGCCTTCGCTGAATTAATGTTGCCATGCATTGACAGAAGTTCTGCTGAATTTCGCAGTATATTTGCTGGTGAATTGATCAAACAGATGGGAACTGTCAGTGAACACATCAAAGCAATAACACGAAATGGTACAAAACATGCTGGTTTAGTTCATTCAGGAAATGAAGTTTCATCAAACAAATCCAGTGGTCGTAAAGGAATTCGAGGTGGAAGTCCGAATATTGGCAGGCGAGCCCTGGTTGGTAATGATCCAACTCCTCCTTCAGCATCTGCTCTGCAGGCAATAGTGTGGTTGCGCCTCCAATTTATCATCAGGTTGCTTCCAGTAATCATGGCAGATAGGTGAGGTTAAATTTAAAAGTGACATTGTTTTGTTTGAAGTTAATTGAGCTTGCCGATGGTCCCTGATATTGGTTTTCAATGATTGTACATATGGTTGGCGTAGATTGGACTTGGTTCCATACACTCTAGCTAAGTGTGGCATTGTCTTTGCCTCGCATAACTGAGGATGTGCAGAGTTACCTTATCGTTGGTGTTCCACATGTCCTGAAAGTTAGTCCTGTCATCCTCCTTTCATAGGAAATATTCACTTAACAACATGCTTTAGTATGACACCTTTAATGCACAATGTAGTGTTCATTAAATTTGATTTTTTTTATTATAGAGCGAGCAAGCTATCAAACCTTATTTTTAAATGAGTAATATCTCTATAAAAAATGAATATGGCATTGTGTAGTGTTAAATTCTATGTGTGACATGTATTTCATGTACTAGATTGCTAGTATGCTTAAATTATGTGGATATATTCTTTTCCTTTTTCCTTTTTTCTTTTCAGGCATTGTTTGCTTCTTTTGATATTTTAGGACGTTGCTGTCCCTCAAGTGCAATTTGTGATAGTTTCCTTTCCTATTAATAATCATGCTCTCATACTTTCATATTCTGACTATGAAAATTCTAGGAGCATGAGACATACACTCGCTTCTGCAATTCTATGCTTGCTTGCGGCACGCATAATTTATGAAGATGCGGATTCACCCCTTCCTCCTACCAGTTCAACTACTGTAAGACGGGAAGTGGACTCTTTGCTGGAACCTCCCTTTGATGTCCTGCTTGATCGCCCAAGTGAAAGTCTTTTTGCGAGGCTTTTATGTGTTTTCCATGCACTGCTTGGCAATTGCAAACCAAGTTGGCTGAAGTCAAAGTCAGTTTCCAAGTCAACCATTAGAGCTCCACGAGATATCCACGCATTTGACAATGAAGCAGCTCTGGGCTTGCAGGTCAGTTCGATGCTTATACTTGCCTTTTGAAAATACTTTTGCATCATCTGCTATAATGTCTTTTTTTTCTTCCTTTATCACCTTTATCATATGCTACAAGTGGTTGACATGCATTTCTAAAATCGTTTTTTTTTCACTTGACTTTCCTGCTGTAACGTTAAATTTCTTTATAGTCTGCATTGGATCACATGGAATTGCCCGGAACAATCAGGCGAAGGATCCAAGCTGCTATGCCGGTTCTCCCACCATCTCGCCACCCTTGTATACCATGTCAACCTCCTCAGTTGTCCTTGGCTGCATTATCACCGCTCCAGAGCAGTACATCTACTGCAGGTCCTCAACAAAAAAATGCTCCTCTCAATTGGGTTCCTACTAATATCTCGAGCAGAAGCAAGGCAGTGTTGCCTTCCCAGGATCCTGAGATGGAGGTAGATCCTTGGACCTTGCTCGAAGACGGCACGAGCTGCCCCTCCATGTCATCAGGAAGCAATGGTACCAGTGGCATCGCTGGTGATCATGCTAATTTAAAAGCTTGCAGCTGGCTCAAGGGCGCTGTCAGGGTGAGGAGGGCAGAACTGACCTACATCGGGTCTCTGGATGATGACAGCTGATGTAGGGTTATTTCGGCGAGGACGATTTAGTTTTGGACCAGATCAGGCTCCATTGGTGGTACATGTCAGCTGTGTAGATGTCACCATGATAATTCTTTGAAGGGGTTTTGTACAACAGAGTTGAAATTGTGGCCTTATGGGGCGGCCTCCATGTAGAATACCAACCTTGCCCCTGTTTTGTTCCTAGGGCCTGCAGGAGCGATTCTGTACATAATGGGACATTAATCCGTTCCTGAAGTAATGGCCCTCTGTAGCTTATCCAAATTTAGGAAGATATGCACTAGCTGATTTGCCGAAAGGCACATAGATTATTTGGTCTAATTGTAGTGCAAGTTTCCCTGCTGCTGCTGTGACTGAGGTGGTTTGGCCTGTTGATATATGATGGCTGGGCTCCTCCTGCCTGGAACTGAAGTAGCAGCCTGTAAAACATTTGGAGGCCAGTTGATATTTTGGTTTCGGAATTTGTCTTTGCTTTAAAACTTGAGCGCTTGTTTTCCATAATATTCTGGTTAACTGAAATGGCCTAATACAAAGCTGGAGGGGCTTCTTTGGATACGAAAAACATAGAAATTATATAACAATGACAGAAAAATATAGAAGTGCAAAATACAGGAATTGGTTTCGAAAGGTTTCTGAATGTGCTATAGGGATTTGAAAGGAGGTCAATGCAAGAAAATGAGTTATTTTCCCATGAGGTCTCACCTCTTGTTAAAAGTGGGCTAAAAGTTGTGCAAATACAGAATGACTACTCTTTACATACTCTCTCCCTCCGTTGGTAATGGGATATCGTTTTGAACATGGACATAGTATTCAATATGTAACTTTGATCATTATCTTTTACATGAATATGTTAGCAAAAATTATAGAATTGCTATATTTTTCGTGAAAAAATCTATGGGGTAGTTTAGACACGTGGCCGCAACGGAGCAAGCAAGCGCCGCATCCGTTCCTCGGCCACAAACACCACCCCACCTCCCCTCTTCGCGCGGCCGGGGCCATGGCGCCGCCGCCGCCCACCCCGCACCGCCACCACCCGGCGGCCAAGCCTGGTCGCCACCATTTCCGCGTCGCCCGCTGCTTCCCCGACCAGCTACCCAAACCCCCATCCCCGAACCCCAACCCCCCTAACCCGCTGCTCTCCCTCCTCACCGCCGTGCCCGACTGGGCCGACGCCGTCTCGGAGCGCCGCGTCCGCGACCCGCGCCCGCTCTACACGCACGCGCAGTGGCGGGAGCACCGCAGTTCGCGGCGCCACCTCCGGCACCTCCTCTCCTCCCTCTCCTCCCGCGTCATCCTCTCCCTCGTCCCGCCCGTTTCCGCCTTCACCGCCTTCGCCGCCGCCATCGCCACCTACAACACGCTCGTGCCGGCCTACGCGCTCAAGGCCTCCTCACTGCCCTACCAGCTCACCGCCCCCGCGCTCGCGCTCCTCCTCGTCTTCCGCACCGAGGCATCCTACGCGCGCTTCGACGAGGGCCGGAAGGCGTGGATGCGCGTGCTCGCCGGCGCCGCCGAGCTCGCCGGGATGGTCATGCATCGAGGCGTTGGAAGAGAGGGTGGGGGACGAGCCCGGGAGGGGCGCGCTCATCAACTACATCCTCGCCTTCCCGGTTGCACTAAAGGTGAGAGACTCGCCACTACTGCATGTGAGCCTGTGTTGCTTCGACTCAAGACGAAGCCTTGCACGAGTTAAATTGGGTTATGCTGTTCGTTATGCTTGTCCTGGAAAAGTTTTGCTTGGTATGAACGAACGAAGAATCTAGGAACATGTAGCGTAAGGCACTATGGTTTTAATGAAATCGGTACAGGTTTAGTAAGTACTGCCATGGAACTGCTATTAATCCATTCAAGTTGTAAGTTTTTGCTCTGCAATTGATCATGTCCTTGTATATTTGATCTGCTTCCATTAATGTGCTTGCACTTGCAATGGATCATATCCTTGTATAATTTGATTTGCTTCCATTCATGTGCATGCACTAGCAATGGATCATGTCCTTGACAAAATTGATGGCCTAGATTCGTCAGCAAGGCATTACGGAAGTTACAATTTGTTTTCACTCCTCTCCTTTGGTACTGCAATTAATGTTACACTTGATGTTCTTTTTGTTTCAGTGTCATATAGTTAGTAACTCCGACATAAGAAAGGACCTTCAGGGTTTGCTCACAGAAGATGACTTGAATGTTGTTCTGAGATCAAAACATCGGCCTCGTTGTATCATTGAGTTCATTTCACAGAGTCTTCAGATGTTGGATTTTGAGGAACATAGGAGGAGCATCATGGTAACCGTTCTGTCCTATTGGTCTGCAAAGCCTTCAATGCTAAAGTCATCATGTAATCTGTAACCTAACGCTATTTATTTTCTTAATTGTAGGAGTCTAAACTGTCTTGTTTTCTTGAAGGAATTTGTGTCTGCGAGCAGATCATTGGAATTCCTGTTCCTCTGTCATACACTAGGCTTACTTCAAGATTTCTTGTTTTGTGGCATCTTACTCTTCCAGTGATACTATGGGAGGAATGTAAATGGATAGTCGTTCCAGCTACATTTGTCAGTGCTGCCTCTTTATTCTGCATTGAGGAAGTAAGTTTGTACTTATTTTCACCCCACAAAATGTGCTTCCATTTCAAACTGCTCATAAATAGTGGCATGCTAGCTAACTGCTGCAACCCTTGACTTACTATAAATTCAAAGCCATTGACTCACTCTAGAATGGTGACAAAAATGCGTTAAACATGGGAAATGAGTGTTTTATCGTGTTTTTTTGGATACTTCAATGGGCGTAGTTCTATCGGTCTTTCTTTGTATCGTACCCTTTTTTTCAGTCCAGAATTATTAGATTAGTTACAACTCATCTTGTGGTTGGTCTGTGGAGTTCAACGAAAGGGTAGTTGCAGAAGGTTGTCCTGCACTCTTGCTGGAGAATCTAGTAATACTGCTTTGGCTGACTTGGTATATGCATGCTGAGGAATTAGCCAATAGATGCTTCTATTAAATACTAATCTCTTACAGATAAGCCCAGATCCTAGTAAATATGATTTTCACTTTATTCTGCCAAAAATTTAGCATACTGGATATTAAAACAGAAAATGATTTTGTATTCCAGCTCTGTCTGTTTGTTTTGTAGTGTTTCAAACTTGCTTCATCTTACCAGCTACTCGTATTCCCCCCTTTTCTCCTGCCTGTATTATACCACTAACGCAGTAACACCTAGTACATTTCAGGTTGGTGTTCTTATTGAGGAGCCATTCCCCATGCTGGCTCTGGACGAACAGTGCAAGCAGCTCCATGACAGCATGCAGGATATGATGTCAGTGCAAGATTTGGTTGGCGAGCGACTGGTTGCCAAGACTAAGGGCCACGGACATGGTAGATGTCCAGATAATGGCTGGCCCAGCTCCAAAAGTGAACAAGTCAAGATCGATTGAGCTTGTACATGCTATGCTTTCCAGGTCCATTCTATGTGAATGGCTTCCGAGCTGGTCCCTTTGATGCGGTTGAGCGGAGTTCTTGGGTGAAGTAAAGTGGAATAAAGTATCTGAGGTGAGGGCCTGTTGTAGACTTGTAGTGTAGTTCCCTTGAGTAGGTAAGGTGTACAATAAACCGGATTCCGCCCCAGCAAATATAGCTTCTAGCTGTCTATATAGTCCTGATAAGCTATCTATAAAAAGTTATTTAGCGACTGATGTATCTGTCTGACCAGATATTCATAGGAGTTATTTATGTATATACTGTCAGGAGTTAATGGTTACATTTTGAGACTGAAGTGTGAGTAGTGAGTCTGGCTTTTGAGCCAGAATGTCACTGTGGTTAGTCAGAATGGGGAAAAAAACCTAATACCGACTCGGAAAAACCGAAATATAAAGTTATTTCAGTTTTCGGTTCCTAAATTGGTTGGCAGATATGCAAAACCGAAGTTATTTGGGTCAACTCGGTCCCTGGGCTAGGTTAACTAAAATGACTGGATAAACCGGACTTTATCTCTTGCTCTAGGTCGTCCAACCCCTATTAGCTCTCCTCTCCCTCATCTCTTGTGCACGTCGCAACACATCGCTGTTGTTCTCCGAAAACGGCTGTGAAGGCAGCGTAGGGCTAGAGCGCCTATGGAACGACGGGTCGCGTACGGCCGCAGCCATCCCAACTCGCTTGACACTGACACATCATCCTCAGCTATCTCCTCACTGCCTCCTCATCCTCCTAAACCAAACCAAAATTTCGCTTAACTGAGTTGCTGGTTCCTACAAATTCACCTAGTTAATCTGGTAGTTATTTTTGAAAAACCGAAAAGGCCGAACCGGCAAAACTGAAAAAAACCTGATGCCTTCCCATAGTGGTAAGTGCATGTGATTTCAGAAACCACAATTCGTGTAGAATGCAGAGCTCAATCGAAGCCCAGCCCAACTCAAAGATGCTGCTGTTCAGTCACCTAATCCCCTCTCCTCTACAACTTCTCAAGATCTTTTCTCTCTTTGTTTTCGAAAAAATCATGGTGTCATGTCATGCAACGCGACCTCTGTATATTCCTTCTATCTATAAAGACAGTATAGCATAATCCCATAGGATGCCTGTTTCCTTTCCTTCCACATTCTCCAACGGAGTAGCTTTCTGCTACGGTCTAACCTAGTACCTTACTGCATGCAGAGAACAATTACCCAATCCACGTCCATTTTGTTTTCTCAGAGCTCTAATTTATCTTTCTTTTTACCGGGAAGGCGGGACGCCCTGCCAATTTCATTAAGATAGAAAGAAAAAGAAAAAGGAAAGCCAGAGTTTATTTACAAAGAGCTTTCATTCGTTACAAATGCAATGTGATTAACATGTACGGTGGGGTGACGATACATTCTGTCAGACGTAAGTAAGTTGTAAAGAAAGAAAGTACTATTACTATAACAAATAGATCTGGGTTGAGCGAGGTTTGGGACCTAATGATTGGAGTTGGGCGAGGATGCAGGGTAAAAGCGGAAGAAAACATGCAGAGCAGTGCGGCTTGATTGAGGCATCCGTAAACAGCGGAATCATTGGTGTCGGGGCACATCACCACTTCACTTCACTTCACTTCACTTCACTTCACCTGCTCATGGGCATGGCTGCTGCTTGCCTTGCTTGCTGCCGATCGATAAGTACGTAGGATAGAAAAAAGAAAGAACTGAAAAGATTAGGGAGGGGGACAAAGCACAAGGCAAGGCAGCACGGCAAAGCAAACAAGGAAAAAAAAACAACAAGGTCACTAAAGGATACATGTGCTGGGCGGTGGGCCCACCCACCCGCTTGTGGGACCACGTGCGTGTCATGTGCCCTCACTGTACTCTGTCACAGAGGACACCTGTCTAGTTTATTTAAGATCTATCAAAAAGAGAACAAAGATTATCAATTAGTGCATTGTTTTAATTTTGGTTAAGAAGAATCCACGGTCAGTGAAGTGGTTAAGAAGAGAAAAAGACTTGCATGTTGATTTGATTGAGATGCATAGTGGACATCGAGCCTTTCGTCCTTGGCGCCGTCTTAATTCCAACCGAGTTTCGACCAGTACACAACTGTGCTGTGCTCGCCGTGTGGTTGAACGGAAGAAATCACGCGCAAAATCAAAATCAAGTCCTATCCGCCCGTGCAGTGCAAACTAGAACTAGTTAATGCAGCAACACGTACACAAGTGGCGGAGGTTCGATGGATGGAGATGGCACACCAAAACGCCACCTTATTTTCCCGTCTGCTCATCCCCCTCGGTCAAACGCAAAAATGGTGCTGGTACTTCTATCAATGATGTTATCCTCCTCGTTCATTCAGATTAGCGGCGAGCTCGAGGTGGTGCTCGCGGGGCTAGCACATCTGTTCTGTTTTTTTGCCTCTTGTTAGAATCATGTTTTTAGGTGTCGATTAGAGCCAGAGCACCTTTTCACAAGCATTTAAGGTGTCTTATTCCTTAGCAAATTAATATAAACATATCTTTTAGTTCTGTTTTGCGCTCATCACTGATTCTAGACTACCTTATAAAAGGGGGAGTTATTCTTTTCTAACTCCACCCCACAAGTTGTACCCAAACCATTCAGACCTATCCGATCGAATACATCAAATGACTGATATTAGTTTGATGGTCTGCCAATCGGACGGCTCAAAGTGATTCTGATCCCTGATCCAACCCGCACCTCCCGCTTTCCTTGATATCGATCACGATCCCTGATCCACGTCGCCATCTCCATGAGCCATTCAGCACATCGCGGACTCCTCTCCTCCTTCCCCCACCTCTCCTCCCAATTGTCGCTCCCCAACCCATCCAAATCCTAGCCTCCCTTCTCAGCCTCCAGATCCTCCTCCACCTTGGCCTCGACTGCCGTCACAGGCCCACAATTCTACGCTGAGAGATCTGTTGTGGCAGAAGCGGGGCGGTAGGGAGCGGGGAAAGATGACAGGGGAGGCGCGGAGTGGAGTTTCACGGCGAGGCGGAGCTCAAGGGGAGGGGGGGAGAGGCGGGGTCACCGCGGGCGGCGACCTGCGTGGCGAAGGAAGTCTACTAGAGGACGGTGAGGTCAGCGGCAGAGGAGGACTTGTCGGGCGACTTTGCTGCCTACTGGTCGATCTGGAGAAGACGTGGTGAGTTGGAGGAGGAGGAGGAGGAGGAGGAGGAGAGGGGGGCTGAGCGGAAGACGGCAGCAACAAGTGGATACCGGGGAGGCCTCGCGCCTACGCTCCTGCCTCTGGTTCCTCTACCCGATCAACCCCGATGCCACCTCTAGGGTCTCTTCTCCTTAGAGGGGCTCCCGGAAGGTTCTCCTGGAAGGCTGTGATGCGGATGAGGCGGATGAGTGGGTGATGTGGCCGCCAGCACCGATCATGGAGCTGGCGCGCCTCGCCGTCAATTCTGAAGGCGATCCTGGAGCCATCCACCGCGCGATCGACCCCACCATGCTACTGGTGGGTGCTAAATTTCTCTCCTTTTGTTAATTGTTTTCGAGAGGTATGTGCTATTTTGCATCATTAGGATATTGGAAGTTTTTTGGGAGGGGGAGGATGCAATTTGAGATCTTGAGGGATGCAAGAGCTGGCTTAGATTGATTCGTGGGAAGTGGTGCGGTCTGCTATTTTGAATTAAGTTTGGTTTAGATGATCGGAAAATGGGATAGGCACTACCACTGGCTGTGTTGCTTTGCACATTGGAGCTCAATATATTTTGAGTTTTATTATACGAGGTTCGTGAGTATTTTTATGATCTAAGATTCAGTATTTTTATGATCTAAGATTCAGACTTCTTTTGAATAATCATTATAGAACAGTTTTATGATCTAGACATGTTTGGTAGGTTGGTAGCATCACAATTTATTGACTTTGATAGACTAATCGGAACTTCAATGTTAGATGAATTATTTGCAAATTTAAACTGGAAGTTGGATGCCTTTTGGAAATGGAAATT
Organism: Stipa capillata; assembly: GCA_019208055.1. Lineage (NCBI taxonomy): Eukaryota > Viridiplantae > Streptophyta > Magnoliopsida > Poales > Poaceae > Stipa > Stipa capillata. Next base: position 602,800 of record JAGXJF010003351.1, read on the forward strand.
GTGTTTTCTAAGCACTTGGTAGTTGAGTTAACTAGGTAGAAGTTAGCATTCTGATTTTAGGATTCTGAAAAGGTTCCTTCCGTTAACAAATGGTCTTTAATATGCCACTAGAAATATTAAGTACGTATGTGTGAAGTAAATTGTATTATGTTTACACCTTTAGATTGGTAGGCGTAAGTGACAATGCATTAACTGTTAGGTGTGATCAATGATGATTCTTTTCTGGCACAGGTTTCACGCTAAAGAATATCTAGCAGTTGATAAGGAATTGTTTCCTTACAATTTGGGATATTGCCAGGCAGGTATGATTTTAGTCAGATGCATATGAAATCTTAATCCAAGTTTCCTTTATGCTATGTGTGTATTTTATATATAAAAAACCACTCTCTTTAACATGATTTAGTGTAGAGTATGATGATTCTATGAATTTGCGTAATATCCTTTGGTTAGCACCATGGACATTGAATGAGACAAAAGCTTGGTTAGCACTAGGTATGCTGATACTGAGTACTTGAAGTTTTTCACGTTTCTTCCTTCCTCCCGATGCTGAGAACCGTATCAGGAGCTATGGATGAGGGACGTTCCCATGGCGCCGGAATTTGGCCCGGCACCCATTGGTGGGGCTGGATTGGGGGCTGGTGGGACGAGTGCCACAGTGGAGGTGGCAGCGGCTGAGTCTGGGTATGGTAACGAGCCCGGCTACCGTGGTGATGTGGAGCTTGGATACAGGTATAAGATCGACAAGGAGGAGGACGGGAGGCAGCAGGTAATTGATCCTTATTTGTGCATTTCTTTCTGGCATTGCTTATGTGATGCCAATTATGTCATTGGATTTGAAACATTTCTTCTATTGATACACATAAATTCATCTTGTTTATTAGTTGATTGATGTGCATATATCTGTAAGCATCTTGTGTGCATCATATAATCAATCCATTGCCATTCACATCATGTCTTTTATTTGTTTTCTCCATAGGCTAATTTTTGAGAAGGCGCCTCCTAATGCTCGGAAGGTAGTCCTTGCCACTAACATGGCAGAAGCAAGTATTACAATAAATGATATTGTTTTTGTCATTGCAGAAAAGCAAAGGAAACCACATTTGATGCTCTAAACAACATTCCCTTCTTACTCCCCTCGTGGATGTCAAAGGCTTCTGCCCGTTAGGTAAATGCTTACCTTTGATTTTTCTGTCTCCTTTGTCAGCATCACTTTTCTTCGACTTAATCTCTGCTAAAATGTCACATACTTAGGCCCACACTCAACATCAGCTGTTTTCTTTAACTCCAAGCTTTGCTTACGTTCTGTATGTTATATGTAGTATTAGTGAACTCTTGTCTTCGCTGGATTCTGTATTATGTTATTATCTTTGGCCCTCGCTTTGTCAGCTCATTTACTATTTCTTGTATTATTTGCCTGTGTGCCTTAAATATGAGGTTTCTGGTTAATTGAGATCGTAACTTGATTTAGCCCATTGGTTTTTATAAAATCCAAAGGCCTATTTTTTAGTAGGCATCTAGAATTCTCTTTTGCTCGCTTAATAATGGTATTCCTCAACAAGCACCTCAATGTTCCTCTTTCTCTGATGAAGTTGTTTTAGTCAAGAGTCAAGACATTCTTTTATTTTGCTTTGGTGGTATATTTTCCCCATTATCTTCATGCAGAGGAGGGCAGAGCTGATCGTGTCCAACCTGGAGAATGCTATCATCTCTACACTAGATGCGTTTATGATGTATTTGCAGAGTATCAGCTTACGGAGCTTCTTACAACTCCTTTGAATTTGCTGTGTTTGCAAATAAAAAGTTTGCAAGTTGGCAGCATCGGGTAGTTCTATCAGTTACTTTGCAACCTCTAGAACCATGAGCTGTATGTGCTTAAATCATACTTCAGCATTTGGATATTTCCTTTCTTTCTTTCCCTTTGTGTCTACTAGATTTAGTTCTTTCTTGAAACTCTTGACATTTCTTGGGATTATACACAGCTTATAACTCTATGAATTATTGTCTTAAGTACGTAGTATGTGTTTCTTATGTTGGCATTTGAGATTGGCTCCTTTTTAGTATTACTTGTACTACTTATTTATCTAGCCATCTCATACTACACTGACCCTTACAGGCCACAAATTGGTGATACTTTTGATGGTTCATGCATCACTCCCAATCGATATTGATATTCCCTTGTTGGTAATCAATTACCTTTCCTTGGGTAATGCTTGTAATTGACACCCTACTTGATCACACATCCTAGAATTGTGCAAATAGGCAGCATTCTACTATATCTGGGAGTTGTTGAGCAATGAGAAAGATCGGAAGAAAGCAGATGTGAGTATTCTATAGTTTGCTATGGTAAATTAACTTCCCTTGGGTATTGCTTGTTAATTGTCACCGTACATGCACGAATAGATTTATGACTTGTAGCTGTTGATTATGTTTGATGATTTCATTGACAAACATCATTTCTAATTATTAGTTGGACTAGCGATTGTTCTACTTCAATAATTGGGAATCTTGGCATTTTACTCTAAATAATGATATAGTAAAAGTAAACCTATCAAAATAAATTCTTGTTCCTTGCACATTCGTTCTGTTGTTTGTCTTCTGATTGCTGGTTTAGAAACCAAGGCCCTTGAGGCAATTAGACCCGGAGAAGTTTTGTCAACATCTACAAAGGGGAACAAGCCCACAAGCGAAATATTGACGGAGTTCCAGTTACCTATGTGTATTCGGCCATCAGATTTAGAAGATGATTGGCTATAAAGGGCAGTTGAGAAAGCTGGGTAGTAAAGTATGGATATTCAGTCGTAATTTGTAAATTAATCCCTTTGTTGTTCCATAGTAACACAAGGGCACTTTCCTATATCTGTAGTAAAGTATCCATATGCAGCCATATTTTTAATAAAATTGATGTGTTTACATCTTCGGGACTAATTTTTGACAGTTTTTGATCTATTTTTATCAAGTATATGCTACTGATATAGCGAAAGAACATGCAGAATTCTTCTCGAGAAAAATGACATAAAAAATTACAGGTAAGAAAACTTAGCATATGTTATATATATTTGATTGAGACGAGCGTTTGCACGTGCACAATTACTAGTTAGATATAAATCTACTAGTTTTACGTCGCACACTAAAAACATACGTCAAAACACTAATACCAATAGTGTCCTAACATGAGCGCCTGTTCTGATTCAGATATCTTTAGGGCCTGTTTGTTTGGCAGGCTTTTGGTTTTTTAAAGTTGTTTCAGGTTTTTCGAAGCCAAAAGTCAAAAGCCAAAAGCAGGTAAATAGGTGTTTTTCTGACTTCGAAACCAAAGTCCAGAAACCAAAAAAAACCTAAATAAGCAGGACCTTAGTGGTTTTACATTACATACTAAGAGTGTGCGTCGAAATACTAATACAAATAGTGCCCTAACATATATTTTTTTCTCTACACGATTTCTTTTATCAAGCATATCTCTAAACACCCGCGTTACATGCCCCAAAGGAACTACGTGTAGTAAAATGGTAATATTTTTTTCACAGGTTGAAATGGTAACACAATTTTTTCTTAGTTGAGGTTAAATTGACAGTTAAAATATCACATTCAAGATTGTATTGATATGTAAGATGGTCTCTACGGTGACACGAAGATAGTAGTACTCTCTTGACAGTCGCGTCTTCAAACACTAATCGGTAAATTAATTACAGCAAATTACGAGTACGTTTCCCTAGGGATGCCACTACTAAAACAGTAGTAATAAATCATTGTCATCGTCATTTGGTTTGGTGATGCTCCGGTCTCAATTAGCAGCGGGAGGAGGAGATCCCTCGAGGTACATCCAACCTAAACAAAAGCCACTCCTACCACTATTGATTACTCCTACTTACCCAGTTAATAATTAATTACTAATTAATCTTCTCTCTCTACTTCGCTTTCGTCTCAACCAAAAGCGCAGAGAGAGAGAGAGAGATGATTAATAGTAGTAGTATACCTCAGCAGCCGCCAAGAGCAGTTCGTGGTAGTGAGGTGAGAGCATCCACCACACTCCAATGTCCCTTTGCTCCCTGAGGGGAAAGAGACCGGTCTCTGTCTCCATCTGCCGATCTGCTTCTCCCCCCCCGCGACTTTCCCCCAGGTAAAATGCCGCTTCCTCATCCTGCCTTCTGAGCGCTACGGGAATCTGTTCTTTGGTGCGCGCCACCAGTGTTTGGTTGCAGATTTGGGGGAAAGCTGGTGTTTTTGGTGTTGCGCGAGGTGCTGTGCTGCAGATGTGCTCTTGGTGGAATTTTTTGAAGTAGGACGGGATTTGGCTTGAGGTTATACATGATTTGGGTGTGGGCATCTTACTCTATTTGGCCTTCCGTGAATAAAGATGTGATTTTTTGTGCAGAATGTAGCTAGTTCATCTGGGGTTCAATATGCGGGGGCCATGTTCTTTGTTTTTTCAGAGAGGCAGAGAGAGAGAGAGAGAGAGAGAGAGAGAGATATGGAGAGATTCATTTGGGATATTTGTAGTATAAGTAAATCCAAATTTGTGTTTCAGGTCGTTATTAGGTTTTTTGTTTTTTGCCTTGGTTTGCTTGGCTTTAAGCATTCTAGTTGGTATTTTTGTTAGCTTATTTGGTGAGATCTGGTCAACATTGCCTGATTCGTTAGTCACAAGGGGGAAAGCTCCCACCTTGTGATTGTGATTTGGGGCTTTTATGTCTCTTCATGGATTATGATTTGGGGCTTTTTTCTTCATCTGGTACGAATACATGTCTTTATTGAGTTTACCTACATCTCACTTTGTTAATAAGTAGCTATAGACTATAGAGACTAGCGAAAGAAGTAGTAATTGTGTCATGTTAAAAAAAGTCGTGAAGCCTGATCTTATATCTTGTGTTCACATGTTAGGTTTCATCAATGGGGCATGATTCTGGCTTGAGACGTGAGTCTTGTTCTCGATTGAGAGCAGTTCCTGAAATTTTGCAACCCCCCTGCCGTGTTAACGGAGAAAATGACTGTCGGGACAGAAGATACCAACAATTGAAATGCTCAGATGGCAACTCGGAAGAGGTACGTCTGGAGCGCATTCCAAATTTCCACTGTAAGAGCTTGCCTACAAGAAGCCGCTTGACAAATGTGGAGGATAGTGTTGTGGGAAAACGCGGTTCTATGTACCAGAGCTCCAGTGAAATTAGCAGAATAAGAAAACTCCAGGAGGGTAGAAAGAAAGTAGATTCTGCATGTAATGGGGATGAATTTCTGTCCTTTGATATCGTCGGCTCATCCTCTCAACCTAGCACAAGTGGAGCTTACCCTTTTTCCCATCAGAATCGGCGGTCAGAGGCTAAGTCTTCGGTGGAAACTCGTAGAATTCATCGAGCGTCAAAAGACCTTCTGGATTTATCATTCCGTGAACTTCCTGATGACAAATTTAAGCTTGACCGACCACGCTTGGACTGCACCCTGTTGAAAAATGATGCTGGTGATGGTTTCTTGGAGATCTCTCTTGAGGAAGAGATCACAAAAGGCCCCTGCAAAAATGCAGCTCTTCACTTGCTAGATGGAGAGCCAGGTAAAGGTACAGAAGCAAATTGCCAGCAGAAGATCAGCGCATGTCCCAGTGAGAGTAACTGTGCTGAAAGGGAGAGGAATCCAATAAGAAATTTTCCAAAGTCCATGTCCACAAAAGTGAGTGCCTCTGATGGTACCCGTCCATCAGAAAAAGTCCATCATTGCATAGGGAACAGCACTAAATCCCGATCTAGTCCCTTCAAGAAGATTCTGGACCCTATCATGAAGTCCAAGTCTCTTAGAAGCCCATCTCTCATGGAGAAGGAAGACTCCAATTCTATTACTGTGCCAGTCAGCAGGAAAAATGGCGCATCCCGCAAATCTTTGCTGAGTGATTTCTCAAGAACTGAACGTAGCCAAGCATCTAACTGCCGGCTAAATGGAGAAATCCAGCATTTGACAGTTGCATTGTCACCTGCTCATCTTCAAGCAGTTCTTAAATTGGATTCCAAGAATGGTATTCCGGTTTTTGAGTTTTGTGTCAAGGGCCCTGAAGAATCTATTTCTGCTAGGTCTTGGGAAACAGGGAATGAATTGAACTGGATTTACACTTTCCATAGTGGTGGTAAACGAGCAAGTGTTGCCGGAAGGGCCTCCAAAGATGAACGCTGGTGTTCACGTCCAATTGTAGGCCAGATGCAGGTTTCGTCCTATTTATGCTCTGAAGTTGGAAAAGATGGTATTATGAATAACTCCGTGAGCACCGAGTTTGTTTTGTTTGATATTGCTCATGCAAGACGGAGTTTTGCTGTCGAGGAGAAGACTCAATGTACAGAGGCCACTCAACCGGCATTGTGCAGTGTTGTTGATAAATCAAGCTCTGGTGACTCTTCACAGCAGGTCAATCTGATGGACCAGCAAAACGATGCAAGAAATAACTCAGAGGTATCGACATCTTGCCCATGGTCTGAAGAGAATCTTTATCCTCATTTGGAGATTGCAGCAACTCTCATCCAGATTCCATTTAATAAAGACAAGTCCAAAGAACTGAAGAATGGTTCATCTGCTGGTACTATCGAAGTGGTTGCACCGAGTGGGCTGCATGGATTGCCAGACGATAGTGAAGCTAGCCCATCACCCTTGCTAGATAGATGGAGGTATGGTGGGGGCTGTAATTGTGGCGGATGGGACATGGCTTGTCCACTTGTAATCCTTGGCAATGCATACGATTATAACTGGGTCGATTCTGTGACAAAGGAAAGCAAGCATCCTATGGAGCTCCTTGTTCAGGTGCACCATACAATCCCTATCTTGATGTATACGTGTTCATTTATCTGTGCATTTCTAGTTTTTAAGTATACTGGGCCGCATACTTGTTTATTGTCCGAAAGATAACACAAAACTGATCAAAATGTCCTAAGAATTAATTTAGCGTTGCTCCTCAACACAACTTTCCTCAGATCCACTTGATTTTTGCAATAGTTATCTCTAAATATAAAACCATTTCTTAACCATATGACCTAGCTTAGCCATACCTTACAAGTTTGTTTATTGGCCGTATAGCATAGGCATTCAATAATTTAAGTCCTTTCAAGCTTACTTTAAAGGTCAAGCACAGCAAGCCGTATATTTGAGCCTAAAACTTATTTTGGTAACGAGTTACAAGCTTATGCAGTTGCTTGAGTCGGCTGTATTCATGTCATCCCATATATTGATCTTACTGCAAACAAGAGTGATTGTCATGTGTGCCCATTGTTCAAACAGGGTAGCAAAGAAGAGCTCCCTGCCCTTTCCATGAGGCCACTGGGAAAGGACAGTTTTTGGTGGATTTCCATGCACAGTTATCAGCATTACAGGCATTCTCAGTTTGCATTTCTCTGTTGCACTGTTCCGAGGCTTCCACTGCCGTCAGTATTGAGAAGGGCAAGCACAAGCTCTACTCCAGCTCACTCAAGATGCTACTTGAGGAGGAAGTGAGGCACCTGATTGAGACAGTCACGGCAGAAGAGAAGAAGAAGACGCAGACAAAGAGAGAAAAGGCACCTCCATCCGCCGTGCTCGACCACGGCGCCCACCCTTTTCTCCCCTCGGAAGAGTATAGAGAAGAAGAACCCTGGGGAAGAGATAATAGAACCATGTGGTTCATGTCGTCGTGTGTTACGATATCGGTCATGATTCGGCTTGATGTTAATATTCTTTTGTGATAAAAAAGGGGTAAATTTATCTTGTTCACAGAGATGGAGGAGGTTGCATGTAGTTTCTAGTCTTTAGGTTTTAGGGAATCAGCAAGGCCGTAAGTTATTTGTTGAGATGCCGAATAGGAGGAAGTTTGTACTTTGTACCACTAGTCTGTACAAGGCAGTTCCATGTTCCAACAGAAAGAATATAAATAAAAACAGTTGGCCATTGCTTCCGTATACTTAAGCTCAGTATTCTTTCAAGTGTTTCGTGTAATTTTTGTTCACTCTGATTTTGAATTGCAGTACTGAATGCTATACTGTCTCTGCATCCCTAAGCACGAACACTGCATTTTGAAGTTTTGAACTGAAGACGCGTTGGAGTATGTAGTTTTTTGCTTTAAGATGTGGAATGGACTAGGCCACGAGCTAGGAGTTAAAAATGTTGTTGGGATCTTGGATGTTCATTTATGTTTGTTGCACTGCAGCATCCTATGAGTTGACTGGAAAACTTGGGTGATTGGAGCCTGGAAGTAGGAGCTTTGCCAGTAAAAAAGATGTTTCCTCTGCACATATATCGAGCTACTACGCGTAGTTTGGATATTCCCATAACTTGAATTTGCTCATCTTTCCTACTTCTTTTTGACTTGTAGAAGAAAATGTGATTAATATCCATACGGCTTCAGATTAATAAAGATACTACGTTGCTGTTCTTGCTATGTGTTGTTGGTTCCTTTGATAGTGATAGCTAGATGGAGATGGATGCTATGCTGAGGAAAAGAACAAACGGCCGGTGGACCATCTTTAATCTTGACCCAGTTTTGGACTTGGACCAGAAGAGAAGCCTTTGATCCTCTGCAACCTGCCTGCTTTGCTCCTTCATTTTTCTCTCATCCATTAAGCTGCAGTGCATTTTCATATAAAGACCGCAGTGTCCTGGGGTCAGTTGGAGTTGTGTAAGATGGGAGTGAGCTAATCACTGAATCATACAGCTAATTCCGTTCATGTAAGCATGAAAAATTGGAATCATTACCAGTACATTCGCATGTTTAGTTATCTAGGCTTGACATAAAGAGGGTATAACGTGAACATTCTTCTCTGCTGCTCTATCTAACTTTTGACGAAGAAACGCAGGGCGTCAAAATGAAACAGTACAAAGCGATTGAAGCCATAGGTTTAGCAGAATATCACTTTGACTGGCATAGCTTGAGTACACTAAATTTGGCAATTGCATAGCAATCGGTCAAAATGACAGGTGGGTCCTGCTGGATGCCACGCTAGCATGGTCAACCCATGGTCAGAGCACGTGAAAACTAACTTTGGACCTCCAGTAAAACTAAGATGTTTAGTGGGGTGAATACGTTTTCAACGTTTTTATTTTTTTGACAGTAATAGTTTTGAAAGTTTATACGCTTAATTTGGTTGTGTGCTTCCGTTTGATGTAGAAATCGAAAGAGCATCTCCAACGAAGATAAAGAGCTACTGAAGTTTGGGGCGAGCAGCTGATGAAGAAGGCTATCACTTTTCTTCGGGGCCAAGGAGACTTCTGCTGCAATTAAGAGAGTTGACGCTCCACTTTTGTTATCGGGTTCTTGATGTATAATTTTGCTACTTCTTGGTTACCATGTTCTCTGGTTTATCGTTTTGGGATACACTACTGTAGTTAAGTATCACTAGATGTCAGGTGCTATCAGGTTTTCGTCTCATAGCTCGTGTTTCGAATCGGGTATGAGCAACAGGTTTCCTGATAGCGCGTTGGACTCGCTTTTCTCCTTTCTCATCTCCTTTTTTGGTTCTTGTAAGAACTTATGTTTTTCGTTTTGAAAGTAATGAAAAAGTGAGTAGCTAAGTTAGAAAAGGAGAGCATCTTCAGCAGCTCATTACAAAGCTCGTAACTAAAAGGAGAGGGAATACATCAATTCATCAATAATGAGAAGCTGTCCAATAGATTATTACTAAGGCTTGTTACTAAGACAAAGAAAAAATTACATATTAATGTGAGAGGGTGAAGCCATTTTTATCAGTGTCTTGGTGCACGAGTCTAGGTTATTCAAACACACTTTTTTAACTCTCTCTCTTACGTTAGCAAAATACTTATATAACAAAGTCTTAATAATAATTGATGTGTATTATTAGAGATGCTCTAACGGATCGTTGCACGTTAGTTTGGATGTAGTCTGTAGGCAACGAGTTAAAATTTTCCCATTGTTCCGAATGTCTAGATCTTTTATTGGGTCCGATTCCTTTAAAAATAAGTCTCAGCAAGTTCCAAGAAGCAAAACAAAGTTCAATACAAATTTAAAAAGGAAAGAAACGGGGCGAAGCATCAACCTGGGAGGACCGTGGCAGCCACCCCCCGCCGTCGCCGTCGCCGTCGCCGTCGCCTCTAGGGTTTAGTCCTGCCTCCCAAGCCCAAGCAATGGCGGGGCCCACCGCCTACCACAACCTGCGGGGCCCGTCCCCCATCGTGTGGGCCATGCGCACCCGCGTCGCCCCGCCGCCGCCGCTCGCCGACCCGGTTCCCCTCCCCGTCTACCCTCCTCCTCCTCCCCCACCGCCGCCGCCGCCGCCGCCGCCGCCGGTGAGGCGCCGCCGCGGACGCCCCCGCAACTACGAGCGCCTCCCGCCGCCGCCGGGGTTCGTCCCCACGCCGGCCGCACGGGCGCAACTGCCTGCGCCGCGGCCGACTCTGGCTGCCCACGGTGAGCTCTCGTGCTGAATCCTACTCCTGGATCATGCACGTCTAGCGTTTACTTACTTATTTTGCTGAGAATTTTCGCGTGTCGCCGTGGACAGGGCAACAAGGGCAGTTGGGTGGGCTCCAGCCGCATGTGCTCACCATTGCTGCGGGAGAGGTATGCGTAACTGTTTTGAGTCTGTTCGCGGAGTGATGCTTTTGGAATCAGGAATTGTTGAAACTAAGGATGAATTGAATTAGTTGGAGTGGAATTTCAACGGTGTTACTGTGATTCCTAGCTTCATGGGTTTGAAATAAGTCTGCATGCCTAAATGTGTAGAAATTTTGATTTTTCAACACTACCATGGGACCCTCTCAAACGAGCCATATCTGTGGAAATTCAACGATGCCAAGGTTTTTTTTAGTGCCTCTGCCCTAGAAATTGTGTGCGAAGAGCTCTGTTAAAACTTGTCTGGATTTTTTGTATGTCCCTCCAAGGAGAAGAAAAGCTTGTTAAAGAGATTCAATATCCAACTGCCTATAGAAGTATAGAAATGGCTGAGTGCTGTATATTGCTTAACTGATTACTGTAGTGGTAGTTCGAGTTCATTTCAAAAATCATTTCGTGGTTGAAAAAATAATTGCTTGCCAGTGTAGGAGCTCGGTTGCAATCTCAACTTTTCGGAAAGGGCTTATCTTTATTATAGTTTCGATACAGACCATTACTTATTCTTTAATGTATTGATGCAAATGCACCTATTAGCCCAACCAAACACTGATGACAAAGAGGGGTGAATGTGTAATATGCTAAAGATGGTACGCAATTGCAGCAGAACAGAAGTTTTATTTAAAATGTACATGAGTTAAGTAGTACTATGTCGTATCTCTAGAAGGAAAGAAAAAGATAAACTTTCAAACTCAATCAAGAGAAGAAGACTTACACATGGCTTTTATCCAAGAAGATATCATTGCTGACAGACATTAGTTTCAGTTTATTTGAGTGGCTAGATAGGCCTGTGACTGCTGCTCGACTGGGGAGGAAATGTCCAATAGGGCCAGAGCAATGCGCAAAAGACCATGTGTTGGCCTACTGGCCTTGGCCCATGGGTTTCCTTGTGCTCTGGACCACCCCGAATGAACCTGTTTCTGTATATGCATGATTTACATGGTTGTACCATTTGTATGGATCTTACATTAGAGGACTGATGATTGATTACTTACTATATTCTCTCCGTCAAAATGTGACCAGAAACTTGATTATCTCAAAATGGTTGTGCAGGATATCGTATCAAGGGTCATGGCGGTCTCACAGATCAACGCGAAGGCCATTTGTGTTCTTTCAGTGCTTGGGGCTGTTAAGGAAGCAATTCTACTCCATCCATCTGGTGTCATTTTAAATCATAAGGTTTGACTGTAGTCGTTTCAAAAAATTGCATGCTCATGATTTAACATGTTTTTATTACAACTATTCAGCATCAGAAACAGCATAGCTAGCATGAAATTCCAAGATAGAAATGTGGGTACTAGTGATTCTTTTGAACAAATAGACTTGAAGGTGTTAAATTACCTGAAGAAGCCATGTGGGGATGTTCCAGTTTTTGTATTAGTTAGACGTGATTTTTGAAGGACATATTTCCTGTAGTGAATGCAGTTGCTTGATCAGCTAAGTTGTTCCAATGAAAATTGGTTGCAATAACTCTAATTCCTTTTTTGCAGGGTCCTTTAGAAATTATTCGGTTGTTCGGATCCATTTTGACATCTAATGACCATGGATGCCTACGTGTGACCCTTGCTTCTGCCAATAGTTCAGTGATCGGTGGCATTATAACTGGACCTCTCATCGCTGCAACATGTGTTCAGGTATCTTCAGATGTTAGAATATGCAAACTTTTCAATCCATTTTAATACCACATATCATTGATATCATTGCAAACAGTTATTTTGATGTCCAAACTTCTTGCATGTTTTTGTGGGAGAAACATATTAACGAGTAAGCGTATCTGTTACAAGTACTTGCTTGTGTTACATTCTTCTATTTGTGTGCCTTGTTCTATGCCTACATGAAACATGCAAGTGACAATAGTAGACCATAGCTCATTTATTAAGTTAATATACTTCTTTCAGGCAATTCTTGGAAGCTTTCACAGTGATGCATATTGGCCAAACAAGGCACCTATGGTTGTTGCAAGTTATCCTAACTCTCAAGTTACCATCGGCAACGACACTACACCCAGTGAGCGTTCCAACCCAGAATATGCATCTTACACTTCAGTGGAACAGAATGGATCAAGTGAGATTGATGTCAAGCCCTCAGTTGGACTGTTGGAACAGAATGGATCAAGTGAGATTGATGTCAAGCCCTCAGTTGGAGTGGTTTAACTTACCATCACCCTAGGTGATTTAACTCAGTCAGCTTATATTTACCTCTGAAGGTGACACAGAAGTGCATGCATTAGATAGTTCAGCTTTTGTTAATCACCAAAGTATATCTGAGTTGTAGCTTTAGTCCAGAAACTATCCTTTATAGAGTGAACATTGTATTCTTGGGTTTTCTGTTGAAAATTATTTGGGCAGCAGCGTATAGCATCAATGTTAATGGCAGTAGCCTCTTCCGATCAATTTGTTGGTCTGTGTCAAGGGTGTACATTCTTCAGCTGGATCATGCCCTTACATAATTTGGAAGGCAGATGTTGGTGGAATTCTGGAAATATCAACATTGTCAATGAGCTCAAGGTTCACTAGGAGCTGGAACTTGACAACCATGATGAGTTTGCTCAGCGATGTACACTTTACATTTTGCAAAGATCTCCATGCAAAAATGCCGTCGCTAAGGGTGTGACCATGTCTTTTGGATTATAGTGATGTAAGAGGTAACACAGTTACTCATTGTCATTCTTTTCCATTGTTTCATTTGTACCAGCCAACTGGACAGAGATGCAACTGTAAATTGAAATCTCGTGTGTATTGCAAATCCGAGCTTTTGTTTTATCAAGATAAAAATGGTAATCGTAAGTGTTTGAATACTACAATCATGTCTATGCTTGTCAGCGATATGGGGAACGGGGTCCCTTAAACCGCTGGAAAAGGCCTAACTTGACGCCGTGTCACCAAAGACGTGGGAGTCGAGAGGAGATGCTCAGGGGCTCACCATGAGCGCTGGATCCACTCGGACGTGGGAGTCAAGAGGAGGTGCACGGGGGCTCACCCCGAGCGCTGTGTCCACTCGGCCGTCAAGGGAGGCCCCGAGTCATCCCTTAAGGATGCTCCCCGAGCACCCAAGGCGACTTGGCTTCCACTCGGGACGGCGAGTACCTCTTCCAGGCAGTGAGTTGGCTTAAGCCACGTGCTCGGGAGTCCCCGAACACGGGAACCCCGAGCACCCTTCGTGGGTCCCTACCAGTACACGTGGCCCGACAGGCGCATTTAATATCTGTCTGTGCAGTTATTCCTACTCCAAGTCCGTTGTGGACAAGATGGCGGTGTCCTGGTCAATTTCCGTCCTCCCATGTGATAAGTCTCGTCAAGCTATCAGTCTTGGCAGGGGATAAAACGATCTGACACCTTTTTGACTTTGAGGCTCGCCGCCGCGCGCTTAGGCGCATACCTTCTGTCCCTGGTCAGTGGGGCCAGGGTAGCTGCAGCATGATCCATGACAGAGGGCGTTCCGGGAAGTTTTCACCTTCTGACCCAATCCCGTCATGATGATCCAGATCTCAACCAAAGCGTGACAGGAACTATTCCGCTACAGTAACACTCAACCGCCGGCGTGGGTCGCCCACGCCCCATTCGTCAGCAACGGTGCGGCTGCAGTGTATTTGCCTTTCGGTCTTTGTGGTGACCTCCGGGTATATAAGGGGAGAACCAAGGCCAAGAGAGGGAGAAAAAAAAAGACCGAAGAGAAAGAAAAGAGGAAGATCACCTGTGTTTCCAGACTGATTGTAATCATCCAAATATTCATATATACATAAAAAGCAGGACGTAAGGTTTTACACCAAGAAGGTGGCCCGAACCTGGATAAACCACGGTCTCATCTCTAGCTTCCTGCCGTTCAAGATCCGACGTAGCTCCTGTTCCTCCACTTCTCCGGTCGAATCCCAAAGGGGATCCTTCCGGACCACCGACGCCGGCCTTTGTTCGCCGACAATACCATTTGATTGCTGGAAGCGAGCATTGTTCTGCTTTGTCAAAATCTTAACAGGGAACCCGAACAGCTAAATATGATGTGATAAACATCAGTGTCCATTGCCTGGAGTCTGAAGCCTGAACTGATTGTCACGTACCAGTAGGACTCTTCAAGCTGCTCGTTTGCAGATGTGAAAGGACAAGTTTCAGATTTCAGATCAAGCAAGTAGTATTTGCAAGTATGGACCCTCTGGACTCTGGAGCACATTGATTCCCATCTGTTGCACTTGCATATTTGCAAGTTCATCATCCTACCTGTTACATTTCCATATCTATCTACACATGCGTATCGGCAAGCTAAATCGATAACCATAACCCATAGGCTTCGGTCAGGAACACATTGGCCAAATGTCTGTATATGAATGAAAAATAGTACGCTTCTTTCATGCATCTGATTTCCTACCTAACAGATAGAAATGACATCGGACAGTCCCCAGGAAGAATCTTGATAACCTAACATGATTCTTGAAGGCAGTAATAAATATTGGTGCAACATCTTGGAGATTAAACCAAATGTGCATCGGATAAGGAGGATCGGAAACAGATGAATTAACTAGGAGACAGGCAGCACGTGACACACCAGTGAGAAGAACAAGGTGCTGCATAACTTTGGAATCTCTCGCCAGGTCCTGAGATAAGACCAGTCAAACGTAGGACAGCTTAGTACTGCAACTCCTAGCTGGATGCAGATAATGCAATTGATTTCTTTTTTCATGATCCTGGTGGTTGCACTGCAGCAGCAGGAGCAAGTGTATATCCCAAGCCCAAGGAGTCTGTAAACTAATCCAGATGAAACTCCTGGATGAATGCAGAGGAGCAACTGCTGCATAACCGTGCTGCACATGCGTCATGATGAGGATCAAGAACGAGAACCAGCCAGACAGGGAAACAAGATCGAGAACGATCTTGCCAATGCAAAGCACCTGGTTGGAACGCCAAAAACAAATCAATTCTGGTGTGACAAGACGAAAACGCATCAAGGATTCAACAATTTAGAAGCTGCAATACAATTGTTCACAACTTGTGCCACTCAACCACCAGAAACACATTCCATGGGTTTGAACAGAAGAGAATTATCATAGAACTGGACACAAGCAACTCCGAATTAGATTGAACATACTAGTCAGACACGGACACCACATAACACAACGCAACAGGGTGTTGCACACCGCCATTGTGCCAGAATACAATCTATCGTCGTCAACCACCCTTCTAAGAAAGACACAAGCGACCTAAACAACACGAAATAACCATTAATGATTCATCATAAGCAGCCTTCAGTCCTGGAGATCG
Organism: Stipa capillata; assembly: GCA_019208055.1. NCBI lineage: Eukaryota > Viridiplantae > Streptophyta > Magnoliopsida > Poales > Poaceae > Stipa > Stipa capillata. Next base: position 618,610 of record JAGXJF010003351.1, read on the forward strand.
GCTTCTTCCTCCTCGTCCTCGTACTCGCCCTCCTCGTCAGCGGTCGCATCCTGGTACTGCTGGTACTCGGACACCAGGTCGTTCATGTTGCTCTCGGCCTCGGTGAACTCCATCTCGTCCATGCCCTCGCCTGTGTACCAGTGCAAGAAGGCCTTCCTGCGGAACATGGCGGTGAACTGCTCGCTGACGCGGCGGAACATCTCCTGGATGGAGGTGGAGTTGCCGATGAAGGTGGAGGCCATCTTGAGGCCCGTCGGCGGGATGTCGCACACGGTGGACTTGACGTTGTTGGGGATCCACTCCACGAAGTAGGACGAGTTCTTGTTCTGCACGTTGAGCATCTGCTCGTCCACCTCCTTGGTGCTCATCTTGCCGCGGAACATGGCGGAGGCCGTGAGGTAGCGGCCGTGGCGGGGGTCGGCCGCGCACATCATGTTCTTGGCGTCCCACATCTGCTGGGTCAGCTCGGGGACGGTGAGCGCGCGGTACTGCTGGCTGCCGCGGGAGGTGAGCGGCGCGAAGCCCACCATGAAGAAATGCAGCCGCGGGAAGGGGATGAGGTTGACGGCGAGCTTGCGGAGGTCGGAGTTGAGCTGTCCAGGGAAGCGGAGGCAGCAGGTGACGCCGCTCATGGTCGCCGAGATGAGGTGGTTCAGGTCACCAACTGTTCGACCACCATTCCACATCACACATCAGTACTCGATTCAACGGTAAAGCAGAGGTAAGACAGAGGAAGAAAACAAGATTTCGAATTGCGATTGCTTACAGCTTGGCGTGGTGAGCTTGAGGGTGCGGAAGCAGATGTCGTAGAGGGCCTCGTTGTCGAGCACCATGCACTCATCGGCGTTCTCGACGAGCTGGTGGACGGAGAGGGTGGCGTTGTAGGGCTCGACGACTGTGTCGGAGACCTTGGGCGAGGGGAAGACGGAGAAGGTGAGCATCATGCGGTCCGGGTACTCCTCCCGGATCTTGGAGATGAGCAGCGTCCCCATCCCGGACCCCGTGCCGCCGCCCAGCGAGTGGCAGACCTGGAACCCTGCGCTCGCCATGACACAGATCCGTGAGCTTTCGGTGTCCAGATCTAGCAGATCTAAGCGGAGGAGGAGAGAACTGGCGTACCTTGGAGGCAGTCGCAGTTCTCGGCCTCCTTGCGGACGACGTCGAGGACGGAATCGATGAGCTCGGCGCCCTCGGTGTAGTGTCCCTTGGCCCAGTTGTTCCCGGCGCCGGACTGGCCGAAGACGAAGTTGTCGGGGCGGAAGATGTGGCCGTAGGGCCCCGAGCGGACCGAGTCCATGGTCCCGGGCTCGAGGTCCATGAGCACCGCGCGGGGCACGAAGCGGCCGCAGGAGGCCTCGTTGTAGTAAACGTTGACGCGCTCGAGCTGGAGGTCGGAGTCGCCGCCGTAGCGGCCCGTGGCGTCGATGCCGTGCTCGGCGCAGACCACCTCCCAGAACTTGGCACCGATCTGGTTCCCGCATTGCCCCCCCTGGATGTGCAGGATCTCCCTCATTTGCCTTCTTCTTCTTCTTCCTCGCGAGCGGCGGCGGAGTGGGGAGTGGTGGGAGAGAGAGAGAGTGTGGCTTGGCGTTAGCGGAGTGTTAGGGTTTGGTGGAGCGGGGTGGGGGCGGATTTTATAGAGGAAGGCGGGTGCGGGGCTGACGGCGTTAGTGGTGGGGGAGAGGAGGGAATTCGAATTTTGAAATTCTGGGGTAGAAATGTGTTGGGATTGGGGACTCATCCCATTTTCCGTTGTGCGGCTGCCAACCTGGCCCCTCTAACGGTTACTTCCATGGACGGCTCCCAGCGTTTGTATCTCTACTATATATTATATTATATATACTCCTTTACGCCACCACTATTAAGAGTGGTTCATATACACCTCTCTTTTTTATAAATACTATGATATTTTGCATATGAATCTTCCAATCAAAATTCTAACTTATCTCTAATTAACTCGCACAAATCTCTCTTCTCTAACTAACCCCTAACTAACTCGCATAAATCTCTCTTCCATAATCTCTTCTCTAAATAACTCCTAATTCAACTCAATATTTTTTTAAACAACAAAACCCACCCCAACTCTTGCCACACCACCACCACCGTGCGCCGCTGCCAGTCACAACCGCCAAAGGGAGGAAGAGGAACTCGGCTGGGGAAGAAGTGGAAGGAGGAGGAGAGAAATGAGAAAGAAAAAGAAGAAGAAGAAGAAGAAGGGAGGAAGAAGCCGCCACCGTCCCTTATCACGCCGCCACCACCGTGCGCCATAGCCAATCACTATCGTCCCCTACCGAGCTGCCTCCCATCCTAGCCGGGTTGCCCTAGCCGCCAGCCAAGGGGAGGAAGAGGAGCTCGGTTGGGGGGAAGAAGAAGAAAAGGGAAGGGAAAGAGGGGAAGGAAGGGAAGGAGAAGAGGAAGGAGAAGAAGGGGAATTTAAGGATTTTGGTCAAATTTGATAAATTCATGTCAAATTCGAGGTTTATGCTACAAAGGTAGTCTCTAATTAGTCCCTATATGAGAATTGATGAATCGAATTGGAAGAAATCATGCTCGGTATTTGATCTAGGGTTTTGAAATTCAAAACAACAAGCTTAATTAGAAAACTGACCAAACTGTGCTGAATTTCGAATTGACACAATTTAGGTTTCATCACAAGCTTTCCAACAACACTCGAGTTTGCCTAAATTGGAGTTGTGGTTCAAAAGATATGGCCAAACTTCTGTTACTGTTATGTTGTTTTTGTAGGGTTGAGATTTGTTGAGCTTGACTAATTGGTCTTAATGGTATTCGTTTAATTGATATGGATATATAGAATTAAAGATACAAAATAACAGCAAGAGATCAGAAAAGGTAAGTGACCTAGATTTTATCGAGAAGCTCGATTTAGGGTTTTTGTTGAGAGGTGTAGATATAGTTATAGCTCTTACCAGCGGTGGCGCACAGTTGTGGTGCCACAGAAAGGGGCGACGGCGGCGGTTGGAGGGAGGGTGAGGTGAGAGGAGAGAAAGCACGTGTTGTGGGGGGTTTTATTGTTTTCTTTTTCTGAGATTAAGTTGGATTAGGAAATAAGTAAATATGATTGTCCATATTGATTGGACTCTCCAAAATTTGTTCGTATTTTGATTTGAACAAACTTATATTCTATATCGATCGATTGTATGAGATGAACACAACTGCGATTTAGAATTTTCCATTCAGCGCATGATTTAAAAAGTCAAATTTATCTCCTCGTCCCGGGTTTTCGATCAATCTCGATTTTTAATAACTTTGACCTTTTTTAATTAATTCCAAAGTGTTACAGCTAGAGGCGATGGGAAACGTGGCAGATGGAGAATGCATGCATGGAACGACAGGGATTGGATCAGGATGACGACAAAGTGAAGAAACGATAAAGTCAGGGGCAAAGCTGAGGAGATGACGAAGAGAAAGAAAAGGAAAAACATAGGTGATCGCTAGAAAGGGAAGGAAGTGAGAAAAAGACGTCGGTGATTATTGTGAAAAACCGCAGGCACATCACTTTTAACACGCCTGATCACAAAATGGAGCAACCCTTTTATCAATGCCTTTAGACATATTTATTTTATCGCGTTGCAACACAGGTACCTTACGAGTAGAATGGAGTAGTTTTGCACTATTTAGATGGAGTAGATTAGGTTGTTGGATGAGCCATAACATAATTTATGTATATAACTATAAATCACGACAGATTTGGTTTTCACGTGAATCAAACAATCACAGAAATTTTTACTACAACATGCACAATAAATTTATTGAACGAATGCAACAACAATATGCATGCAAATCTAATGTTTAAGGAAAGAAATCCCGTATTTTCAGGGGAACAAACTCATGATTCTATTGTTGCTTTGACAAGTTGTTGCAACAAAGACACTGTAGACCGGAAGCAAATTCGGTCAAGATAATTTCATGGAAACAAATTAGGTTGAGACACGCAACAAGAACCTTAATGTCTTGCAACAAAATCATTGTACTATTGATACATATTTGTATCGTGATTACAACATTATATGTGCACTTCTGCAACCAATGATTCGACACATTTTGAAGCGACCCTGCACACCACTGCATGATGTAGTGTGCTAGTCTTTGACATAATATAACGAAATCTCATCACATTATAGTACATACATCAGAATGTACAACAGAAGCATTGATGGTCCAACAACTATATTATTATAAACTCCAATATACAAAAGTTTACAACTCAACTGAAATACAATAAGATACGTTCGGTTGAAAGTAACAACTGAAATACAGAACTGAAATTAATTGCAGAAAACCATATAAACAAGAATTTATTTTTACTACGATTAGTTCTATACTATCCTATTCTTGTTCTATTTCTATCGCTTCTTGCTCCCTGTAGTCGATGTAGTAATCGACTCCTTCGATTCCTCCAGTCAGGTCCGGCTCCTCTTTTCCTTCCAGAATTTCGACTTCCTCGTATTCGACCTCTAACGGTTCAGAGTCTAACAAAGAAGAGTTTATGTAGGAGATGAGTACAGAAGGTACTCAACAAGTTCATGAATAGCAAAAGGTGTTTGAATGATTATTTCTACTAGGACAACAGTCCTCAAAAAATATGCATTTTTCCAATAACATTTCTGGACAAAAGTCAAGTTTTTAATTTTTCTATGTTCAGAAGGCTTCACGGGTTGTTAGAACCTCCGATGGTTCCTTTCCCGCCACGATCGCAGTTCATACCCAGAACAGGGAGTAACAGTGCTACACTTCAATACACTCTGCAGATGTGCGCTACTTTACCCACAAGTGTTACTTAGCCTTCACGCCGGGTACAAGACACATCACACTCCCATTAGTGCGTGGCCAGGTCTAAGGTTCCGAGTCTTTTCACCCTTTCCTTGGGCAATATCTCCCCTTATGTAGTCGATCCAGTACCGACTACCCACCTCGTCATTATAGCGTACTTTTCTGAAGAATTCTGGGGACATAACGCCTCCCCGAGCGTAAATTCAGGATTTATCGCTCCCCTGAGCGAGGGACATAACGCTTCCCCAGGCGTTACGGTACATACGTTCCTGGGAGATATGCAACAAGAAGGTGTTACTTGACTCGTCTGTCCCATAACAGGTCTTGCGGTTAACGCTATCTATACAGCGTGAGAATACCAACTGCCATTTGTTATTAAAGAATGCCAACTGACATTTGTTATTAACCTTATTGTGATACCATATGCATGGAACCCTAATCACCCCAACAAGTTTTATACCGGGGTTCCACTGCCCATCAATATATGATTCAACGACTCATAATGCAGTCCATTTATTAATTATCACGAGCCAGGTGATAAGAAGAAAGGAATTTGCATATACGTTGGTAGAAATAAATTCATAACATGGACAAGAAATGAACTTGCCTTGAGATGGATATAAGAAGTGTAGTAAGAGGTCTCTTCGGACGAAATCGGCAGAACTTCGGGATCTAAAGTGGAATAATTGTCCGATAAGGACTATTTCCAAAAAATGGCAATTGTATATGTACATATGCATGCTTATGTTGATAAGGTTGATTTACAGAAATTTGGATTGTTTGGACGATGTGGACTACCTTGTCGAAAACAATGCAATAGATGATATTTATTATAACTTTCTTGATTTTTTATCTGCTCTATCTTCTGAATTTAAAAAGATTATTATTAACAACTTCACGGGTGTGGTACAGTTATTAAAGAATTAAAATCTATAAATTTCAAAGTATTTAAGGTGATGTAAAAATCTCAAATTTTGAATTTGCAGGGAGTTATTAGGTTTTCTCAAAAAGGATATGTATATGTATATATATACATATCATTTAGATTAAAGAGTTCTTATGAATTATTTAAGTTAAAGAAGGATTTTAGATCATTTAAATTGATTTGAAGTATAAATCTTTTGTTAAGATTTTAATTATGGGGGATTTTCTAATCTTATGAAGAGAAAGGAAAACAATAATAAAAAAAATTCTGCTACCCTTAAATTGGGCCGGCCGTGTCTAAATCTGGCCTAAGGCCCACTTAGGCCCGCTTGGTAACCCGGTTAGGGTTTACCCTAACTAGTCCCGGCTGCCACCCCCATTCCTCACACTCCACTCGTCGACGCCTCCCTCTACTCCCTTTCTCTCACTCCCTTCCGATGCCTTCCCAAATCGCCGTCGCCCTTGTCCTTTCAGATCCGCCGCCGGCTCCTCTAGGTCTCGCCTCCATCGCCTCCCTTCTTCGTTTCCACCGCCTCGATGTTGCGCCACTCGGCACCTTGGTGCCTTGCCGCCTCGGCGCCTTGCCGTTCTCCCGCCGGTTGCCCCTGGAACCCGCCTTGCCTCCAGCCCCGTCGCGATGCCTAGGATGGCCGGGCCTTGGCGTCACAGCCCCGGCCTCGCTGGTGCTCCGCCAGGGTCCCCTTCCCGCTGGTGACGCGATGTGGTGCCGGCTGCCACCTAGTTCTTCAATCCATCGGTAAGTAACTCTCTAAGCTCCTTCTTCTTCCTCAACCCTTGCTCTAAGATGATGAAATTTCTTGAAGGTGCTGGTTAATCTATGATGTTCTAGGGTTCACGAATGTACTGGATATTGCCTTGTTTAATTGATAAGTTCAATTGCTACACTTGTCCTTAGCCTGAGTGTTTGAGCAGAGGACTATACTTGCTTTTAGGGCTTATTCTAATGTTGATATTAATTGATAAGAATAGACACTATATTTGTTCTTAGTTTCTCCCTTATTTTGTTACATAAGACTGATAAGAACAGAAAGCTACATTCTTTTCTTAGGTCATATTTCCTGATTGGTTTATTTCCAAGATATATCTTGTAATGCATGAACAGATGCTACCTTGCTTCTTGTTAGAAAGATTTATCATGATGAATCTTTGATTCTGATTTGTGAAGGATGAGAACATATCCTACACTATTGACCTATGTGATGAACACTAAAGCAAAATATATTTGCTTTAAATCTGAGAGTAATACTTATATATATATATATATATTAGGTATTCTACTGGCATGAACAGATGCTATACAATTTTTAGTTTATCTCTTCTCCCCTTTTCTGATTTTAAACTGACAAGAATAGTTTACTCATACCTGGTTATTGGGAAATCTTTATTTCGCTTAACACAGGTTCTGTTTGCTGAAGCTGGGCATTACTTATCTCCTTTTAATTATTCAACTCTACTCCTACGTTCTCCTTCCTCATCTATTTTTAAGAACAGATACTACCCCTGCTTAGCTTATTCTCCCTTTCCTTTAACTACTTCTCTAAACTGATAAGAATAGATTACTTTTGCTTGGTTTGTTGGATGTTTTCATCTGCCCTAACGCAGGTCATTTCCTACCAAAGCAAGCATTACTTCTCTTTTATTAAAACTTCTATTTCCTCTAATTCTTCCTACCGTAAGCAAGCTGAAGCTTGGTCTTGAGGTATTCTGAACCCTGCTTCTTCAGGCTACGCCTGCTCCTCCTTGCTATCTTGCTTTTCTTCTACTAGATGATTTCTTACTACTGATGTGGTACTGTTCTTGGGTGGTGTTGGATGGAAAATAGAGCACATAAGGCTCTATTTATAGGCTTTGGAGTGCTGGTACAGTAGAACTTCAAAAATGGCTGGAGTTTGACACCTATTAAGTGACTCATCTCATGATTGGGTGAATAAGCTGTTTACATGGCAGCTCTTACTTGATCCTTATCTTCCTCAAGCTTGAGGTGGCGAGGCTGCTGCCACCAATAGCTTGAGGCTGGTTCATCCCCCTTTGGCAGGTTGAAGGTAAAGTGGATTTGGTCACATGCTGCCTATTGCTGTTGTACGTTGGCTGTTGCTAAGATCAACATATTTAGCATTTTTTTGAATGTTTAGGTCTTGCTGGATTACTAGTTGAAAGCAGATCTTAATTCCTTTTAAAAATAAAATCAGTTGCCTAATGGAGGTTAGTTTAAACAGAACTTGACTTAAGGAAATTAATCTGTTGCCTTGGTTGCCTAATCGAATTCAGATGCCTAAACACTTGTTGCCTTATGTTCCAGGATATGTTGCCTTAAGATTGATGCCTATTGCTTACTATGAGCTGTTGCCTATTACTTAATTGAAGATTAATCCTAAGTCAATTTAACCCCATTCGAATTCAGAACCAGTTCTCTGGATTCACAAAACTAGCCTCCTAAACAAATGCATTTCCTTTTTGGAAATGCAACATTTTAACCTTAACCAATATTTTCCTTTTGGAGTTTGTGCAGGTTGGAGAAAAGAATTTGAAGATGAAAAGAGTTGAGGAAAAGAATGAAGATGAAAGATTAACAATAGATAGGTCTTTATTTTTCTTGTAACATTCATGATTTGTAACATTTAAATCATTTGTAAATTCTGGTTTTGGACATTTGTATTTGTAACTGAGTTACTTGAATATATATATGTCTCCTCGAATTGATTTATGATACTCATGTATATATTGGAATTGTGCAACTTATTACTTTTACCTATATATATATTTGTTAAATGTTTTATCCGATGTATCAATTTTTTTAAAATTCACTCAAATTTTTGATATGCATGAATGCAATTAATTCAATCTCCTAATATTATTGTTTAGATTTTAGGAAAATACGGGTCCTCACACATTTTTGCATGATCACAATATTATACAACTCGAATCACAACAAAAAAGAAAACACCACTGCAACAAGATCCTAGGCAGCAAAATCATTGATGTCAGAAAACATCATCCAACACTGTTGCAACAACAAAAATATACCACGGCAACATCAAAAGTGGCATGATGTTGTGATTGTGTCGTTTCGGACGCACCGTCCCTGGTCCTCCCACCCAGATCTGCCTCCATGGTTGCCATAGCCGGATCCGGCTGAGGCAGGCTTGGGTGATAATGGATCTGGCTGTGGGTGGTCTCATAATGTTTGGAACGTGGTCGCTGCCATCCTCTACAGCTGTCACGGACATTCGCGGGCAAAGGAGCCATCTGGTTGCCTCCGAGGTATGCCTACCGCTGGAATGGATGGAGGAGGTGGCATCAGCGATGGAGAGGAGTCACCACCTGCCGTCACATGCTCCTGTATTGGTCGCCATTGGTGTTCGCGTGCTCTCGTTTCAGTTGCGGCGGTGGGTAGAGGTTAGGGATTGATGATGGATGGAGAGGTGGGATGAAAATAGTATATAGGACAGACAAACGTCATTGGATGAATTGCTTATGATGAACGGCTGGTGATGAGTCCTAGCATTTGCTATGATCGGACTACGGGAGGAGAGAGTTTCCCTTTGTAAATTGGCCTCTTGAAAAGATAGTTCTACGGGGATTTTCAGAAGCTACGGTAGAGTGGGACTGCAGATGAGTGCTGTAAAGGCAAAATCGAACTTGGTTGATTTTGATTTTTCTAGTTATAGTTACCTTTGTTTCAAACCATTTGACCAGGCATGCAACTGGGATTTTTCTAGCTTTGGTTACTGCTACAAGTTCCATTTATCATCATTTTGCAGATGTGTGCACGGTATGTAGTATAGCTAGGCTCGTGAGGCAAATATTATCGAAAATGCAAGCACATGTTGATCAGACATCACAGACTACTCAAATGTATGATGAATTCACTCCTCTCATATCAGTCGTTATCGCATATTTGTCGTCGTGCATTGAGGTCGGGCACTGGCTTGCTTGTGCCTACAGTGTTGGAGCTTTTTCTAGGAAGCGATTGTGAGCTTGTTTCTAACCCCCTAAAGAAATCAGTTTCGATTAAAAAATCCGCTTTCATTTGAAATCTTGTTCAAAATTCAAAAAATTAGTTGGATTTTGTTTAGGTCCAAAATTCGGTTGAATTTTGGTTTGTAATTCAAAGATTATTCTTTTGGTCCTTTGACCTAGCTGATTACCGAAATTTTGGGTAACTTCACTCGGCACGGGGATTATTTCGAATCCGAAAGAGTTAACCCTAAACTGAACTCGATAAACTGACCTACAGCCTGGGAGCCATTGCCAACTGGTCGCCCCTCTGTTGTCGTCTGCCCAGCATGCGTGGTTTGGGCTTGTCATGTCAGGAACTAAGTACGTTTTGCAACCGACGATGAGCCGTGTTGAGTTTCAGGGGGGTAAAGTATAACTGCGAATGCATGCAGGCTATGCCAGCGCATGGTGCCGGTGCTGGTGTGTTGCCTTTGCTTGCCGCATGTGCAACCGCACCTCGTCTCTTGGCTCAGATCTCACGCCACCAACAGCTACTCCACTCCAGGGTCCCTCTCACGTGCCGGCTTGCAGAGGATAGGATAGGATCCAACATCCGTAGGAGCCTGCAGGAGCAGTTCGTCGAGTCGAATGAAAGAACGAAGCCGTCCGACGCCCTGCTGGAGGAGGAAGAAGAAGAGGAGGTTGCCTCATAACACTAGGAACAAACAGTCGTCCCCTTGTGTTGTCCATAAAGAAATCACGCAAAAAAATAACAGATGATATGAGTATGGTCGATATCATTGGAATGGGAGTGTACTATGTACTCCTCCATTAAAAACAAGTGTATAATGATATAAACAGAGAGCCGATCGAGTGAGTGAGCGCGTTGTGGTCCAGGATCTTATATCATGTCATGTCAATCAGCTCTAGCTAGAGGTTATTTAGACAAAGTGTGGGTTTGTCACATGTGGCTAAGAAAAGTATTGCCTCACTTATGATAAATCTTGGTAAAAAGTTGATTTTATAACACGTAGATCATATAAATAGTAAAATATGATAAACTATAATTGTGGGCGATTAATCAAACATATAGCTGAAAAATGTCTAAACAAATGTGACAAGACTACGTTGATAACCAATGGCTCCTGCGTCTCTTCATCGACCGGTCCAACTGTATACTGGTCTTGCGCTCAACTGACATCAGGGATTGGGGCTCGTGCCTCTGCCACGAGAGGTACATACAACGACCAACAGCTAACTGTTTTGCTGTGCTTAGTTCTTTCGAAAAGTCTATACCGTATTTCCCCCCCTCTTTTTCTTATAATAAATATCCTCCAACTTATGTCGATATTTTTATGAGCAAATTACACGAGCATCCAACTTTTACATTCTGCTATCAATCCATGAGTCTAAATATACTGATGCACTTATCCGCCATCGACTCCGCACCTTCTAACGGTATCTTGACGTCGATAATAGTTTATCGATGATTTCAGTTCATGTGCAGGTACTGGGTCATTCCTCAACAATATCGTTCGTCGGAAAAAAATCATCCGTAATTTTTATTCATCCAATTCGGCTCACTGTCGACTTTCAGTGTAGGTAAGTCGGTTCCAAAACTCATCACGAGTAATAAAGTCCAGCGAGGAATTCAACTAAGAAGAATGATATAGTGAAAAAAATAATGATGACATTGGAGCAATCTAACGGCAAATCGACATGTTCCCGTCCACGTTGACGCGGAAAGGAAGCAACGGTGGTTTGTAGTACACAGCGACAACAAGCCACATAAAATGGCCAGATGCCCAAAGGCCCAACCCACGTCTACCCTTCCAGACTTTCGGTCATGTATTTGTCACCTATAGCTCGGTCAAAATTATATTTCTAAATTTTTTGAAAACTTTTACTTGCTTCTCATCGAATTTTCAGAACTTAGACCATATTCACATGATATTCCCCTGACAACATAGCTTGACAGCTCAGACGCACATGTTCAAGTAGAAAAAATAACATCTCGGCACTGATTCTCTTAAAAAAAATCACATAAGCGAGCATAGAGGTTCACATGCACATACCAGTTGCCTAAAATAAACTGCCACAGGTTTGATTTGGATGGCAAACATTTCTGAGACACCTATCAATCAAACAACATTGGAACTGTGCATATAAAACACTTGTGAATAAGGTAGGATAGAGTTCTCAGAAGAGCATGTCTCTGCCATGGTAGATACAACACTGGACCAACAACCCTTCACACTAATGGATGATGACGATACGTGGCAAGATCACGGTGACTCTTTCTTCTTCTACAGCTCCGGTTCCTTCTTCTCCTCCGCAGCCTCTTCAAATTTCTCTCCAGGGACAAGCTCAGGCACGTCATCATCTTCATCCTGAGCGGCACGAGCATTGGCGCCAGCCTCAGCACCAGGTACCTGCTTCTGGAACTGCTCAGCAAGCCTCCGCAGGTTGTCCAGGTTATCAGGACGTGGAAACGGGGAGATTCACGATGAGACAAGGATCAAGGGCATTTGCTTGGTCCAGAACTTCAGATATTTCAGTATCTTCGATTCGGTGATATTCAATCAATAGACACCTTTCACTAGAAATATAGGTAATCAGTAGGACTGATAATCAATAAAACCACGTGAAGATGGGTCATACCTAGAGTTAAAAACGGTACGAAAATGGTCGGAAAAATGTCTTACCATTTCCATTTCCGCACTCTTTTATCGGAACAGAAACGAATACGGAAACTTCGGAATCGAAACGGAAACGGAAAGTACCGGAAACGAATACGAGACGAATTCGGTCGAAAACGAATATTTGTCGGAACACAATAACCCCTTGAACCGTGCACAAAAATATAATAAAAACAACATGACACAAATAATATATATTACATAACCAATTATATTTATACGAGAGTAGGAAGGGTTAGTCTGTTAGGGATAGGGGATCTAGATGGGCTGGATGGGCCAGAACTTTTACGCGAGTTTATTCAGAAACATTCCGTTTTTCTTATATGGAATTTCCATTTCCGTTTCCATTTCCGACTGAAATCGCCGTACCGTTTCCGTATAAAATTTCCGTTTCTGTTTCCGTACCGAAAAATTCCGTTTCTGTTTCCGTGTAAGAGTTGCCGTTTTCGTTTTTTTTTCTGAAAACGGACGGAAAATTTCTGTTCCGTTTACAACCCTAGTCATACCTAGTTAGTCGATGATCGTGGGGAGCAGCTCTTGCAGCTCTGTCCAAATTAGAAAACAAAAGATGAGATTACAATTACGCCAAGTCGAAGAATGGTGTATTTAATAGGTTGGAAGCCATGTGCATTGATTTGACAAAGTCTAACGCGTGTACCGTGGTATATAGCCGCCCCGCAGGCAGAAGGCGACTCCAAAGCCAGGTAACAACGCCCTCCCTTCTTCCCCTTTCCTTCCCATCTCGCAATTTCCAAATCTCACGGATCCATTCCTCGGATCAGAGTTTCCGTCTCCAGAATTACAACAGTATTCTCATCTGCTCTTGCTCGCCGGATCATGATTTGATTTGATTTTGGATTTGCACTGATCAGGTTTGTGACGATGTTGGAGGAGCTGCTCATCTTCACGCGCGGCGGCCTCATCCTGTGGTCGTCGTGCCGGGCGCTCGGCGGCGCCGCCCTCAAGGGCTCGCCCATCGACGCCCTCATCCGCTCCTGCCTCCTCGAGGAGCGCTCCGCCGACGCCAGCTTCTCCCAGGACACCTACGCGCTCAAGTGGACCTTCCACAACGACCTCGGCCTCGTCTTCGTCGCCGTCTACCAGCGGATGCTCCACCTCCTCTACGTCGACGATCTACTAGCCGCCGTCCGCAAGGAGTTCTCGCAGATTTATGACCCCAAGCGTGCCTCGTACGATGAATTCGGTGAGATGTTTCGGCAGCTGCATCTCGAGGCTGAGGCGCGCGCGGAGGCCATGAAGAAGTCTAAACAGAGTGCTGTTTCCCGTGTACCTACGACTGCTGCCAGCAAAAAGCCTGCTCCAGGTGCTCGTGGTGGTTCTCAGGGCGGTGTCAAGAAGAACAGTGAGTCCGGGAAGGATGACTCCGATGGTGACTCAGGGAAGGAGCAAGGTCTCAAAAATGGTAGCGTCAAGGGGCAAGAGAATGGTATTAAGGGGAATCCTCATGATCGCACTGTTGTTGTTAACGGGAAGGAGAATGGAGACCCCAATGATGGGGCCTTTGATGTAAATACGTTACGTAAGTTGCGAAACAAGGGTGGGAAGAAGAATGATGTTAAGAAGGTGCCTAAGGTCGAGCCAAAGAAGGTTGCTAAGCAAATGAGGGTTTGGGATGATAAACCTAAACACAAGAAGCTGGATTTCACAGACCCAGCTGATGAGAGAGGGGATGAGGTGATAGAGCAGGTGCTTGTCAACCAGGGGGAAAGCATGATGGATAAGGATGAAGCTCTGAGCAGCGACAGTGAGGATGAAGAGGTAGATGGAGAGGAAAATGCTGAAACTGGCCAAAAAAAGAAGGGATGGTTCTCCTCCATGTTTAAGAGGTAAAAACATGTGTTCTGCATTTGTTGGTGTCATTAGCCTAATGATCTCTAATCAATTTTCTTGGCTTAACAGTTTGCTATTGTCAATTTTATTTATTTCACACTCAGGTGATTTGAGCTTTAACATACTGTTTTCCTAATTCAGAAATGCTCTATGACTTTGATGCCTTTCCTTTGGTCATGATCTGAAATAAGTTTTGTCTCCATAGCTAGTGGGTTGAAAAAACAGATTATCTATGTAGTGCACGTTTTCATTGGAGGAAAAGATGCAGATATTTGAAACCATATATGATTATCTACTCACCCAATTCTGTTAGGTAGACCATTAGCTGACTGCATTGGGAAGTATTGCGAAGGCACCTGCCACCTGTGTTTGCTCATCTGATACACAGCATGCCTGATACAGTGATAAGCGAGTAATTTTATTATGCTCTTCATGCACTGTGTTAATATTATCTGATCCTAAATAGAACCTAGAAAACACATGCTATGTAGAGTGAGATTAAGCTTGACAAACATGTTAACATTGATACAGTGATAGATGTTTGTGGTAGTGGCTACCTGTAATATATTTTTCTCTCATTTTTGACCTTCTCTTGTGTTACCATGCACATAATGATGGCTTTTGTTTTCTTTAACATATTGCATTCCAGTGTTAGTGATTGCCAGCTTCTTAGTTTTCTCTTATAATTATTTCCTAACCTACAAACATCTCACTTAATGGCAACACTTTGTATTTTTCCTGTAATCAGCATTGCAGGTAACAATGTACTTGAGAAGTCTGATCTGCAACCTGCACTCAAAGCTCTTAAAGATAGGCTGATGACAAAAAATGTGGTATGCATTTTTTTTTCAAATTACTTGCTTGACATTTAATAATCTCAATAGACCATCTCTTTATTTTATTTTTTGGTTCTTCATCTGTCCGGGTAAAGAATATTGGCCTTGTTTTCGCAGGCTGAAGAAATCGCGGAAAAGCTTTGTGAGTCAGTAGCAGCTAGCCTTGAGGGCAAAAAGCTAGGATCTTTCACAAGAATATCTTCTACCGTTCAGGTTTGCAACATGCCCTTCTCCAAATTCTTGCACATTTTACCTTCACGCGCGCATTCTATATAGCTACCTAATACACTTCATTTGATGGTCACTACTGCAGACAGCTATGGAGGAGGCTCTCCTTCGCATTTTAACTCCAAGGCGATCCATTGACATATTAAGGGATGTGCAAGCTGCCAAGGAGCGTGGAAAGCCGTATGTTGTTGTATTTGTTGGAGTTAATGGAGTCGGCAAATCTACCAATCTTGCGAAGGTATACATATCTTTTCAAATGCCGTCCATGAGAAAATAGTAGTTCCTCTGAAATTTGCTCACTTCATCTGGTCTTATAACTTTGCAGGTTGCTTATTGGCTTCTTCAGCATAACCTCAGTGTAATGATGGCAGCATGTGATACCTTTAGATCTGGTGCTGTTGAGCAGCTGCGCACTCATGCTCGCAGGCTTCAGGTAGTCACCAAACTCCTCTTGAATAACATGAGTACCCAGTTTTGCTACAACTGACATCGATTTTTTAGGCCATTGGAGTTGTTCTATAATCATGTAAGAGTAGTTTTATAATCATATTTTGCATCACTGGAGCTTTGTGCATGTAGTGAACAAATGATTTTATTCCCCTCAAGCATTATTATGCACCTTTTTATGAGGAAAAAGAGTAGAAAGAATGCTACTGCTTATGTTTATAAATATAGGTAAAAAACAAGGTGTAATGCACTTGCTGAATCTCTGACCCCATCAGTGGGTTTAGCTTCTCCTTTTCCTTAGCTTGGGGTGGCCTGTGAATGTGACCCTGTGCCAATGGGTTTATAACACATCTTCTATGTAACTTCTCCTATTGGCAAAATATGAGGCCTGCTGTTTTGTTGAGTTATAGTATGTGTGTTTTTCCTCTCAAACCCAAATGCACCATCCGTACCTGGATATTTACATGACAGCATTCTGTACAGATACCTATATTTGAGAAGGGATATGAGAAGGATCCAGCAGTTGTAGCGAAAGAAGCTATTCAGGAAGCCACTCGAAATAAATCAGATGTTGTTCTTGTTGATACAGCTGGGCGTATGCAGGTTGGTCTAGTGGCTCTGCGTATTTCTTATCCATCTTGCCCTAACGCTGCTCTGACATATTCTTTATTGTGTTGACATTGCCAGGATAACGAACCACTCATGAGGGCACTCTCCAAGCTCATCAATCTCAATAGGCCAGATCTAGTTTTATTTGTGGGAGAAGCATTAGTTGGAAACGATGCTGTTGATCAACTCAATAAATTTAACCAGGTACTGGTTTTTTAATGACAGATGGAAGCAACATGGAAGCTGTGTTTCATCACTGACTGATTTGAACATTTTTCTTTGTTGAACAGAAATTAGCAGACCTTTCCACTGTTCCTACTGCTAGATTGATAGATGGTATCCTGCTCACCAAGTTTGACACCATCGACGACAAGGTACAAACTTGTACAGAATGTATACTTGATTAATTACTATAACCTCAATTTTACAGTATTCCAACGACAACTTTATAAAATATGTAGGTTGGAGCCGCGCTTTCCATGGTTTACATATCTGGAGCTCCAGTCATGTTCGTTGGATGCGGTCAGTCTTACACTGACCTGAAGAAGCTCAATGTGAAATCCATTGTGAAAACCCTCCTGAAGTGAATGCTACATGTTGTACTCCAATATGTACTGCCTACAAGTCTTTGTTATCTTCAAATCCCCCATGACCTTGTCATTCATGTGGGTGGTGTGGATCTGTCCCTAGTAACTGTCATGGCCGTTAAACTTATTCTATTGTGATACTTGTATCCATGGGTGTACTTGGTTGCCTTCAATAATATGTGACTTACCCACATATACGTTACTTCTTTAATTGTTGGTAGGCAGAATTGCTTTTGACCAGAAAGACAGTTTCATTATTTTGCATAGACCAACTGCCAAAGCGCAACAGTTCGAGAGGTGTCCTGTGAACATGTTAACCTGTAAATCTCTACAATTGCTGGCATGTTGTGAACATGCAAAACTGATGGTAAAGTCCCCTTGAAACCATGGTGTGCTTTCTACACTAACCTGACATTTGAGAAGCAAAGCAGGGTGTACAAC
This sequence comes from Stipa capillata, assembly GCA_019208055.1. Lineage (NCBI taxonomy): Eukaryota > Viridiplantae > Streptophyta > Magnoliopsida > Poales > Poaceae > Stipa > Stipa capillata. Next base: position 635,983 of record JAGXJF010003351.1, read on the forward strand.
TGATGTATGTTTGAGTGTGTTGGTGAACTGTCAATCATGTTCCATTGGTGGTTGTGGTTGAAAACATTATCGAGCGTCTTCGTTCCAGGTCAAATGTTGCAAATGAGGCCTGTTTAAGTTGCTGATGCAGAGCCACTTGTCGAGGAGTACAGCTGGTAATGGTATCATTTGTGCAGTGCAGTTATATGGTGTTGTTGCCTGATGCTTCTGCAATGGGGCTCATTTACTTGAGTAGCCGTGCATAGGTCATTTATCTTATTGTGCCTACGTACATTGCGATCTGTCAGTTCTGCAACACGTCTAGACGAACAGGAAGACAAAACATTGCATTTGCAGCCTTACTTCAGCTGTTTGCTGTCTTGGTTCAGAGGTGTTCTATGCCTAATGTTCAGAAGCAGCTGCGTGAAAGGCCCTAACAATTATACTAGTCCAGTTACTGTGCGACTTGCTTCCTGCAAGATGGCGATGCACAGCAGCTGCACACACTGCGTACTCACATAGTTCCTTCCAGGCTGTTAGATTTGTGTTGTATATGTACTCACACAGTTCCTCTTGGTATTTTTACTTTTCAAGAAATTGTCATCTTGGATGGATTATTCTCCATATTTAACCTCCAGCTCATGAACATCTTGTGAATCTTCTTGGTTTGTCTATGATTTGAGTTGCAGCCTCTACTTCTTTGCAATCATAGATGTAACTGATTCTTATTTCTTACAGCTGCAGCTTTCCTTCTTGCTACACCTGGCTGATATTGCTGTCTCTTAATATTCTGATTTCTGGCCTTCACACGGAGCCTGGATGACCAGCCGTTGACGAGCAATCTGCATTGTCCGGATGTAGCCTCTCGCAGCAAATCTGGCCCATCAACAAGATAAACATTCGAGGTACATTATCATGTCTTTACTTTAGCCATTATGTAAAGTTTTTGTCTAAGATTCTCCATAAAAACATATTGTTCTTAGAAATTGAGGAGCCTTCTCCTCGAAGGGAAAAGAGCATCTCCTCCTTTCATCCTTTTTCATTTGTTAGATGCCTTACGGAAGACGTGTGGTTTGGTGTAGACGCATTAGTGGCTTCCAGAGATATATTCCTGCTTTACTGAGTTGTAATGCCCAAAAGATTTTTGATTGTTTACTCAGGACAAGATATTTTGAGAAACATCATAAGCACACAAGGGCCTTCCTCGTAGTTGTTTGAGAACAATATCTTTGATTCGATTGTACATTACACAATTAGTTGTTTTATCATGTTATCATTGTATGTCAAGGTAAGTTATGGTCCTTGCTGCTGATCTGATCACGAACAATATTGTTTCTCCTTGGCATGAAATTAACGACATTTAAGGAAGGTTCGACCTGTCTTCGCTTAACTAAGTTTGTTAAGTTTTTTCAGGTATATTCGACCAAACCAACCGATCTTAAACTCTATTTCTTCTGAAGGGTTCATGCATCCAACTTTGTCAGCTGAGGAGCAAAAGGAGACTAGATTCTCTCTGCAATGCCACTTGGCAATCCAGACCAATTGAACTTGTCCTGGTAAGTGTTCTTGTACAAGTCTCCTACCAAGCAGTACATGCAATTTAACCTCTATTATTTGTAAGATCAGAAGACAAAAAAGAAGGGCTGCTGGTTTAGTAACTTTTCAGCTTGAGGGTTGAGATGGAATTCCTGGACATGTGCAAGCTGGGCTCTTCAAGTGGTTTCTGACAGAGTTGCGTCGGATGTACAGGTGTAACTGAAACTTAGCTAAATGACTCTGTACTTGACCCCCATATAGGTTTTTCCTAGGTCTCTGTTTCTTTCAATTTTTAAACATTTCATTTAGTAAAATTTGAGTACTAAAACAATAACCTCTCAGAGTTGTAATTTTGCTGTCATCAGAGAGTATGAGATTGCTCAGGGACCGTCTTTTCTACTTCAATATTAAGACTGGATAAAAGTAGATTCTACACAGTAAAATATTCTGCTGACACAGTGGCATCCTTTTCTCCTCTTTTCCTTATCCAAGCGGAGGCCCCTTTATATTGGAATTGAACTGTTTCCTATGAAACTCCCGCAAAAATTGTATGACAATTTTATGTTCTGAACATGCCATGAAATATGGTGTGTCCATAATGCTATAAGCACGCATAGTGCTACTAAAATCGCATTATTAGCTACCTTAACAACTCAATAAATCTCTTCCTTGGAGAACAAACACTATACTAGAGAAAGGAAGAGGAAGAAAAGTCTTGGCAATGCATGGTGTGACTCCCCATTGCATCAACCTTGAGGTTGGAACCGAATCCCACTCTTACAGGAGGCTTCAGCATGACACACCCGTCTCTTTTCTTTTTCTTTTCTTTAGGGTAGGCTCTTAAAAAAGGTGCTAGTATTTGGCTCTTTCCAGGGGCGGCACTCCTTGCGTTGGTGCCCACAAGCTTAGTTGATGCTACTGCTCACTCCTTACATTTGATCTCAAGCTTTGAACCAGTAGGTGAAGGGCTTTCTTGTTATCTCTTGTGAGCTTGGATTCGATTCCCTGGGTCTTGAACTTTCAAGTCCTGTTGCAGATAAAAATTGCTCTCCTTTGTGATCTGGTGATTCGTTCATGGTACTTTTAACTGCTTCATCTGCAAAGCAATCAAAAGTATACAGCTTAAGATTTTGAATAATGTCAGGAGACGGATGCATAGAGAATAAAGTAGGAATTGTCTTTGCAAGCGATTGATAAGTAGGGGCCTAATCATGCAGTTACTGGTTAGATTGTTTTGTAATGGTTGCGAATTGCAACGTGGATGGATGGCTGAGGAATGGTTTCATAAAGAAAACTCATGTATTCAGTCAGTGCTCAGCAGCTACTGTTACCTTTTACAGCTAACACAGAACTACTGCAGATTCATCATCTGTGGAGACCTTTACTTGTGAAACATTATCTGAAACTTCAAGTTAGATATTAGACCTCACATGAATTTCCCCTATTGCACTTGGATCAATCCCACAAGCCTGACTCTGGACTATATATAATCTTCATCAAGATCTTCAACAGAACAAATCCACATTTCACCTCCTCATATCTGATCATGCCTGGACTGTTGTTGCTTTTAACTGGTGAGTGGTGATGCGCAATGCGCAAATCTGAAATAAGAAAATGAGAGAGCTCTGCACCTTAGAAACAGCTAGCCTTATCTGTTCATCTAATTTTGCAGATAGCATCAGGGGGGCAGCAGCAGCATAAGCATATTGGACTGTACCCTCACAACACAGTCCCAACGTGGACGAATTTGGTACTCTAATTAGCAGTACAAATGCTAATGACAGGATATGCTTTCCGCCATTAAGTTAAAGCACGGCCACTTTACATTGCGGTTGCCATCTTTGTATCCCCATCAGAACAATCACACGATTCGGTTCATGTTGCAGCAAGAAATTCCATCATGATAAGCAACTAACGTCTGTCAATCACCAGAGTCTGTGCAAACAACAGCAGGGGCTCACTTATCTGCTAAAACGGAAGATTCGAAGGCATTTATTATTTCACCGTCCCTGAGGAATAGATAAAGTTAGTACTCAAGCAGTAATATTTGATTATGGATGATACACGTGTGGTCCATATCAGCTATAGTACATGTTCGGGACTTCAGAACTGAAAGATAGGTGAACCAGCAGGGTAATTCTCAACTATAGATCAATCCTCATTACTGATAGGCTTGTGATGATACTTGAACAAGATGCCTATATGACTTACTTTTTGGTTTTCAGCTGACAGTACGAAGCAACGAAGCAATTGGTGATATTTGGGTTAACAATGGTAAGATGCTCCAAATATTAAATGAGTAGCAAATATTATGTTATTTATTTTTCACCTGACAGTAGGAAGCAACAAAGAAATTGGTGATATCTGAGTTAACAATGTTAAGATGCTGCAAGTAAATGGGCAACATATACCAAATTGCTAACTTAAGACTTACGAGAATAAGAATGATAGCATATACTATACAAGGTATACCTCATAAATCTGATCAAACAGCACTAATAGATAACATACTATGCAGAAGAAACCATCAACAGTTACAAAACAGTCTTTCCTCTTTAGCCACACTTTGGAGATAATATAATGCAAATCAAAATCGCACTCAGAAACAAAAAAAATCTGCTGCTTTATACTTGCCTCTAACATCCATCGCCACTTTATTCCCAATCCTGCTGCATTCCACAATTGTCAACTTGGAAATGTTCTCTTAACGTACAATATCAAAAAGGCTATTATTATTCTTAAACATGCATTTCTCATGTAATTCTACTTTCCAGGTGTTTGAAGGTTCTTGAAGGAGAGAACTTTTTCAAGGTACACGCAGACTTAAATTGTTTTCACTGTACCTCACCGCTCATACATTGGTATCTTATTGTTTAGTGTTAACATTAATTTAGCAACTTGGTTTGTCGATATTATGTAGATTGGAGTAGATAGATAAAAAAGTTCACTGATAATTACAGAAACATCGAATCTAGAACAAATCATCCCAAAAGGTTCCCAAATTTAGACCGTAGCTGTGTACTATCATTTTTTAGAAACTGTAGCCATGTGCTATCAATTAGCCAAGTCTCAATTATTTTTATTAAAATCTACCAAGATGTCAGATCAAAATCTGCATTGATCTGGAACAAAGATAATTTTTTTTTATAAAACCAAGTACTAGCTTCAGAGGTTTCAGAGAAAACTCATGCACTGTAAAACCAAGCACCTGACCATGTATGATGTTAACATAAATTTGTTTTTAGAAAAATACCTTCATAGCTAATGCAGTTAGCTATTGTTAGTCGGGTTCATGTAGCCTGCTAGATTCTTTTTTGTGACTCAATGGACAAATAATATGATGCACAAATCATTTATAATCCGTGGTTTTGAGTAGTTCCTTTCGTAGTTCTTCTTATGCTTTCTTCTTTGTTAGTTTCCTAGGATTGCTCTGTTTTCGGTTTCTTTCGTCACCTCTGGTGGCATTTTGTACTGCCGCCATTTTGATGTTCTTCTAATACAAAAAGATGAGCATTTTGATGTGTGTTCGATGAAAAAAAATTATAATCCGCAGGTTTGCAGAGATAGGCAGAACTTTTAAATTGCTTATAAATCTTAAGAACTCTTTGGTGCAAGTTCACAAAAGTTGGTCATATTAGATGAAAATTTGACACATTCTAGAAGATTGAATGCATGCCTTCTTATTCTCCTGTACTCATTCAAAAGGAAGAATTGCAGTTAGCATTGAAAGCTTGACATAATTGTGAATAACAATCCACAGCCACCAACGACAGAGCTAAACATTGTTTTCTGACATTTTCTACTCACAGTTTATCTTTATTAATGTAAGGGCCTACTTTTACAGCAGTACATGCAAACATTTTGAGAAAATGAAGATTATGGACAATGAACACCATAATCCTCTAAAGATCCCTCTAAAAAAAAATCCTCTAAAGCAGGCAATGTTATTTTGTTTCCAAAGAAACTATAAGCAAGCAAGATCATGATCGCGATGTTTTCCAAACTTCATAATCTAGCAATAACTTGTTAATACCTAGCAGAAAACCAATAGCAAGATAAATGCCTGAATAGCAACTTCAATGGAACATTTCAAACACCATAACCATAAACCATTGATTCCACATGAATAGAGTAACATGAGTACTAAAATACATTGATACTGTGCCAGACCTTGCAATCTGCCAAACAATCTACTTAAAACAAGTGACATGATCAGCAGAACATCCATCAAGGAGGTGACATGCTTAACGAGTAATTTGATCGTTGCAGCAGAAATATTGTTAGGATCATTAGTCCTAACTAACCTACTAACTTGTTTTCATGGTTGCTTACGGGTGGAGCTAGATGGCGGAGAGCTCTCAGCTTCAACATCTCCATGCCGACACCGACACCAGCTCTGCGCGTTGCCAATGTAGCAAGAGCGATCCGCTGCGCTTCTCCACGCGGAAACCCCTGACAGGCACCTTCTTCAGGAGTGAATCGGCCTGCGCCTCCGCAAAGTTGCTTATTTGCACCGGCACGAAGCCAGCTGATGCGAACATTGTCCGCCATGGGAGCATCTTGTCGCCCGCGGCTGCGGCACGGTGCCTCCTGATCACGCAGCTCTCGATCTTTGGCTGAATCAAGAAGCGCTCAATCTTGCTCACAACATCCGAGTCGGTGCCCACGGCATCCAGGGACTCGAGCAGGAACACACATGACTGGAATGCCTGGAACAAGTGTGCTGCAAACGGCAGCTCACTGCGGTCACAGCTGCGGTCGACCGAAATGACAAGCTTGGCACCAAGCCGCCTGACCAGGTGAAGGACGGACGGCACCGCGGTAGCGTGAACTGAGCCAACAGGAAGGTGGACGGCAATGGCGTCGCCGCCAGCAATGGCAAGAAGCTCCGTGGGGTCCATGCTGTCAAGGTTAAATACGGCAAATTGGAACGGAACGACGAGCTCAGTGGCAAAGTTGGAGAGGTTCTCGTGGATGAGCTGCAGCTCGAGCGGATGGTGCGACGCCGGCGATATCAATGCGGTGACCTTGAGCGCCGCACCAGGGCGGCGTTGGGCCAGTTCTTGCATCAGCGACGCCCACTGCTCGCCGACGCCGATGTCGAAGTCGAGCACATGGATGCAGCCGGTGCTACCGAGCTCGTCGAGCACGGCCTGGACGCAGGTGAAGTGCGCGAACTGGAGCACCGGGGAGACCTCGGAGAAGGCCTTGTAAGCCCCGAGCTTGAGGAGGGACGTCGACCGGTGTGGACGCCGCGGACGCCGAGGAGGCGCCGTCGGTGGTGTTGAGGGCAGCGCGCAAAGCCTCCTTGAAGTAGAAGGCAGAGCGGAGCAGTGGCGTCCAGGCCGCGGGAGCGGCGGGGGAACCGGTAATTGAGCCGCGCCAATATCTCGCGGGCGCCGAAGGCGTCGCCGGCCTCGGCAAGTTTGGCCGCCTCGGCGAGCTGGTCCACCGCCGCCGCAGCGTCGTCGCTCGTCGCCTCCGCCTTGGGCTTGAGGGCGGACGCGAACCCGCCTGCGGTCGCGTCGGTGCCGGCGAAAGGAGGCAGCTTGGGAGACGACGCTCCGGCCATTGGGTGCTGCCGCTTCGCCGGCGGAGCCGCCGTGTCGAAGGAAGGGAACGCGCCGTGCAACGCCGCGTGCGTGTGCGGCTGGTGGTGGTGGTGGAGCAGGCCCCCCGGCGGGAGACGGAAAGGCGCGGGCTTTGTGTCCTCGCCGGCCAGAGGGAACGGCAGGTTGGGGCCTCCCACCATCGGCGGCGGCGGGTGCAGGTTGGGGATGTGATCGAGGTCAAGATCCGGGTGCTCGTCCATGGCGCCGGCCGAGGCGTCGTCCCCGCCGATGATCCAGCGGAGGAAGGTGCTGTCGTGCGAGGGCGGGTGCGGGGCCGGCTGATCCACCGCGTGGCCCCATGCCATGTCGAGGGGCGGGAGGTGCTGGACCCAGTCGTCCTTGGCGTCGTCGTCCCCGGGGGCCGGCCATGGCGCCGGTTGGGGAGGAGAGACGTTCTTGGCGAGGGCCGCCACGTCGGCGGCCGCGGCGCCCAGGGGCGAAGAAGACAGCTTGGAAGTCGAGGCCGGCGGGCTGGCGGTGGGGCTGGGGCGGCGGTCGAGCACCGAGGCGGGATCCGAGAAGCCGCGGCCGCTGCCGCAAACGAGGTGATCCTGGTGGTGGTTGCCGTCGACGAGCAGCTGGAACGTCCCCTGTTGCGCGGGTTGAGCGATGGGCATCCCTCTCGTGCAAACTCGCAGCAGCAATTACCTCATCACCGGGCTCGCAGCAGCAGCAGCAACGAGAAGAGGCGATCGTCTTGTTGCCTTGTGCTCAACTGGTTTCCTTTATTGCTCTGCTTCTCATCTGTTGCCTAAGAAAGACGAAGAAGAGGTGGTGGTCATCAGGAGTAGCTTAGCAAGGATTACTAGTGCTGCTGTACTCTTCTGTTTGCTCGATCTATATATATCTCTCCTTAATGGGTTTATGATGTTTGGCAACCAAGGTGGCAGAGAGGAGTAGCAAGCAGCTCAGGGATTGGGAAGGGAGCAGTATTTGTATTTTATTCCTCCGGTGCTTGTCAGGTTCTGGCTGCGATGTCCTGATCTGGCGCGAAATGGTAGCGTGCAACGTGAAAAAGGTAACAAACAAAGCGGCCTCCCCTACTGCTGCGCTGGTGTTGGCTCCTTTTCTTCTCCCACACCGATCACTAGCAGCTTTCTTTCTCCCTCACACGGTTGCTCGTTTTCTATTACTAGCTAGCTACACCAGCTTGGTCTCTTCCGTTTAATTTGTCGTAAAGGGTGCAAGGCTTTTCTACTTACTTAGATTCTCAACTGCATGCTCTGCTACTTGAAATCTTTGGTCACCGATTGGTACTATCAGGCAGCTCCTTCCTATTAACGAGTTGATGCTGACTGGGAAAAGCGTATGGCGTAAATTAAATTTTTCTACGTGTTAAACATAAATTATTGTAGTTTTAGGTCACAAAAATATCATTAGATGTACAGAGTAGCAAAAGCAAAATTGGTGTAGCGCGTTGTCATGGTTATAGTCGTCCTAGCTCCCCGTAGTTCCTCTTAAAAGTAGTAGATCATCCTAGTGTTGGAGCCTTGTAGCACCACTTCCGAGGTATCCGCATGTTCACGAAAGGAATGTCGTGCACCGAAGTGCTAGCTCCGGGCAGCGCGGTTTGAACAAGAGAAGGTGGTGACTAGGGTTCTAGGAATTTCAGACCGAAGATAACTAATGCCGACACCTCATCTCTTTTTATAGACATCCCTATAATGAGTTTCTACACTAGAGACCCATTAGGACTCAACATCCAATATAATTTGGATTGTAAGCCGAATTCGGTTCCAACCCTTTAAGCCTGCAACCCTATATGTCCATATACACTTAGACATGACGTGATACTTCTACTCGATCACTAATTGGTAGCGGCCTCTAGCAGGACTTGTCAACTCCTAAGTGTACACAAAGTTTAAATCGGACAAGCCTCTACAATGTTCAATCATATATATTCTCTTTGCCTCACAATATCGGTCAAACCCAATGCGAGTATATGTTTATCCTTTTTTGAGTAACTTAACCACTCTTTCTCGATGATGTGACTTGAAATTCCCGTTTATGGTTAACTCTCTAACCACGAGTAGCATGACCATGCATTTCCGGATCCGATCATTCGAGAGGCCTAGAGATATCTCTCCTATTGTTTTATGTGTCTTCGTATGTTTCATCGACTAGAGATCACTTTAAAATAATCATGATACATATTAATATAGAGTTTCACAAATAAATCGTGTACTCGCTTATTAATATTAAAGATGATATTCAAAGATGTTATTCAATAAATCACGAATACAGTGAAACGTGATTATCTCCGTGATTTCTAACACCCTCTGCTCTGTTTTCAGTTTCACTCGCTGTAAGTGGTGGAGTGATAAGGTCTACTTCGGTCGTCACAAATCTTTACCATCGATCACTTGTCACTGTAAACGTACGGCTGTTGCATGCCAGTAAAATGTTCCATGCTTGCGGCGACCAAACTACCCCTCCACTCCCACCTTCTCCGTCCATTACACTTTCGAGTTTTACATATGTTCAAATTAGAAAGCGATCTTAATGTAGACATGATTCGAGCTTGTGCAAGAATCATGCAGATTAGTGTTTGACATCTCTCATTGCGTGTCATTGCTTATTTACTTAGGTTCAGGAGTTCATAACCTTGCACAAAAACTAAACTAAAAGCATATCTAAGAAAATAGTGAATGATGGAAACGAGAACCACCATAGCTAGGCGCGGTGGGAATGGGAGACTAATGATCAGGTCAAGTACTTATTTCTTGAAAATTCTCAGAAACATTAATTGCATGATGCATGTTCCCAAATCTCAATAGATATGATGCATCTAATCTAGCCACAATAAAGTAAAATTAACAACACTAAAACTGCCTTGAGCATGCAGTAGTAAGGTAGACTCCAATGGGGACGCCATGTGAGGTTCTAGATAGTTTGTTCACAAAATATTAGCAGAGTAGCATGCAGTTGGCAGGACATGCAGACAAAGAACTATAGAATTAACCCGGCCGGCCCGTCGGTGCGCTTGGAGTCGCAGTCTACTCTAATAGTCTATGTTACGTAGTATCGGATGCTCCAAGGCTGCTTTGGAGGGCACCCGGAATTCCCAACCTCAAAACAATCCTTATAAATTTTTTAATAAAATTTTGTAAAGAATTCATTACATAGATACAATATATATCTCTCCACCATAAAAGTCTAAATCTAAAATCAATATACAACTCGAGATAAAAAAGATAAATCCAATACTGATAGTGATAATGGGCCAATTCACTATTCAATTTAAATTAGGTACTATCGAGGTCTATCGACTAGAGGGGGGGTGAATAGGAGATTATCAAATTTTACTCAAATTTGTTGTTTAGCATGCAAGGTTGAAGCAGATTTCAAATGAAGCAACAAATAGCAAACTAAACTTAGCACAAATGAAGAATAACAAGTAAGAGACAATCTAAAGAGAAGACAAAAGGATTTAACCCCAAGTTCAAATTGTTGGCAACAACTCTACGTTTTTGTTTGGAGAGGCTGAACACTTAGCTCCGAAGACACACAGTCTTCACCTTCTTCTCCTTGAGATCAGTCCACTTAGGACCTACTCAATCACTCGGGGTGGATCTTGAGGTGATCCCCAAACCTTCACAAACAGTTGGAGACGAATCCACAAAGTTGGAGCTCTTCAACGACGCCTAACCGGCTAGGAGATGCCAAATCTCCAAGAGTAACATGTTTGAACTCTAGACTCGAAGAAGCTCTTACTTGAGTGCTCAATCAAGTCTTTGGATCTCTCAAAGCTTTCCTCTCTCGAAATAGATCTCAATGGAGTCAAGAGGAAAGGGGAACACAGTGCGAGAGAATGTCTTTTTGTGCTTAAGTGTCCTCCCAAGCCCGCAGGGGGTCGGGGGCTATTTATAGCCGTTCAGCAGAAAAGAGTCGTTGGACACAAAGATGCTCCTCCGGTACAACCGGAAGACAAAACCGGAAGCACCGGGATTCAAACCAACGGTTAAATCTGAAGAACATCAAATGCACAACGAAAGTCTTCAACACAAAGCCGGTAGTTCTGGAAGGAACACGGTCACACCGGAATTGAAGAATATACTCATCAGAGTTACTTCCAGAAGTAATTCCCGGTAGTGCCGACTTTGAAGACGGTTGAGCCGGGGTTAGAAAAGATGACCACGTTCTTCTCCACAGAGAAGAAAAACGGTCTAGCCGGAAGCTTAACCCAGTAACACCACTTCACAAAGAAGACCTAAGTCCAGAACAGATTCTCGGTGCAGCCGAAAAACGGAACCGGTGCAACCGAAGATAAAACATGTGGGACTTAGTCTGAGACGAAATGAGCCCTAAGTCCAGAAGAGATTCTCGGTGCAGCCGGAAACAAAACCGGTGCAACTGAAGACAACTCAAAATGCGACTTAGACTAGGGCAGCAAAAGACCTAAGTCCAAAGAAGATTCTCGGTGCAGCCGGAAACAAAACCGGTGCAACCGAAGACAAAGCGAACATGACTTAGTCTAGGGTATCAGAAGCATATTCCGGAAGTACCGGTTTTCCCAACCGGTCAAACCGATTTCTGAAATATGAAACTAGGGCAAACCCTAAGCGGCAGGTTCCCTAACTCTCCAACACAGAGGCCATTCTCGGCAGCACCGGGTTCAAGACCAGTCATGCCGCAATTGAAACTCTTCGAGGCTTGAGACGACTAAATCTTCAAACCTCGTAACAAAGGTCAATCTCGGTACAACCGATTCTTCAAACCGGTACACCCGAGAGTCACTGTCTGTGTTTCAGAAAGAGATTTCAAAGAGGCCTTCTGAGATTTGATTGAGCACACATGAAGACTCTTCCTCTAACTTGGATTTCTCACCCCTCTTAATAGGCGGCTTGTCCTATAGACTCAAATGATCTATTGATCATATCAAAGACTAGAAAATCACCACTAATCTTCTAGGTCCAAGCCTTCCTTCATCTTCAACTTTTTAGGGGTCGACATCCGTTGGTTAAACCAACTACTTGGGGACTATACACCTGCATACACTTAGTAAACCATTAGTCCCTTAATCGTTTGTCATTAATCATCAAAACCCATTAGGGGGCTCTGGATGCACTTTCAGCCTCTGGCCGAAGGCCCAACGCGGCGACGCCTCGTCTGATTCCCGTAGTGACGCACATGAATAGCTACGCCGTACACGTAACGCGACGCAAGCCAATTTACAACCTGCAACCGGCGGCGGCTACGCCTACGACACGGTCTTGGCCTCTTGGGGACTTGGGGAGACGTGAGAGTTTGAGACAGGAGATCGCTACGCTAGCGCTGTTCTAGTGCCGCCTCGGTGCCTCCCTCTGTGATCGCTGATCCAGGATTTCTGTGACCCGCGTGCATCGTCCAGCTGACCCAAATTCCAATCAGGCAATCAAGCGATCACCAGTTCATCATCCGTTGCTTCCCTGACCGGAATTTTCCTAGGTATACAATTAATCACTAATTCACTATCATCGTATGTGTATTGTATTGGTAATTAAGTTATTTAATCTCAACTAATTTATAACGGTTGTGCATTTATTTAAATTTCAGCGCAGGGGGATATCATGTCGTCTAGAAAGTATGAATCTGGCAACGAGAAAAGAAAAAGAAAAAGACGTGTGGATGAGATGATAGAATCACAGAAAGGAGCCATGGATAATTTTTTCAAGGTTAATACGTGCGCTTCGACGAACCCAGATGAGTTGGCGATAGTTGCTGTGGATGAACCAACTAATGGAAATCAGCAAGAAAATGTTGACATCAACATCGATGATAACAATGTAAGTGACCCCGAGAACACAGTTAATGCATCGAGTGCACAGGCACGGTCTGCTAGTGTTGATGAGCAACCAATTCATACTTTGGATATTTATGATCCAAGAAATTGGAATAATCTTGATAATAAAGCAAGAGAGATATTAGTCGAAAAAGGGCCTAAAAGAGAAGAAAATATGGAATTTCCTCCAGATGCTACCTCAAGACATTTTTCATATGCTCATTATTCTAGAAAATTAAGCAATAGAGAGGTACATGATAGAAAATAGTTATTTTATTCGAAGCATGTTGATAAAGTTTTTTGTTTCTGCTGTAAGATCTTCAAGTCTAGCACTAGCAAGAGTCCGAGTTCCTTAGCAGGTGATAGGTTTAAAAATTGGAGACATATCAGTGAGAAGCTTAGAGAACATGAAAATAGTGTCGAGCATATTAGTAACATGAACAGTTGGAATGAATTGAGAGCTAGACTGTGGAAAAAGGAAACAGTTGACAAAGATTTACAGCAGCAAATCGCAAAGGAGAAAGAACGTTTGAGGCAAGTTTTATTAAGGATAGTTTCCATTGTGAAATTTCTTGGCAAACGCAGCTTGGCTTTTAGAGGAACTAGTGAGCAGTTTTACAATGATAATAATGGTAATTTCTTAGCTTGTGCTGAGATGATTACAAAATTTGACTTGGTAATGCAATACCACCTTAGACGTATTCAGAACAAAGAAAATCATTATCATTATCTCAGTCATAAAATTCAGAATGAGTTGATATCTCTTTTGGCTGCTGATATCACAAGCTCTATCATAAAGATTGTTAAAGAGGCAAAGTATTTCTCCATTATCCTAGATTGTACCCCTGATGTGAGTCATCAAGAACAAATGACTTTGTTAGTTTGATGTGTTAATTTGTCCGATGGCAAAATAAAGATTGAGGAGTACTTTTTGGGGTTCTTGAAGGTGGATGACACATCTGGTTTGGGACTTTTTAATGTATTGCTTGAATCTATGGAGTTCTTTGGCCTTAATGCTAATGATATAAGGGGTCAAGGCTATGACAATGGTTCTAACATGAAAGGAAAACACCAAGGGGTACAAAAAAGGTTAATTGAGATCAATCCAAGAGCATTGTATATGTCATGTGCTTGCCATAGTCTCAATCTTACTCTTTGTGATATGGCAAAATCTTGTGGGAAAGCTGTTTTATTTTTTGGAATTGTTCAATGCATATATGTATTATTTGCTAGTTCTACGAAAAGGTGGAATGTTTTGCTTAAACATGTTCCTAGTTTAACAGTGAAATCATTGTCCAATACTCGTTGGGAGAGTCGAATCAAAAGTGTTACAGCAATAAGATATCAAGCTACTGAGTTAACGTCAGCTCTGTCTAAGTTACGTCATGCTTCTAACATTGAACCTAAGGATAAAAGTGATGCAAAAAATTTATTTATTGTGCTTGGCAGCTTTGAGTTTCTACTTGGTATGGTTATCTGGCATGATATTTTATTTGCTGTAAATAAAGTGAGCAAGAAGTTGCAATCGCCAGCCATGTGCATTGACTATACTGTGAAGCAAATACAAGGTATAATGCAATACTTTGAGAAGTACAGAAATGAGGGGTTTTCTTCTAGTCTGATCATCGCCAAAGGTATTACAACTGAAATGGGTGTAGAGGCGTCGTTTTGAGTAAAACGTCGTGTTAGGAGAAAGAAACAGTTTGATGAAAGTAATTGCCAAGAAGAAATTCTAGAAGCTGAGAAGGCTTTCGAAGTTAAATATTTTTTTGTTTTGGTTGATATGGCGATCACTTCTTTGAAGAGCAGATTTGAAGAACTCATGGTGTCTAAAGATATATTTGGATTTTTATTGAGCTCAAACACCCTAAAGTCATTCAATGATAATGAACTTGAAGAGTGTTGCACTAAGTTTGCAGAAACTTTCTCTCTTGATGGTTCATCTGATGTTGAGGTACATGATCTTATTTCTGAATTAAAGATTATAAAATTCACTTTGCCAGATAGCATAATGTCTGCTATGGAGATTTTTGAGTATGTCAGAGATGTGGATTGTTATCCTAATATCTCCATTGCTTATCGAATCTTATTTACTGTGCCTGTGACTGTTGCATCGGCTGAAAGAAGCATTTCAAAGTTGAAATTATTGAAGAACTATTTGAGATCAACAATGACTCAAAAGAGGTTAAATGGTTTGGCAACATTATGCATCGAGAAGAAATTACTGGATGAGATTGACATCGACCCCATCATAAGTGACTTTGCATCGAGGAATGTTAAAAGAAATTTTTAAGGTAATATGTATAAATTATTTGTATAAATATTATTGCTTTTGGATGCATTTAAGTGTTTATTAGTAAAATTTCACATATATATATACACGTATATTGATTATTATTGTTATGATATTTATATTAGGGGCCCCGAGTTTTAGTTTCGTCCAGGGCCCCCAAAATCTCAGGACCGGCCCTACTTAAACCTGTATAAGGCCTCTCCCAATGCACATGTGCTTAGATGAGGTGCTAAGTGCATGAAAGGGCTTAGCAACTAAACTCACCAATGCATAGGTGCTTAGCTTTTTGTAGCTAAGCTTCCTTCATTTAATTGTTTAGCAACTAAACTCCCCAATGCATAGATGCCACATAGGCGTTTTGCATAGGTCCGCGCGTTTAGCATCGTTTCTTCCTGGGGTCACCAAAGTACTCTCTCTCCTCCTTAATTGCTTTGCCACGTCAGTTTTTCACCTATGTGGCATTCTTAGCACCTGTACATCATGGAGCACTAGGACGGGTCTAAGTGATACACATTGAGTCACAAACCACCCGCCTAGCAAAGTCTGCCCACGTGGCAGCTGTGGTGGCTTAGGGTGTTTTTCATTTTATTTTACCCGCCTGACATTTTGCAAACACATCCTTGGCTTTTTTTTACCCAAAACCTCTCTTTCTTCCTCCTAATTTCTTCTGAACCTCTGCATGTACATCGCAGCTCTGTCCTCGGGCAAGGAGATGCTCATCCATGTGACGTGGATCCAGAGCACCGCCGGAGCAGCCGACCTCGTTGTCACTTTCAACTAGGGCCTCTCGCCGTCGTCAAGGACTCAAGGAGCGCCAGCACCTGCAGTAGAGGAAGTGAGGGAGCCAGTCCCTCGTCACTGACGCCGGCACGACGTCGGCCTCTGTGACACCATGGCGGCGAAGTAGCAGTCCCGTTCCTTCTCCAAGGACTATTGACAAGTCATCTGGCCGACGCCGAGCCGGCACAAGCAGCTGCTCGGTGGCGCCACGCACGGCATCCGGTGCCGGTTCCTCGAGGTAGCGGTGCGCGTGTGCGGCAGGGGCAGTGCGGGCCTTTGAGCACTGGCGGGGAGTAGGTACGTAGTGGGCTGCGGGGGTGCCGACCGCGGGTGAGCATCGACGGCGAAATGGGGATTGGATGAGTGAACTGGAGTGGCGAGGAAGCGTAATAGAGACGAAACTCGTCGGGGGATTGAGCTTGCCATGGAGATCGATTAACATCCCGGCCGGTCCTTGCGTTTAGCGTATCCAGCTGCCGCCTCACCAGCGAGATCAACCCATCGCCGCCGACGTGTCCCAAGACATCCGACGCATCCGTGGCGGTGATGACAGGAACCGATCGATGGAGAGGCCATGTGCTTCTCCTTTGTCCGCGTTGGCGCATGGCGACTACTCGATGGAGACCTTGTTCGTGATTACGTGTGATAGTTAATTTCCTAGAGGGAGATGATTACGCGCGTGAGATACAAGGCATGCAATTACTTCAACAACCAGCAGCGGCAATGCGTCATCTTGCAGACGGGCATTCGCGCGCGTGTCCTTGCGGTCGTCGGGAAGCTAGCGCTGCCTGCAGGCTGCAGCTCCAGTGGTACGTGCAGCGCCCAGTTGCGCCGCAGGATGTGTCGGAAATAATCAAACTGTATTTTAGTTCAACCCGTATGTGCTAGTTAGGTAGTACCATCTATCCCTTGATTTAGAAGTGGAGTCCAAGTCATAGTAGTACGAATTCATGTTCTATCGGTTTGCTAGACAGTCTTAGTTGTGTATATATACACATATGGGCTATACTCTTGCATCGGATTTGTGAGAAGAAATAAAGAGAGTGGCAGGAGAGGTACCTTGGACAAAGTACCTGTGACCGTGTATTTTATGATTTGTTTCATGTGATCGGTCCGTGGGCCAAAAGCCAACAGTGGTACCAGAGTAAGGTCCAAGATTTGAAATTGTGCTTGCCCTAGAGGAGGCAATCCTTGCTATGCCTAGAGGTAGGTTATCGTCAGTGAGGCGGCAGGCTATCGTCGATGGGAGCGGAGATGCTGAAGCGTGGCGCCGAGAAGACCACTGAGATCATCTTGGGAGGAGACGAGGGAGAGATGGCGATCGATGTAGCGAGTCGTTGTCAAGGTGTGCACTGTACAAAAGTGGGGGTGTGCGTGCATGTGTTCTAGCTAAATAGAGTTACACGATTGTATTCGTGTGGATGCGTGAGTTCTTGTAAGGGTGTGTTCAAGTGCTCACGTGTGTGAGTCCCGGTTGGAGCCTCTGTTGCAGTTGAAGGACGTCACGGTTGAAGGGCTTACAATGAGGCATTGGTGGTCATCTGCATGTCTCGATGAGAAGATTAGCTTAGCGTGTAGTGAGACGAGGAGCAGTGAAGGTGAGTCTCTTCGTGAGGCTGGATGTCTCTACGTGAGGCTAATGGTGCATCTAGCATGTATGTATCACGTTAGATGCGGCAGCGTGACTGTTGTCAGATCACGCGTTGAGTTAAGTCGACGAGTCGTGAAGTTGCAACGAGTCATGATTAGGGGGAGAGTCGAGTCGGTGAGTTGGCAAGTTTGAATTAGGGGATTGTTGGAAATAATCAAACCTGTCTATATCCTAGTTGAAGATTGATTGGTTAGTTTCCTAATTATATATGTGCTAGTTAGGTAATAGCATCTGCCTGTGTTGGTTTAGAAGTAGAGTTCAGAGTCATAATAGTACGAGTTTATATTCTAGTCGGTTTGCTAAACAGCCTTGAACTGTGTATATGTATGTATGTATATATATATGTTATACTCTTGTATCAGATTTGTAAGAAGAAAAAAAAAGATATGATTTACGACTTACTTCATATGATCATTTTTTTTTGCCAAAAGCTAACAAGCTCACCCCTGCCCCCATATCCACAACACACTCCTCGTGGCCAATCGCATCTCGGATAGATATATACATGCCAAGCCCGCCGCTCCTCCCCGCCATGGCGACGTACGTCCTCTGCTCCACGAGAACGCCTCATAGTTCAGTAGCTTGTCCTCCTGGCCGTCGAAGACCTCTTTGACCTCACGTCGGCATGGGCAGCAATGGAAGAGACAAGCACGGGTTTCCGTACCTCGACGGGAGAAAAGGAAGAGCACGATCGGGCTAGAGAACAAATGAGATAACTCTATTGGACAATCAAGGGTGTTTTCGCAACGTGGCCTCCTGCTAGAAGGTTTGGACTAGATGTGCATCACTAAAGATGACAACGGGGATTGGTTAAACAGATCGTCCCTGCAGCCCTGAAATTTTTCCGTCCCCGTTATCGGGGGAACTTTTCTCCTGCTCCCCGCTCCCGATGGGGATAAAAACCCCGTGGAGCGCGGTAGGCAATCGGAAGATTTGGGATTTGCGGGCTGGCGGGCGGCGGTGGGGCAGCAGGAAGGGATTTGGGGGCAGGGAGGGGAGTGAGACTTGGGCCTAGGTTTTGATGAAATGGTCCCACATGTCAGATTTTAGCGGGCCCCTGCAGGGGACGGGCATGGGATGTAGGAGCCTGTTCCCGACCCCATCATACCCGACGAAGATTGATTTTAACTGTTTATAGCTTAGAGGGGACTAAATCTCTCATATTTCTGTCTCCTAATAGAGAAATTAGCCGACGGGGATCGGGGAACGGGTCCCGTTGCCATCTTGATGCATCACTTATGCAAGTTTAAAGTAAATCTGCAAGTGTAAATCTGCATTAACCCATTTTTGCTTCGTGGGCAGCTAGCGCATATTTCGACATAAGTTGGCTTGCATGTGTGGCTGCAAGTAAGTATGAGATTGAATAGATACAGACTTTAGATGTATAGATGTATAATTAAAAAGTCATATATTTTTTTATCTAAAGTTATACAAATTATTTTATATTACTTTAGATTTAATGATGTGTAATTTAGTCGATTTAGAGTTAATAATTTCTCTGTCAAAGTCAGAAATAACAAACGAAAAATTGGGCATGTCAGGCTGTGGAACTGGACGAGAAGAGCGGGCTGAATTGCATACACAGTTGAATTCAGGCCCGCCCAAGCAGCCGCTGTAGGCCTGAAAAATTCCGTGCGATCCCAAACCAAACCACTCTGACTCTTCCCTGTCGTCGACCAACCACCGACCGAGCAAGATGGCCGGCAGGCTCACCGCGGTCGGATCCCGCATCCTCGGTGGCCACGGCACCGCCGCACGCTCCGCCGCCTCCGCCCTCCGCCACCGCGCCGGGATGGGGCTCCCCGTCGGCAATCACATCGTCCCCGACAAGCCCGTAAGCCGCCCGCCCCAACCCTACCCTCCCTCTTTCCCTTCCGTCTGACCATCCTCCTCGCGTCGCAGCTCCCCGTCAACGACGAGCTCGTCTGGGACAACGGCACCCCCTTCCCGGAGCCCTGCGTCGACCGCCTCGCGCCCCACATCGGCAAGGTATAAACTTTACTTCATTTTCTACACGCTACTGCTAGATCCCAACTCCAGTGATAACCCAACTGTTTTCGTTCGATCTGCTTCCGCTTCCTCAGTACGAGGCGCTGGCGTGGCTCTGCGGAGGGCTCAGCTTCTTCGCTGCACTCGGCCTGGCTGCCGTTGTCAATGACAAGGCCTCCAAGATGCCCTATGTGAGTGCCTCGACCCAATCCCATCCTTTTATTTCTCTATCACATCGTTTGCTAACATTTCGACTAGCAAACCATTTTCATTTTGCGAACTACACCATGGAATTGTAAGGTGTGTGATCATGAACCGTCATATTTGCACACATGCGGATGCATTAAGTAGGAATTTAGTGAGATTCGTAGATTTATCTCCGGTCTCCATCAATTGTAGCATGTGATTAAGGGATGCACTCGCGTGGGTGTGTGCGTGCGTAGTGGTGGGTGTGTACGCGTGTGCGTCTTCCTTGTAATTGCAAAAAAATGAACCATCATATTAGGTGTTTATAAGTAATAATTGTTCATGGGAATTTGAATTTCAGCAGTTGTTGATGTTGCATATGGAGTGGAGCTAGCTAATCATGGCCGGCATGCTGTCCTAGACACTGCTTGCTATCTGTGGCTTTGGCATTTCTCCTCTAATCACATGAATATCCCTGTAGGCTAGGTCTGCAACTAGCAGAAAGAAATTGGGTCAAGTCAGCTAACTTTTAGTATTAGGCCTTAATTGATTATAAATCAGCAAGAGTTTTAGATATAGTTTAGACTTGAATTTTTTTTTGTCACAGTTAGACTTGTCGATTCGTAAACTCGGCACTTTGCGAAGCACAAAACTCTTCTTTTCCATTGATAGAGCAAATGTTGTGCTGTAATTGAAACAAAAACTATGGCGATGGCTATGTAGGTAGTTGAGAAAGATCAATTGTTACTGATCAATAGCATGCCAGTGTCTCATACAAGACATCTTTATTCACAGCTCATGCTGTGCACTTCTGTTGTGCAGTTTCTACCTATGCTGCCATCAAACTGTGCATTAGATGTTGCCTTCTGTTCATGTTGCCTGTGTTGTGAGGGTCTGAGCCTCTGAGGGACATTGGTTAGGTGCTGCCACTTGGCAGAATCGAAGAACAAATTGTATGAAAATTTGTCAGCTTTTTGGATTACATCCATCTTGAACAAGCAAAGCCTATCAGGAAGAGTTTTAGATATAGTTTAGACTTGGGACTTTTTTGTCAGTTAGACTTGTCGATTCGTAACCTAGGCACTTTACGAAGCACAAAACTCTTCTTTTCATCGATAGGGTAAATGTTGTGCCGTAATTGTAACAAAAATGATGATGATGGCTATGTAGGTAATCGAGAACGATCAATTGCTAATGATCAACAATGCCCTCTAAGTCTAATTATCTCCCTGTCATCAACTGTAGCATGTCAATGCCTCTTGCATGATATATCTTTATCCCAACTCACGCTGTGCACAGCTATTGTGCAGTTTCACCTATGCTGCCACCAAACTGCACATTACATGTTGGCTTTTGTTTGTTTATGTTGCCTGAGTTGTGTTTGGGCACTAGCACCTGTGGCATTTTAATTAAGAAGAACAACTGTGAGCAACCCCATGGAGGCCAGGCCTCGAACGTGGGTGGGCATGGTGAGCGTTGGTGCCTTTAGCCAACTGAGCGACACTCGGTTCTCAGTGTGGGGTATTGGTTAGGCGCTGCCACTTGGTGGACTTTTAGTAAGTCATATTTTGAGGGAGAACCACTGATAATTGGATTGGAGCTGTCTGGAATATGTCTGATTTGATGAACTATGGCCTCTTGGAAGTTGGACTAGAGGGTTTTCTCAACAGGGTATCTCCACCTCATAGATACAGTTGATGTGGTGAGGTGCTCCTTTGCATCCTATTACAGTCTGGCTGCTCCGCAGTGAGCTGTGTTGTTTTCAAGTCGAATCAGAAAGGATTCCTCAATCAGCATCTCAAACTCTTTTGATACTGCATTCCTTTGTGGATGGCTGCACTTTGTACCTTAGTAACACTGGTGGAGAGCAAATGGGACTTCCCTTATACATAAGGCTGAGCAGATATATGGTCAAACAAAGAGTAACCGTTCTTTTAATTAGTATTTGCATGGAGTCCATTTTCATCATAGAAAAGATATACTGGGATCATGGCCCTATGGCAGCGCTGTTGTTTACTTGTTTGTTGCTATATATCATGCTAATGTCCAGTATTGCTGAATCATTAGTCTACCATGAACACAGATGAGTAATAGGTGTTTGTTGTAGCAAACATTAGAAGTAGATTAGCCAAATTGTTAGTCTCTGCTGAGTGGATTTTAAATGTAAGCATAGTAATTTAATATTATGCTGTTGCAATAGTTTACTGGGATCTGGCTATAAATGAAATCGCCCCTCAAAGTGTTTTACTCACTGCAACAGTGCAGCTATATCTTTTGTGGATTTCTGTTATAACAATGAAAAAGGAAATATGAGTTTCAACTGAGCTGTACTAGTAGTCTACTGTGCCTTCCAAGTGCATAGCTCCATTGGGGATTTACAAAATCTCTTTGTAAAACTGTGAAAATACTGACCGTAGATATGTTGCCTGTACGTCGTTAGAAGATTCGAGTTAATATCCAAGCTGTACTGCAAAGTGGATTTCAGTACAACTTGTCTATTTCATACATCTGCAGGGTCACATGGTCCTGTGATCATATCATTTGGATGTTACTAGTACACTTTGCCTTCATGTATGCAAGTAACATGGTATGCCGTGCTGGGATTCTGAAAATCATAACATGATCCAATATTTTGGAATTATTGGCATTTTGTGCTGGCACGTCAACTTGTTGGGTGTAAGAACTTCCTTTTATTTGTTTTACCTACATTTCACAACATCTCTATGCTCAAACCAACTGAAAATTCTTCCAGAAGCTTTTGAATTTTGATTGCTGTTGTTCACAAGCTGACTAAGACTGCCATATTGGTCCTTGCAGACACCAAAGGTCTACCCATATGACAATCTGAGGGTGGAGCTTGGAGATAGGTCATAGAACGGACATTCCATCTGTTCAAGCTGTGATGGTAAATCTTTGTGCTGTTGCCTGCCGCTACCGGAATAACTTTTCATTCGCTGATGGGCGATCTTTCCTTCATTTCTTCTTGTGACTGCCTTGTTACAGGTTAACATTCCTGTCGTGCTTTACCGGAACATAATTGTGAGCTGCATCTTTACCAACAATAACTCAACGTCTCACAAGTGCTTGTGAGCAGCCGCTACGCAGGCATGTGAAGGGACAAATGTTGAGACATTTGAGTTAAAATTTCCAGCCCCTGACATGTAATCTCTGTAGAGGACAGCTGTTTGTGTTTCTTGAATGAAAATGATGTTATGGGTACCATAATATTGGCGGTTCCCTGACTGTCAGCTGGGTGTTTTGTCTTTGCGTTTGCATCACTGTGTATGTGTTGTGATCGGTGAACTGGCATTGGCTGAATGTTGTGGCTGCTGACAGCGTCGTTTCGGAGTTTAGCAGCAAATGCAATGCAAGTGGTTCATGTGGGATGATGAAACGTAAAAGCATTATTGATTCTTCTTGGTCTTTCTCCCTGCATATATACAAAACAAAGCTGGTCCAGGAACCCGATGCGTTGGGTGCTTCGGCCATTTCTAGCTAGAGGATGTTTGTTGCCATGAGCTAGCTTGTTAGTCTGTCAATCATAGATAGGCCCATCATGCAGAGGAAGCTAGCTAGCTGCACATGGTATAGTGTGCGGATTACACAAGGCCAACCCATACACCATCCATGCATGCATGCCTGCCCTCGGATTTTCACTTGCACTTGGTTTCCTCGCTGCTCTATGGAGTTAACTACTCTAGTCGCTAATTACTGCAGATGTGCTATATTTCACTAGCTATAAATTTCAGCTTCTCTTAACACCTCTTGAGATCTTGCTCCTGGTCACCTAATTAACTTATGTAAAGACTTGAGCTTCTCCCTGGCCTCATGTTGAAAAATCGATCTCTGTATGCAAAGTTTCAGAAAAATTACAGAAAGACACAAAACACATGGAAATAGAGGCCTGGTAGATATTTGATGCACATGCGTATATGGACAATATGATGCGAGCCACGTATTTTTGAGCCTTCACTTCGTTCCAACTAGGGCACTTAATGTGCCAGCTACGAAGAGGTGACCCCCTTCACATGCCTGCATGACCCATGCAGACCTACACCATCACCAACCAAATCACATGAAACACAGATTCCCGTTCCTATATAAACCACCCAAACCTAGCTAGCTTTGACCTAAATTAACCCTCCTCAGCTCACTCACGAGTAACCAGCGCTAGCTAGCTTCCTACTAGTTACGTTTGCTCACTAGTCACCAGCTAGCTAGCTAGCGGCAATGGCGTCTAAGAGCTTCTCGGCGGCGTGCCTCCTCGCCCTCCTCGTGGCCAACACCTTCCTCGCCGGCCAGGTGGCAGCGTGCGGCGGCTGCAAGCACCCGCCATCCCCCCCGCCGCCGGCGGCGCCCGTGGCGTGCCCGCCGCCGCCGTCGTCAGGGTACGGTTCGTGCCCGACGGACACGCTGAAGCTGGGCGTGTGCGCCAACGTGCTGGGCCTGGTGAAGGTGGAGCTGGGGCACGCCCCGACGGACTCGTGCTGCAGCCTCCTTGCCGGCCTCGCCGACCTGGAGGCCGCCGTGTGCCTGTGCACCGCGCTCAAGGCCAACGTCCTGGGCATCGTCCTCAACATCCCCATCAAGCTCAGCCTCCTCCTCAACTACTGCGGCAAGACCGCCCCCGAGGGCTTCCAGTGCGCTTAATTAATTCATTAGGCAACCATGCATGCATGAGCGCATGCATACATTGCACGCATCGATCGATCGGTGCGTGCATGCATATGTATGTTAATTAATTCAGTCTGCAATTTTTGTCTGTTTCCAATTTTTTTTCATGCATTCAGTCAGCACGTAGTTTCTCATGTTATTTCGTCCAACTTACGTATATGCATTGGTTTGTTCAGATTTATTTTGAGGCACCTTTAATTATTTGGTTGTACAAGACATACAATCGATGGGTCTATGATTAATTAAGCATGTAACACTTGTACTTGTTTGCTCAGAAATGTAAGTTGCAGAACATTCATTGATGCTTGTTTCGTCGCTACAGGTTTGCTAGCTTAACTTGTTGTGTGTATTACTATCCGGGTCGCTCAGCGCAAGAGAAGCTTTTTTCATCGCTTCGGAACAGTAAGCTTTATGTCCGACGGCTGGTTTATATGTGTACGAGCATATATGTGCAAGAGACATGCACTAATACAGAATGGTCTATACGAGACGGCTTATCCGAGGCGGTTAAGTAAAAGCGCCACGAATAACACATGTCGGAAACGGTTAGTACGAAAAACTCGCTTCCGATAACGAGCTCGGGAGCAACCGCCTCGGATAACGACCTCATCCGAGGCGGTTAGAAATAAGTAACCGCCTCCAATGTTATCTGAGGCGGTTTCTTATTTCTGATCGTCCCGGATAAGTCCAATATCCGAGGCGGTTATATATTGTCAACCGTCTCGGATAAGTCAGCACATATGAGAGGCGATTGATGATATATAACCGCCTCCTTATAATTGATATCCGAGGCGCTTGTTTGGATTTAACCGCCTCCAATATGGTTCACAGTATTAATTGTGCTGCGCGAGCAGACATATGACCATGTCTTAAATGTGGCGATATGCTGGCGATTTTTTGAGCGATTTGCTGGCGATTTTTCGGTGGAGAAGTTACATTTGGAAGAGTAGTTGGAGATAATACTTCCTTGTTGATTAGCAAAGGTTAGTATTTAGTTTTTGAATCATTTATCCAATAATTTTGTAATATTGCTTTGTTTCTTGGACATTGAGAATATTAAATTATATGATCACATTTAGATTCATGGGGATATTTGATTCATTATTGTATGTTCGAATGCGTAGCAATTATGAGTTAAGATATGCAAATTTTGGAGGAATTTTGTGGCTAAAATGGAAAAGGCAAAGAATGATGGCTTAATTTTTGTGGCTTAATTTTTATATGCAAAAAAGGTACTTTGGTTAGTTAGTAATTGAAGAGAGTCAGTACGTATATATAGGTTAGTTATATTAGTCAATTAGTATGGTTAGTTAATTATATTAATTAGTTAGGTTAGTGATATTATTTTTAGAATTCAATTAGGTTAATTAGTAATTGAAGAAATGTTGAACTGATGTCACGAAGTCGATGCACTTCATGTTTTTAACTAAAATTTGAACTTTCCATATGCACGGCTTAGATGGATCGATCGTGGATGTATGGAGCTCGCAACACAGAGGCGTATAAAGATGGAGTGAGAGCATTTATGGCAGCTGCCGAGGCGGACATGTTGAGAGAGGGTAGAGCTGACACATATTGTTCATGCGTAGACTGTGGTAACGTAAGGATTTTTGAGCTCCATCATATTGAGTACCACATCTTCAAGAGAGGTTTTACGGAAGGGTATTCAACTTGGAGCAAGCACGGTGAAGATCAAGCCGTAGTATCAGCTGATGATATTTTTGCCGATGAAGAAGCAACCGATATGCCCTTTGATATCGGTTGTGATTTAGACCATGAGATGTCCGATGATCCCGACTCGATGCCTGAGCTGGAACAGACGTTGCGTGATTTTGAAGGGCATGAAACCGAGAAAGAGTACCAACAATTCCTAGGCTTGATGGGGGCCTCGGAGAAACCGCTATTCGCAGGAGGCAAGGCTAAGTTCACTCTGTTATATGCCGTGCTTGAACTATTGAAGCTGAAGGCGAGCAACAGCTCGTCCGACAAGAGCTTCAACGAGTTGTTGGGCCTCCTAGGTGACATGCTTCCGGAGGGGAATGAGTTACCCATAAACACATATAGAGCGAAGAAGGTGCTTTGTCCATTGGGACTGGAAGTTGAAAAGATACATGCATGTCGGAACGACTGTATCCTATACCGGAGAGAGTTTGCGAAGCTACATTCATATCCTGTGTGCAAGACTTCTCGGTACAAGGGTAAGATTGGAGTAGAAGGAGCAGAGGAATCCATCGAGGTGAAGAAGGGGACTCCTGTGAAGGTTGCTTGGTACCTGCCTGTAATCCGTGCCTGAAGCATTTGTTTGCAAACCCGAAGGAAGCAAAACTGTTTCGCTGGCATGCGGACGAGCGGAAGACATCCGATGAAAAGCTAAGACACCCTGCCGATGCTATCCAGTGGAGAAACTTCGATAGGAAGTATCCTCTTCTTGCTGCGGAAACCGGGAACATAAGGTTTGCACTGAGTACAGATGGAATGAACCCATTTGGCAACATGAGCAACCGACATAGCACCTGGCCCGTACTTCTCAGTATGTACAACCTACCTCCTTGGTTTTGTATGAAAAGAAAGTATATTATGATGTCCATACTTATCGAAGGGCCTAAGCAACCTGAAAACGACATCGACGTGTATTTCCAACTGTTGATGAATGATCTACAAACACTGTGGAACACAGGAGTGCGAGTATGGGATGCGGATAAAAGACAATACTTCACTCTGCGGGCCATGCTGTTCTGCACGATCCAAGACTTTCCCGCTCTCGGCAACACCTCCGGTCAAACGGTGAAAGGACACAAAGGTTGTGTCATATGCATGGAGAATACCGTGAGCCTAAGTCTCAGGAATTACGGAAAAGTGGTGTACATGGGCCACCGGCGGTTCATAAAGCACCGTTACCGGAGGTGGAACTCAAAGTTCAACGGGAGAATAGAGAACGGTGCGAAACCAATGCCATTAAGCGGTGCAGAGATATTCGAAAAGGTTAGCGATGTCAATGTCGTGCTTGGAAAGGGTCAGAAAAAAAGGCCGCAGATGAGTCCGCATACTGAAAGAAGCGATCGGTGTTCTGGGACCTACCATACTGGAAGGATCTAAACGTCCGGCACTGCATCGATGTGATGCACATAGAGAAGAATGTCTGTGACAGCGTGCTGGGTCTACTGCTAAATATGAAGGACAAGACGAAGGATGGCGTTAAGGTCCGACTTGACATGGTTGATATGGGAATCAGGCCCGAGCTGGCGCCCGTACTTCTGCCTAACGGGAAGACATACATCCCCCCTGCCTGTTACACTTTATCGAAGGCCGAGAGAATCGAGTTTTACAAGTTCTTGCATGGTGTGAAGGTTCCATCGGGCTACTCCGCCAACATCAAGAGGCTCGTCTCAATGCAGGACTTGAAACTAATCGGCATGAAGTCTCATGACTGCCATGTTATGATGACACATATGCTCCCAATTGCAATCAGGAATATTCTGCCACCTAACGTCTGAGAATCTATCACCAACCTGTGCTTCGTCTTCAACAAGATTTCATAGAAGGTGATGGACGTGTTCGAACTAGATGATCTGGAGTTAGCGGTGGCGAAGACTGTATGTCAGCTAGAGATGTATTTTCCCCCGTCTTTCTTCGATATAATGGTGCATCTCATCGTCCACATCGTGCACGAAATCAAGATGTGCGGGCCTGTCTTCCTTTGGAGCATGTACCCGTTCGAAAGATTCATGGGAATCTTGAAGCACTACGTGCGAAACAGGTATCGACCGGAGGGAAGTATTGTCGAAGGTTACGCTGCGGAGGAGGTTGTCGAGTTCTGTGTTGACTATATGGAGTCAAACCAACCGATTAGCGTGGCACGCTCTCGGCATGAAGGCAGGCTTGATGGTGTTGGGACCATCGGAAAGAATTCAATAACGGCCGATCAAGCTGGTCACGCTCTCGCCCATTTCACGGTGCTGCAACACACGACCGCCGTTGCCCCGTACATGGATGAGCACATGGCAAAGTTAAGGCAAGAGCATCTAAATAGAACCGATGCGTGGAGGACGAGAGAGCATAACAAAGAATTCAACAAGTGGTTCAAGGAGCGTCTTCGTTTAGGTGCCTCCAGCGACATGCTAACCTGGTATGCGAAGGGCCCAACATTCGAAGTCGTCACTTGGCAAGGATATGACATTAACTGTGGCGTACCCGGTTTTAGGGCCGGATACGTCTCCCGTGTTTACTGTACCGATCCCTGGATCAGTAGTCGGTACACACAAGAACTTGATAACATCCTCATACAATACCGAATATATTACATAATTATGCCATTATGGTCTTTATTCAACAACATGGCCGATTGGCCGAATAAAAGCAGCAGCGGAAAATAACAAAAGCGCAGTTATTAACCCATCAATATGCCCATCCACAGGCAACTGACTGGGGAGAACGCCCTAGCCCTCGTGGTCGCTGACCTCGTCCTCAGAGCACCACTCTTCTTCTTCATCTGGCCAAATCAACAAGCCAGGTGAGTACATTGAATGTACTCGCAAGCTCTTCCCTCGGGGAAATAATACGGCATAGTTCATGCAAAGGGGTATCTCAAAGGAGAGCTCTATCCTAGGTTTCATGTTGTGCGGAAATGTAAGTTTGTATTGTAAATAACAGTAATAGATTGAAAGCGAACTTTGTAAAACAACGATCCCAACGTATCACATCGTCCTCCGTGGTAGCCCTTGCTACCTCTCCTTTATTTCCTCCGCGGGATAGCCGCGCTCATCACCGCTTACCCTTTCGGCTTCTGCTCACACCACCCCGGCAGTGTAGCTAGCCTTTCCTTCAGCAATTCCTGGCTACCAATCCGGGTAGCGTAAATTGCTCCCTGTGGGCACATCATGCCCACGTCCTTAATCCCTTTTCCCAGCTTTCACAAACAAAACTCAGTCTAACCAGTGTGTGGCCTTACCAGTTCATGTCCATGACCGAGGACGCGGCTATTCGAATAGATTTTAACACTCTGCAGAGGTTGTACGGCTTTACCCACAAGATGTAGTTCACCCTTAATGCCGAGCGCTAACGATACACCGCATGAGGTGTATTGGCAGGGCTAGTACAACGAGACCCTTCTCCCGTGTTCATGCCAGAGCCGGACTCGCTAGGAGGACTACCCGATCCTCTGCATCACGGATGACAGGGGTGGGACTCTCCCCCTTTGTGTCGGACCATGTTCCACGTACCTTGTAAGACTCTACTGAGCTTTGCCCCCACAATACGGTGAGACCCATGAAGAGCTTTCCCCCTACGCAGTTCCGTGGAGATCCTCTAGGGATCTACCGGACCCACTAGCACTTCAACCTAACTTCCCACGATTCCGGGCTCCGGCATTAGACGAGGTACCAGGTCCAGTCCTTCCCATAAAGGACATGTGGACGTACGGTGGGGAAACTGATTCAGCGGCACTTAGGTTCGGTCCTTAACTGATTCGAGCGGGACTCCATAACCAACCAGCTCCACGGGTAGCAACCGGCTACCCGACCATTCCTTCCACAAGCAGCATCCGGCCAC
This sequence comes from Stipa capillata, assembly GCA_019208055.1. Lineage (NCBI taxonomy): Eukaryota > Viridiplantae > Streptophyta > Magnoliopsida > Poales > Poaceae > Stipa > Stipa capillata. The sequence goes on from JAGXJF010003351.1 coordinate 665,991, forward strand.
TCTACATCCTCATAACACCCTTAGCATTCCCGCCCGAATCCAAAATCCTTCATCATTTCATGCGGGGTTTTCACAAACATTTCTTTTAAAAGATTTCCTCGGCATGTATAAACAAGCCGAGGTTTTGATCCCATATCCCTCCCGTACTTTGTAAAACTTATTTTACTAGAGCAGGTCTAAGCACAGCTACTGCTTATATTCCTACTACCTTGCCGGTCGATTTCGGCCGACTAACTAGACCTAGGGTTACAAAGGGACGGATTTCAAACCTAGGGCTTATGCATCTATTCGGCATAACTTTGCTAACATAAAGTATCGGTGATAATAAAATAGCATGCAGGATTTCGTAAACAAAATAATTAAACGTTGCAAATATGGGATTCGACATGTTCAAGGAGGGAAAGCTTGCCTGGCAGCTCCGGGTCCTGTTCTTGTTCTTGACGTGAAGGTGACGCCGGATCCTCTCGCGGCACGTATGGCACTCCGTTAACTATACGTCGAAAAAGAGCGGCGAATAAGAAGCAAGCGATTGAACTTCGAATAAAATCCAAGAACACGAAAGAAGGTCACATGAAATGACGATGATTTTAATCGGGTAGGAAGGTTCGTGTTATTAGGGTTGCATGTTTAAAGGTATTGCTCTTATGAAATCATGCGCGTTGGGGTTCTGTTAAGGTATTGGTAGAACAAGAGTTTGATGTAATTATTCTGGACCACGCATGCATAAGGTATATGATTTTAAACGAAACAAAAACTAAAAAAAAACAATGCCCTAACCTCAGACTCTTATTCTTACCAATTCATACATGTCAGTGCCATCCCAATATTCTGGTAAAGGAGAACATTTGTTCTGACTCTCTGGAATCTACACATCTAGCGTATATGCTTCTAAAGAAAAGTAGGAATTAATATTTTAACTATATTCCTCTTGTTTAAATTTAACCTACTTTAAGTTTTGAACAAATGATTGGAGCAATAGCATCTGCACGCGTTGAACCTCCTGAACCCGAAATAGCTGCTCAAGGACTGGTTATTAGCGCCCTAACCGATCGGATTAACTGAACTGGGTTCTACACGAGAATCACTGATTTAATTGCACTGCCCGACCACCTTCAGGCTGCTGGAAACGGCAAATAGAAATGCGCCTCCCCTGGGTAGCAGCTGGGCACTTACCTGCTCAAAACAGAGCTCCCAAACCTACTTTGGCTGTTCGGTTAGGACAGGGGGCGGCGGCGGCACTGCTTTGGGCACGGGCGGTCGGTGGCTGGTGTTTCTTGGGGAACTCGGGCTGGGGAAAAATGGGGGCTACGCCGGCGCCATCAGATCTGGAATTGGGGCTCGGTTTTGGTGTGGTACAGAGGGGAGCGGGCTGGGTGGAGAGGGGCTCCGTAGCTACTCGACTTGAGCTCCGGTGGTCAGGTACTGGCTTGAGTGAGGAAGAAGGAGCTCGGCCGCCTATTTATAGCCGGGGCGGCGGGGTTAGCCGGCGGCGGTGCTATCCGGTGATGGGATGGATCCAAGCGGTGCGGCCGAGGCTACAAGAAAAGAGAGGAGGGGCCTGGGTGCGGCAGCGCGTCGGGACAAGACTCGACGGCGAGCGGCGCGCTGAGACGAGCGGGCGGTGCGGCTTTGGAGCAGGGCGCGCGATGGCGTGTCGACGGGCGGCGCGGTTGTTCGGCGTGCGGCGCGATGAGAAGCTCCCTCGAGGTTCCACGGGTGCGCCGAGCTGGTCAGGGTGATGGGATGGCTCAAGACAGAGCGCGGCGAGCTCCGGTGAGCTGGACGACGCACTGAGCGGCGGGCGGCGCGGCTTTGGCCAAAGCTTCGTGGTGGTTGCTCCCGAGGTGCTACGAGGATGGTGAGCTGGACATGGGTGAAGGGACGGCTCATGGCAGAGCTCCGCTTGCTCCGGCAAGGCAGTGCGGCTGTGCACGCGATGGCATGGCGATGCCAGCCCGGTGTGCGGCCAGGGTGTGCGCTTGGTTGGCATGGGGTGCTTTGGCGCCTTCGGGCGTGTGATATCTGGCCACACCAGGACACAGAGGTGCATGAACACGTGCTAGAGCTCCCAGACGTAGCTTGGCAGCTCTAGCTCTGATGTGTGAGAGGGAATCCTGCTGCATGCTATGGCTTGGTTTGTCACTTCAAGGACCAAGTCAAGAGGTAAGGGACAAAAGAACTCTGCTGGTGGACGTGAGCTTGCTGGAACACTGGGAAAGGAGGTCTCCAGCTGGACGTGATATTTTGCTATTGACTTGATCAGAATTCATGTGCAGAGCTAACCCGTGTATGTGTATGTGCGTTCGGGGTTGTTCATTCCAGGTTTTTTTTTGTATTGAACATGGTTATGTTCTTGCATTTCCGAGGTCTTGGAGATGATGGGGTTACAGTGAGATTTTAATTGTGAATTTTAGGATTGTGTAACTAAGGTTCACTGTATAATGCCTTTTTATTCCCCGTGTTTATTAATTATGTATACGGATACTGTTGTACCGGGTGTTATTACTTCATGCTCTATTCGTGTTAGCGATGTTGCTAGGGTGTCCCACGGTTTCTCTCAGGATTTATGGATGGGTCGAGGAATGACAGGCTTTACGGTTAGGGTTTCGGGGAATACAACCTATATAGGCGGGAAAGATCAGGGAGTTAGGGTTAGGGTTTCCGAAGGTGGCAGAGGGAGGCAGGGGTATAGGGTTTGAGATAATTCTCTTATCTTAGTTCTGGACGGGTCGGTGGTGAGGTACCGTCGACACGGTGACGGATACGGTGCGTGCATTGTTTTAGGGTTTTAGGCGCCTATATAGTGCGTGTGTGAGGGTTCGTGTGTGTATTGGTTGCGTGAAAGGTTTAAACATGTTTAGTTTATATGCAAATAAGCGGATAAGCGGGTTTACGAAGATCGGGGTGTTACAAACCTACCCCCCTTAAAGAGAATCTCGTCCTCGAGATTCCCCAGACTGGAATAGATGGGGAAACTTGTCCTTCAGGAAGTCCTCTCGTTCCCATGTGGCTTCTTCTTCGGTGTGGTTCTCCCACTGGACTTTGTGAAACTTAATGCTTTTATTCCTGGTCCGACGTTCTGCACTTTCCAAAATCTTGATGGGTTGCTCTCTATAGGTGAGATCCTTGTCAATGTTCAAATCCTGGTACTGAACTTGCTTCGTGGGCTGCTTCAAGCATTTCCTTAACTGCGACACATGAAATACATTATGTACTTCTGATAGTTCCGGTGGTAGTTCCAACTGATATGCTACTTCACCTCTTCGCCCTTCAATCCGAAATGGCCCAACGTATCGAGGCGCAAGCTTGCCCTTTACGTTAAATCTTTGAGTTCCCTTTAAGAGGCGTCACTCGCAGATACACGAAATCTCCTAGTTTAAAAGTGACGTCTTTCCGTTTAGGGTCAGCATAGCTTTTCTGTCGTGACTGAGCTGCCTTTAATCGATCCTGGATGAATCTCACTCTTTCTTCCGCGTCTTGAAGAATATCGGGACCGAAGATTTTTCCTTCGCCGGTCTCGGACCAATTTAAAGGGGTTCTACACTTTCCTTCCATATAATGCCTCAAACGGGGACATTTGCAGACTGGCCTGATAACTATTGTTATAGGAGAATTCTGCGTATGGTAAACTGTCTTCCCAGCTATCGCCGTAGGTCAATGCACATGCTCTCAGCATGTCCTCCAAAATCTGGTTCACCCGTTCCGTTTGTCCGTCGGTCTGCGGATGATAAGCTGTGCTGAAATTTAACCGGGTTCCCAGGGCTTCGTGCAGTTGTTCCCAAAATCTAGAGGTGAACTGAGTGCCTCGATCTGATATAATCCGTTTGGGTACTCCATGCAAACTGACTATTCTAGCTAGGTATAGCTTGGCCAATTGATCTCCTCTGAAGGTGGTTTTGACCGGCAGAAAGTGAGCTACTTTGGTTAATCTGTCTACGATGACCCAAATGGAATCGTTCCCTTTTCTTGTTCTCGGGAAGTCCCACAATGAAATCCATACCGACTTCGTCCCACTTCCATTCGGGGACTTTGATAGGTTGAAGCAGACCAGCGGGTTTCTGATGTTCGGCCTTCACACGCTGACATATGTCACACTGGGCTATAAAACTTGCTATTTCTCTTTTCATTCCATGCCACCAAAACTTTTCCTTCAAGTCTTGGTACATCTTTGTACCTCCGGGGTGGATGGAATATCTGGATTCATGGGCTTCCTTCAAAATAAGTCCCTTAAGTTCTTCACAGTCGGGTACGCATAGCCTATTTTCAAACCATAAGGTTCCTTCATCGTCTTCCCTAAATCCCGTTTGCTTTACCGATCTTTATCTTTTCCTTGATGCCCTCTATGCTCTTATGTCCCTTTTGAGCTTCTATGATCTTTGCCGTGAGAGACGGAGTCATTTCCAAATTGGCTACAAAACCTTCTTCAACTAAACCAAGGTTAAGCTTTTCAAATTCCTCATGTAGCTCGGGTCGGGTTTCTTGAAGTATGGTGTTCAGGGTAGCTGGTTTCCGGCTGAGGGCATCAGCCACTACATTAGCCTTTCCGGGATGGTAGTGTACTCCGAGGTCATAATCCTTTATTAACTCCAACCATCTTCTCTGTCTCATGTTGAGATCGGACTGGGTGAATATATATTTCAAGCTTTTGTGATCGGTGTATATTTCACAGCGGTTACCAATGAGGTAATGCCGCCAAAGTTTCAGGGCATGCACTACTGCTGCTAATTCCAGGTCATGAGTTGGGTAATTCATTTCGTGGGGGCGTAGCTGCCTGGAAGCATAAGCGACTACTTTCCCGTCTTGCATTAGTACGCATCCAAGTCCATGTCGGGATGCATCGCAGTAGATGTCGAAACTCTTCTGGAGATCGGGTAATGTTAATACAGGTGCTGATGTCAATCTCTTCTTCATTTCCTGGAAACTATCCTCGCACTTCTGCGTCCATTGAAACTTCTGATCTTTCTTCAATAACTGGGTCATGGGTCTAGCCAGCTTCGAGAATCCTTCTATGAAGCGGCGATAATACCCTGCTAGACCTAGGAAGCTTCGGATTTCGGTCACTGTTTTGGGTGGCTTCCAATCAAGAACATCCTTAACCTTACTTGGGTCTACGGCTATACCTCCTGCGGACACTATATGTCCGAGGAATCCAACTTCTCTGAGCCAGAATTCACACTTGCTGAATTTGGCATACAGTCGATGTTCTCTCAGCTTTTCCAATACTATCCTCAAGTGCTGTTTGTGTTCTTCGTCTGACTTGGAGTAGATTAGAATATCATCGATGAATACCACTACAAATTTATCTAGGTATTCCATGAACACTTTATTCATCAAGTTCATAAAATAGGCTGGGGCATTGGTCAAACCGAAGGGCATGACTGTATACTCATATAATCCGTACCGGGTGGTAAAAGCAGTCTTTGGTATATCCTGTTCCCGGATCTTTAATTGATGATAGCCGGATCTTAAGTCTATCTTGGAAAATACTTGGGCTCCATTTAGTTGGTCAAATAGGTCATCGATCCGTGGGAGGGGATATTTATTTTTAATAGTCACTTCATTCAAGGCTCTATAGTCTACACACATGCGAAGTGTTTTATCCTTCTTTTCCACAAACAATACAGGTGATCCCCATGGTGACGAGCTTGGTCGAATAAATCTTTTGCCCTCAAGCTCTTCTAACTGCTTCTTTAATTCCTCTAAGTAGTTGGCAGACATCCGGTAGGGTCTCTTTGCTATTGGTGCCGTACCAGGTATCAACTCAATCACAAATTCCAATTCTCGGTCTGGTGGCATTCCTGGCAATTCTTCCGGAAACACATCGGGGTATTCTTGCACTACTGGAACTTGATTTAACTCTGGTGTGGTTAAATGGTTGAGGGTGCTAGAACTGTTTCGGGGTGGGTTAGGAGAGAAACTAACCGTTTGGCCCTGAGCATTGGTGAGGGTGACGGTTTTGGTTTCAAAATTGATAATTCCCTTGAACTTGGGTAACCAGTTCACTCCTAAGATCACATCTATATCCTCTGATCCTAAGACAATCAGATTGGCTGGAAATTCTACCCCCCTTATGCGGATGCTTACGTTCTTGCAACAATGTCTAGTTTTAACCACCGATCCTGGTGTTCTTACTTGCATGGGGGTTTTCATAAGATGGACTTCTAATCGGTTCTTGTCCACGAATCTCTTTGAGACAAATGAATGCGATGCGCCTGAATCAAATAATACGGTTGCAAGCACTGAATTAACAGGGAACGTACCCATCACCACGTCGCTTGCGTCCTGAGCTTCCTCTGCGTCGACATGGTTCACACGTCCCTTGCTGAAGTTCTGGGCTCCCTTGGATCCTTGGCTTCTGGTTGGCATTGGGTGTCCTTGACGTGTGCGTTGATCGGAGTGTTCTGGAGCTTTCTTAGGACATTCTCGGGCAAAATGCCCGCTTTCACCGCACGAGAAGCAGTTGCGGTTTCCCTGGTTCTTGTTCGAACCTTCGGCAGGGTAGCTACTGACATAGTTTCTTGGAGCATTCTGGAAGTTGCGGGTGCTGTGCTGGGGAACATATGGGATAGTCCTTTGTTGTTGCGGGGCAGCAGTCCGATGGACAGTCTTCTTCTCGTAGCGGGGGCGTTGACGGGGCTCTCCTGAGGTAAAGTGCTTGTCGCTCTTGCGTTTGCGGGTATCAATCAAGCCTCGACGTTTCTCTTCCACGTTCAGAGCAGCATTAACCAGTTGCTGCAGGTCCGTAAAGGTCTGTGAAGACAGTTGATACTGAAGGATCTGCTGCAGGCCGTTCATAAACTTGTCTGTTAAAGCCTGCTCCGAGGTCAAGTCATCACCCGCGTACCGGGCTAGCTGGGTAAACTTATGGAGGTATTCTGTGACCGTCATTGTTCCCTTGCTTCAGTCCGTAAAATTCCTGTTTCTTAATCCCCATTAGACTAGCGGGAATATGGTGTTTGCGAAACATTTCCTTGAACATTGCCCAGGTGATCTCTGTGTCCTTAGGCTGTGTGCTTCGAACTCTCTTCCACCATGCAGCCGCGGGTCCTTGCAGGTACTGGGTAGCATAGAGCACCTTTTCTTGCTCATTGCAGCGGGCTACTTCTAATTTTTCTTCAATCACTAGTAGCCAGTCATCGGCGTCAAGTGGTTCGGTTGATTGGGTAAACACAGGCGGTGATGTCCTCTGAAATTCCGATAGTTTATTGGCTCTATTGGGAGGGTTTCCAAGTAACAGTGCGTGTTGCACCGCAGTCTGGGTGGCTTCGCAGCTTCGTCCTATGATTCTCAGTATATCTAACAGGGTTGGTTCTTCGGGTTGGGAATTCTGTGGTTGGTGGACGGATTCAGCACACTGGGACATTGGGTCCTCCTTCCGGCTGGGGTTGACTGGAGGCACTTCTTGTCCCTTCGGTACGGACTCTGCGTGAGATTTGGATTGTGACTTCTTGGCATTAGATCTCGCCTTCTGGGGATCAACGGGTGTCTTTGAGTGTGTTGGTTCAGCAGGTTTCGGGAGCTTGCCCTGAGCATCTGCTCCTGTTTTGCGGGCCTGGGAGTTGTTGTTGGTGTTGTGACTCATTGTCGATCTGCATAGGTGGTAAATGGGTTGGTCAGGTGTTTGAACTCTTTCAGCAGGAGGTAAGAGGGAAGAGGGGATTTACGGTGTAGCACAAACTCAAGGTCAAACACATTGCACAGATTGTCAGTGGTTGGGGCAACCAACCAAGAAGCGAATGAAAAACCAAGGAAACATTTTGCAGCATAAAAGGGAAAATACATAGAGGCACTTACACATACATTGCGCCTAAGGGCGCGGGCTAAGCCCTATTACAATATTACCAAAATAGGGGCTTAAGATCATTGCTAGGCGGGGGCGACTACTCTACTCCCTACTTATCTAATCTACCTGGTCTAGGTCCAGGTTGGTGGGCTGGGTCAGGGGTATCTCCCCGTGAACATCTCCATTCTCGGAGGGCATCGGGGTGTTTCTGGGGGTGACTGTGTTCCTGTGGCGGTGCGCGGCTCGAGTGGTGGCCGCATATGTAGAAAACAACCGAAGATAATCGGCGGGCATGGTTGGCAAAGAGCTGCCTCCCATCATCACAGGTACTCCTAGCAGAGGTGGGTCTTCCGGTGCCGGTGCTTGAACGGGTGCCGGGTTGGAATCTCGAGAATGGGGGCGGGGCGGTACAAGAGGGACGGAATGCTGTGCTCGGGTAAGGGTGTCGATGAGCTGGATGAAGACTTCCGTCATGGCGACGAGGTACTGGGTGAGGTGGACGACGGCGACGTCCTGCTCGGCTTGGGTGCTGGCGTAGATGACTTCTCCTCCTGGTGCGCGGCTGGGGTAGAATCTGAAGGCTCGGCGACGCATACTTGGGACTACGGGGTGAAGTTGAAGGGTGGCCTCCCAAGCTGCTAGCTGGATAGCTAGGTCGGGGTTGGGCATCGGATGCCCGGCGATGTGGAAAGTGGCGACGTGGTTGGCGCCGGCTTGGTAAATGTGTACGTCTGCCCAGTACACATGGTTGAGGGTTGGAGGCTTCCTCTTGGTAGACGTCGTACTCGGGCCTCTGAGTGGCGCCGAGGGCTCTCTGTGCGACGGTCCATAGGACATCTACAAAACCTGCTAGTCCTGCCGCGGTGGTTTCATCATAAAGCACACCGCGAGGCATTGCTTTAGATGGTATAGAGAAGAAGGGGTACTAGGGTTTCTTACTCTTTAGGGTAGCGGAGAGGAATGAGTTAAGAGGGGAAAGGTTGGGGGTATTTATAGGGCAAGAAGGTGATGGCTTTGGTCGTAAGGAAGACAGATGTCCCTTATGATGTGACGGCTACCTACCTTCATAAATGGGTTGTGTCGAGGTGTCCTGCCGTACCCGAGATTCGCGTTTTGAATGACAGGTAAGAGGGATTCACGGAGAAGAGTAGACCATAAAACATTCTTTCACAACTGCTGACCGGATAGGTCATTTTATTTAAATAGTAGTGTGAGTACGAAACAACACCTACGGGTGTGGCGTACTTCACACGGCATACATAGTAGTAGTACATCATACAGGAGCATACCAACGTCTACATTATTTGGTGCACACTAGCCTAAACCAACAACTTAAGGGAGATCCTACAAGCTTAAGGCATGATCTGCACTTCATCGTCTTCGGCGGGAATAATCTCCTCCGGGTCTTCTTCTTCTTCTGAATCCGATGCGGCGGTCTGCACGGGGGTGGGACTGGGTATGATAGGATTGGCACGGGAGGGTCCGGCTCCTGGAGTGAACCGACGAATATAAGCTTGGGTGTTGCCACAGTGCCTTTTGGGTGGAGGTGGCTGTGCGGTCTCACTCACAACATGGATATCATGGGGCTCTGGAGGCACTGCATTGGCGTTCACTTGAGTGGTGGCTTGGCTTAACAGCTCCCGCGCATGTTGTAGCTCATCTTGTACTTGATCCAGTTCGACAAGCATACAGTGCAGTAAGGAGTCCTGTGTTTCCACAAAGTGAGCTAGACTCACTACTGCGGGGTCGTCTTCGCCGTCAGGGGAAGTGTAGTGGCGAATGTTTTCTTCTAGTGGGCTCTGTGGGAAATATCTTGTGGCTCTGAAGCTTCTCAACTCAGGCATCTCATAACAAAGGTGCACCAGGGCCTTGTATGCGGCCAACTGGATGGCCAGAACGTGGGACCAGCTGCGAGTTCCGGTGATGGCATACACTCGGCTGTCTTCAGGATTTGTTTTGAATATAAATACTTTGGCCCAATAATCCGTTATTGTCTCTGATTTCTTCTCCTGATAAATGTGGTATTCCGGTATGGCCATGCCTCCATATCGTCCTAATGCTTCTCGCAGCAGCTGAGGAAATCCTCCGGCAGTGGCGGCACATGTTTCTCCAAACCTTTCAATTGCCATCTGCGAAAAATTTTTAAAAATTAAGATGAGGTGAGTTTAGATGTTCAGAGATTGGTCAGGATAAGGGGAATACTAGAAGAGGTGAGAATACTAGAAGTTTATCTTAACAATTTTATCTTGACTTAAGAAAATACTTTTTATTTGAATTCCTATCTAACGGCCGTGCTAGCTAGGGTTTCCTACAGTCAGTATGGCTCTGATACCAAGCTGTGGCGTACCCGGTTTTAGGGCCGGATACGTCTCCCGTGTTTACTGTACCGATCCCTGGATCAGTAGTCGGTACACACAAGAACTTGATAACATCCTCATACAATACCGAATATATTACATAATTATGCCATTATGGTCTTTATTCAACAACATGGCCGATTGGCCGAATAAAAGCAGCAGCGGAAAATAACAAAAGCGCAGTTATTAACCCATCAATATGCCCATCCACAGGCAACTGACTGGGGAGAACGCCCTAGCCCTCGTGGTCGCTGACCTCGTCCTCAGAGCACCACTCTTCTTCTTCATCTGGCCAAATCAACAAGCCAGGTGAGTACATTGAATGTACTCGCAAGCTCTTCCCTCGGGGAAATAATACGGCATAGTTCATGCAAAGGGGTATCTCAAAGGAGAGCTCTATCCTAGGTTTCATGTTGTGCGGAAATGTAAGTTTGTATTGTAAATAACAGTAATAGATTGAAAGCGAACTTTGTAAAACAACGATCCCAACGTATCACATCGTCCTCCGTGGTAGCCCTTGCTACCTCTCCTTTATTTCCTCCGCGGGATAGCCGCGCTCATCACCGCTTACCCTTTCGGCTTCCGCTCACACCACCCCGGCAGTGTAGCTAGCCTTTTCCTTCAGCAATTCCTAGCTACCAATCCGGGTAGCGTAAATTGCTCCCTGTGGGCACATCATGCCCACGTCCTTAATCCCTTTTCCCAGCTTTCACAAACAAAACTCAGTCTAACCAGTGTGTGGCCTTACCAGTTCATGTCCATGACCGAGGACGCGGCTATTCGAATAGATTTTAACACTCTGCAGAGGTTGTACGGCTTTACCCACAAGATGTAGTTCACCCTTAATGCCGAGCGCTAACGATACACCGCATGAGGTGTATTGGCAGGGCTAGTACAACGAGACCCTTCTCCCGTGTTCATGCCAGAGCCGGACTCGCTAGGAGGACTACCCGATCCTCTGCATCACGGATGACAGGGGTGGGACTCTCCCCCTTTGTGTCGGACCATGTTCCACGTACCTTGTAAGACTCTACTGAGCTTTGCCCCCACAATACGGTGAGACCCATGAAGAGCTTTCCCCCTACGCAGTTCCGTGGAGATCCTCTAGGGATCTACCGGACCCACTAGCACTTCAACCTAACTTCCCACGATTCCGGGCTCCGGCATTAGACGAGGTACCAGGTCCAGTCCTTCCCATAAAGGACATGTGGACGTACGGTGGGGAAACTGATTCAGCGGCACTTAGGTTCGGTCCTTAACTGATTCGAGCGGGACTCCATAACCAACCAGCTCCACGGGTAGCAACCGGCTACCCGACCATTCCTTCCACAAGCAGCATCCGGCCACTCTACATCCTCATAACACCCTTAGCATTCCCGCCCGAATCCAAAATCCTTCATCATTTCATGCGGGGTTTTCACAAACATTTCTTTTAAAAGATTTCCTCGGCATGTATAAACAAGCCGAGGTTTTGATCCCATATCCCTCCCGTACTTTGTAAAACTTATTTTACTAGAGCAGGTCTAAGCACAGCTACTGCTTATATTCCTACTACCTTGCCGGTCGATTTCGGCCGACTAACTAGACCTAGGGTTACAAGGGACGGATTTCAAACCTAGGGCTTATGCATCTATTCGGCATAACTTTGCTAACATAAAGTATCGGTGATAATAAAATAGCATGCAGGATTTCGTAAACAAAATAATTAAACGTTGCAAATATGGGATTCGACATGTTCAAGGAGGGAAAGCTTGCCTGGCAGCTCCGGGTCCTGTTCTTGTTCTTGACGTGAAGGTGACGCCGGATCCTCTCGCGGCACGTATGGCACTCCGTTAACTATACGTCGAAAAAGAGCGGCGAATAAGAAGCAAGCGATTGAACTTCGAATAAAATCCAAGAACACGAAAGAAGGTCACATGAAATGACGATGATTTTAATCGGGTAGGAAGGTTCGTGTTATTAGGGTTGCATGTTTAAAGGTATTGCTCTTATGAAATCATGCGCGTTGGGGTTCTGTTAAGGTATTGGTAGAACAAGAGTTTGATGTAATTATTCTGGACCACGCATGCATAAGGTATATGATTTTAAACGAAACAAAAACTAAAAAAAAACAATGCCCTAACCTCAGACTCTTATTCTTACCAATTCATACATGTCAGTGCCATCCCAATATTCTGGTAAAGGAGAACATTTGTTCTGACTCTCTGGAATCTACACATCTAGCGTATATGCTTCTAAAGAAAAGTAGGAATTAATATTTTAACTATATTCCTCTTGTTTAAATTTAACCTACTTTAAGTTTTGAACAAATGATTGGAGCAATAGCATCTGCACGCGTTGAACCTCCTGAACCCGAAATAGCTGCTCAAGGACTGGTTATTAGCGCCCTAACCGATCGGATTAACTGAACTGGGTTCTACACGAGAATCACTGATTTAATTGCACTGCCCGACCACCTTCAAGCTGCTGGAAACGGCAAATAGAAATGCGCCTCCCCTGGGTAGCAGCTGGGCACTTACCTGCTCAAAACAGAGCTCCCAAACCTACTTTGGCTGTTCGGTTAGGACAGGGGGCGGCGGCGGCACTGCTTTGGGCACGGGCGGTCGGTGGCTGGTGTTTCTTGGGGAACTCGGGCTGGGGAAAAATGGGGGCTACGCCGGCGCCATCAGATCTGGAATTGGGGCTCGGTTTTGGTGTGGTACAGAGGGGAAGCGGGCTGGGTGGAGAGGGGCTCCGTAGCTACTCGACTTGAGCTCCGGTGGTCAGGTACTGGCTTGAGTGAGGAAGAAGGAGCTCGGCCGCCTATTTATAGCCGGGGCGGCGGGGTTAGCCGGCGGCGGTGCTATCCGGTGATGGGATGGATCCAAGCGGTGCGGCCGAGGCTACAAGAAAAGAGAGGAGGGGCCTGGGTGCGGCAGCGCGTCGGGACAAGACTCGACGGCGAGCGGCGCGCTGAGACGAGCGGGCGGTGCGGCTTTGGAGCAGGGCGCGCGATGGCGTGTCGACGGGCGGCGCGGTTGTTCGGCGTGCGGCGCGATGAGAAGCTCCCTCGAGGTTCCACGGGTGCGCCGAGCTGGTCAGGGTGATGGGATGGCTCAAGACAGAGCGCGGCGAGCTCCGGTGAGCTGGACGACGCACTGAGCGGCGGGCGGCGCGGCTTTGGCCAAAGCTTCGTGGTGGTTGCTCCCGAGGTGCTACGAGGATGGTGAGCTGGACATGGGTGAAGGGACGGCTCATGGCAGAGCTCCGCTTGCTCCGGCAAGGCAGTGCGGCTGTGCACGCGATGGCATGGCGATGCCAGCCCGGTGTGCGGCCAGGGTGTGCGCTTGGTTGGCATGGGGTGCTTTGGCGCCTTCGGGCGTGTGATATCTGGCCACACCAGGACACAGAGGTGCATGAACACGTGCTAGAGCTCCCAGACGTAGCTTGGCAGCTCTAGCTCTGATGTGTGAGAGGGAATCCTGCTGCATGCTATGGCTTGGTTTGTCACTTCAAGGACCAAGTCAAGAGGTAAGGGACAAAAGAACTCTGCTGGTGGACGTGAGCTTGCTGGAACACTGGGAAAGGAGGTCTCCAGCTGGACGTGATATTTTGCTATTGACTTGATCAGAATTCATGTGCAGAGCTAACCCGTGTATGTGTATGTGCGTTCGGGGTTGTTCATTCCAGGTTTTTTTTTGTATTGAACATGGTTATGTTCTTGCATTTCCGAGGTCTTGGAGATGATGGGGTTACAGTGAGATTTTAATTGTGAATTTTAGGATTGTGTAACTAAGGTTCACTGTATAATGCCTTTTTATTCCCCGTGTTTATTAATTATGTATACGGATACTGTTGTACCGGGTGTTATTACTTCATGCTCTATTCGTGTTAGCGATGTTGCTAGGGTGTCCCACGGTTTCTCTCAGGATTTATGGATGGGTCGAGGAATGACAGGCTTTACGGTTAGGGTTTCGGGGAATACAACCTATATAGGCGGGAAAGATCAGGGAGTTAGGGTTAGGGTTTCCGAGGGTGGCAGAGGGAGGCAGGGGTATAGGGTTTGAGATAATTCTCTTATCTTAGTTCTGGACGGGTCGGTGGTGAGGTACCGTCGACACGGTGACGGATACGGTGCGTGCATTGTTTTAGGGTTTTAGGCGCCTATATAGCGCGTGTGTGAGGGTTCGTGTGTGTATTGGTTGCGTGAAAGGTTTAAACATGTTTAGTTTATATGCAAATAAGCGGATAAGCGGGTTTACGAAGATCGGGGTGTTACATTAACGGATACACATTCTACACGAGAGATCAAGATAAGAAAAGCACATTTCAAAATAGTGGGGTCCGCATAGAGACTTCTGACTTGAGCGGGAAACGGAGCTGGTACTACGGGTTCATCGAGGATATTTGGGAGTTGGACTATGTGTACTTCAAATTTTCATTGTTCCGGTGCCGATGGGTCAATCTTCAATCTACGAAGGTCGACAAGTACGGCTTCACAACAGTAGACCTTGAACGTGTTGGATTCAAAGATGACCCATTCATTCTAGCCAATCAAGCTCACTAGGTGTTTTATGTGACTGACCCGGCGAAGAAGAATCTTCATATTGCCCTACAGGGTAAAAGGAAGATTGTCGGAGTTCAGGGTGTGGTGGATGAGGACGAATACAAGATCTTCGAAGATGCACCTCCGATGCAACATACCATAAGAGACGCGATTACCGATGAACCTAACGAAGCATGGTACGTACGGGAAAGATCATCAAGAAGGGACTAGAGTTCGAAGAGGAAATGCCTCGCAAAAGGAAAAAGAAACGCAAGCAAAGGCAATGAAATAATTTGAGATGTTCATGTCCTTTTTGAGATGTGTTGATTTTGTTTTATGAACTTGCAACAAATATTTATGTGCAAATGGTGATACAATTGAGATGGTCATGTTGAGAAATATTTATGTGCAAATGCTGTTTGCTCTTTGTGTGCACCCGGAGTCTTGGTCCGGAGGTTCCGGACCAGACATCCGGGATGCCCGGAATTCACTACTGGAGTACTGGTCCCAGTGCACCCGGAGTCTCGGTCTCGGAGGTTCCGGACCAGACATCCGGGCTACTCAGCATCCGAGGCGGTTATATTAAAGAAACCGCCTCCGATATGTACATATCCGAGGCGGTTGCGACTAAAAAACCGCCTCCGATATGACATATCCGAGGCGGTCAGATCCGTGAAACCGCCTCCGATATGCACATATCCGAGGCGGTCAGATCCACGCAATCGCCTCTGATATCGCGCACATAAGAACTCAAACTGCCTTCACCCGCGCGCATTAACTCAAAACTGCCCCCGCCTCCCCCGACCAGCGCCGCCGTCCCCCGACCCTAGCACCGCCGCCGCCGACCAGAGCTGCCTCTGCTGACCACCGACCACAGCCGGCCTCGTCCGACCAGCGCCGCCTCCTTCCCCATCGCCGGCCTCCCCGAGCACCGGAGCCCGAGCCCCGGGCCGCCGCCGCTTCCGTCGTCTGAGCCGCCGCCGACGTCGCCCTAGCCGTGCTTCGTCGCCCGAGCCGCTGCCACCTCCTCCCCTGTCCAGCCCGGAGGTAAGTCCTCTAGCACCCCGATCCGCCGCCCCCTCCTCCCCTATTCAGTCCAGTGGAAACCGACTGTGAGTTTCATGTATATGAGGAATTGATATGAATTGATATGCTTTACAATTGTTGTATATGTTTTATGGACTGTTCAATGTGCTTTAGGAACTGATGAATATGTTTTAGGAATTGATATGAGGAATTGATATGAATTTATATGAGGAATTGTTGTACATGAGGAATTGATATGCTACACAATTTTTGTATATGCTATACAATTGTTTTTGTATATGCTATCATGTAGTGTAAAAAGTTCTATTAGTTTTGATATGAGGATTATAGCCAAATCGATGTATATGTGTAGTTGCTAGGTTTAGCTTTTGTTCTTTGTGAATCGTATACGCATGCTACTGTTTTATGGCAAGGTAGTTACAATTTGGAATGCCGACCATGTTATATGATCATGAATGAATTGCAAATATGACCTGTTAATCTGTTATGCAATGGAAGTTAGCAAGTTATGAAAGGGCTCTGGTCGTCAAGGTCTAAATTGAGCTAGTTTCCCGTTGGTTAGAAGAAGATAATGGTACTAATTTTGAATCTACGGCAAAATGGTACATTAGTAATAAGAAAAATCAAGTCCTTAGTATGCCTGATTCTGCAGCTGTGTAGAGCCTTTCGAAGATTACCAATGAGATGTATTTTCAGTTGAAACCATGGTCTAATATGCTGGTGGTTGGGAGGAGAATTAAGAAGATTAATTAATTAACTAATTAACTGTAGCTAGACTTCTGTTATCATGTTTAGAACTCGAGTTAGGGTTATTCTTATGATGCCATGTTATTCTATAAATCTTGTTAGATCAAGATTTTAATTACTTCGCATATGCTCTACTAACTTGATAGTAGAACTTGTTTAATTACTCCTCAATACAAGCGAGATGAGCTTCCCACCGCCCTCCCCTATGATATCGCCGTCGGGGTCACCAAGACCTTCGACATCGTCAGGAAAGGGCTCTCGCAAAGCAAGGAAGCCATCGGGGAGGCTGAAGGGCAGATGGGTAGTTCAGAGCTTGGATCCGGTGATCGGAGTTCCTGAGCCGGAAGAAACCCGGAAGAAGTGGCGGACGTTATGCGGGGTGGTCGCCCGTTCTAGGGTTAGGATCACCCTCGCTGATTGGGGCGAGCTGACACAGGAGGAGCGGAGGTCCCTGTTCGACGAAGTCAAGGGCTCCTTCATGTACCCAGAAGAGGTCGAAGCCGATTTCTACCGAGCAACTATACTGACGGCTGGGAAGTGCTGGAGGAATTCAAGCACAGACTGGTGAGGGACTATCTCAAGCAAGATAAGTCGCCTTGCCAGGCATACCCGGATGTATCCGAAGAAGATTGGGCGGAATGCTACGCCTTGAAGTCTTCTGAAGAGTTCCAGGCAGATAGCCAGAAGGGGCAGGAGCTAGCCAGGAGGAACAAGCACCCGCACTATCTCGGCACCTCAGGGTACGTCGGTGCTAAGAAGAAATGGGCGAAGGAGGACGAGGAAGCGGAGTAGCACGGACAACAGCCGGTGTTCTCGGATTTCAGCGACAGCCGCATCCGGGACTGGTGCAGGGCGAGGTCGAAGGTGGATCCTCATGGTCAACACGTCTGGCGAAACCCAGAAGATGAGGAGGTCTATCAGAGAATGGTGGGGCTGAATGAGCAGGCTTCTCAAGGCTTGTTTGTGCCAAGTCGGGAGAAAGACATACTCTCCGAGGCCATCGGCACCAGGGAGCGCTTTGGACGCACCAAGGGGTTTCGGAAATCTGGCAACATGGGGTCAAAGCCTTCACCGGCGATATGCAGGAGGCACGTCGGCAGAGGAAGAAAGCTAGAGCCGAGCAGATGAAAGCGGAGATACAATCGTCCCTTGAGGCGCAATTTGAAGAAAGGCTGAGAGCCATGGAGGAGAGGCTTTTCAGCACAGTACCTGCAAGACAGGGTGCAAGCTGCAAGCCCGGGTGCCCGCCGGAGTAGTTGCGCCTCAGGGTGCGGACGATGTTTCTCCCATCGACCAAATTGGGGGTCCGGCGTGGTGCAAGATGCAGATACAGTTCGCTACAACGAACTTCTCAATGGACGCCGCGTACGGTTAGGTGTGGCCATCTCCTCCTAGAACGGTGATGCACGGTGTCCCGTTAACGGCAGGCTTCGCGCGAGTGCAGGTCGAGTCAATCAACCCGACCTTCGCTAACTGTCCCTTGCCGAACGCGCAAGAAGCTGATGAGATGCAATTGCTAAGCGAGGCGGTCGGGTCATTTCGTCCAGTGGCCGAAGAAGGACATAGTCCTCGAATCAGCACCGACCGCACCGTCCTATCCTTTATGTTCGTCGGATGAAGGGATGATGAGGTTTTTACCGGTGGTTGATCCATCTCCACCGGAGGTTTTGAAAGCAACTCACCTTTCCTCAGCCAATGCTGACAGCCCCTGAACTCCCGGCAGTACCACAAGTGGAGAGCTCACGGCCAAGTCGTGTTCGAACGAGGAGTCAAGGGGCCACATCCAAGCTGAAAGTAGTCAGAGGCAAGAAGTCAGGTTCGAAACGGACGGATGATGTTGAATATCCTATGACAGAGCTAGCTCGCCAACACGTGCCGGGACAACCTATGGTGGATGCTAACATGAACCTGGGCATCGCCTGCCGGACGCTTCATGATCATTACCTCGAGATGTCGAACAGGCCGTTCCCAGATACAGAAGTCGGCGTCGTAGTTTGCTTCAAGGAGGATGATTTCAAGCACCGTCAAGGAAACATGTTTCCCGTGGACTTCTCTGACATCTTCGACATGTTCCACTACCGTGAGCTGGACGCCGGGCTCATGCGATGCTTCACGCTGTAAGTCCTTACAACACAGCACCGTTTTGTTTTATCACCGCTAAGTGCCTGCAATTTAACTCATTCTTCTCCTATACTCAGATACATGATTGATCTGACCGATAAAAGAAAGATGAGCAACTCTGCGGGGTTCGGCGATCCCACATTTGATCTCGGCCCAAAGCATCGCGGCAAATAAGAACCTGGTGCGGGATTACGTCGTGCATTTACTCCATCAGTACTCCGCATGAGATTCCATCCAGGTTACATATAACATCGGGTAAGCCACATTCTTTGTAAATTCTCATCATTCAATGGCTAAACACGTAATAACTTCGCATCGTATAACTAGGGGCCATTAGATCCTCCTCGTGATCGTGCCAAAGTGGAATAAGGTATATTACCTTGATTCCATGAGGCGTAGCGCTGACCATCGCAAGCAAGCGTACGTGGACATCATGCGTCTACTCGACGAGTGAGTACCAAAACTTTCGACTTCGTCCATGCCTATTCTTTTTTCGTCCCAAAGGAAAAGACAGTTCGATGCTAATTGTTTTCAATCATGTAGAGCGTTCGTCACGTACGTCTAACAAGGAGGGAGACACAAGGAGGGAGTGGGCGTCGAGTTACGCCATGACTCCAAATTTAAGGTATTTCGTAATGTCCTTGACTCCTCGAACTAATGCCATCATACTTCTGCCCTCTATACCTAATCGATATCCCTTTTGTAGTGCCGGCAACAACCCGAAGGGTCCGACGTCTGTGGGTATTACGTGTGTTTCCACATGCTAGCCCTTTGCAGCTAGCATGGAAAGGCAATTCGGCATCTAGCTAGACCTTCACCTACCTTCACATCCGTCCATTTTGCTTAAAGATTCGTGCTCCTATTTTACTGAATAGCTCCCTAACTATTTATTTATCATTATGCAGTCCCTCCCATATTGCAAAAATATCCTCATTCCTTCCTCTTTTCATTCTTCACTCCTTCCACTCACGAACAAGAGTTGATGAACAAATATATATTCGCCCTGCTTTTGTTTGCTCAGAATTTATTATTGTTCAAAAATTTCCATTGTTCGTAATTTTTCCATGGCTTCATTCTATTGGACTAGTACATTTTGAACATTTCAAACATCCAACAGATTCTGAAGACTCTCATTCCGTATTTCCTCCCACGGTAAAAAGTCTCTTTGATCACAACCAAATGAGGAAAAAAAAGTAGAAATGGATCATGATCTTTTACGCAAGCAAAGCATGCACAAATTCCAAAATAGAGCATGAAGACATTTCGTGGATGCAAATTCCAAAATAAAATATGAAGATGAACAATCAAACAAAAACGCATGTTCTGAGTCAACAGTCCATAGCTAAATCATCCTTCTCTCTCCCTCTAACATGAAAGTGAACCAAGAATGTTTCTTCATTGTCAAACATGAACAATTGAACAGAGTTTCAACAAATTCAGATATGAGAATAAAAGAAAAATTAAAAATCCATGAAAACTCACGTTAAGGATAGTGGCGGCGGTGCAATGGATAAGTTGCACCTCGCCGGGTTAGGCGTCCACGACAGCAATGGAGCACGGAAGTAGGGCCCTGATGGACAAATCCGACCATCAATGCCGGCGGAGGTGGAGCTTGGATCTGGTTGTGCCTTGGAGGCCGTATCCGAAAGCATAGGCGGTGGTGGAGCACAAATTTGAGGCCGCCATGGCTAGATCTGAGCCCACCGGCGGTGGAGGAGGAGGTGAGGTGAGTGTTGGAGCATGGATCTAAGTCCTCCGTGGCAAGATCCATGAGGGGCGATGTCAAAACTGTTAAAGGAGGCCGGCGCTACCCCTGGCTAGTGGACGCACTGCCCCTCTCTAGTGGACGCGCCGCCCCTCGCCGGATTCGATGGTGGCGGTGCTCGAGGAAACCAGAGATGGCAGCGGGCATGGACCTTGAGTACCTCGCCGTGGATGCGGCAAACTTCGCCGGATCCAGCGGCGTCGTGGTTTGGGGCGGCCACAGATGGAGACGGCGGGGGTCGCGGAAGGCATAGGCAGCAGCATAGATCGATCACCTCGCCGTGGACGAAGGTGGCGACGGGTCCGAGAGTTGGGATAGAGAATCACAGGGTGAGATGGGTGGTGAAGTGTCCCGGGCATGTTTGGGTTCTATAGATGAGGGTAAACTGTTGTAGTTAAAAAATAAATATGTAAAAAGTTTACAGTACGAATTTTGGGACACAATGAACGCACCAGATAGCGCGAGACTTCTAGCTAGGTGAGCAAAACTGCTTTTGCAGCTAGCATATGTATGTATGAATTATGAATATATCATGACGTTGAATGGTTGTGGCCAACAAACCGGCTTTTCTGTCCTAGAAAAAATAGCAGAGTATATCAGCTAACAAGCCTGCAACAATAGTATTCCACTAGCTATGAGAACCTGTAGATCTGCCAAGTGTCACGATGCGATACGTTGTTTGGGATGGCAAGAGGATGGGCATGCAGGGATTGGGGAACGCGACCCATATTTACATGAGGTGCAAAGATTTCAAAGATTATGAAATTTTCTTGATGGATGTGTAGATCATGCCATAACTTGTGAACCTTTAAAGCTCCATACCAAAACATGACCATTTGCATCTTGTAACAAAAACAAGACAAATAACCATATAAATATTCATGCCAAAATTAGTCTGGTCACTCTCCAGTCTGGTCTAAGCTGGGGTCTAGGGTTGAGCAGTACTTGAGCTAGACCCCAGCCATGCTACACTAAGCCTAGCTAAGTTTACAGATTTTCTTAAGTCTCAGTCCAAATCATCGGATTAGTGTTGGGATCAATTTTATTTTGTTTGTTCCCTGAGTCTGAAATTCTTTTTTGTTTCTCTTTTAACAGTATGATAGAGATTCAATGGCTTACTCATCGACTAAGTCTACCGAGGCCTAGCTGGAACCTAAAACTTTATAGACATGAAACTTTATCATTGAATCACATGTGACAGCATTTTTGGTCATACAAGGCCCTCCACCCACCCCCCAAAAAAGGAATTTCGGGGCCACAAATTTTTTGGTCATATATAAAATTCTGCAATGATTATATATAGGCTTACAAATCTTTTGTGTTTGTAATATGTTTGATTTAATATATATTAGTATTTCTTAAAAAGTGTGCACCATTACGTGTTTTTTTTGCTGTTTTCTTCCACCTCAACAATATAAGGTAAGAAAACATGCACAGATAAAAAACTATACACTTGTAAATGTCAAGAAAATTATTTTTCATATTTAAATTATGTGAGTCGAACGTGTTTTGCACGCGCGCCGTTGCTAGTGTATGTAAATTACTACAGATAGAAGAATTACACATATATTCTAGATTTACATAACAAGTGTAAATCCCAGCCGCTTATTTCTAATATTTAGGTGCATACATATATGATTAAATTAGTTGAAAGGACAAGATATGAATTCATCACTCGTTACATACGATTTATTTTCCTTCCTTTAAATCATATATATGACTTAGCTGAAAGGGCACTCAGGTTCGGCAAAACACTAGCCACTAGCTAGAAACGAAACCGAATTAAAACTGATTCAGTCGGCAGAAATTACAAAAAGATCGCAATCGAGTCACGTGCACAGATATATAGCGTGCACGCATTTGCATGAATGGCCAGGAAAATGAAATGGAAACGAAATCGATCGAGCAGGGCAGACAGGGCAGGCAGCGGCCGGTGGAGGGGGCCTTCTTTGCTGGTGAGATGGAATTATAGATGACACGTCCCTCTCTGGCGGCCGGGGAAGACAACAAAACGAGGGAGGGGTTCACGGGCTGCGCATACCTACAAATGACCCTGCCTTTTTCCAGGGCTAGCTAGCAGCTGCTACAGCATCCATCTGCAACCGCAACAGCTTGATCGATCGGGCACCAACATGCACTGTTGTTGTTGATTCATTGCCATTAATTTTTTTGTGCGATAGTATTCTCTCATGCATGCTCGCATGTGATATGTTTTCACGTTACCGCAAGATCGAGTAAATTGCGCGTCAGCTGGTCTCGATCACTAGTAGTCTAGTAGAGCTTAGCCTGCAGACAGCAGACAACTACAAGTAAATCATTTTGACCGCTGAAGTCTGCATCTTGTGATGAAACTTTTTTTAATTGTCTTTAAACTCTTTTATACCACTTGGATTCCTTAACTTGGAAGATATTCACAGATTTGATGACTATACCATTTAGAATTCAAATTTCTTAATTAATATGATCGATCTAACAAACAACATCATCACAGCGACGATGCACGGATGGGTTAGAAAAGCTGTTCCTTCTTTTCGACGTGGTATCCAGGGCGCAGCAGGGTCGACATGCAGCAGATCCTTTTTCCTTCTTCTTGGACCGTGACATGTCTTTTCGTCTTGGATCAGCAGCTAGCCTTGGGCCCCTATTCATCGTACCCTGCGGTGAACTGCATGTATTGTCCCCTGGTCATGATCGACATGACTTGTATGCGGTAAAATTTATAGAGTCGATAGCAACAATCCAACACCTATATATTTGTTATCTTTCGCTGGCACATGCATATGTATATGCAGCCACAGCTGACTAATCACTGTCAACCTGGTGTTTAGTTTAGTTAATTAGCTAGGTGGCTATGTGTTGCAGCTTTGGTCACCGTTACGTACGTTTTGATGTTAATTAGTTTAGTAGTATGATTCCTTTTGTGCTGCTATTCGAAGAAAACGTCTACCGTGTACATTCTGCTGGCACACGCATATATGTGCAGCAGTGCCTGCCTCATCGCTGTCAATCAGGTGATTAGATTTAGCAAGGTAGGTATGTTTTGCAACTTTAGTCCGTTCCGTTTGTGATCTTATTATGATTCCGTTGCGCTGCTGTTTGAAGAAAACGACTCACGACATATATTCTGCATGCAAAGAAATCTAGAGAAGGAGCAGCGACTAGTCAACTTCGTCAGACTGTCCCATATACTACGTTCAAGCTCCAAAAGTATAAAGGAAAAAAGAGAGCTCCTTTTTCAGATTTTTGTAGGCAATCCTTTTGCAGATTGGGAGATTTTAACCGTGATATAACTGTTCTATCTTCGCTCTGCCTTGAGCCGTAGTTCAACCAAAGCCTCTCTATATCATAAATAAAAAAGGAAGAAGAAATTAAATACTGAAGCAGTAGCAATGTAACGGCGGAAGGAGTTTGCAACAGCAGAAGTTTTCTAGCCCTGCAGCAGATCTCTGATCAGGTATCGGTCTTTGAACAACGCAAAGGGCACGACAGACAAACAGATCTCTGATGGGTACGTAGCATTGTATCGGTTCTAATGAGACGCGACACTGATCTCAAGCCGCGCGGCGCCGGCCGGTCATTCCTCACCCCGTAATTGATTATCATCAGCGCTAATTAATCAGAGCTTCTTAGAAAACATACCATCTACTCCCTAACAGATCAATATCTGAACTAAGGAAATCAGGAAATCTCATGTAATTTCAAGATGAGCTAGCTAATTCTGTGGTTTTAAAACACGGGAGTGTCTAGAGAGCACCCAAGTGTTTTTTATTGTTATACATCACTCAAGTTCTAAGAACTTAGATCTTTATTGAATGGTTCATAACCCCATCACTTTACTTTATACTAGAAGAATCATATGAATGAAAATTTAAAAAGTTGATTACTCTTAAAGTGAAAAAATTAACACTCTGAGTCTTCATTAACAATTCCACATAATTCGAACTCTTCTCAATGAATGGACATAGCCGTCTCCTGGAAAAAGGAGAATCTTCCAGCGAAAGATCTAATCTGGAGCTCACAGAGGAACCTGTCAAATTGATTTCCAGATCTATAAGAATTGATAAAAATCAATGCTCGATCCGTAACTGGGTACTTTGTAGTAGTAAAAGCAGTTCGTTTGAGTCCGTGTCATGTGTAAGCTTGTGCAAATTATTGCTGCCTGAGGTAGCTGATATACATATACACGAGCACCAAACAGCTACTAACGTCTAGCGTATGATATAAAATCAAAGGCGCATAAAAACTGTAAAATTGCTATAATTCTGTCACATGAAATGAGTTGAAATATAATTAATAAACGATTCCTTTATTAAAATCATGGAAAAGGGCAACCTCTTTCAAGCACGCACGTAGCTGGCGATACATGAGAATAAAAATTCTCCAGTACGTAGGTAAGAAACCTAGCTCATAAAGCATGTCACGACTTACAATATACAACTTAACAACAGATCACACACACGCAGAACACAGACACTGGTACATCCGTACGACCAATTCGGTCACACACAAATATAGGGACAAATATAAAAACGATCGAGGAGCAAACGATTAAACAAGTGTATGTAGGTAGTAGTCGTACTACTTAAATCAAGTACTCGATCATGCATGCATGCAGCTGGTATATGCATGCACGTACGTACGTACAGCGGTGATGTTGATGATGGAGCTAGTTGGGGCACTGGAACCCGGATGGGACGCGCCTGCCGCAGTAGTTGACGAGGAGGCTGAGATCGATGGGGATGTTGAGGTTGATGCCCAGCACGTTGGCACGCAGCGCCGTGCACAGGCACACCGCCGCCTCCAGGTCCGCCAGCCCCTGGATCAGCGTGCAGCACGGCTTCCTTGGCGGCGTCCCCAGCCCCAGGTTTATCAGCCCGTTCAGCACGTTCGCGCACACCCCCAGCTTCAGCGCGTCGATCGGGCACCGCCCGCTGCCGCCTCCGCCTGACCCGCCGCCACCGCTGCCGCCTCCTCCTGATCCGCCGCCACCGCTGCCGCCTCCGCCTGATCCGCCGCCACCACTGCCGCCGCTGCCTCCGCTCCCTCCTCCGCCGCCTCCGCCTGGGCTAGGGCAGGAACCGCACTGGCAGCCGCAGGCGTCGGAGAAGGTGAGAAGAGGAGGTTCAGGGCGAGGAGCGTGGCGATCACCGCGACTTTCTTCGCCATGGCTGCCTAGCTTGCTAGGCTACTGTACGTGCACAGGGTTCAGAGCTTGCTGGCTGTGTGTGTGTGGCAGTGCAAAGGAGCTTGGGGTTGTATTTATAGGAGGAGGAGGGCAATGGCTTTAGCTAGGGTTACAGAGATCGATCGGTGTTTGTCCATGTGAAGAGCTAGCAGTTGCTACAGAGATGCAAGAAGATGGATGATGGAGCATGCATGCATGCAATGCAAGCATGTGGACATGAGCTGGCGGGGAAGGAAGGAGACAAGGGAGTGGCTTGGAATGTTGCGATTCTAGGGCCATCACGGCGTAGTGGCTCTGGAAAAGATCGTGTACGACTCTCTCCTTTTATTAGCCTAAAGCACTGTAGCCTATCTTTCCAGTTAATTTACAGTACACCTGCTGCTTGGTGCTAAGCTAGCTTGCTGTGTTTGCATGGATGGATGGTGTCGTGTCATCTCGATCATGCAGCTGGGAGCATTGTCAAATCATTTGCATCGTTACGGATGCATCTCGTGATCGACATGCATGTCATTGTCTTGTACTACGCGGCATGTACGTCGCCTAGCTACCTGCACTGCGGAAGCAACCCTGCACATCACTGTACTGTATAGTGCTAATTTTTAACCTAATATAATAAAATCTCATTTTATTATATTACATCCATCATAATATACAACAGAAGCATCGATGGTCTAACAACTATATTATTACAAACTCCAATAAGCAAAAGTTTACAACTTAACTGAAATACAATAAGATACGTTCGGTTGAGAGTAACAACTGAAATATAGAACTGAAATTAAAGGCAGAAAACTATATGAATAAAGTTTTATTTTTACTACGATTAGTTCTATACTATTCTACTCTTGCTCTATTTCTATCACTTCTTGTTCCCCGTAGTCGATGTAGTAGTCGACTTCTTCGATTTCTCCAGTTAGGTCCGGCTCCTCTTTTCTTTCTTGGACTTCGACTTCCTCATATTCGACCACTAACGGTTCAGAGTCTAACAAAGGAGAGTTTATGTAGGGGATGAGGTACTCAACAAGTTCATGAATAGCAAAAGGTGTTTGAATGATTATTTCTACTAGGACATCAGTCCTCAAGAATATGCAGTTTTCCAACAACATTTCTGGACAAAAGTCAAGTTTTAATATTCTATGCTCAGAAGGCTTCACGGGTCGTTAGAACCTCTGATGGTTCCTTTCCCGCCACGATCGCAGTTCATATCCAGAACGGGGAGTGACAATGGCACACTTCAATATACTCTGCAGAGGTGCGCTACTTTACCTACAAGTGTTACTTACCCTTCACGCCGGGTATAAGACCGATCACACTCTCATTGGTGCGTGGCCAGGTCTAAGGTTCCGAGTCTTTTCACCCTTCCCCTAGGCAATATCTCCCATTGCGTAGTCGATCCATTACCGACACCCACCTCGTCATTATATCGTACTATTCTGAAGAATTCCGGGGACGTCATAACGCCTCCCCAAGCGTAAATTCAGGGTTTATCACTCTCCTGGGTGAGGGACATAACGCTTCCCCAGGCGTTACGATACATACGTTCCTGGGAGATATGCAACAAGAAGGTGTTACTTGACTCGCCTGTCCCATAACAGGTCTTGCGGTTAACGCTATCTATACGGCGTGAGAATGCCAACTGACATTTGGTATTAACCTTATTGTGATACCATATGCAATGGAACCCTGACCACCCCAACAAATTCCATACCGGGGTTCCATTGCCCACCAATATATGATTCAATGAATCGTAATGCAGTCTATTTATTAATAATCACAAGCCAAGTGATAAGAAGAAAGAAATTTTGCATATACGTTGGTAGAAATAATTTACAAACATGGAAAAGAAATGAACTTGCCTTGGTCTCTTCAGACAAAATCGGCAGAACTTCGGGATCTGAAGTGGAATAATTGTCCGATAAGGACTAATTTCAAAAATGGCAACTGTATATGTATACATGTATACTTATGTTGATGAAAACTGATTTAAGAAAAGTTGGTTATATTTTATGTGGATTTTGTAATCTTTTCTACAAAGTATTATAGTAATTATTATAAAGATATTATTTTTATGAACTTCTAATTTCCTAAATTGTTGCCTTATGATTAAATATATATTTTACTAAAGATTATCATGGTTTCAAAAGTAATAAATAAATTACTTAAGTTGTATTTGATTTTTAGTTTTGAATTCTGAATTTGTACAAATTTTATCTATTATAAATTTTAATCCAATTCAGTATGTAAAGATTGATAAAAATTTTAGGTTATTATATTTGAATTTAAAAGAGTTTGTAGTATTTAAAATAGAAGATTTACCTAAAAACTTTTAGAGCCAAATAATTATTTCTTGGTTTGCCTGAAAATCGTCATTTCTTGTCCTGTCTAAAGGCCTAGTCGGTCATTTGGTCTGATTCGACACCTAGCCCAACAGGCCTATTTCGGCCTGCCCGATCCATAGGGTAACCCTAACCGGTGGCATCTCTCTCTCATTCCCTTTTCATGTTACCGTCTGAGTTCGACCTCCCTCTCGCTGTTTCTTCCACTGAGCCTCCACTAAAAACATTGTTACCGCCGCTCTTCTACTCCAGCGCCTCAAACACGTCTCCGGTTTCTTCTCCCCTTCCATCTAGTCTATTCAGTTTATGATGCTGATATAAACATGTGGTTTATATTTGATCTTAGGGATTTTGATTTAACCAAACGCAAAATATTTCTGCAGAGAATTGGCCATTACTTTTCTTCTTTTAAACTTTTAACTCCTTCTCTCATCTACCTTAAGCAAGAATCTTGAAGCTTGTTCTTCTGGTTTTTCTAGATTCCTGCTTCTTCGGGAGTCGCCTTCTCCTCCTCGCGGTCTTGGCCTTCTTATTACTAGTTCTAAGCCTTCCTCTAGCTTGTTTGTTATTTCTACCTTGGTTTTATGAGATTTGGTTGGTGATGGTGTGAAGAATAGAGCTCTTGTGAGGCTCTATTTATAGGCTTGGGGACGAATCAATATGTTGACACCTAGCATGCTGACTCTTGCCTTACATTGATGAATAAGGTGGTTAGATGCCAGCTTGTGGTTGATCCTAATATGTTTTCAAGCTTGAGGTGGCAGTGTAGCTGCTGCGCAGGTGCTTGGCTTGGATTACTATCAGTGTGGCTTCGACACCTAATTGATGACTATTACTTCATTTTGATGACTAAGGTGGTCACGTGACATTCTACGGTTAATCCTCATCTGGTTGAAGATGATGTGGCAACTTAGTTGTTGTGCAGCTGCTTAGTTTCGATTACTATCAGCGTGGTCTTGACATGTCATATGCTGACTATTAATTCACCTCGGTGAATAAGGTGCTTGTGTCGCAGTCTAAGAACGATCCCTATCTTCCTAAGCTTGAGGTGTCAATAAAGTTGCCACGCAGCTGCTTGCTATGTTGATTTGATGTTTATCTAGTCAGCTCATTTATCTTTATGCCTAAAATGTTACCTTTTGACAAGAATTGCTGGCTAGTTGTCTAAACTCTAATTTACTTAGCCATTTGACACCTAGATTAGTTGGATTAATCAATTCATGGTTGTCCAATTAGAGATTAGGCTAATTAAGTTAACATTATGGAAGTAAGCATGTTTCCAAAATTGCTCATAAAAGAAGCTTGATTCTATAAGTAAATTTAAATATTTATCGAGGTTTCCTCATAAGTCTAATCTCCCAAACAATTACTGGACTCAGGAAGTGCAAATATTTTAACTTTAATCAAAATTTTCTTTTTGTGCAGGTTTAGAAGAAAATAAGATGAGAAGGTGAAGAAAAACAAAACTGAGATAGTTAGGATTTTTGTACTTTACATTCATGTAAATTCTGCTGTGTAATTCTTTTTGTATTCTATTATTGTAATATCTTGACTTTAAATTTTTTAGAAATCTCTGTAATTATTTTGTAATTGTGGTTTATCATGTCATAATATTTGAATTGTAATATTATTTTCGATATACTTTACTTTAATCATTTGAAATGAAAATTTTGAATTTGAATTCTATGTTTTAATTAATATGTCTGTAATTATATAATAAAACTATTTTTTTATTAAATTTGCATATCCAAAGTGAGATTTTAAACAAAATCATGTCAAAAGTTTTAACAGCAATAGGTAATTTATTTGTTAAATCAAAATTTTTAAATTTCTCCCCTTCTTTTTATTTATTTAGTATACATGATATGAGATGATACGAAATCAACTTCTCCTAAATCCCTTTTTGTCGGTTAGCAAAAATTAGGGTTCTCACATCCTCTCCCCCTTAAAAATAATTTCAAAATTGCTAAATCTCGTACCTGAAAAGATAAGGGTAGTCTCTACGAAGGTCTTCTTCTTTTTCCCATGTTGCTTCTCTCACCGGATGATTTTTCCATTGCACCTTGCAATACTTGATGACTCGGTTTCTGAGTTGTTTCCAGTCCTCTTCCAATATCTTTGTTGGTCTTTCAACATATGATAGATCTAGTTGTAATTCAATTTCTGAATACCTAACTGGTTCTACCTATGGTTTGAGACATCTTCGGAGTTGAGAAATATGAAAAACATTGTGAACCTTAGATAGACTTTCTGGTAATTCTAACTCATATGCAACTTCTCCTTTTCGGCTTAATATCCGGAATGGTCCTATATATCTCGGGCTTAGTTTTCCTTTTATTCCAAATCTTCGGGTCCCTTTCGTTGGACTAACTCTCAAATATGCCAACTCTCCAAGCTCATATTCAAATTTTCGTCGCTTTTTATCGGCATAACTTTTTTGTCTACTCTGGGCTATTTTTAGTCTATCTCGAATAATATCAATAGCATTCTGCTTCTCATTTATAAAGTCTGGCCTAAAAGACTTTTGTTCTCTTGTTTCATACCAACATACTGGGGATCTGCACTTTCTTCCATATAAAGCTTCAAATGGTGGCATCTGAATACTACTTTGATAACTATTATTATATGCAAATTCTGCCAACGGCAAATGTTCATCCCATGATCCTCCAAAATCAAGTACATATGCCTTAGCATGTCTTCTAAAATCTGATTGATCCTTTCTGTCTGACTGCCAGTCTGAGGATGATAAGCAGTACTAAAATCCAATTGTGATCCTAAGGCTGATTGTAACTGTTGCCAGAATGTTGAGGTAAAAACTGAGCCTCGATCTGATACAATTCTTTTTGGTACTCCATATTTACTAACAATTTCATTGACATAAATTCTTGCAAGTTTTTCACAAGAATCAATTTGTTTGATAGCAAGAAAATTAGCGGTTTTCGTCAACCGATCAATGATTACCCAAATAGTATCTCTTCTTTCTGAGTCTTTGGTAATCCTGTTATAAAATCCATTCCGATTTCGTCCCATTTCCATTCAGGTATCGGTAAGGGTTGTAACTGTCCTGCTGGATTTTGAAGTTCTGCCTTTACCCACTGGCATGTATGACATTCGGATATAAACTTAGCAATTTCTCTCTTCATATTATTCCACCAAAATGTGCCCTTCAAATCCATATACATTTTGTACTTCTCGGACGAATAGTATATGGAGTCTGATGAGCCTCTTGTAATATCAATTCTTTGATATCAGCAACATCTGGAACGCAAATTCTTCCTCTATACCATAGAGATCCATCTTTTTCTAAATTGAACTCCGATGGTTTTCCTTCTGAGATTTTCTTAATTTCTTCTGAAATAAATTTATCCTCTCTTTGTCGGTTCTTAATACTTTCTTGCAATCCTGATTGTACCAACATAGTTGCTAAATATCCTTCTTCTCCATCCAATACTAATTCAATACCTGCTCTTCCTAAATCTTGTAGGATTTCTCCTGGAATTTCTTCCATTCTCATCTAATGACAAACTGCCTTTCTACTTAGTGCATATGCTACTACATTAGCTTTTCCAAGCGTATAATTAATAGTCAGATCATAATCTTTGATAAGCTCAAGCCATCTTATTTGTCTCATATTTAGCTATTTCTGAGTGAAGAAATACTTTAGACTTTTATGATCTGTATATAATTCACACTTGGTTCCATAAAGATAGTATCTCCAAAGTTTCAATGCAAAAAAACCACTGCTGCTAAGTCCAAATCATGAGTTGGATAATTTACTTCATGAGGTCTTAATTGCCGCGAAGCATAGGCAATTACTTTTCGATCTTGCATTAACACACATCCAAGTCCTGATTTTGATGCATCACAATATACCACAAAGTTCTTCCCATTTTCTGGTAATGCTAAAACTGGTGTTGTGGTAAGTCTTTGTGTCAATTCCTGAAAACTTTTCTCACAAGCTTCCGTCCATTCAAACTTAACATCTTTTCTTAATAATTTGGTCATTGGTCCTTCAAAAAATCTTCGATAATATCCGGTCATTCCAAGAAAACTTCTAACTTCTGTAACTGTGGTAGGAGGTTTCCATTCCAACACAGATTCTACCTTCTTGGGATCAACTGCTACGCCATCCTTGGTAATGACATGACCTAAAAATAAAACTTGGTCAAGCCAAAACTCACATTTACTAAACTTGGCATATAACTAATTTTCCCTCAATGTTTGCAAAACTGTGTACAGATGTTGGGCATGCTCTTCATTACTTCTGGAATATATCAGAATGTCATCAATAAACACGATCACAAACTTATCCAAGTAGTTCATGAAAACTTTATTCACCAGATTCATAAATACTGGTAGTACATTCATTAACCCGAAAGGTACCACAAGATATTCGTGATGACCATAACAAGATACAAATCCCGTTTTTGGAATATCTTCGGCTTTAATCTTAATCTGATCATATCCAGATCTTAAATCAATCTTAGAGAAAACTCCTGCTCCTCTTACTTGATCAAATAGATCATCAATTCGTGGTAATGGATACTTATTCTTAATAGTAACATTATTAAGATTCTGATAATCCACACACATACGGATTCCTCCATCCTTCTTATCTACAAAAGTAACTGGTGCTCCTCATGGTGATACACTTTCCCTGATGAAACCTTTTTCTGATAATTCATCTAATTCTGACTTTAATTCCACTAGTTCTTCTGGTCCCGATAGGGTCTCTGTGCAATTGGAGCAGTACCGGGTGCTAAGTCAATAGTGAATTCCACCTCTCTATCTGGTGGCATACCTGGTAGCTCTTCTGGAACACATCTGAAAATTCTTGGACTATTGGAATCTGTTCCAGACTCTGGCCTTCTAAAGAATTCAGCTCAAATCCCAAACTAACTTTGGGACACCGGTTTCCTCGACATACTTCATATTTGCCCTCCCACGCTTCTAGGGTTATGGTCTTACTGGCACAATCGATCTTAGCCTTATAATGGGTTAACCAATCCATACCCAAAATAACATCTATTCCTTTTAATGGAATAACCATTCCATCAGTGATGAATTCCACTGTATGAATGGTTATGACTACATCTATGAAAATTTGGCTTACCTCAGTTATACCCCCCGGAGACTGAATACGTACGGGTTTTGTAAGACGTTGAAAAGATAAGCGTACTTTGCTCATGAGTTCTCCAGATATAAATGAATGCGTTGCTCCAGAATCAAATAACACAATACCAGTATAGTTTGAGACACATCGTACCGATTATGACGTCATTATTTGTTCCTGCTTGTTCTGCATCGACGTAGTTAAGTTGGCCATACAGCTTTCCGTGTCCCTTTCCTTGCTGATTTCCTGCTCCCCGATTGGAGTTCTTTTGCTGTGATGCAGGGTTCGGCGCAGCTGGTCGTTGGTTTCCCTGCTGTGGTTGTCTTGGATTGGGACATTGATTTCTCATATGTCTAGGTTGACCACATCCAAAACACATAATCCTTTGCCTCCTACATTCCTTTGTGGGGTGATTATTCCCACAATTTGCACACTTATTAGGATTATTTGCTGGTGTAGTTGGTCGGAAAGGCGCTGGTGCTCGGAAAGGTGCTTGTGCTCTGAAGGGTACTGGTGTTGCTGGCCTGAATCTGGACTGATATGGCACAGTTGGTCGGGGTCGAAGTATCTGGAATTGATGTGGTTCAGTTCTAGCTTTCTTCCTCTTATCTTCTTGCACTTCTCGGTAATCATTTTCTAGTGCGAACAAGTCTGAGTTGCATTTTCAGAAATGGTTCCAGACCGTTCATGAATTTCTTTGTCTTTTGGTCTCCGTATCCACCTCTTCTTTTGCATAACGAGAAAGGCGATTGAACTCATGTACATATCTGACCACAGACAGATTTCCCTGTACCAGATTCTGGAATTCCTTCTTCTTGAGCTCCACGATGCTGGATGGAACGTGTGCCTCATGGAACTTTGCTTAAATAAACCCCAAGTGATCACACGGCCAGTAGGTTGAACTCCTTTAAAAATTTCCCACCATGCAGCCGCGGGTCCTGTCAATTGGTGGGTAACATAACAGACATTTTCTTCATCATTACAGCCTACTGTTTCCAACTTCCTCTCTGTATCCAGTAACCAATCTTCTGTTTCCATTGGTTCTACCGCGGTGGAGAAAGTCAAGGGTTTTGTCTGTTGAAAATCTCCAAGACTAACTCCAGTCCCTATCGGAACATCTCCAGTTCTTCTATTCATTTTATCCAAGAGATCACTGAAGAATTTGTTCTGACTTTCTTGTGCTTCCTTCCTCCTTTCCTCCATCATCCGCATAAATTGAAACATAGCTTCTTCTGTAGTATATCTTGGTGGTGGTGGAGGTGGTGGTGTTCCTCCACGGGCTGCCCTTTCAGCTTCTTCTTTTGCCTTTGTTTCTGCTTCTCTCCTAGGGGTTTCGTTATGTGTTCCTTCCATTTTCTAAACTGTGACATGAAGAGAAACTCAATAATACATTCTTCATTTTGTATATTAAGTTTGACACTTCATGAACACATCTAAGCAATCAGAAATTCCAAGACAAAGATCAGCATAAAGTATACTTGTATTATACAATATTATAATTATACATGGAGTATGTGTACAAGGATATATCACAAAACATACCTTTAAATAGTACACACTGATACATACCTCCAGTATTATAACATCTATACTAATACAAGGATGGTACAACTCTTTATACATAACCTATACATTTCAATAACTAGATTCTGTTGTAGCCTCAGAATCTTCTAGGAGTCCACTTATTCGGTCTTGCGCTTCGGCGAAGTGGTTCAGGTTCTGTGCTTGACCAACCTGTTCCTGTTGGGTAATAGTCACTATCTGAAGTATAGGTGGATGATAAATTGGCCTTCTCAAAACAAGCATCCCAAAGGTCATTACTGTAACTGCCATAAGATCCTTCAGGACCGTCTGAGCTAATGGCAATAGGGTTTGAAAACCCACCGTAGTTATATGGCTCATAAGATTCTACAGAGTATTCTGAAGGTTCTTCTTCTGAACTAAAGGCCATGCGATTCATAATCCCACCATAGCAGAACTCTTCATCTAATCCAACTGGCTCCATAAAAGTATTTTCTTCTGTTTGCCGGAAAAAGGCTGGAGAAGGTGGTGGTACTAAGGAGTCTACAAGAGATACTAGATTTTTTCTTTTCAAGGTATAACTCATGCACTCTATCCGGATCACAGCTCCTAGTTATGTGTACTCCAAGTTCTCCTTCTAAGGACCTAATGGTTCCTAAAAGGGCATTGGAGACTTCCACACTTTTCTTAATGAACCGATAAGTTTCTTCTTTACTCTCCTTAAGAGAAGCTAAGTAAGTGGTTTCTAACTCATCAGACTCTGAGTCGACAGGTATTGTCATATAAGTAGTGTCTCGCAAGTCTGCAGCTCATGCCTCTCTAGTAGCTACTGTAGCATTTAACAATGCCATTTGCACTGCTACTTGTGCAGTACGGCCTTCCGTACAATACTTCAGTTGTTCGATCATGGTTCTACTAGGTATTTCTACTTCAACTCTATACTTTGCTAACAAAGGACCGTCATAGAAACTAGTTATGACTAATTTAGGTTTACCTTGGACTCTAAGGGTGATTAAAAGGTTTAGCAGGCTATCAAGCCAGGCACAAGGAAATTCTGAAAGCTTTGCCTCGCGGGTACGGCTAGTACGGGGTAAGGTATACTCCTTCATTCCTAGTTGAGAAAAGAATTAGACTATTAGTATCATCAAGTAACTTTACTTAAAGCAAAGTACCGATTAGAAATTGCAAATTGCTATCATACTAATATGACATGATATTCTCATTTGAATATTCATCATTTTCCAAGAACATTTACTCCAGACAAGATTAGTATAAATTCACAGGTCTCCTATTTAGATTTTTTTTTATTCCTAAGGTTGAAACATTTGCTCTGATACCACCTGAAGCGACCCTGCACACCACTACATGGTGTAGTATGTTAGTCTTTAACGTAATACAATGAAATCTCATCTCGTTATATTACATCCATCAGAATATACAACAGAAGCATCGATGGTCTAACAACTATATTATTACAAACTCCAATAAGCAAAAGTTTACAATTTAACTGAAATACAATAAGATATGTTTGGTTGAGAGTAACAACTGAAATATAGAACTAAAATTAAAGGCAGGTATGAACAAAGTTTTATTTTTACTACGATTAGTTCTATACTATTCTACTCTTGCTCTATTTCTATCACTTCTTATTCCCCGTAGTCGATGTAGTAGTCGACTCCTTCGATTCCTCTAGTTAGGTCCGGCTCTTCTTTTCCTTCTTGGACTTCGACTTCCTCATATTCGACCTCTAGCGGCTCAGAGTCTAACAAAGGAGAGTTTATGTAGGGGATGAGGTACTCAACAAGTTCGTGAATAGTAAAAGGTGTTTGAATGATTATTTCTACTAGGACATCAGTGTCGGAGTATTATTCCGTCAATACTGAATATGGGGCGGTGTGAGCACAGCAATCCAGATGGGTGCACACGGGAAGCAAAATCAGACAGGTTCAGGCCCTCACAGAGAGATAATACCCTACGTCCTGTGTTTTGGTGGCTAATATAGCTTGAATCCCGAGTGCCGCAAGCTCTTGAGAATTGGTCTCGAGGTTGCTTGAGCTATGAAACAATGGAGATAGCCTATGACTAAAAGCTTACCGATCGGAGGTCTCCTACCAGGCCTTATATAGGCGACCGGGATATGGTTACAAGAGTCCAGATCGGTTCACAGATTGGTTTGCTAATTAGTTACAATAGACTCCGGGTATGCCGGGCAGGTATTAGTCCATGTCTTGTACTCCACGTTGATGAAGCGTCCCCGTGTAGAAGTTGGACTCTGAATAGTCGGCCCGGCCCACCCTATGGCCTGAGGGCCGGATCCGTCCTCCCTGATGATACCCGGGTGCCATGTCATCATCAATCAGTCCTCAAGAATATGCAGTTTTCCAATAACATTTCTGGACAAAAGTCAAGTTTTAATATTCTATGTTCAGAAGGCTTCACGGGTCGTTAGAACCTCCGATGGTTCCTTAGCATGCATGATATGAGATGATGCGAAATCAACTTCTCCTAAATCCCTTTTTGTCGGTTTAGCAAAAATTAGGGTTCTCACAACTGCATGTACCGATATGTATATGGTTGATATGGGCGCGCGTAGATTTGCAGGTAAATGTATATGGTTGGGGTGAGTATGTGTCAGTGCAAGGAAGCTTGGGGTGGTGTTTATAGGAGGAGAATGGCAATGGCTTTAGCTAGGGTTACAGAGATCGATTGGTTTTTGTCCATGTGAAGAGCTAGCAGCTGCTACAGAAAAACGTTACCAAGAGCCTAGACAAGAAGAGGCGTGCCTTCCTTTGGGTTGGTTGTAGCACACTAATGGGTGGGAAATGTAAGGTCAATTGAGAGCGAGTCTACGGGCTGTCCCGTCTAAGCGGCTTGGGCGTCCTCCATTTTGAGAAGTTTGCAAGGGCCCTTCGCCTATGCTAAATTTGGCACGATTGGAGGTCCTTTGATAAGGCCTGGATGGGTATATATGGAGATCCCTTGCGATGAGGTCGATTGGCAATGGAATAATGGTGCGTTTTGGCAGTCGGCTTGGCTTGACGGATCTAGACCCCGCGATATTGCTCCAAACATCTACAACATTTCTAAACGCAAGTGTCGATCGGTTAGCAACGCCATGCACGAGCGGGATTGGCTTCGTGACATTGATGCCTAGGGAGGGCTCACGGTTGAGCATATCTAGAAGTTCATCTGACTTTGGACCTGCATCAGTGACATCATCCTTGATCCGGATATCGAGGACCAGATTGCCTAGAACGTTTCCACTGATGGCTCTTACTCTGTGAAGTTGGCTTATCATGCCCCAAATTGTTGGGGCAGCAGCAATGAATATGGATACCACCATCTGGCATATTTGGGCTCCTTGAAAATGTAAATTCTTTGCTTGGTTGGCTATCCAAAATGGACTTTAGACCAATGACAGGCTTCAATGTCGAGGATGGCCAAATGGCGCAAATTGCTCCCTCTGCGGGCACGAGCCGGAATCTTCAAGTGCAGATTCTCTGTGCGCCTCTGGGTAGTCAAAGCGTAGCTTGAACTTGCCGACCTCCAGCTGCTGCTTTGGGTTGGGTTGGATCTGTCCAGGAGTGGTGGACGTCAATTGTGCATGATGTGGGGCTTCAAAGAAAAGCCATGGCTGCACTATTCATTCTTGTCCCCTAGGAAATTTGGAATTAGTGCAATGCACGAGTGTTTAATAACAAAAGCAGAATGTCATGATTCTTTTGGAAAGATCAAGTTCGAGGGTGAGACATAGTGCACCGTGGGTGCAAAGCACTTAGAAGCCTTAATGTCGGGAGGATAGACCTGTAGCCTCTGCCTTTTTTCCTTTTGCTTGTACATAAACTACTCCTTATTCAATAAAAAAAAGGCAAATCTTTTGCCTCTTTTTTAAACAAAATACATTGAGATGCATCGGATGGAACGGTGATGAAGGGCCCACACCCTACGTGCTGATGGCCGAGATTGGAACCCGTTGACATCCAATGGTTCAGAGAAAAATGAACAGTGCAATGGCAAAATGAAACGTGGCAGATGGAGGCAGATTTCTCTTTTGAAAGATCAGGTCCGAGGCTGAGACATGGTGCACCTCAGGTGCAAAGCACTCAAGAGTTTTAATGTTGGGAGGATACACATATAGCCTTTGTCTAATGCATCGCGAAATGAAACGTGGCAGATGGAGGTGGCATTCTCTTTGGAAAGATCAAGTCTGAGGCTGAGATATGGTGTAATGTGGGTGCAAAGCACTTAAGAGCCTTAATGCCGAGAGGATAGACCTGTAGGCTCTGTTTTTTTTTCTTTTGCCTGTACATAAACTACTCCTTATTCAATGACAAAAACAAAGCTTTTGCGTCCTTTAAAAAGAAAAAAGACATTGAGGTGCATCGGATGGAATGGTGATCCACGACCCACACCCTGCGAGTAGATGGCTGAGACTAGGAACCCTTTGATATCCGATGGTTCAGAGAAAAATGAACAGTGCAACGACAAAATGAAACGTGCCAGATGGAGGTGGATTTATCCTTGGAAAGATCAAGTCTGACACTGAGACATGGTGCACTGTGGGTGCAAGGCACTTAAGAGCCTTGCTGGGAGGATAGACCTACAGTCTCTGTCTTTTTCTTTTACTCGTACATAAACTACTCATTATTCAATGAAAAAGAAAATCTTTCTTTTGCTTGAACATAGACTACTCCTTATTTAATAGACTACTCCTTATTTAATGAAAAAAATACATTGAGGCGTATTCGATGGAACGGCAACACACGGCCCACAACCTGCAGGTAGATGGCCGAGATTGGGAACCCCTTGAGATCCGTTGGTTTAGAGGGAAATGAACAGTGCAACAACAGGATAAAACGAGGGAGATGGAGGTGGATTTCTCTACGAGTATGGACATTAATAGATGCTCCTACCATGCATACATGTACTACGTACACTAGCTGTTAGGTCAAACATAGTGTCTCCATGCTGTGTGGCCAATGGCGACCTTGTTATTCTTCTTCATTTCACACGACGAGAGCTAGCTTTACGTATAAGTACATATATTGTAGAGTTACTTTCTTTCGATAAACTTCTTGCTGCCCTGCATGATTGTTATCATATCAGGCGTGGATCGCTGGCTTAACGTTTACCTCCAATCCATGCAACAAGTTGATAATTCATGCACGTCTCAAAGTCTGCGTGGTGGTGGTATTCTCATATATAGTGTTATTGGTTAAATTTATTCTATTCCCCTGTACTTCTGTATGGTCGATCAAGTGTGCACATCTATCCATGTCGGCAGGGTTGGCTAGCTAGCTACCTATGTACGCGTACGTTACGTGCACATCTCCATCCGTTCCATTCGGCAGTACGCGCGTGTCCTGTGATGGAGTGTACCAGCAGGATAGTAATATATATGGATGTGCATCGCACCGCTCTCTCAAGCTCTGGTTGAATTAGCCATATACGTACAAACATTGAGTCAAATTAAGTCGACTGGTAGCTATTTCGCTAGCTACAAGAAGAGATTAATCACTCCCAGAGTTGAGAACTTGAGGTTCATCGATCAGCCATGCTGGGTAATCCACTAATTAATCCAGGCGATGCCAGAGCATATTAATTCGTGAGAACAAGAAAGGAAGAGTACCCGACGATATTTCAGTGAGAGGACAGAGCAAATGACCCTAGAAAAAAACTGATCTTTTCAGGATTAGTAGCTAGGCAACGGGGAATTATAGCTTCCCATGGTCGTCCCCATTTAGCTCTCGGTTGTCTTTTTACTCATATCCTATCCACACCGAGGATTACATGGGAGCGAGCCCCAGTAGAAGGCTACATTCTTTTTCCTGAAATCGACATGTCTTAAAAAAGGTATGTTGAACTTCTCTATCTGTAATCACTATATCATTAATGCAAAATGGTTTAGGTTCAGCTAGATAAAAATGGTACAATGAGACTAATCATAAAAAAGATAGTTCAATATAAATATTTATCATCACAATTAAAGTTACTCGTTCGATGCTATGTAAAATAAAAAATATCATCTATTTTGAAACAGAGATAGTATATGGTAAGTAGAAATAAGTAAAACCTTATTAATTGATGCACATATCAACACTCCAGCTCGCACAAGAATTTCACGGGAATCTCACGGAAACTTTACATGTAACTGTTCAATTCCCACAAGAACGAGAAAAGTTTCGCTGAAAAAAGAGGTAAATGAATTACAGGGTCTCTTTAGAATGCATGCAAGAAACAATTTTCTTTTGCAAAAAAGGTTGTTGGAATGCTCAACAGGTATTTCATATAAATTAGAGAGAGAGATAGAATGTCCATGCAAGATACTAAGACAAATTTTCTGTGAATTCAATGATTGAGTCATTTCATAGGATTCTTACAGACAAGTAGTTTCTTCACTTCAAGGGTTACATAGGAAATTTTTATATAAAATTTCAATCCTTCAAAATATCCGAAAAGGGGCGTATACTTTAAGCTATACAAGAATATATAATTCTCGAGACAAAATATGTCGGAGGTATAGCAGGGGACGATGGTAGCCACAAACTTAATTCTATATCCCAATATATTAGTACGGTGGTGTGGTGATAAATAGGAAATTCTCCACGGACCGGATCTAGGGGCCTCCCGTGGATTTATCCAACTGCAGTAGGAGTATATCATATGTGTGTATATATGCACGTACGTTCATGTCGAAATATATCTACATTTCACTTCATCTATCTCTGTTCTCTTCCTCCATAGTTTCTATCAGTACGTTTTCTACAGCATCGCTATAACATCGTAGCCCAAAGAAGCTAACAGCCTAGTCTGTTATAGAGCAGAGACGTATTTGCAGCACTCTATTTACATTTTTATTCTTGTTTCTTGTAAAAAGATTAATATAGAAGTGCTACGTCTTTGAATCAATAAGATTTTTATATAAATATAATTAAAGTTAAACAGGAAATATATTAGTG
The DNA here is from genome assembly GCA_019208055.1 of Stipa capillata. NCBI lineage: Eukaryota > Viridiplantae > Streptophyta > Magnoliopsida > Poales > Poaceae > Stipa > Stipa capillata. Next base: position 707,450 of record JAGXJF010003351.1, read on the forward strand.
AAGGCAGAAGCGCTAGAACTTCGGTTTCAACGGATCGATCCATAAAGTTCAAAAAGACATACCCAAGCGTACTACTGCGGAACTTGCAAGTACCGGCGTCCTTGGTGGAAATGTGCATGTGTAGTACTACTCGGTACGTACAGCTAATCAGCTAATACCTCTTTCTTCCTTTAATTCTTTCTTTCTCTACACATAATTCAGAGTTTGACATTGATGTTCATGCAAAATATATCTCATATCGATCAGGAAATAAAATGCTCGTCGCGAGGAAAAAAAAAGAAGGAAAGAAGACGAGATAGCAAATGCATGCGAAAGCATGTGGATCCGATCGATCATCATTCATGCGTGTGTACGTACAAGATGGCATATCACAGCTAGCTGAGTAGTCAACACAACTTGAACAAACTTTATTTCACGTACGTATACAAATATGTACAACCGTATACAAACACGTCGGTCATTTAGATACCACAACGAGATACAACGATGACTTGTACGTCGTCACCGTAGGACAGAAAACTTAAGCATGCACGAGCAAAGGAACCCATGCCTGCGACGCGACAAATATGTGTAGTAGAACACAAACTAGTAAAGTGTACGTAGGTGGCACATATGTATGTATGGCATACAAATTACGGGTTTGATTCGCAGAAGGATGCACGCATGTATGTATCGACGATGGTGACGACTCAGATCGGGCAGGTGAAGCTCGGGGGGCAGGTCTTGCGGCACTGGTTGAGGAGGAGGGTGAGGTCGACGGGCACGTTGAGGTTGATGCCGAGGACGTTGGCCTTGATGGCGGTGCAGAGGCAGACGGCGGCGTCAAGGTCGGCGAGGCCGCTCAGCAGCGGGCAGCACTGCTCCGTCGCCGGCACGCCGAGCTTGAGCTTGAGCAGGTTCAGCACGTTGGTGCACGCGCTGAGCTTGAGCGTGTCGATCGTGCAGGTGCCGCCGGTCGACGGCGTCGGCACGACAGGCGGGGTCGGGACGATCGGCGGGGTAGGGACGGCCGGCGGGTTCGGACAGTAGGGCTGGCAGCCGTGCACGGCAGCGAGGAGGGCGAGGTTCAGGGCAAGGAAGAGGGCAAGCTTGGAAGGCGCCATTGCAAACTAGAGCGAGCTAGCTAGTGATCGATCTCTTGCTAGGTTGTACGTAGCAAGGTAGGTAGATAGCTAGCTAGGCTTTGCAGGTGTTGTTTGGGATGGTTCTCTTGTGTTGTTTGGGGTGGTATTTATAGCCTGATTGGTGTGTGCAAGTGTGCTGTTGATGTCATGATCGAGTTTGACTCTTGGCCTAATTTGGAAGATTGGTGTGTACCATTTATGTATTGAAGCTTCGTGCGCAAACGAACAAAAGGTTCAGAGCAATCGACGCCAGGCAGATAATGAGACACGGAAGACGGGCAACGCTATAGCTGGAATTTGCTGATATTGAGGGTCACGCTATATATATTGTATGGTTTAATTTTGATGCCATGGCCATGCATGCTAGTTGCTAGTACTTGATATACACCATGCATGCACACGTACAGTGTATAGATAGATACATATTTTGGGGAGGAGAAATCTACGGTATGTTCCATACCTTTGGTTTTACGCATGCTAGCTCGTTGGTATGGACACGTACGTCTGTGGCTGTGGAATAATTAATTAACCCGGGATAATTCCGTTACCGACAAAGGAATTACCACTAGCTTACAAAATATTCTGGTGTGAACTCTGTGACAATTGCGCGCATGCACACCAAGCCAGCCCTAAAAACCTTTTGTATTTATTTGCTCGCGGATGAAGATACTCTACGAACGCGCATGCATGCATACCACCATTATTTTCTAGCTAACTTATTTATGTATAGTCCATGTATATATAGCAGCTGGCAAAGAGCCGAGCCGAGACGAGACGAGGGATGTGAAGAATTACCTGTTGATTGTTGATTCAAGGATCATTGTAATGCTCGTGGGTGCCCAAGCCCAACTCCAAGTCCAGGCCTAAACAAAACTCTCGGCCCACCATCATCTCGGAAACTGGACCGGAGGCATGCATGCTCTCGGCCCAGAACTGATTTCTTCGCGTGGACGAACACTGGTCTTTAATTTTCTTTTGGTGTTCTATACTATGACTCGCGATTCAATGACTCTTTGTCCGACTCTATAAATAAGCTCTGCTATGCTACATGCTATCCGATCGATGCGATCAGGTGAGCCGTCGTCGTCGTCTCGATCGATGATGGAACGTGAGGGCAGCAGGGGGATCCTCCCCATCCCCAGGGAGATGTTACAGGAAATCCTCGTGAAGCTGCCCACCAAGGACGTCGTCCGGTCCTGCTGCGTCTCCAGGCTGTGGCGCAGCGTCGTCACAACGCCAACTATGTCCCGCCCTTGGCCGACGCTGAGGCTTTGCTTGTTTCAGTAGTGAACCGTGAGCGACGAGGCCAGCGTCTCCGACGTCTCTTCCGCCAAGGCCATGTGTGCTGCGTCACCATCCCCAGCCTCGCAAACGTCTGCAACGGCTTCCTCTGCTCGTCTGCTAGTCTGCAACCCTGTCTCCGGCGACAAGCTGGCGCTTCCCAAGGCGCCTTCGCTCGGGTCCACGGAGTCGTTATGGCGCCGTCTCTTCGCCTTGGGATTCAGTCCCGTTCACCAACGGCCATCCTTCTACGCCTTCCCACATTCCTCTGCCTGTTTTTGACGAGGAAGTTTCGAATTTTTTAGATCGTATAGTGGTACATATATTCTCAAATTTGGATTACAAAAACCCACATACAAGGCTCCTTCTTCGCAACAGTTTCTTAAAAATCATTATGGATAAGGCATATCTATGACGGTTCTTTTACAAAGTTTTATTTGTGACGGATTTTCTAACTAACCGTTTAGGACATGTTAGACATTGGTGACGGTTTTTACTAAAATTTACATCCCAGACGGTTTTAAAAAACTCATATAGGATAAAGAAGATATCTGAGACAGTTTTATGTGTAAAAAAGTATGTAATTAAATCCCACATGGTTTCTCAACCGTCTCTAATTCGTGGGCTCCCCGTCGCCATGGTCATCGAGGAAGAAAGCCACCAAATATGATGCATATTTATTCTTCCACCATCCTCCCACATAACCCTGAATCTCACTCGCCATACTTGTCTGACACCCCCCAATCCCAACGACACTACAGATCCACTCCCCTCCTCTCCTCTTGCCGTTGCCATACTGTGGTTGGCAAGGGGGCCACCGCCATCCTATCTGGTGAGGAGGCCGCCGCCCTCCCGCAGTTGGTGAGCGACATGCAGGACGGGGCCAAGGTGGCTGCCGTGACCTGCCCCACCTCTACCGAGATGGCGTCGTCGACACTGCGGCCGCAGCAACTGGCGATGACGGTCGTTTTTCACGTTCAACGACGAGCGCGTCGAGCTCTACAACGCTCCCACTCAATTCGACCATGGCCATGGAGGGGCGCTGATGGTGGTGCGGTGCGTCTCCTTCCCAAGCTACGAAGGGCGGCCAAGGTGTCATCACCGGCGTCCTCTCCCTAGATCCGAGAGAGGGAGTGGTGCCGGCACTATGGGTGGACGCTGCCGCCATCCATGCGGCAGGCGGCGGCCTCCTTAGCACTCCGTGGTCAACCCCTAGCCAGCGACCTCCTATGGATGAGCATGCTAGACGGTGAGGTGAGTCCGTGGATCCTTTCTCCTCCCTCACTGTTTTTGCATATGCTAGACTTTCCCTAATGCTGTTGGCGACCGACATGACCAATATGCGATTGTTCGAAGTGGGCAATATTTTGAGGTATTTAAAAAAAATTCAATTGTGCTGTAGGATTTATGCCCGGAAGCCGATACAGGATGGAGATGCGCCTCAAATGGCACCTTTAACCCGATCTTACTTCCCCATATGGCCCATTTGTACGAGGTCGTGTAGCACGTACACCTGATGGGCCGGCCTTGGAAGAGCACGCAACAGAGAAAGCTCCCTGTTGAAGCGGAATTGGCGTGAGAGCTGACCTCTACCACATGAATGCCAGCCACCATGCGCGCCATAATTCAAGTACAGATCCGCTAAACAAGATTGTGATGCATGCATCCACTCTCCCATCGATCCCGTGTTGGTTGGAGCAACGATTAAGTGAATTTTCGCAAAAGCAAGATGCAGCAGCTTCAATTCATAGACGAACGAATTTGACAGTCTTCTCCACTAGAGGTTGAGGAGAGGGGGCCAACATGCCGCGTCATCTCCTAACAGCAACCCTCCTCCTCCTCCTCTGCTCCACCGTCGCCGTCGCCTCACGCTCGCCGGCGCCGGACCCCTGCGCCCGCCGCCGCATCCACATCCGTCGCCTCCCCGCGCGCTTCAACACGCACCTCCTCCACCACTGCGACACCGCCTTCCCGCTGGCCGACCCCTCCGCCACGCCCTCCTGCGCCTCCCTCGCCAACCACGGCCTCGGCCCGCGCACCCACAACCGCACCCGCTCCTGGTACCGCACCGACGCCCGCCTCCTTGAGCCCTTCTTCCACCGTCGCCTCCTCGACCGCCAGTGCCTCACCCACGACCCCGCTCGCGCCGACGCCGTCTTTCTCCCCTACTACGCCGCCCTCGACGCCCTCCCCTACGTCCTCGAGCCCGCCATGCTCAACTTCTCCGGCCTCCACGGCGTCCCGCTCGCCCAGTTCCTCGCGCGCGACCACCCGCACCTGCTCGCGCGCCGCCACGGCCACGACCATTTCTTCGTCCTCGCGGGTCCCGCCTTGGATTTCTCGCAGCCGCCGGACACGGACCCCAGGTTGTGGGGCACCACGTCGCTGCTCCGCCGTCCCGAGTTCCAGAACTTCACCTTCCTCACGCTCGAGTCCCGGGCGTGGCCGTGGCAGGAGCACGCCATCCCGCACCCGACCTCCTTCCACCCGGCGTCCCTGTCGCTGCTCCAGGCGTGGCTCGCCCGCGCTCGACGGTCCCGCCGTACGGCGCTCATGCTCTACGCCGGCGGCGTCTCCAAGCCGTCGCGGCCCAACATACGCGGGTCCATCCTCGCCGAGTGCGCGAACCGCACCGACGTCTGCACCGTCGTGGACTGCTCCGGCGGCGCGTGCGCGCTCGACCCTATCCACTACATGCGCCCCATGCTGAAGGCCAAGTTCTGCCTGGAGCCACCCGGGGACACGCCGTCGCGGCGGTCGACGTTCGACGCCATCGTGGCCGGGTGCGTGCCCGTGTTCTTCGAGAACGCGTCGGCGAGGACGCAGTACGGGTGGCACCTGCCGGCCGGGAGGTACGACGAGTTCTCGGTGAGCATTCCCAAGGACTCGGTAGTGCTGGGGGGCGTGCAGATCGCGGAGGTGCTGGCGGCGGTGCCGGAGGCTGAGGTGGCGAGGATGCGGACGCGGTTGCTGGAGCTAGCGCCGAGGGTGGTGTACCGGCGGCATGGGGGCACGGCGGAGCTGAGGGAGGCGAGCAAGGACGCGGTGGACATCGCCGTGGAGGGCGCGCTGCGGAGGATACGGAGGCGGGTGCGCGCGCTGGAGGAAGGCCAGCCAGAGGCCTTGTACGCGATGGACGACGACGACCAGGAGATCTAGCTCTCCCCTGAATTCGTCCCTAGGATCATATCGTATGCTGCTGCATATATGCATATGTGTCTTACCTTTGGTTCGGTTTTTTTGTGATAAGTGTACATGCATTTGCTGTTCTCCGCAGCATGGACGTTTGGAGTTTCCACGATGTTTGAGAGCAGATTAGAAGAGGTGACGAAGAAAAATGCAATGTTGGTCTTATCACAGCCACTCATTCTGCTCCAAGATCCATGCTGCAATTATGTAAAGAAACCCTTTAATCTGTCATATTCTCGTTCTCAGGTCCTCCTAATTTTCATCTACGGAACTATTCATATGCTCAGACATCCTCTCTCCCCTGAACGTGAACTGATGGGCATGAACCAACGAGCAACGATAATCTTGAATTAATCAATACGACTTATGAACATTAACAAATAATCGAACCAAACCCATGAACCAATTTTTTCCATGCCAATCTATATTCACGAACATCCACAGTCAAGGAAATGGATCTAGAAATATAAAAATTTCTTCTATTTTTCTCTCTCTCACCAATCATCACTCTATATTGATTTTGCACCAAAATGCATGAACTAAATCATGTTGTGAAGCATGTCATGAACCGATTTTGCACCAGATCGCGACTAAACACTCCCCACCATACAAATTACAAACCAAAATTATACAATTAGATCGGACAAATTCCACCATTGAGGAAGAAGCAAACAGATTTTTCCAATTGGGGAGGCCTTAGATGGCGGCGATGGGTGAGGCTAAGGACGACAACGATGGAAAGAGCCTCCTCCTTGTGGACGACGTCGTTGCGTAGCAGTGGACGATGGCCTTGTTCCTGCCGTGCACCTTATTGGATGAGATCGTTGCCGGCTAGATCTAGCGAGTGGGCTCGAGCAGGCTGGGCTAGGTGTAGGGCTGGCCAAATCAGTCGAGCTGGCTCGCGCAAGCGAGGCCAGGTGCAGTTGGGGCTCACCGACGTCGAGAATTCGGGACGGTAATGTGAGGACGAGTTTACAGGGATAGGGTCTCGAGGTGCTTGAGGTGATGAGAATGAGATACAGAGGGAGAGAGATATGACGATGTTATGGTGAGAGCACGAATGGGTACACTTCATGAGGGAGTTGAGATGTGCCAGGTGCACTTGGCTCACATAGGTGATGAGGAAGTGTGAAAATAAGAAATTGTAAGTGTAAAATAAAGTTTAATTACTCAATACAAATCTCAAACCAAGATAGATGGTGGAGATAAAACCGATACATCCAGCTATACGGGGAAAAACTAGACTGAGGTGACGAGTGATCTCTTTCGTTGTGCAACACAACCTTTTTAGGCTGGTCGTTGAGGATATAGAACAAATTTTGCGAAGTCTCTCTCTAGTCCTGGATGTGGTGCAAGTGCAATGCGACAGAACGCAACGATTTTAGACTTATTCAGTTGTCATGCTGTAACCGAAACCAACTCACTTATAAAGTTCCTCACCGTAAGAAGTAATCATGAATAAATATGTAAGCTTCAAATTAGCTATCCAAGCACCAGTGGTCTAGTGGTAGAATAGTACCCTGCCACGGTACAGACCCGGGTTCGATTCCCGGCTGGTGCATTTTTGCACATCATGTACTAGTTTACTTGTCAGGTAGGATTATCAGTCTTCGGCGTTATGGACAGGCAGATGGAGAAGAACAGTGCTAAGCTTTCTAGTTTACTGGATTTCATGTGCAAATTAAAGGAGCTATTGAATCAGTTAACCAATGGACAAGGACAACTGATGAAGGCAAATGAGTAGCAGGAATCATGATTAATACTCCCTCCTTTTACATATTTTAATTTAATAGGTTAAGATAAGCTTCTGGTCAATAATTATTTTATTATATAAAATTGATGTCATTAGATTTATATATTTTTTAAAAAGAAAGTAAAAGATTTGTCTCATTTTATTGATTAAAGAGAGAAGTTTATGACGGACTAAAACAATTATGAAAAACCTAAAAACCATGGATGTCTACTCTCCCGATAGTAAGCTTCCCAAGTGTTTTGTCCCCACAAGGACCCAAGCCGTTGCCTCCATTTTGATGTTTGAAAGATGGGAGTGAGGGGGTATTGCAACATGCCGAAAGGCTCGATAAAAATTTTTACTTATAATTATAACTTTATATCACATAAATAAAATTTAATAAAAATATTTGTCTTAACCAATTAAAATGTATTTTATATACCTGAACGAAAGGAGTACTTGGCGAAATCTTGGTGTGCTTGGACCAATAAATGTCCGTCGTCCCACTCGTCTCGGTAGCTCTCCGGGCGATCCGACACGTTCTTCCTGGCCGCGACGTACATCAATTTCCTCCACCCCTCGATCCCCTCCTGCCCACATTGCTCCGCCAGCCAGTCCTCGTACTCAAACTACACGTACGTCAGATTAATTAACACGCACCCACAGTTAAAGTCTCGGACAAACTTGGCGATCGATCATCTATTCTACATGAATGAAATTCTGCAGTCTATATATGCATGGACGATGCACGCACGCACGCACGTACATACCGTGTATCCCAGTTCATGAGTGAATCTGGTGGGCAATCCGCGAGCTTCCATCTCCGAGTAGAATGCTCTCACATCTTGCATCATCTCCTCTTCTGACGGGAGCTCGATCATTCCTGATAGAACTCGGGCGACCCAGTTGCTCTGGAGTTGAAACACTGGAAAAAGGATGGCCTGGAGAGATCCATGCACATGCATGCATCAAAAAGTGATCGATCGAGCTAGGTCAAGCTTTGCAAGCCTAGCTGGCTAATGATCAGCAAAGCTGATGTTCAGCCTTCCGTACTCAAGTTACTGACCCTGAACGGCAATCCGATGAAGGAGATGTGAGGAGCCCGTTGTGGCGGGAACACATGCTTGTACAGCGGGCCGACGCGGTTGTCGTCCACAGAGATAGCAGCGTCGTCGTCGAGGAACGGGAAGCTGTACTTGTATCTACGTACGTACCGATCAAGATACTTAAGATAAGATAAGAGAGTATGTATTACTCATTATTTCTAAGTTGATAATTTTGGATGTTGAATCTTCGTCTAACAGTTAATTTAATAGTTCACATTTTATAAATTATGTGTAACCGTAGGTATAGAGATATGGAACAGAGCAGTTACACATTTCTAAATCTACAGTTGCACAGAGATAAATTGTACAACTGTAGGTTTGATGATTTGCGTTGACTTTGAAATAACAAATCCTCTAAGATAAACAGCTAGATGGCAACTTAATTCGATTCTTAATTTGAGATGTATGGTTAATTACCCAGTACAGTGCAGGATGACATCCGCTTTGATCCGACTGCCGTCTTGGAACACCAGGCTACCATCTTCCTCAGCACGGTCGATCTGCAAACATTAATTTCAAGCATTAGTTGTTTCTGTGTGATTATATATATACATACAAGCATATATGTCGCTTATTTGAACATAGGAGTATATCGTATCGTGAGTAGCGGAGGTTAGGGAATTAATTGGGCGTGATGACAATATTACCATGGGATGAAGCCACAAGTTGGCATGGGCAGTACTCTGCACTTCACAAGTGGCAGGTGCAGATCGAATGGCAACATGGACCTCTTTGGCGACACCAGCGATGTCCCTCGAAATGTCCGTTCCACTCGGGTGGTATCCTATTATCACCACGACCTACCAATGATATACACCTGGTTATACATGTATGTAGCCGGCCAGAAAGAAGCAAGGCCATCAATGACGCACTTGACCGTGAAATGGGTCGGGCACACGGTAGCTGTGGCTATGCATCTGCTTCCCAGGCCAATCTTCTATGCCTGCAGATCATTAAGCTCACTCGATCACCACTCAAATTAAACTTAATTGCGCACGGATTGGTCGATTACCGGCGATGTCGGCGACCCGCGGCTCGGTGAAGTGGCCGTTGCAGACGACGACGGCGTCTAACACCTCCTCCCCCGATTCCCTCACCTCGCCGTGCTTCCTCGAGTACACCACCCTCCAGCTCGCGCTCGCCTCCCTGCGAACGCTAACCACTTCCGTTCCCAACCGGATCAGGCCGAGAAGATCGAACCGCCGCGCGAACTCTTGGAGGTACCGGAGCACCTCCTCGTGCCCGGGGAACCTGCGGGGGTCGTCGGAGCTCCCGTCGGTGGCGGCGGCGAAGGGGAAGTCGAGGAAGCCCATGCACTCGCGGGGGAGGTTAGTGCGCAGGGAGGCATAGAGGCTGGAGTAGGTGCCGTCGGCGCCGAGCGGGTCCCCAGAGGCGGCCGGCGAGTAGAGCCAGGTGCCTCCGATGGCGGCGGCGCGCTCGAAGACGACGGGGGTATGGCCCTCGCGGCGCAGCTCGCGCGCCGCCACCAGGCCGGCGGCTCCGGCGCCGATGACGGCGACGCGGAGCGAGCGAGATGGCATCGGAGCGATCGAGGAGAGGCGGAGACAATTCGGAAGTCCTGCTCTCGCGTGCGTTGTTTTGAGTTTCAATGTGGAGCAGTTGGCCTATTTTTTATGTAGCAAATGGAGCGACACACGACGAATTCTCAGGAATCTGCAACGACTATAGTTTCATGGGCCTGATCAGAATCACGGCCCGCACTGCCTGATTTCATCTTCTTTCCTCACAACTAGAAACATTTTTAATTATCTTTATTTTTTCATACGTGTGATATTAGATCAATACAAGAATCCTCCCGGGTCCTATATTTGCTCTCCGGGCTCCCATATTCATCTTCTGAGTTTTTCTAAGTTCAGATCGCGAGATTTAGGTCCGGTTATGATGATCTATTGAATACGATCTGTTTAGGTACAATTATGATGATTTATCGGTTGTGATCTGTTTAGGTACAGTTATGAAGATCTATCGACTATGATCTGTTTATGTACAGTTATAAAAATATATCGGTTATAATCTATTTAGATATAGTTATGAAGATCTATCGGCCGTGATCTATTTAAAAATAGTTATGAAGATCTTAGTTTCATGGGCCTATTGCTGGGTCTGATCAGAATCACGGCCCGCACAGGCTGATTTCATCACAATAGCTTCTGTAGCAGTCATATTTTCATGGTCGCTTGCGTAACATGATGACGACGAGGATCGACAACAACACAAAAACCATGTTAATTATATGCTTGCACATCATGTCGCCAGTTGAGAAATTGCTCTCCACCTTACAACACTAAGCTTAATTTCCACCGCATGAAAATTAATCTGTTATGCATGTTTTGACTGGTACTGTTGCGTGTAAAAAAAAACAAGTATAATGTAAAGGAATTCAACATTGCTGATGTACATACCTGGGTAAGCCGAGGAAAACAAGAAAATCCACGATCTGCTTGGGCGATTTACATAAAGATGGTTTGGACATTCGGATAGGATGGATCGATCGATGTCTCTATCGTTAGATTAGAGCCACAAACACCTCAAACTAAAGCATATATATACTCGTATAAAGAAGACCGACCACAAGGAAGGTCTTGTTCCTGCATAATATAATACTGGTATGAGAAGAAAAGGGCATCACAGTTGTACGGTGCGCAAAGAAAGAAAGGATTGGAATCCTCGTATTTTGGCGGGTGGAGCACGCATAGAGACGTGCTTTCTGCTGTCAAAAGTCACCTCCCCCTGCGTCACTGGTTCACTGCGTCAGCGTGCACCCGACCCATCAGCTGTATTGTTGCTTTGGTGCTGATCCTCTGCTACTTAGCTGCATCTGACCGTTTTTTCTTTTGCTCGGCCATGCATCAGGTGTTACTCTTAGCTCCTGCTCTCGCTTCTTCTTTGCCGTCCGCTATTCCATGCTCCCTTTAATCTATTTACCTTCAAATATGCCTGTTACTACTAGTTAATCATCTCTTCGGTTTGATTGCAGAGTAGCAACCTTTTTAATCTTCACTTCTGTTCGGTAATTATACGTGCTATCACGTGGATCGTTAGCACACGATTAACCGGCGCTTGCTTCGAGATTTGCACACACAAACTTAACATTAAGTCTCCGTTTAGTACTATATTGAATTGTGGTAATCTTGTTTGGCTATCATATGTTCAAACAAAAAAAGACCACATATGCTAGTACACGCACAGCACATGTAACTACATATATGTGGACAGGACTAGAGGGTCTCTAGTCCTAACACGCAACCATGACCCCCTCCCCCCTCTTCTTATACCTCTTGTCGCTATCCCATTTGTCTCTTCCCCAACTGCCACTGGCTTCGCCTCCCCCTTCTACCACAACCTCCATCTCATGTCTCGGTCAATGCCACCTCCACCTTTCCCCTCGGTCACCGCGTCTTCCTACTCCTGCTCCACCAAATCTGGTTGTTATCGTAGTCATAGCCAATCACCAGCTGCCGTCGTCGTCACCAGTCACCGGCTACCACCGACATCAACGACCCGATCAAGCACTCCCTCTAAGCTCGGAGGAGGAGGAGGGTATTACCCCTCAGGCCATTGGTTCGCCCTTAGGTTGCCACCGTCACCGGTGACCCTCCCCCTCCCCCTTTCTTTTCTCCTTTTATTCTAACTTCTTCCTCCTCTTGATTGGATGGTGCGCAACGGGTCACGTGATAGTTAGATTTTCCGTATATATATCCCATGTCTTCTGGTATTCAGACAAATTTGAATCTTGATTTGCCTATCGTGACCCTGCTTTCTCAAAGAGTACCCTTTACATAATGAACGCAACACAGCAGCCGCAATCTGGCTCTTTAAGCTTCCTCAAAAGGATGTAGCCTGTACTATACCCGGCACGATCATTTCACGTTGACCGGCTGTTTCACGTACGGGGCCTGCAGGAATCTTATTCAGGCGTATGCAATTATATGCATGGTTCAGAGCTAGCCAAAGTACCATGCATACGTGCTACTGTATATGATTCCATCGATTTTACTGCACTTATCTGCCGCATGCGCGCGTGGACATCATAAGTGCTAACTCGTACTACGTGTAAGTAACTTTGCTTTGTGGCTCTGTCAGGCCCGGCTTAATGTTTGATCGATTTAGAATCAATGCTGTAGTTGCGATGCTGTGGTGTTGAGGCCGGCCGGACTACGTACATGATACGCATTGGCATTGCCTGACCCTTGCCTGGCTATCCTGTTCACTCCACAGTGCAAACAATCAATCACAACTAGTTGCTTGCAACATTTCCAGATGGGGAGTACTAATTTGCCAGTGGAAAATAATTAATCTTCCCTGTTAATTATTCAATATTTAGAAGATCATTTGGCCGGATTGATACGCTGTTGGTTTGAATGAATAATTATGGTACCTTGCCTACCATTTTTTTGTGCATAATTGCGTGCATGCATGGATGCCTTGTTTAAATAAGTAAGTAAATAAATAATAATCAATCTGGCCGCCCTGAATATTATGCCAGCTGCTGGTAGTTGCGGCACTCTTGCTCCTTGTCCATCTGACACGTGATACACGAACAAAGAACATGCTTAACTTTCCTCTGAAAGCTACACTCACTTTCTTTATTTCTTTCACGCAATTGGGGAAAAGAGGTGTACTCATACTTACTAGATATTCCCTAGTTTCCTATGGGAACGGTTCTATGGACCGAGTCGATCACTTCATATTAGTCTCCATCAGAAAGCAAACCGGTTATATTCTTAATTATTTCTAATGTCTTGAGTTAGTATATTAAGATCTGAAGCAAGATCAACGCATCGATCGTATAGTTAATTGATTCACCCGAAGGCGTAATCTGCAGAAATAAAAGAGATAGATTGGCATTATTTATTTTTGACCTGAAGAAAGACAAGCAATATTATGCAATGGTGAGTAGTAGTACAACGTGTATGGTAACAGTTTGCTAATAATTAATGTGCAGCTAGCTCAGTGGCAAGTACTCCTACTAGCTACTCCAGTAGACGCCAGCTTTAGTCGATCTTGCAAACGCCAGACCAGAGGGGGAAAAAAGAAAAGAGGCCACCCATAAGCTACATTTTGAAGTGGCTTTTCAGGGAATAATAATCGACTAAAGTTAGGCACATCCTACATAAGATAATATCAGCATGAAATGTACTACCTTTTGTGAGAATCCTATCATCCAGAGACCATATATTATGACTTCAAGTCCTGCTCGTATATTCGTCTAAAAAAAGTTCTTTTCTGCCCGTATTGTGCCTCCTATTCCCAATCTACTTCGGTCCGTATCAGCCTAATATATTAAGCCAATTATCCCTGCTTAAAAACCACAATTCATAATATACAAAAAAAGATCTCATGTGTCACTTGAGTAGTTGGGTTGTAGGCTTCATGTTTACACCTTTATTTGTTGGTTTGGGCGGCTTCATATATTCATGATGAGTCTATCTATATCATCCATCTCGGATTCTTGGTCATCATAAATAATCCTTGCTTCACCTCATAAACAGTGATCATCCTTTAGCAGATTAATTTTTCGTTTTCAGATTTCTAAACACAAAGTACTAATTTATCATGTTTGGTTGACCACATGACCACTTGTCCCCTGCGTTAATTATCTCTCGTGCTTGCTTGCTTGCTTGCTCTCCTTTGCTGCCTTTTTTTTTCTTGGTACACTTGACCTACCCTACCACCAAGGTAACTAACCTAACCTAAGGATTTATTTACAGAGCAAAAGCTACCCCTATACACATACATGGTCAGTACGTGGTAGTTTCTCAGAGTCATTTTGGACTAGTCATCAGACACATGATTCCATCAACAGCGGAAAGCACAAAACGGAGAAGAAAAGGGTAATGGATTGCTATGGGCATATGGCCCCATCAGGAAGAGGCTAGAACAGAGGTGACAAAGGGAGGGGCTTTTTGGGCAAGACATCAACTTTGATGGAGTACTAGTAGCATGTAGTTATTCTCTCATGACAGCTTTCCCTGTCCCTATCCTGTCATTCATTATATTTCTTCCTCCTCTCCCTTTGATTTTTTCGTTTGTTATGGTCAGGATCTTCCTTCCTTGTAATGACACAGTCGTGACTTACAAAGTTGCCAATCAAAAGCAAAAGAAAATGACACTGCCCATGGACGGTTCCAGCCTCACATCGAACCTTCGAATTTCACACACATAACAAACTAGAAACTGATTCTACTATATTTTTAGTTCTAACAAATCTGGAATCATATCAGTTATCAGTGCGATTGCCTCTAACGCCGACAAGGATCCATTCCATCCGCTTTCCCAACCCCTTCGACAGTTGACACGCAAACAAACAAAGATCATCGCATCACACATTCATACCACACTACTTTTATTCATTTCATTCATAGACAGAGTGTCAGATGGGGAAGATATTATTTTGCTCCTATCTAGAACACATAATTCTTTTTTTCGATTCCTGATTGCAGGAGTAGTTGTTACTTATGGTAGAGAACTAGAAGGGTAGAAGTGAATCGATCCAAGATTCCATATTCCCGATCCCAACAGTCCAAATATCTCATCTTTTTCCTCCCCAACGGCAACAGTGTAGCGTCGTACGTCCCCCATTTGTAGCGCAGTAAAAAATACTCCAAAAGAAAAGGGCAGCAGAGGAAGAGAAAGTGGAAGAAGAAAGCAGGAGAGTGAGAGAGAGAGAAAGAGAGAGAGAGAGAGAGCGAGGAGAGAGATACGAGCAGCAGGAGCAGCTGACAGCTGAAACGGGACAGCAGCCAGAACAACCATAGCGACACAACACAGCATCCCCTCTCCCTCCCAGATCGACTGTCTAGTAAAAGAAACAGAGGAGATAGGAGAGAAAAGGAGGAGCTGAGATGTGGTGAAAGAGAGGGGGGAAAGAAAGAAAATAGAGAGAAAAACTTCACAAGAAAAACATGCAGAAAGGAGGAGACCAGCTGTAGCCCCAGTTTCCTAGTCCGCCTGCCTCCAATTATTTCTTCCCTGTGAGTTCGACCAATCCTTTCTTTTTTTAATCTGTGTTTCTTGCCTGTTTATCTTTGGTTAATTCTGTGTGTCTTTCTTTTATTTCCTGATCGATTTGTTTGATCTGAATTAGCTTTTCTGTTGGTTGTTGTTTGGTACAGCAGAGCAGGGAGATCATGGCCGCGGTGATGGATTTGGATCTCAACTGCTCGCCGCCGTCGCCGGAGCCCGTCCCCCAGGATCACCTCAAGCGCGCAATGCTCCACCAAGAACACACCTTCCGTCATCAGGTTCTAATAAAAATCTCCTTTCTACTAGCTCATGTAATTCTTGGTTAAAAAATAGCGAGTAAGAAAGTTAATTAATTTTCTTATTTCGTTGCGAGAGGGAGAGAGTTAATTATAAATAAATAAATCATGTGCCCGCATCTTGTTGTGATGCGGTGTTTTAGGTGAAGGACTTGCATAGGCTGTATTGGGCTCAGAAGAATCTCACCGATGTGCCCTTCTGGAAGCAATCCAGCGATGCGTTGTATGCTCGCCATTCGATGGATGGTGGTTCTTACATGGTGAGCTATACAAGATAAATATCGCCTCAACTTGTCTCAAATCTGTGCTACTAAATGAGGTTTTTTGCTGCCACAGATGGATTTGGATGACAGTGAGAATCATGCAGATGTTTTGGGTGGTTCTTATGAGCTAGGCAAGCAGGCCCTTCGATGTGGTGATCAGGGTGCGGAGAATTTGGGTGTCAGGGGTTTCGTTGGGAGAAAACCTGATCCTGGTGGTGCACAGGCGAGGTCTGGTTACCGCGGCATGATCGATTTGGAGAAACCGGCAACATTGGATGATGATGATGATGATGATGATGATGTGGAGATTGTTTCTTCCGCTGGCTTCAGTGACTATGCCAACCACAATGGTGAGATTTTGGATAATTCCCAGCGTCATCTGCGGGAGAATACCACCCATGTTAGTTCTGGTGAGTTAAGGAGCATCCTCTGAATGTAGGCTTATGCAGATATACGGTCTTATGTTTAGTGCATCTCTGAATGTTTACTTTGGTTCATTTGGAGGTGGAGCTGTTAAAGGAAAACAATTACATCAAGTGAAACTGATAAATATAGAGTTTGAGTGCCTGCTTAAGGATGGGTTTTTTATAATATAACGGTCCTCGTGAAAAACTCAAATTGTTGTTGGAACTGAATAAAAAAATGTAATGAATCCGTAAAAATCAATCTTGAATCTTGATTGAAAATTTAGGCTCTATCATACACAATGATGTGCTTTGAATTCAAGCTGTGAGCTACATGTTTGCAGTGCCAACAATGTAAAAAAAAACTTATCTTGTTTTACACCATGCCAGTACCATCATAGGATTAGTTATTCTAGGAAACGTCCCTCTCTAAATGCCCAACCTTTAAATTTCATAGTTTAAGACCGTGATAGCAAAATAATGTATGTACCACTTGTGTGGTATGCTAGTTTCGTTCCTTGCAAGTACATTTCTGTCCTGTAATTTTATATCAATAAGTTTAATCTTGTTGTTTGTTGTATTGTAGAAACCTGTCAGTTTAGCTTAGAATCAATGGAGAGTGCTTTTTAATGGAATTTTCTGCACTTGTGCAAAATAGTCTCCAACCAGTTCCAATCTCCGGGTCTATCTTTCCAAAAAATGTTTGTACTAGGCATGAATTAGGAAATTTGTTTGTTTGGTTGATGTGTGGATGTGAAATGGCACCAATGATTTTGTCCTATCTTTACATGAGGTCCTTCAGCCACTATTAATAACGCAATACAAGAGTCTCAAAGATCTAATATTGTTACTTATTGGACTTCAATAATTGTCCACTTCATATCTTGTATTTAACAGCATTATGAAATTCTAAATCGGCACCACATGAAAGTATTAATTAATTTGATATTTGCAAAATATACACCACGACTTTCTTTGTTTGAACCAAAGAAGTTCATGGATTTAAAGTGCACATGATCCATTGAGAGGTTAGATTGCATCCAAAGCACTTTGATTGTTGTCTATCTAATAATTTTCACTTCAAAAATTGCATTCCTTTCATTTACAAAAGGATAAATGCATAACTCATAATCCATGATTGATGTTACTTCGGTATACCATCTTCCATGACTAAGTGATTACCCTGGCTAAATATCAAGCGTTTTATGTGTGCTCTTCCATTTCAGACCACAGCAAAGAATAACATTTTTAGCAGTAAAACATGGCTTCCGCTGTCATATTTCTTTGACGTCAGGGATTAAATATCATCATGTTCTTGTGCATCCTCCTAACTAACTGTATTCTAACATTCTGAATTATTTGTGCATGTGAGAGTTATAAACTCAAAGAACTTCATGTTATCCATTAATCTCTCGGAGTCCACAGGAAAAGTATGAGCTTCTCTTGGGTTATTTGCTTGACTCTTGAAATCTTCTATTTTTCAGGTTCAACTGGATCTAGTGATACCCCGGACAGTCATTCACCTGTCGAAGTTAAGACTAGCTCGTCTGGATGCATGCTTATTGACCTGAATATAGCTCAAGAAGATGATTTTAATGTTTGTCCTGATCCTTCCAAAGTGTTCTCTTCGATTTTGGCTAGTTCAACTACAGTGCAATCTGGAGAATGTTGCAATAACTCCAGCACAGCATTCCACAAGGGAATTGAATCTAGCATTGGATCATCAAAAGGATCCTCTATCACAGTTGTGACATCCATCTCTGCTACAGACAGATCAAGGGAAGTGATGGCTGCAGGTTTTTGTGACCCTCAGAGCACTTCTAAGCCTTTCTTTGTGCAAGCTTCAAAACATGATGCACTTCTAACAGGAAACATCCATCATCAACAAACACTAGATGGGGTTTCTGGATTGGGGTCTCAAGGCTGTATGGAAATTCCACGAGGAGTATTCTCCGTCAGGTCAAGTGGTGGAAATTCTTCTTCTTCAGGTTTACATAAATTGGAAGACAGCTGCGTCGCTTCTCTATTGGGAGAACCACCTGTTATACATAAGGAGCACCAAGAGGAGGCTTTACCAGTAATCTCTGATGATGAAATGGAGGGTATTGACTTGAACGTGTCAGTTGGAAGCATCGAGTTGCCATCAACGCTAGTCAGCAGTTTCAGAGAGAAACATGTAAATAATGATGGTTGCACAAAATTTTTATCCAGTCATTACTTTACTCAGAATGAGGGCCAGCAAAATATTCCTTTCGTTGAATATCCAACTATCAGAGATCATCACATGGCTGAGAGTATGGATGGTAAGAGTGTACGGTCTCCAGATTCTGAAACTGTAATTAATAGATCAGTTTTGATTCCAGATACTCCTCAAGGTCGTGACTACGCTTGTCCAAGATTGAGATCATCGAATAACGGAGCATCAAATCCTCTGGATACTACCAGCATGCATCAAGCTGAGACAGAAGAGGATGCAAAAGTTGCAGCCACAGCAGCTGAGACACTTGTTTCCTTATTCACGAATAATTCAGCATGGATCGCAGACAGCCATTGCAGCAACAATCAGACAGATGCTCAGGATGGAAGCCATGAACCTCAGCTTTCGTTGGATTCTTTCGAGGAAGGTGTAATGAACTTAGAGGAGATGAAAGATGATGGGGAATCAATCCCTGTGATAGCACCAGACAAGGAAGGGCCTTCCTGTGGGATTAAGCTGAAGAGAGGGAGGGGGATGAGAGATTTCCAAAGAGAAATATTACCTGGGCTCGTCTCTTTGGCGAGGCATGAGATATGCGACGATTTGCATGCTATAGGGTATGAACTCAGGAAAACTCGGTCAAGGAGAGCCCCTGGGGATAAGTGTCCTCCTTCGACCCGATCAAGACTGCCTAGGCGTTGTTCTACCGCATGGAACCAATGAGCATTTGGCACCATGAAATTACCGGCACTTGCGTCGCATCTTAGAAGCGCAATGCGAAGGAATGGGGGAGTTGGTATTTGAAGGCCAATTCTAACCAGCTTTGTGAATATTGCTGTGTATTAAGCCTAGCTGAAACCCCGGTTTGTCACTAGCAATTCGGTTGGAGAGATTCTTTTTTCACTAATCTACAAGCTTCATGACAATGTCGAGGGGTGTTAGATTGTGCTTTAGTAGCTGCAGATTTATATTCAGCAAGTGATGGTAAAGCTTAACTTTTTTGTTTCCCTTCTCCCCTCCTGTACCAAACCTGGAATCTGTTGGATGAATGGCTCCATAGAACAAGGCTGTCTGTGTGTACCTCATTTGCTGTAGATCTTCAGCTGATTGCCGATTTGCCATTCGAGCTTACTGTCCTGGAGGATTGGTGGTCCAAAATATTTGCTCTGTGCTGTAGTATGTGCAAAAAGCATCCAAATTACAGTAAGAACCTGCAAAGGCCGTCAAACACTGTTACATACATTAGTTTGCACTGTAGGCCGGATGTAACATCACATATTGCCAAGTGTTTTTTCAGTTGAGAGTACTGAAATTTCCATCCATATCATTTCCTATTATAAGGTAAGAGGTATGGTTCATTGAATAAAGATCTAGGTGCTTAGAATTTTAGTTCCTGTGAAAAAAGACACTTTGAATGTTCACTAGATGCTTTCTATTAGCAATTCCCTTAAAAAATGAAGCTAGAACTAATTTTGCACCTAGTCTTCTCTTGGATTTATCTGTTGAAAGTGAACAAAATTTGCATAATTAAGCAGTAACCCACGCATGCCTGCATGCAATGTGCCTCTCGTGATACGTGCAGAAAGTGAAAGAAATAAGCGATGGCATGCTACCAAATCAAAAGACCATGCACATTTGCACCTGCAGGTCCCAAGATTGCGTCCTGCACTCATATCTGCAACACTGCATGCAGCGCCTCTGACGAGAGGAAAGAAGCAACGAAACTGCCGTTCAGATTTGGTGCGCAAAGTTTGCACTGGACGGTACCTGAACTGAACTCTATAGAGCTGAGAGATGTGTCGCAGAGTGGTGTAAAGATGCCATGATCTATGGGATACTGTAGTGGCCAAGGCCAAAGACCACACCATGATTTCCCTACCTACTAGCCTACACTTCTTCTTTAAAAAAAAATTTAGCTTTCGTTGACTAGGTATAAAAGGGAAAACATGGGCATGGTCGGTGCAGGCCAAGGCACTTGCACATTGGCATCATTGTTAGATTTGCAAAATGTCAGGAACATGCTCCAACCAGGATCGCTCTGAAAGTACCGTGCTGCACTGTGGCATGTACTAGAAGATTAGGCAAGATATGTATATCTTTGTACTCCACTAGTTGCTGTAGCATGCAAGCTGTCTCAGGAACATGATTATAATATACTTCAGTTTCATGATGACCGCATCAATTCTCGCTTCCTCTGCTCTTCTTTGAGTTCAACATGTTTGCAGTCCAGGTAACAACTGACCATGAACTGTTAAGTACAACTGAACCTTAATTTGCATGGCTCAAGCCGCAGAAAAAACAAGAAAACAATGTATACATCTACTGGAAATGTGTAGGTGAAGCGAACATTGATCAATATGCTGCTGGTGGGTGGAGTACAATCAGATCAAACAAGGAATAAATAGGGGAGGATGGACATGGGGTGTGTGTGTGTCTGAACTCTGAATAAGCCTCGTCAGTCAATGCTGCTCTGTGGGTGTCAGCATCTGGCATTGCAGGACTAAATGCAACTCTTTCTCGGCATTCATAGAGAGAGCAGTCAGAGATGGTGACATTACAGTTTCATTGCATATCTTTGCCTTTTCCCTCTGAAGAATAATGTAAACTGGCAATTAATTCAGTCTTAGAGCCATGAACTGTGCATGCACTTGTAGGTTGCAATTAGGTGGTCATGCTCCATAAATTGTGTAGATGGTATGGTACTAATCTGATCTTGACACACAGGGCCACCCAATGATTCATTCATATGGGGGTGGTCCAGTGAAGCTGCAGAATTTCTGCTTGCTTGCTTGCTCAGTTGTAAGAACTGAGAAGTGATACTACTGTAACAATAACTCCAGGTCTCAGATATCACCCTCATTTCCAGTGCCTGTACAATACTACTATACTAGTGGTACAACACCTGCTCCTGCTGTGGCCCGGATCAGTAAATTCTCCAGTTATGGATTTACGAGGGTCCGCTTTGTCAGCCAGATAATGGTCCAAGCATAATACTGCTAGTGCTAGCATAAACACTTATAACTCGTAAGCCGGTAAACCGAACGAACAGTGAGCAATCAAGTGAATGAAATGGAGCCCAACAAACTAACTGTGCAACAATTTTATTCTGGTCTTAGGCAAGGAGAGGACATATATATGCTAGTACTGATCTCGAGTGCTATGTATACTCGATCAATAAATAAAATGCATGTTCCAGGATATCTGGAAACAAGGGATAAAGACGCATGCATTATTACTATGGTATTCTTGCAGATGTATGCGTTGCACCAAAATGCTGGACCATATGGTACACTTGCGGTCTGGTCCTATACATGATGCGCCCATGTGTTGTCAGTGAACAAGCCCTTTCGATATTAACTTCGCATTTGTCGATCACGAAAACTGTCGCATTTTTTGCTCTTCGCTTGATTCAGAAACTTTCCTGAAACCGAGCGAGCGCGCAGTAGAAAATCTGAAGCTGAATTCGACCACCAACTTCCGAGCTGCCATTGATAGCTCAGTGGTGAGTAGTGGACGATCGAAGAAGAAGAGGAGGAGGGACAAGCGCAAGCAAACAAAAGGATCCAGCAAGGCTCCAAGAAGATGGCGTCCGGCCATGAATTTTTGGCCTGCAGCAAGTTTGTCGCCACGTCGTGTCCTCTGCAAATGTTCCCAAATCTTCACAAGAGAAGAAGCAACGAACACGTAGTGACAGGGCGCCCTTTAAACCTACGACGATAAATCTCTCTGCATGCACGCACAGCAAGGAAAATTTCCGTGCCGTACGTGCTGAATGCTGATGGCGATGCGATGATGTCGACGTCGGAACAGTCGCAGCATTTGCAATTGCATACACGGAAACAAACGATGGGCACTGAATGCAATAAGCAAGATTGGATTGAAGTAGCTACATTTCTATTATACCATCTCAGCAATCGTAGTACAAAAGATTGGAAAAAAAGGAAGAAGCTTTTTACAGTCTCACATGCACACCATTCTTATCACCTACATCACGCCATGGAGCAAGAAAGATGAGGAAGAAAGCCTAGCCATCAGTTAGGAGATTAGCGGTGGTAATTAACAGGGATTAGGGGTGAACTAAATCCACACGCATCGAATCAACGGGAACGGCAGCTAGCTAGTAGAACACTATAGAGCCTTGGCCTTGTAGATGACGAGGAAGCAGGGGAGCACGGCCCGGCTGTCGAGCACGACGAGCTCGCCGCCGCCCGTGTCCACCGACTCGTACTCGCCGGCGTGGCTCGCGGGCTCGTCGGCCGCGCGGACGCGGCCAGCGATGACGCGGCACACCAGCATGCCCCTGCGGCCCGCACCGCCTCCGGCGCTGGCGTGCGCCGCGCCGCTGCCGGCGTACGTGCGCACGGCCGCGCCGGCCCGGCAGGTGGCGACGGCGGCGCAGATCACCTCGCCCCCGGCTTCCGCGGCGCGGCACTGGAACCGCATCATCTCGTTGCCGTCGGCGGCGCAGCGCGCGTCCGCGTCCGCCGCGCACCGCGCTCGGGCGGCGGCACGAGCGTCCTCGAAGCGCGCCACCGCGCGCGCCGTGCTGTGCACCCGGAAGAGCGCCTCCACCTCGGCCGCGTCAGCGCGGCCCCACCCGGACGCGAAGATGAGCTCGACGACACGCCGCGACGAGTGGCCCTCCGGCAGCTCCATCATTGTCAAGAACGCCGAGCTCGGCCGCGCCGGCGACGCCGTGAGCTGCGCCTGCGCCGGCTTGGTCTTCTTCCTAGGCTTGGACGTGGCATGCTTGGTCCTAGCAGGCGGGTCCTGCTCGACGACATCGTTGGTGGCGAGGGAAACGGGCGGCGGTTGCTTCTTGGGCAGCGGGGGGCGGTACACGTCGGCGGCGACGGCGTTAGATTTGCAGCTGAGAGAGCGCACCCACGCCGTGGCCATTGTTGAAGCAAGAAGAGCTGCTTTGGTGGCCGCGGAGTTGGAAGAAACGGTTCCGGCCAGCTCCGGGCCGGCGGCGTGTCGTATAAAAAGCAGAGAAGAGCAAGGGGCGAGGAGAGCAGACTAGAAGAGGGAGAGGAGTAGGTTGGCGATTGTGGTCAGCTCAGCAGCTGTGGCTGTGGGTGTTATTATGGACAGATTTATTCGCTGACACTGACACTGACACTGCCAGTACACCCCTCTACTCTCACTGACATGTGGGCGTCCGGAATATGAAAAGTAGCGCAGCCTTTTTGTTTGTAATTTTTTTTGGCCTTTTTGAGCTGTTGGATTTTTTATTGGGGTGCCTTTGCCTTCATCTGGATCCTCCTTTTGGCCTTTTGTTTTCTTGGTTTGCTTTCATGATTTGCAATGCGAGTCTTTTGTCAGATGCTGACGAATTTCTCTCGTTTTTATTTTCGATTTCGATTTCTTGTGGAATATAATTGTCGCTTTAGATCGACCCTCTTTCTACTTTTGATTCCCACTGCGTTTTCTTTCTATCTTTCTTTCTTTCAGCAAGCTATCTGGCCGTAGTGAAAGTGGAAACTGCATATAAATACAAACTCCTTTTTTGGTACTAGTACTAGTTTTATCACTTAATTTGTGAGTACAACTTTTCTTCAATTATTACTTGACGGCGGATTATTTTATTTTCTTTAGCTATAGTGTAACTTCATTTTCTTTTCTGCTCATCGGATGATTGAAATTGAGGATTTTATCATTGAACTCAACTGTATATGGATTCTGGATTAGTATTAAATCGCAACGACCATGCATTGACATGTGGCAATAATGCATCATGCATATTCATGCATGCACGCACCACGTTTTCATAAAAACATCGACTAGTACATCATTAGGATATATTGGAATTAGTAAAATATATGGCTAGCTGCAACAAACCATGCATTGACATGGAGTTCGATGGCAGTTGCTCCATCACAGCTAGGAGTACTAGTATTTAGCACAAGCCATTGACCAGAAAAATAAAACTGCAAAAATATCCGCGAATCTCTCGATTTGTTTGATATCTTGTCTCTTAAGTACATTCCCATACATGTTACGTACGAATATAAATAGCAGTTTAATACTAATACTGACCCCGTGGAGATCGACTTGCATGCATTAACCATTTCAGGGATGGTAGTGAAGATTACACAAATGTTTAGTCAGGGTCTAAGTTTGGTAATGACAAGTACGCTAGTTAACTTATATGAGAGAACCAATAAATTTAATTATAGCTAGCTAGCTAGGCTGTAGCTGAAACTAACATTCTCTCGCGATCTTTGAGATACCGATGCTGCGTCGCTTTGATTATTTTTGCTGAAGGCACGGCACGATGAAGAGGCATCGATTTAAGCTCACGATGGATGGTTGCTGCATCAAATTAATTAATAAAATGGAGGAACGGATGCGTTCGATTAGTTGGTGGTGACGCTTTCACTCAGTTAATGTGCTAAAACGACAACTCCCTAACAAACAGATGTGTTGGTTATTACCTATATATAGCCAGTAATCAGAAGAGCAAAGGCTAATGTATATAGACAGCTATATGCATATGCTTCCCGCTTGCAGTAGTTCTAAAGAAATAGAAGGAGCTTGTTACTAGCATATATACTGTGCAAGTCATATTATATAGTACGGAGTATTAGAGTGTGTCTTACTCTGGATCTTAATTGATAAGGGTGTCCCAATGAGTCTGAAACTCGAATTGAGCAGTGCAAGTTAGGCAACTTATGATCTGCAGGGCGTACACGTGTTGCATTTTCACCCAACACACGAACGTACGTAAGGCGCAGATTTGCAATCTATATATGTGGTTACCATCGTCACATCCTTGGTAGTTGAGCGGATCTCAGCTTATCCTGCAAAAGAAAGCATCATGTAATAGAAATTAAGCACCATATATGTACTACACGCACGGCATAAACATATGACTTTTCATGTTCGATCGTGCGTTCCAAAGAGGCCGGCCTTAACAGCGTTAACGAGGTGCTAGTAGGAGAAGTAACAAAGTGGCTCCATCTCCAGTGTAGTCCACGCAATTAACGCAGTTAGCATAAAGCTGGTAAAGGCAACAAGAAAGAAAAGGGAAACTTTCTAGGAGCACATTTTTGGCACGAATAAGGACGCAAAATCTTAAAGAGGAACAATTGATATATGCAATATTCACCTAAAACAAAGGAGGAGGGGGAAATTTTTTTTAATTTTGGTAGTTGAGCGGATGTGAGCGTCTCCGGAGCGACGCCTTCTCATGCGAAATAAAGTGCATGCACATATATACTGCATTATTAATCATATACTAGTATATAGGAGATTACGACTTGTAGATATTTGAGTGGAGTAGAGCAAGCAATGCAGTATGTGTACTGTAAAGTAAAGGTGGTAAAGGTGGAGCCAACAAACTAAGAAAGTGGTAGTAAGAGAGAAAGGGCACAGCTTTGCAGTAGCACATTTTTGGCACGAGATAGAAGAGGCAAATCTTAAGAGGAATATTCACCCAAAAGACAAATTAAAAGAAGGGGATGGCAACAAAAGGTGAGCCATCAAACGCAAAGGGGATGATGGCCTCGGTGTCTGGAACACGGGCTGTTAACATCTCGCCCTTTGGGTCCAGTACTTCTCGATCGGTACTGGCTACTGAGCTGGGCTTGGCTTCCCTCAAATTTCTGTTTCTCTCTTCTTCTTCTTTTTGAATAACACTACAGCACGTCAGAAGATAGAAGGCCTTTTGAAGCGCGTCGGAAGCTCAAAAATCGTTCCCAGGAATTTTCAAAAACACTAAGGGGGTGTTTTGGTTGAGCTTTTCAGCAGTTTTTCACTGGAAAAAACTGCAGCCCAACTAAACGGCCAGCTTTTTAGCAGCTTTTATCAACAGTAGCTGTGGGCTTTGCAGTGTAAATTCAGCTATTTGAAAAAGCTGTCTTCTGCCAACTTTTTGCAATGTGTTAAAACTTCAGTGCTCATTTTTCAAAATGCTATAGATGAGTTGGATCAACCAAAAAATATATGTTCACTTTCTCACAGCCACAGCAGCTTTTCCAGACAGCCAGCCAACAGCAGCTTTGTCAACAGCCACAGCCCAACCAAACAGGCCCTAAGAGCCTCTTGGAACGTAGAAATAGAAAAAACGTAAAATTAAAATGTCACCACTTTACAGATCTTACAAAAAATCCAAAATACAGGAATTTACAAACATGCCTTGAAAACGCAGTAAAGTGAGGGGACAAAAAGAAATATGATGCCGGCCATTGCGCCTCGCCTACACTGACCCATTATCAACTTGCGCCCCTGCCAATTAATTATCCCGCGCACTAACCAACTGAACTAGACATTACTCGTGTAAACGAGGTGACTGTTATTTAAAAATACTAGACATCGATCGATTTTTAAGTAGTTGTTCGTGCGGGATCGAGATCAGGGTCGGCGTATGGCAGGACGCTGCTAGTCGAGCGGCCGTGGGTTCGCGGGAGGACGCGACGGTGCTCGGTGGAGACTGGCGAGAAGGCAGCACGTCCAACGCTGGAGCTTCCAAACGTTTGTTCTAAAACATTTTACTATAGATGAACCTTTTAGAGTGATCTTTAGTGGCGTTTCAATCAAATACTTAGTATAGGTGATCTTGAGAAGCTTTTGCCTTATATACACATATTGAGTCGTTTTTTTAAAATGCCGTAGGATATACGAACCTTTCGAGGCATCTTCCATCTATTGTATGTTAACCATCAAAAAGTAGCAAGAGGTTAGAAGAAAGTAAAACATCCGACCATTAATCTGGTGATATTTTTATTATTAGTGGACCACAACCGATAAATCTTCATAATTGTACATAAACAAATAACAACCGATATATCTTCATAATTGTATCTAAATAGTCTACATCTGATAGATCATCATAACTGTACCTAAATAGACGACTCAGTACAGATCATCATAACTATAACTGTACCTAAATAGACAACTCGGTACAACGACTAGCAGTTCGGCTCGCGATCTAAACTTTTATTTCTCGTCCTGATCTAATATCACGCGTATAGATAAAAAGAAAGATAATTAAAAACATTTCCCACCCAATTGCATGGAACACCATGCTAATTTTCTTTAAAATGCTTCGGAATAGATTGATGTTTTAAGGCATATTTTCAAGATGCCTCGTCATAGCAAGATTTTAAGGTGATTATCTCCATGGCGCCTTCTTAAGCATGATTGTGAGGCGTTTAAAAAGGAACACCACTAGCAAAGTGATTGTAATTGACGAACATGTTATGGTGGAAACAACAAAGCTCTGCAATTTATTACCAATCGAAGGTTCAGAAGACATTTGATCCAGATGTCTTTACTATTATATTATAAATGAGAGTTGATAATAGTGGTATCACACTTCTCTTCTTTTGCCCACCGCTTAGCACTTGACGCTATAAAGGCCACTCTCCCCCAACCAACAATCGCCGCAACGAGGGGCCGATGTCCCTTTTTTCGAGATGCTAACAGAAGCGCTGCCCTTTAATTAAGTAGAAAAAGAGTGACATGGTTTATTAAGAGAAAACCGGGCTGAAACCAAATACAAAGGGCCTTGCTTGGCATAAACTAGGGGTCCCGCAAGCCAACAACATCATGGACACTACAAAGATGACACACTGCCAACAACCACTCCCAACACACTCCCAGGAAAGCACTGAAGCACCCAAAATCTATAGATCGCCACAGCTCACCCCGCCATGCTGAGGTCGCTCCGCACCTCACTGAGCAAGCTAGATCTGGCGTGACTCGCTTGAAAAGGTGCAGAAAATTTTACGAGTCCTAGAGGAGCACACGAGGCACTCCCCGAACAACATCGAGAAGAAGGGCCACAAGCCGTCAGAAAGCTGCTTCGTTGTGCCGCAATCCCAATCATCGTCGATAGGAGAGAGATACTGGATCAGCTGTGGAAGGAGCGGACTCAGGCTGCTCTAGCTTGGGTGAAGAGAACACATAACACCAAACCCCATTCCGTCTGCACCACCGTTTGCTGCCTGCCGGCCAGTGGCCCCCGTCGTACACACGAATCAAAGCCACCACACATGTTGGCATGTCATCCAACAACACCACACCAATTCTGGGTCTAGTGACCTATAATCCAACCTAAACCACTATGCCCTACGTAGTCCATCATCACCACCTCCCAGAGTCGTCGCCCCCGACGTCCACAACCTATACCCAAGGCGCGGTGCTGCACGTCCCGAGCAAGCGGGCACCAAGCAGCCCTAGCTGCCCAAGAGCATCGCCTGTAGCCCATGGCCACTAGGCCAACACCTGAGGTCATCGCCCCGGTATCCGTTCCATGGCAAAACGGTTAGGGATCGCCGTTGTCACCGCATGGCGCCTCGCCACATCGTCGGGATGCCTGGAATCCCCACACGTGGTCGGGCCTGACCAATTGGGGCGATTGTCCTTCCGCACCTGCGGCTCAAGACAGCCACCCTTGCCACACCTAGCCATAGCACCGCCTTTTAGGGCTGTCGATGCAGCCCACGGCCACCGGGACAACACCAGGGGCCGTCGCCCTGTATTTGTTCCATGCCAAAACGGTTAGGGATTATCGTCGTCGCCGCACGGGGCCTCGCCATATCGTCGGGACGCATGGAATCCCCACACGTCGGTCAGGCCTGACCAATTGGGCCGGTCGTCCTGCCACACCTGTGGCCCAAGACGGTCACCCTTGCCACACCTAGCCATAGCCCCGCCTCTTAGAGCCGCCGCCGCAACACCGTGCTCCAGGACCGCCGTCTCGGGTTCCTCTGCCCCACCAAGGCCGATAGTCAAGACCCCAACTGCCGAGACTGATGAGCTTCCTCGTGCACCTGTGGCCCTTGGTCGCCAGGCAAACATCGCCAGCACGTAGCCGCCACGCCCCCTGGCCCTCTTGCGGGTAGCACCTGCCAGCACGTAGCCGCCACGCCTAGCCATGGTGACATCCTCCGGCCGAGCAACCCGCGACCCAGACAACACCCATCCGGTGCTTACGCGACGCAAGCCTCACCAGTAGCAAATGGCCACCACCTCCTATTACTCAGAAGGCCCAGCCACATTGTTGGCCGTCTCTCCACACCAACCACCATCGAGCCTCCGCACACTGCCCACATGGCCCACCAACGCAGGCCAAAACCAACCAGATATTGCCCACCCATTGCAGCTTGAGCCGCCTGTCGCCACACCAGTGCCACCTACCGCCACACCCGAGCCCACACCGTCTGCCACAGCAACGTATCGCGGCTGCGTCGGGCACCTATCACCCGAGGCCAGATCCACGCCGTGCGGGCCAGATCCAGCTAGATCTGGCCCACACGCGTGCCAACATCGCCACTATCAGCGGTGCCATGCCCCACCATCCTCTAGACCCATGCCTCCAGTAGCCGTGCCTGTGCCTCCATGCCCTGCGCAACCATGCTGGAGACACTGCTTCAATGACCACACCTCAAGCCACCCTACGACCACCCCCTCGGGTTAGGAGCAGGGGCCCACCGCATATGGCGATGGCCAGCGACAGTGGCAGCGAGGGAGGCTGGAGAAAAGCGGCCCTGTCAGTGCTCTAGGTTTTGCCCCTAGGTTGCCCAAGCAGAACGACAAGGGGGGTGGGGGTTTCATAGACATCGCCTTATAACTCTAACAACGAGATCTTTTGCCACGATACTAACTACAGCGCCACCAACGAGATCACCACCGGCTGTGTCCATCTCTGCCTTGAGACACCACGTGTCCGTCCCCTCTCCCACAACATCAAGCCACTATTGTCTACCTCGAGATGCAGTATCGTCCCTGACGTTGGGCCACTGATTGATCCTCTACATCTGAAGTTGACTATCGACATCAGCCGTTTTCGTCACCCGCCTCAAGACGCTACCGTCCACTTCTAGCAGTTGTCACCATGTCCGTTGGTTTGGTTTCTCTTCTATAAGATCCATTAGTTGGTCCATTTTTGTTGTGATGTGCAACGAATCGATGCACTTGTGTGATGAAAACTAAAGTTTCTTACATGTTAATATGTGTGGAATCTGCATGAACGAATTTGTTTTGCATCTGTGTAACACCCCGATTTTCCGAAACCTAAAAATGAGGGCAAACAAAAACTTTTTCGCTAATAATGGCAGCCAGAATAAAATCTTTAATTCAAAGCATGCTTCTGTAAACCCTAAAGCAGGGCAAGCTAAAATCTCCACCTCGGTTCCCAATCCCTTAATCTCCGCTTTGTCGAAGCTCTGTCCGGCAAGGAGCACAAAACCTTGCCTTACACCTCGTCCCCATGCGGGGCCATCCGTCCTCGCATTTCGCCACGAAAACACCTTCGGCATCCTTTCCCCCTTTTTGTCTAGTCGGTGCAACCTAAACCAACACCTGCCGCTAAGTGTCCGCATAGTACTTTTGCGAAATCGAAGCATATACACGTCACAAATCCCTTCCGAATGACGTGATCTTCTGCCACCTACTCCGCCTTGGCCTATCGCGAGTATGTGCACACATATACTGCTTTTGTGTATACGCACATATGCAAACCCTAATCCTCGGCACCCCCGGTTCCTCTCCTGCCATCGAACCTCATGCATGTATATATGCCCCTATCAGTGGCAGAAATCAAAATCCAACTCACCGTAACCTCGCATGTCCATTCCATCATGTATGCACATACATTCCGAACTCTATTTCGAATTCTTCAAAACAAAAGAGAAATCTAAAGCCCTAACTCCTTTGTCCTCTCTCAGTTTTCTCCTCGAATATTGACTGTTAAAACCATGACTTTATCGAAGTCGGGTGCAGTTACCAGGTGACCCCTTTTGTTTCTCTCCCGACACCCGTGTCTAACCCTCCTCTGCATATATCCCATTCCCAAAGTTTGGTTGTGCGTCCTTTGACGCGGGACACCCCTGTTTGTCTTTTCCCTGCCGAACTTCCTACACGTCGATGCACACGCATCCGAAATCTTCGCATGCTTGGATACATGCCCATCTATCACCCAGACGCTCCCTTGTATTCGCATATATCGCGTTGATCATACCTACATGGGTACGTATATATATATATATGCGTATATGTATCTTTCCATAGGCCTCCTACCACCTTTTCTCTATCCTTTAGTGCATGCCCCCTTACTCCTCTATTCCCGCTCCTTGTGCCTCTTCCCCATATCCTCCCTTTTACCTTCATCCGACGTGCTGCCCGAGGAATCTTTATTTCCCATGGACCCTGCCAAGCACGCTCCCTCTCTTAAGACAGTACTGCCCGCCCTACTTGCCGCAGCGTAGCACGGCCATACACTCAACCCCTGGGTCTGGGTTCCCTTACCCCCGTAATAAAAAATCAGCTACCTACTCACATACCCGAGCACCCAAACAGCTGATCTGCCCGTTCCTTACTCCCTCAACCCCGCAACCCAATTCATCACTCCACCTCCATAGCAGCTCAGCACGTCACCAGCACTTGCAAATACCATGCCAATCAACCCTGCTCTCCAATACCCGCAGCTAGCTACCCCTTCTTTTCCTTAACTCCCAACTTTTCCTCACACGCTTTCTCTCCATTCCCCACAAATCACGCCACCTCTCCTGCTATTGCAGCAGCCAACCGACCGAGCTCTGCCAGAGCTACTCTATTCTTCAACTCCCCACGTCTCCAACCTGAGCCACCACTCTCCTCTTGCCTTACTTTTTCTCTGCTCCTTTGACTTCTGACATGAACCAGCACAAGCCGAGCTCCCTTGTGTCTTCTCCCATCTTCAATCCTACCTCCTCAACCGAACGCCAGCCCAGTTCCTCAACAAACTCAACTGCCACCCGAGCTGCTCCATCCCTCAAGCTCCACCCCCCATGACTCCATTCCCAAGCTGCTCCATTTTCCCCGCTGTTTCCAAGCCAGCTCGAGTTGCTCAGCTCCCTCCCACCAGCAGCTCTTTCTATCATCCCATCTTCTTCTACCCCTGGCTCAACTGAGCTCCTTTTTCTTCTAGATTTCCTCTCACCACGAGCTGCTCTAGCTCCTCTACTCAAGCGCACTCCTTTTCTCTAGAGCCAGCCTGAGCTCCTCTCCAAATCCCCTTCACTTCCGAGCTCCCTCAAGCTTGAGCTCTCGCGCACTCGGGTTGCCACAGTCCCACAACTACCGAGCGCTCCCTCCTGCTGCTCTTGCTTTTCTCTCCCTCTAGTGCCGAGCTCACTACTTGCTTCTCTGCCCCAAGCAACACAAGGGCCGCCGAGCTCTCCTCAAACTCCTTCTTCCACCAGTCTTCAAGCCGAGCACCCCTACCGCAAATCCTTCTCCCCGCCGAGCTCCACCTCTCCGGGCTATTGCCAGTCGTCGCCACCGCTGCCCGAGAGGCCACCGCCATCCGCTGGAAAGCCCCACCGCAACTAGCCGCCCCAGCACCGTGCGACCTCCCCGAGCTCCGGCCATGTCCCGGGATTCTGCCACTGACGAGCGTCACCCCAGGACCAGCCGGGCACCGGCACAGCTTCGCCACCAAGTCGGGACCCGAGCGCCGCCCATCGCCGTCGCAGCTGGCCGCGAGCCCGCCTATCCCGAGTTTTCCGGCGCCGAGATCCGTACCACCCCACTGCATCAGCCACCGCCCCGAATAGCTCTCGCCGCTAGCCACACAGCTCCAGTGACGCCCGCCGCTCGATGCCTGCCATCCCGTGCTACCGTCGACACCGACACCGGCCAGCCAGCTTGCCGTCCCGCTTAGCTCAGCGGCCTGGTGGAGTGAGCCCCAGCCATCTACCCGTCGCCGCCGCCCCAATCCCAACCGTGCCGCTACTCTACCTTTCTACCGCTGCCACCTTTTCTGCTACCGCTGCCCCTTTTTGCCTCACGCGCTGCCGCGGCAGCTCGTGGCAACTGCCGCTGCCACCGTGCCCTGCCGCGGCAAGCCACCGGCAGCTCATGGCAACAGCCTCTGCCATCTCCTCCCCACCGCGGCAGCGCTGCGGCAGCTCCCTTCACACCGCGACAACCTTCCTCCCTACCGCGGTAACTCTCCTCCCTACCGCGGCAACCTTCCAGCCTACCACGACAACTCCTCTCACCGCGGCAACCCCTCCTCGCTGTGGCAGCTCCCTTCCCACCGCGGCAGCTCACGGCTGCTGCCACTGCCCTAGCTCCTGCCACGGCACTGCTTAAGCCCCATTGCCTGATCCCCCTTCATCTAATTCCCCTCTAATTCCCCACTGGCTTGACAAAGATAGGTTATCCCTTATGCATGTTTCCTTTTCTGAAAACGGGAAGTTGTGGCCGGCACTTTCCCTATGGAGAACACATATTCTTTCCAGGTGCCGCCCGGGTTACGCTTCCCTGCTCTAGAAGACGCATTTCCTTGCTCCCCCATCCGATCACGTTTTCCGTAATAGGAGGGCACCTTCTAACCAGAATACGCGTACCACTCCCGAAGGCATAAACCCCACCGAACCCTCTTCATTGCCACCTTCTAACATCAAAAGCACACTTCTGAAGTACGCTTTTGACGTCATCATTCTCCTTTCCGGCCAATCTTTGATTAATCGACTCTCCTACGTTGTAACTCCGAAAGGGGTGATTCTTCTCCCTATGTCCATCTAAAATCAAAACCTACTCAACAATGCTAGTTTCATAATTTTCGAAATGATTTGAGTTTTCAAATTATAATGAACATGTTGTATTTCCTTAAACATAGCTCAATATGGCTAATCCCTTCTTGCATAAAATCAAGTAAGTCATGTGGTTTCAGTGCACCTTTAATTTGAATACTTTTAACTAATAAAAGCAGCAAGGAATTTGATAAATATGTTAATATCCATACAACCCTTGTAGACATGAATTTATAGATATACCCATATACCATTTTAACTTTCACTCTAAAAGCTTTTCATATAGCTCTCTCAAATCTGTGAAACTTGAATAATTTCCTCCGGACCCAACCCTTGGATGATAGCTAAAAACTTTTGAAAAGGTAAGATGCCCATGACATTACAAACCCTAGTTCTCCTGTTTGCGAAAACCCTTGCTTCATGAGTTATTAGTTGCAGCACATTAACATGAAAAACTTCTAGCTCAATGCATAGTTCTAAATGTTGCTTGAGTGTATTTCGGTTCCTAAATGGTTCTTCCTCACACCGTTGGTGATTCACTGTTTTTTTTTCTTTTCCCGACGTGTAGTTCCGACGTTGCGAGGCCTTGCGCGAGGGATTTCAAGTGTTCGCCATATCGACTCGAGCTCGAGAATCGGCCATTGTTGCCAGGCAAGCTCTCCACCTTTGATCATGGTGAATCCCATGTTTACAAAATGTTATGTTGTTTATGAAACATGCATGCTATGTTTATGACTTGTTATTTTATGTAGTGAAGTTATAACCGATGCTTAGGAAACTCTAGTCCGACCCTGAACTCCTTGTCACCCTAAGGACTACGTATTCCAGAGAAGTTACTGGAAACTTAGGGTAGAGTATGTATGTATGCTTAGCTCTGCAGTAGCAAAATTAGGTTTTCAAAAAGGAAGGAATACCCCCATATTTCTTGCTGTGAAAGATTGAAAACGGACCATCGTGTCCGAAGGTGTATGAAGGTAGTATATCCGTGGGTTGGGATATTTTGCCGTAAAGAGGTTTTGTGAAACCAAAATGAAAATGGAGAAGATTTTGATCCGGGTCGGAGATGAAGGGAGAAAGCAGGAAGCTTGTTAAAGTGCGAGGTAATGCCCGACGTAGTTCTCGCTGCCCGTTTACGGGAGTGGTGTGAAGTCCCTCTCGGATCACATAAGGACCGAGCTTAAGTGCCGTTTGGCCAAGTCTTACCGTACGTCCACATGTCCTTTATGGGAAGGACTTGACCTAGTACCTGGTATGAGATTGACATGAACCCGTAGGCAGTGTGCAGTGT
Source organism: Stipa capillata (assembly GCA_019208055.1). Taxonomy (NCBI): domain Eukaryota; kingdom Viridiplantae; phylum Streptophyta; class Magnoliopsida; order Poales; family Poaceae; genus Stipa; species Stipa capillata. The sequence continues at coordinate 742,844 of JAGXJF010003351.1, forward strand.
GCAGATGAGGTTGTAGCCTCTATAGAGAAAAGTTTCCACGGGAAAGCGATGGCTTGTTCGCCACAAAGTTGGAACACCAACCTCCAACTCAAGTTAGGTTTGGGACATGTCCTTCTGGCGGGTTCATGGCTAGGTTTATTCCGGTGAAGAGTCTCGTTGTAATAGCCCTGTCAGTATACGTCACGAAGTATACCCAGGGTGACCTACATCGTGTGGGTAAAGCCGTACCACCTCTGCAGAGGGTTTAAAACTATTCGAATAGCCGTGTCCACGGTCAAGGACGAACCAAAGTCAAAATGTGGTTATGGGTTTAAGGACGCGACCCGCCGTGATCGCAGGGGACCTGAAAAGCTCCCGTTGTGTCGGGTCGAGTGAAGAAGGGATTTCCCCGTGGACTCGGGCAAACTCTAGTATCCCCGTTGTAACGGGTGAGCTGGGACTTCCCGCTGAAGCGGGTGATTAAGAGACTTTCCGTGGTAACGGAAAGCATAGAAATGAATCCCGTTGTAGCGGGAAGGAAAAGATGAACAGATGTTCGTCTCGGAATACCATGAAAATTTTGTGAAAACTGCTTTTAATGTCTATTTATGTATTTCGAATGTAAACTTACTTTCTCGCACAATATGAAACCTAGGATAGAGCCAGTTTCTTGATAATTCCTTGCATGCTCATATCCATGATAAACTTCCTGGCGGAGTGCTTGCGAGTACATTCAATGTACTCACCTGGCTTATTGATTTGGCTAGACCGAAGGGCAACAGCTCGAAAGCAACGACGATATCCACGAAAATTAGGGTGTAACCTCAGTCAGTTGCCTATCGGGTATGGCATACTGATGGACCACATCACCGTTTGATTTCCGCTGCAAGTTTCTAGCCGTTGGGCTAAAGGTATAATTATTCGATCTTGAAGATCGGTTTTATATCAAATTCTAATAAGTGCGTGTATGACCTTGATATACAGGTTAACTTGTGTGTACCGGCTACTAATCATGGGACCGGTACAGTAAACACAAGGGTTTATCCAGTCTTAAAACCAGGTATGCCACAATCTGTGAAGTAACTCGTGAACTGTTGAATATAGCACGCAGGTCGTGGTAAGCTTAGAAGTTGGAATTGTTTCTCTGGAAGCTACCTAATTTAGAAAAGAACGGTGAAAAAGATTATTTAGTCATGTTGGGAGTTGGGAGAATGCACATGTCCATGCATTCATATCATAAATGATCTAATTTAGTTGAGTGTACATGCATTGCCAAAACTCATTCGAATTTTGATATGTTGTAAATGTCAAAAATAAGAAATATAACAACTTATTTTGTACTATGTAAGTGGCTGCAGTAATGGTAGCCCCCTCCTCCACCTGTGAGGCCACGCGCATAGGGCAGGCCAAGTAAGATGGAGTGGAGGACTCGTCGAAGCTAGAGCTTGTTGTGGAGCCAGATGCATTGAAACAGACCTTCGCCACATTTGCATCTTTCCTAATGCGAAGGAATAAATGTTGTCACTATCGCATCTTTCCTAATGCGAAGGAATAAATGTTGTCACTATCGCATGTCCCCTTCGGTATCCATATTAGGGTGAGCCGCTTAATGCACCATTATCCATGGTTGGAGGCCATGAAAACCATGACTGAGAAATGGAGTTGGAAAAGACAACAGCGTGTGACAACAGAGCAGAGTGAAGGCGGCAGAGCCGAGAGGATGTGGAGGGGAAGAAATAATGGAGGAAGACGACACCTTATATTCTTCCGAGGGTGAAGAAGAAAAAATGAAACTAGGAGGAAGAGATCCAAACAGGTGGTCATCAGAAAGGGAGAAAGCGGGAGGAAGATATCTATATGTGTCTAGATATGATTGGAGATCGCATGTGGGTCAAGTGAGATGCGGCGCAAAATATAACGATTCTTTAATCTATGCATTCATACATCTCTTGGTAAAATGCAAGGATCTAAACCGATAATTATTAGTCTGCACAAAAACAACTAAATCTGTGAAGTCTAAAGCAACGCAGCGGACACTTAGTACTAAGTGATGGCCCATGAAAATTGCTCGGTTCATTAATTCTCAGTTGCTACTAACAAGGCTTGATTGAAACCAGGCATGGAATGTGGGGGTCACATCAAAGCCACGGACATTTTGGCTGGGGTACTCAACAAGCGTGTTTGTGTCTGTGTCGTCGACATACCTCGAGTCCTCCATGCGAACCGTACGGGCCATACCCGTGAAACTATCTCGTTGAATCTGGCAGTCGTAGCGGTAGGGATACTACGTTCCGATGGAAATGTCGCTTTCTAGAATCTGTGCTATATCCTCCAGAACATTTTGATACTTTTCCTTTGTGAAGCACCATCACTATATTAGATCACAGGAATAGCACATACTACATGGTACAAATGCAGAACAAAGCCTAAAAGAAAGGAAAATGCAAAGCTGGATCCCCTGCGATATGTGGATTAGATTTCCTAGTACCTATCTGGTGCACTAATACATGTGTGCAGTGTGCCTTAAACAATGCGGAACTAACTCTTGTGAGAATAGCTGGAATCATCTTCCGCGTCTACTCAATATGTGCATTACACATGTGAGGCCCATATGGTGAAGGAGACGGCCGGCCATGAGGACCGATCTAGGGTTGGGCAAAGAGAGTGGCCCAGAGGTTAGTACCACGGATGGTGGGCTAGTCCGTCTGGGTTGAAATCTCATATCCTCCAGGGAGACTACTCCATTTGTATCATGACGTAGGTTATTTTAGAATCTATACAACTTAAATATTTTTTAAATTTGATTATTAGTATATAAAATCTTACCGATAGTAACACTAAATTAAAATTATTAGATACATCATAAAATATATTTTTATAATATATACTTAAGGATGCAGGTCACTAGCTAGACGTGGGAAAGAGGAGAGGTGAGAAGTGAAGTGACATGGCAGGTGCCATGTATGTTAGAGGACACTAGACGTGCACGGGCGAATTGAACGTGAAGCGCGCGTGGGGATAATCGCCTCCTTAATTCACTGTACAAGACACGAACAAAACATCGATCGAGATCAGCAGCAGCTGACGAGCACAGAAACACGTCTCAGTTCTACTATTTGGTTTCTGCTCACGCTGAAAAAGTGACAATTAATTCCATTCAACCGTAAAGCAACTAATTGGAATCTTAGTTTTTCCTGAAAAATCATTAAATGAATGGAAGAAGCCCAGACAGCGTGCTGGCTGCAGGCATCAGGCTGGCAGTGTCACGTCACGGAAACAACATATGCATCCAGGCCAGGTATGGATAGAGATTGGAACCGGCGTGGCCAAGCTATACCTACCTAGCTAGGTTCGTTGGGATCAATATTAGAAAAGGTTACAGGTGGGAAAAAAGCCTCAATCCAAGGGCGCTACGTTGACAACGTTATTTCAGCCGTTTGATTGCTGTGGTGGAAGATGGATAGAGAAGATTGCTTCCACAGTCCGCTTAAATGGGGAGATCAACATCCAAATCCTAGAGCATCTTCAAAGCGGTTATACATATTTTATTCCCTATATTTTTATATGAAGAGTTTTTTAAAAATATTTTCTCTCTATAGCTCCACCCTCTCCAACTCATTTTTCATTTCTCATTCTCTATATCCCACTCCCCTATATTTTATTCATACTCTATAACTCCATAATACTTTAGACAGTTTTATTTATAACAGGTATAATTATAAAAGTTATATTTATAACGGTAAAATTTTTGTTACAGCTATTTGTAACGACTATATTCCCAACATCTATATTTTTGGGGTCTATATAAGCAATGTCATTTGCTCTTCCAGGGTATCCCTTCTTGCCACTCTGCACTCTTCTATCAGAATGAGCTATCCCTACTCTTCACTCTACCAATCTCTCCTGGATTCGTAGTCGTCGATGACGAATTTCTTGCTACCACAACGTACTTAGCTCATAAACATCACGAGTTTATGAATTCTCCACGTCATGGTGGTTCTGTCCAAGGACATCAAGAACTCCAACGCAATAGAAGAGCCGGGCACTATAGATTATACCAAGACTACTTTGCAAAATCTCCTAGGTACGGCCCAACGCTATTTGGTAAAGGTTTGCAATTAGTACTAAATTTCTGTAGCTATGTTTCTTGATCCTCTTTCAATCCCTCATGATTCTTTTTGGCATAGGTTTAGGATGAGTCATCCTCTTTTTTTTACGCATATTACAAGCTATAGAAGAGCATGATGCATATTTTGTGCAAAAAGAGATAATGCTAGAGTGCTTGGGTTATCTTCTTTGCAGAAGATTACCGCATCATTTAAGATGCTAGCATATAGAGTAGCAACAAATACAACCGACAATTATGTTCGAATTGGGGAAAGCATTGCTATGGAGAGCCTAAAAAGATTTGTGATAACAATTGTAGAAATCTTCGGAGATGAGTACTTGAGATCTCCAAAAAAGAACGATACTATTAGATTGCTTACCATTGGAGATGAGTGAGGTTTTCCTGGCATGCTAGGTAGCATAGATTGCATGCATTGGAGTGGAAAAATTGCCCGGCGGCATGGCAAGACAGTATACCGGATATGTGCACGAGCCCACAATCATTCTACAAGTTGTTGTTTCGCATGATCTCTAAATTTGGTATGCCTTTTTTGGTTTACCTGAGTCTCACAATGATATTAATGTTCTACATCGCTCCTCTCTATTTGCAAAATTAGCTGGACGAAAAGCTCTAGAAGTAAATTTCTCCATCAACGGCCACGACTACATAATGAAGTATTACCTAGCTGATAGCATATATCTTAGATGCACAACATTTGTAAAGACCATACCGTCTTCATAGGGCAATAGAAATAAATTTTTCATCAAACGGTTAAACATTTAGAGAATAAAGAACGTGTCTGCGCTCGATGGTCCCCTTAAACTACGTATAAAATTACGTTACGATGGGTCACCATTTTAGACCTTTGAGTATTTTTCAGATTCATGAATTATATATTGTATTTATCTTTGACTTCATGCATCGAACAATGAAGACGCTCATTTCTAGTTATGTGTGCCTCTCATTTCTAGTTATGTGTGCCTCTCTTGATTTACTTTATGTGACCTTAAACTAGCCGATGTCTCTATTGCAACAGTTCTTGGGCCCTTTCTGATTACCAGAAGTATTTTGTTCATACGTGCCAATTTGCATGCTCCTTTCACACCAACAGTAGGTTGTATATGCACGGACCGGGCCGGGGCGCGGCTACTACCTAACATATATATCCATTTGTGCAGTGTGTCTTGAGCATGCATGCAGGCAGGCAAGCATGAAGCCAGCAGATCAGCAGAGCAGAGCATATAAACAAGCAAGGCTAGCTACCAATAGGAAGCATGCACCAATAATCAGTCAGATCTTTTTTCTTTAAAAAGAAGCGTGATAAAGTGAAACTAAGGTGTACAGTTTGATCGATCGATGCGTGCACAGTGTGATGGTAAGGTGTAATGGATTAGGTCCGTAAGTTTCGGATCTCTCTTTCGATCGGTCAGCTGCAGATGGATGGATTAGTCTTTGCAGATCTGTCTTTTAGTTGTGTGGCTGCCTTAGCAGGTCCGGTCAAAATTAAGACAAGAGCAGCAAGTCGCAAACGCCCGATCACGTGGGTGCTGCGCTGCGCTGCACTGCATGCTCCTCCAAATTCCAAATCAAGCTTCCCCATCGCCTTTCGTACTTACTTGATTTCTTGCTTAATTTGTCGATGCATTGCTCGAATCTTAAGTCCCCAGCATTAGTCACCTCGATCGGCCGTACGTCTTTTTCCCGACACGTCATGTGTATGTAGGTGATTTTGGACGCTTGTGCTTTTGTTGTATACTGCATATTTGTACGTACGTTCGTACGTACGTCGTACCATCAGCTAAGCTTGCGAGACTTGTTTATCAGTTTGAGACCCTTAATTCGAGGGAAAAAAGCGTACGTCGCAGCGCATAGTAATTTTTTTCGACGAACCTCGGGGAGTTCTTAAATTTTTATAAAAGAAATAGATCGATCCTATTTATAGAAAAGACTAGGTTGAAAACCTTACGGAATATGGTTGATTTAAGAACATCCGTATAAATATCTGATAACAAACAAGCCATTTAACTAAATTAGATTTAGAGCACTGTCCGATAAAATAAAGACGTTTGTAAAGCCACCCGATATAACACACATAGATAAAAACACACCCCTTACTGAAAATGACAACCGCATCATCGTCATCACCTATCGCACCTATGACCAAATGACTCAGATTTTGCCACAGTAGTGCCACCAAGGGGCCCATCTTCACCTGTCGCGCTAAAACCAAGGCCACGTCCACCAGCACCTTCAACCCCGGAGAGAGAAGTCAGGTCCGAAAGGAAGCGGATATGAGCCTCTCCAGCCCAATGGTCAACGGACCAAAACTACATAGCACCATCTGCTTGCCAGAAGCACCCGTGCTACTCAAAGCCACAATTGCCAGCTCCAAGTCGACCACCACCGCCGGACACGCTACCGATAGCCGTCGAGGGCACATAGGCCCCAACTAGAGAGTGAACAGAGCTCTTCGACAATGCCTCCAAGGAGGGGAACGATGCCTGTAGTTGCCACCGTCACTGACACTTGCCTGGTCGGGACAAGGTTTTTACCTAAAGTGTCACACCCTGCCACCCCACCGAACCCCGATGATAAGGTCCAGCCACGCTATTAGCCACCGCGGTGACCCCAAATCTGACCGGCTATGGTCCAAGGAGGGGGTAAAACAGACTCTTTGATAACGCTTCCAAGGAGAAAAAGATGTCCACGAGCGCCTTCATCGCTTGCACCAACCCCCCCATTGAGAGAAGACTTTAGCCTAGAGCGTCGTACCCCCACCACACCAAACCTCATGGGAGGGAGCCCAACCACCATCAGCCCCAAATCTGGAGTTCCTGCCGCCACTGCCACGACTGCACACGCCACCGGAGTTAACGCCCAGATGGGGCGCACAGCCCAGCCAACAGCAACAAGGGGCCGACGAAGCAGAGCAGCATGACAACGTGCATCGCATACCGCGGCCCTGTCGTAGAACCAGCGAAGGAGCACCGCACCCGTCCCAGTCACCCTCTTGGGCCAACTACCTCTGTCGACGCTGAGCATGACAACACCAACAGGAATGCCACCGCGAAGCCACTACCCAGCTGGCCATGGCCCGCTGCCGCCAACGCTGCACAGATTTGGACGCGGAAGCCCCAGATTTGAGGCCCTGCCAAGCCACACCATTGGCCCGCTATGCTCGTCGTTTGCCGGACCCGAGCTACCACCACACCGCCAGAGGAAGCTCTAGTGCTGCATCGCCCAGCTCACACGGAGCTACCACCACACCAGCTCACACGAAGCTGCAATGCCACCAAGGAAGCACCCACCGTCTTTGTAGACAGGCTCCACCGGCGGTGGCAAGGGGAACCAGCGGCGGGCCTGGTCCTAGGGTTAGGAATCGCCCTTGGGTCTCTTGCATGGCAGTGACACGGGATCTGTGTGGGGGTTTTTTTATGCGAGCATAGTCCTCATTTTGCAGTAGATAGTAAAGGTGCTAACCTATAATCATACTACATGCATGTGTACACTATTCTCTCGGAATGGATTTGGTGCATGCATGGATCTTTTTTCTTTTGTTTTGACGAAGATAGCAGGAGCATGCATGGGTCATTCATAAGTGCGACGTTTCACGTAATAGCTTGTCCTATTACCTGCAAGGAATGACGACTATTGCACGACCTCAGCCTCTAGCATAAGGGTGCGCCTCCTCCTCCCTTTTGCTGGCCTTTTCCCCTCTTCTCCATGGTAGCACCACGTGCCTTTTCCGAACACCTCTTCCTTGCCCTCTCTCCAACTGTCTCAATCATCCGCCTGTACCCCCTATTGCTCCTGTCTCACACGCCCTAACATCATCTAATCTGCCGCAACTCTGCACTTTGCTCCCACCACCTCCATCGTGTACATCTCTTACTATTATACAAATGTTCATCCTGAACGCTTCATCACAGATGATTTTGGTATTGTCTATGATAAACCTCGTCACAGATAATTTTTATCAAAAAAGACATCACAAACTTTTTTTTGTTTAAAACCATCCATGATAAGTTGGCCATCGCAGATGGTTTTTCATTTAAAAACCTTTTTTGATATCAAATAACACATCACATGCGACTTCTTAAAAAAATTCTTGTATGGTTCATCCGGCCCACTAGGCCCAAATGTACTCAGTATATAAACTAGGCGCCCCATACTAACCCTAGGCCCCTCCCGTCCCGAAATTGCCCTAAGTCCCCTGTAGCTCCCCAGATCTCTTCCTTTCCTCCTAGATTGATCTCCACTGAGCTCCTAGATCTCCATCGCCTCCTCTACTCCTCCTAGATCCTCCCTCTAGCGCTGCCCTTGGCCTCCGAGTGCCCCACCTCCGAGCCCACCACTACGCCGCCCTCTCGATCTCTCCTCACGATCCTCTCGCTCGACAGCCAATACTGTGTCATCCCGGAGCTCAAGGTGGCCAAATCAGTGACGGCACATTATCCCTGAGCTCGGGGCAGCCATACCCAATAATGAAACGTGCAGGTGGATGGTGACCTCCGCGCCGATGTAGGTGGACGGATCCGTCGAGCACAAGGCGGCTGGATTCGGCCATGGCACGTGTAGGTGGATGGCGACCTCTGCCGCCAGTGCAGGTGGGTAGGTTCGACGAGCACGAGGCATAGTGGGAGGCAGATGGATCTGGCCGTTGGCGCGTGTAGGTGGCCGGCAACCTTCACCGCTGGCACAAGTAGTCGGATCCATTAAGCACGAGGCCACTGGATCCGGCGAGCAAGAGGTGGCGCCTGCAGGAGGTCGTTGGATCCAGCGAGCACGAGGTGCTGCCCCGCAGGAGACGGTCGGATCTGGCAAGCACGAGGCGACGTGAGAAGTGGTGCAACACGCGTCACCGATGGCGAGCGCTAGTGCTGGAATTTTATTTTATTTTTGTAAGTAGACATCACCGATGCGTTCGTCTGTGATGAATTCTTGTCATCACATACCATCTCGTATAAACGAGTGAAAAAATTATCTCTGATGATATTTTTCACCCATCTGTGATGTGGTCTTTTCAACCATACTATGCAATAGTCCATCTGCCACTATTACCGTCCCTTCGTGCCCCAACATCATCTCCTGCCCCAAAGTTTCGCATCTCTCCTACACTTCCTCTGGCCCCTCCTTCACCCCCAACTACCAGAGGCGGTGGTGTCGCGCCCACCCTCACATTCAACGGCCTTAGTGTCGACCCACCCATCAACGCCACCAGACGCACCGTCTTACGCCGGACCCGCGGCGCGACCTTAGCCCCCACCCACGTACGTGAAGTGACAGGCTACCTGCCGCGTTGGGGTACGGATATGTGCACGCACCAACGTGAAGCTCACGTGGCTTCTTCCTCGTGCATCGCAGGTACCACACGAATAAACATCAGCACCAGTCCCTCCTCGCAATTCGTGGACGACCATGGGAACACGTACACTACATTAGGAAGTACGTGTCTATTCTATTTCTGTTTCTGCTCATGCTGATATGTGACAATTCAGCTACGAATCATCATCAAGGAGCCTCTCTAACCAACGGCGACCACGTACTTCTTAATATATTTTCATTCTCTCAAAAAAGGGGCCCAACTTTTCACAAACATACGTACCAAATCTTGGTGGTATGCGTACTACCCGAAAGAATCTGAGTGATATTTAGCAAATCTGAATTTCCCTGTACGTGCGTAGGCTAGTACTGTAACATACATGCATACAGACATAACTACAGCTACTGGAGCACTAGTCCTTGATTTCCCATGAATTAATTGTAAATTAGGAACATATCAGAGGCTGGCAGCGGCAGTACGTGTCACGCGGCAATGCTGCGTCGATCGCGTAGGCATACACGCAGCTCGTAGCGGACAAGGGTTCATGGGACAGAGCATTATATATGAACAAGCTAGCTAGCTAGCACTAGCTTGCGTGCACCAATCAAACAATCAGTTAATTAATTGATCATATGTCCAAGCGAAAGTTAAGGAACCGGGGAACCAAACGTACAGCTTGGTCGATGCATGAATAGTTGACTCTAGCTTATCTGATCGATACATACTCCAATTGATTGGCTAGCTATGTCCATTGACATGTAAGTTTGGGATCTATCTATCTATCTCCATGGGTGACAGCAAGGCAAGCTATCTAGAGAGCATGCGGATGGGTTATTAGGTCCCTTCCCTAAGTTTCAGATCTGCCCTTGTCCGGTCAAACTGCTCCAGACGATTAAGACAAGTGAAGAGCAACGCCAATTAGTCACGTGAAGGAGACGAGGCCTCCTCGTGCGGATGGATCCGGCACACCTAACTAGCCATCGCATTCTCTACTTGCTTAATTTGTCGATGCATTAATTAGCGGCTGCATGCCTCCTACAAGATGTTTGGTTCATCGATTTTGATCGGTGGATTACACCATGACTCAAAACTGTTACTTGAGTTTGGTTCACGTGGGCCGTAATCAGTTTACATGTAATCCAATTACAACATCATTCATGGCTCATACCGCCCAACCCCTCCCCCCAAAAATCAAGAAGTGATACCAGAGAAAATGATTCGTTTCTCTCGCTTGATCCTCTTCTCAGCACGGACTACTCGACCTCTTCTCCTCCACGATCTCCTCGGTCCCAATCTCTACGAATATCCTCTATCTCTCTCCCATGATATCCTCCTCACCATGATCTCCGGCTTCCTGACGCATGGCCATGAGAAGGAGGAGGCCGTACATGAGGCTGTTGGACGCGGCCATGAGGAAGAGCATAGAGATGTTGTGGTGAGCGTCATGGACACGGGAAGACCTGCCAATGGATGGCAGTGGACGGCGGTGAACTCAACATCGAGGGCAAGTGCGAAGGCAGAGGGCTGTGGGTTGAAGCGTGCGAGGGCGCGGCGGCCGGAGTGGACGTTGGCTTGGGCCTTGTCGAAGGCATGGGGGATCACACTGAGGATGCATGCCTTGCATTGCTCTTCTTTTGCTTCTTTTGGATCGGTTTAATTGATAGATCTGTTTTGGCTTGTCTTAGGTCACGAATTGACAATCTGTGTTCTTGTTCTTTTGTTTTTTGTACAAGTTTTTTCTGAATTATTGATTTGATTGTAAATTTGATACCAGGTCGGTGATTCACGATTTGGTGATTTGAATTTCTGTTGATTTTAGATTATCAATTTGGTGATATTTTTGGTTGCATCCAACCCAATTGACACAAACCAAACATAGGAATTGACTACGTACATTCCGTACTTGAACCAAACAAGTTCTCATTTTTCTTGATTCCGTTTACACTACTGATATAATCCCATTCGCTTTACGTTTATATTGCTTTTCTTGAACCAAACACCTTCTTGATTTTAAGGAATCACTTTTCCCACGCTATTAAATCTTCGTCCAATGATTTAGATTTCATGCCTCTTCTATATAAACCCCCTAATCCTAACTCCTCTCTTCTCTCCCTACCTCTCCCACCGCTACTGCTTCCTCCCTCGTCTCCTCTCCTGACTCCGGCGGCTCCGCCACCAAATCAAGCATCTCTTCTAAACCCACCGGGGCACCGCGTTTACTCCGGTGCCAGCCGACACCCCCACCCCTAACCCTAACCCTGACCTAACTTGTTGGTCGGCTTGTCTCTGCCTCGTCCTCACCTGCGGTGTCGCCTCCGGTTCCGGCTCGACGTGAGACTCGCCCTTGCCGGCACCACCGCCTCCACGTCGTCGTCTGCTTCGGCTCGCCGCCACCGGACACGAAGAAGAAAATGGGAGAGGGAGGAAGAAGGTGATTTTGTAAAAAAAAATGTAAGTATTGACAAATTAGAAAATAGTCATCCGACTGTTAGTGCAAAACTATAATTTTAAGTGCATCTCCAACGGTGCCACCTCAGCCGTCTTTTCCTGCGACGTTACTTTTAGCTACATCCAAAGCTAGCCGTCGCTCGTTGTGTACGTACACCACGGGCCGGGCATCTCTAACAGTCAGTGGCCACCTCAGTCGTTTTCTCCTCACACGTCATTAAGTCCGTCCTTAATTCTCAGATATATTTAAGCCGGCATAACGTAGTAAGTATACTGCTCGGCTTCGTTTTCCTCTGTGTCTAAATATATCACTGGCTCACTGCCTCCCAAGTTAGTAGGTTAACACTAGGCACATGATTATGTTAGGTGAAACATGACTCATAGAGTTTAGTTATTGTGGTGGGTTAATTAGTTATTCCACCACCATATGTTGGTTAACTTAATCTTGTGTAGGTGGTTTACAAGTAATTAATAAGGCCTTGAAACGAAGGATTTTGGAGAATTTTTTTGAAGGATTACAATACTAAAGACAAATTGCTTTGTAGGCCGTTTGGGTCATAGAATTGCACCATAGGAATTTAAATTTTTCTTACAAATTTTGGAAGAATCCCAACATGAGCTCTAATCTCATAAAAAGAAATTCAATGCATCTTCTATCTTTCTCTTTAATCAAGCAACACTTAATCTCAAAAATCCTGTATTTTTTTCATACAACATCCAAAGACCTATGCTAAGCAATTTTTATGATTTTTTTTCCTGTAGGATTCAATATGCCATGACATTCCAATCCTATATTTTTTCTATTCCAGCATTTCATATTCCTGCGATCCAAAGAGGCCCATGTACAATTAATGGTAGCAAAGGCAGCCTTTTTTTGTGCCTTCCACATAATTTAAAGATGGTAATAGAAACATGTTATACATCAGGTATCTCCAAGTGTTATTTCTAGCAACTAATACTTTCTTACGTCTAAAAAATGTTTGGTGATTAATAAAAAATTACAAAATAAGTGAAAATAGGATGACATCTAATATAATGGAGAATACATTGTGCTCTTAGGCGTGAAGAGATCATCCCTTCTCTCTCTTTCTTCTTTCCCTTCTAACTAAGAAAAATCATGCATGACATCGGTTGTACACGACCTAACCATCTCTTAACCCCATACCAAGCACACCTAAGCTAAGAAGGCAAAGGGATCCCTTGCGTTGGATTTTCAAGTAGCTTATTTCTGATTTTTGGATGCCACTTAGTTTGAGGCCATTTTGTTTGTGCGCTTGGCGGGCCGAACGACAACTCTCACCCATCGAGGCAGGGACGGAGCTACGTCGGGGTCAGGGTGAACCTTGCAGCCCAAGCTTTTTTTTATGAATAGCCATGTATGTTCACAACTGTTCAAGTCTATATATTATATAAGAGGGATTTGGCCTCATACCACTAGTGAAATCAGCAGTTTACTAAAATATCACTGAGTGTGTCAATGACAGGTGGGTCACTAGTGGTATTCTGGCAATTATCCTTATATAATTATCTAGATAAAGATTGGGTCTACTTTTACTCAGTTTTAAGATCTTTATTTTTATCCTCGCCAGATTCTAGCTTTGGCCCATCGTCATTTTTCGTTTAAGCTCCGCCCCTGCATCGAGGCTTTAAAAAATTTTAAATACCCAATTTTTATAAAATGAGAACTTCCATTTTCCACGTGACACCAAAAGGAGAATCGGAGCGTTCTTGGAATTCTAATTCCCTTGGTAGAATATGATTTAGAATCCAATTGTATGGATCAAATTTAATTATCGAGAGCCAAACGGCTGTTAACTAGGACTAAATAGATTGTACAACAATCGTAACACACAATTAACAAGGGCGCAGTGCAAGCGCTCGTGTCACCTAGCTAAGTGGACCCACCCTAGTTAATTAAGCCGCACGAGGAAGTCTCAAATGAAACAGCAGCTCCGCAATGTAACTACGAAGGATTCGATAAAATGATCCACTTTATATCGTTCTTTGCTCTAGAGAGATTAACTGTATTGTAATTGCTGAAATGGCTAATGTTATATTGCCACTTTGACAATATACCCTATTTCACTATTATAATAACATTAGCCCTAATCTCATTCTAACTAGATTAGCAAAGGATTGAACTGCCCTCCAATTGAATTGGTGCCCTTCTTAACTCACTCACGAATGCCTCTTCCTCCTCCTATTTCAGCCACTGCTACTGCACCCCTTATTCTAGCCACATTGCTTGTCCCCCTTCCTCCCTTCCTCAACTGGTGCCACTACCACACTGCACCAGTTACGTTTCTTGGCCCCTTGCTTCGAGTGCCGTCGCTCGCCCTCTACTCGTCCCCTCTGGGTCTCATCACAGATCTCAATGGAGTGTTACGGCAAGAGTGGAGGAAGGCCAGGGATTCAAGCGCTTTATCTTGTGTAGCGCCATCTCATGGCCTGCTCCTACTCTCCGTACACCCTCTTTGTCGACAAGGTCCTCTCTGCGCACCCTCTCCGTCAACAAGGTCAAGCTGGGCTACGACGTCCATGGCCCAAGCCGGTGCTCGCCCCGTCGCCACCGCCAGAGGGAAGATAAGATGAGGAGGACAATAGGGAGAAGAGCATCGATTTGATTGAAAGGGTAGTCCGATCATTTGTCAATCCGTTTAATGTGGAATTAGTGCTAATGATGTTATAATAGTGAAATGAGGATATTAGGAAAGAGATAATGTAACATGAGTTGCTTTAGCAATTTCAATGTACTTAGTCTCTCTCGAGTAAAAGTCAACTAGCAAGTGTACACGTGCAACACACATTTTTATAATTTGTTGCACATTTCTACAATATGTATAACGTAAAAGCACAATCTATACTGCATCACGTCAGAGGAGAAAACGGTAGTGGGGCGCAGGCACGGCCAAAGCATGGCGTGGGCGCAGCGACCACGCGTGGCGCAGATTCGGGAGAGATGGGCGCTGAAGAGTATAGCAGTGGCAATGGTGAGAAATTATCTATTAACTTTAAGTAAGGACAATGATGAATAATTACTATCAATTTTAAGTAAATGGCATGGTGGGTAATTTTTAAGTGATAGATCATCAAAGTAATATTAGCCATTGGATGATTACGATCGGACGGTGTAGATTGAGTCGGAGATAAAAAGAGAAAATTTTCTCTTTTATAAGTAGTATAGATATAGATTATAGATGTAAAGTGATCAGTTTATCAAATCCTTCTATAAATAGAGACGACTCGTCTTGTTGCTCCGTCTTCCCCCGCACCCGCATAATCAATTCCAATCAAATAAACCAAACCAAAACAAATGCTACTGTGACAGCAGAAGCAGAAGAAGATGCGGGCGAGGGACCTGCACCCGCTGTGCTGCCTCCCGGTCGACTGCCCCGGCGGTTGGTGCGCTGCCGCCGGGGACCCATCTTCCCCTCCCCCGCCCCTGCCCCCGCCCGCGCCGGCGGCGGTGGCGGGGGTGCTGTACAAGTGGACCAACATCAGCAAGGGGTGGCGCCCGCGCTGGTTCGCCATCCTACGCGGCGGCCTCCTCGCCTACTCCAAGATCCGCCGCTGCGCATCGCCGCCAGGGGCGGACGGGGGCGTCAGGCTGATCGGGCCGGCGGGGTATGGCGCCGCGGCGGAGGGCCGCCCCATTGGGCTCCTGCATCTCAAGGTCGCTCTCCTCTCCCACCCCCGACCCCCCCCCGCCCCGCCCGGCCATTGATTCTGCTTTTCTATAAAAGAATCGAATTTTAGCATGGTTGGTTGTGTCGTATGCTTTCTCCTTCTCCAGTTTGTTGGTTATTGGCCAAATTTAGTGGGGAAATTAGGTGACGTCGTCTCATCGCTGTCCCATTTCGCCATTCTTCTACTACTAGTCATCATTTTTTTGGTATATTTACTCCGGTGCCACCCATTTAAGTGTGCTTCGATAAAATGCCCCCCAGAATGACGGGTGGGGTCTGGGACCACCCGTCAATGACACATAAGGTGGCATTTTGTCGAAGCACACGACAAAACGGGGGCATCTCAGCAAATCCCCCCCATTTTTTTTGGGGTGCACTGCGATAATCTTGTATGGAAATTTACTTTTTTTTTGAGAGAAAGTATGGAAATTTTCTAGTAGCAGGATAGTTGGATCGCCGCTTCCACGTTGCATCGAGTGGAATCAGAACAGGTGGAGCTAGGTGCATAGAGTAAATGGGGAGCTGTAAAGCTTAGCCCACCCGTCACATCACCCGCCACAACCAAATTGTGAGTTTGGCCGTGTCCGCACCCCCTTCAGAATCATCGATATATAGCCGCAATTGCCACATCTTTATAAGAAGTCAGAGCTGCGACATTTACCAAACTAATTAAGCTGATACTATTATAGTGGGGTGAGTCATTGGCTTGCCCGGATCGATAGAGATATGGAAACGGCGATGGAGTGCTTAGTTACATGTGTCTTTCGTGAAAGCAGCTGCCTTTCAGTTAGCAAGAGCCCCGTATAGCAAGCAAACAAACGTGAGGTTTCCTGCAAATGCTGTGGGGTCCAACCACCAGGATGGGGTTGCCGATGAGCAATTCTCTAGAGATCACAGTCACAAACACACACAGAGCCACACGGGGCTTAACAAGGTTTGCAACGTTGCTTGGCCTTTGAGCAGAGTTGCAAGATGGTTTTTTTCCTCTTCTTTTTACACTTTACAGCCCCTTGCGGTGAAAAAAGTCTCTTTAGATAGGCAGATACTACTGCAGTCGCAGGCCTATTCACTGGTCTGGCTTAGTGCTGGGCATGGAAAGGAACCAATCGGCTTCCAGCTGGATTTGTTCTCTTGGGGGTTCAAACTGAGCAGTGTAATGGGGCCTTGGCATTGTTTGTATGTTCTTGCGTTGTTGGGAATCTGGGGTGTATGGTTCTTTCTGTCCGTAAACATTTACAGCTGGGAGGGGAACTTGTAAGCTTTAAAGCCTTCCCTTTCATGCGAACCGTCTTATTTGCTACTACTGTTAGGTAATCACGTTCATACCTTCAGCAGTTTAAATTGAAATGATGTGGCAAGGCAAATGTTCTAGATTATAGATTCTTGCAGCTCTTCATTAGTTTATCTAAGAGTAAATTTGGCAGAACTATACATATTTTGGTATAACCATCAGAAAACTACACGTTTTTATTTGCATTTGACATAACTACACACACAGTTGGTACATGCTTCAATATACACACATTTTGATAGAAAACTACGCATTTCACAGAACAACGCAAATTCTGGCTGCTGGCTAGTGGGTCCCATACTCCCCATATGCCAATTGCACTGATGGGTGAGTTCCACCTGTCAGATTCCATCTCCAATCATAGGAATCGATGGATATGGGTTTTATTGAAATGTTATGACAAAGTATGTTTAGTTTTCTGAAATGGAAATTTACATTAGTAGTTTTCTGATAGTTATTCTAAAACATGCATGGCTTTGTAAAAATTACTCTTATCTAATTCCAAAAGCTGAGGGCTACCTTCGTTTATGATTATTTTGATAAGGTTCATTTAATGGCATAATGTAAAGAGAAGACATGTTATCTGGTTAAATCTGTAGGTTTTGGTTGTTAACATTATCATTTAAAATATTTGTAGATCTCGTCATACCGTGAAAGTAAATCAGATGATAAGCGATTCTATATAATTACTCCAAACAAGACGCTTCAGCTGAGAACTGACTCCGCGAAAGATCGTGTGGCTTGGATTGAAGCCCTTGTCTCTGCGAGAAGTGAATCTTCTCCCAATGGAGGTTTACTGTATGACCAGAATGATGCATCATTTTCTACAGAAAGGCTTAGAAATCGCATGCATGCTGAAGGCCTTGGTGAAGAGATTATTAAAGATTGCGAACAGATTGTCCATTCAGAATTCTCACAGTATTATACACAGATGAAACAACACTGTGAAGGGTATTTGAGCTTTCTTGGCAGTCTTCCACGACAGCTTGAGGTAACATTTTCTCAAGATGCGCTTCTACGTGTATTAGTGAACTCATGCTATTCCACTACTTTGAAGATTGACCAACTCATGAATTTAATGTGGATTGCAAGAAAGGATTAGGTGCACACTTAACCATCTTTTAAAATAAAATAAAATAAATGTACTGTGTGCTCCCCTGGCCCTCAGTACGATATATTCTGGTGGCTTTTTTGAGTTTCGCAATACATTTGTGGATTCATTTAGAATAATAGATTAGATTCTTGCATTCCTCATGGGTTATGAGATAACCAACAGCCCTTTCCAAATTTGTTTTCATTTATAATTATTTGTAAAGAAGTTAAATATGCTAACTATAAGCCAAAAAGTTCACTGTGTTTCTAAGATTTAAGGGCAAGGCATACACCGGTTTTCTCAAGTTTCCCTTTGACCCTTCCTGCAAATTATCACAGTGACTTACTTTTAAACAGTAGAGAGATCCTTGTTCTATTGAGATTTTTGGGTAATGTAATCATGTTTGCTTTCTTTTGGCCGCATCTCCATGATAGAATATGCAGTTATGTCCTATTCCCAGTTGGAAACTGAACATATAGAAAACTGTGTTAGTGAACATATTCAGCTTGTTGATTATGAAATAACCTTCTCTTTATGCTGATATGCTGTGCTTTGCAGGTACTTAATGCAGAAGATACTACGCACTCGATCAAACCTGAATGTTCCTGCTCTGGACATGGAAAATGTAGTGGTACTTGATTTTGTAGTTCTTTATGTTTCCTCTGTTGGTTATACTAGCTTTATCATTCTATTTTGCATTAATGATGCATGTAATGAGTTTCCAGGACACTATCATTTTGGCATTTCTATCCAATGTTTCATTGGTCCTTCTCTGTTGAAGTCTTTAATGCACAACTTTCCCATTGCTCTGGTACTGTACTATCACAAGGTTGATGTTTGAACATGTTTATTTGTGATTAACATCAGTTAATTTTGATGAGACATTTTGTTGTGATTAACATCAGTTAATTTTGATGAGACATTTTGATAATATGTCTAGATTACTCAGCTACTCAAGACTCAAAAAATGCAGAATTCCACATTTTTCCATTGAGCATTTAATATTTCAATAGCATGTGCTGCCTAAGAAAAAAACCGGAGAAATCCTGGCCTTCTGTTATTCTTACTGTTGTTTTCTGATTTCTCATCAGAGAGCAGCAATACAGAATCTTCCGATGATGTTGGGGGACAGGAGTTGGATGAGTTGTTAGATGAAGATGACTATATTTTCTGTGATACAAGGCAAAGTTTCAGTGATTCTGCTGCAAGTCCTGACTTCAAGACGAAGTGTTCGAATTCTAGCAATGATGTCCATCAATATGATCATAAATTTGTAGAATCAAGATCCGGTGAGGGAAACAGTGAATGTTTATTGTTGTCTTCAAAACGTCGTACAAAGTTGCCCGAACCAGTTGAAAAGGAGAAGGGTGTTAGTCTTTGGTCAATGATCAAGGACAATGTTGGAAAAGATCTGACTCGAGTCTGTCTGCCTGTTTACTTTAATGAGCCAATTTCATCTCTTCAAAAATGCTTTGAAGACTTGGAATATTCTCATTTGTTGGACCGTGCATATGAATACGGCCTAAAGGTATGAAAGTATCATCCTTCGTACATCTTTCTTGTGTCAGAAGATAAACTGCATGTTTTTGTCTTATCATTGGTGTTTGAAATCTATGGTAGCTTCTAAAATTTTAATGAACAATAAAATATCTCTCCACTCGTGAATCATTTCAAATCAATCTTATCTGGTTACTCTGCATTTTATTTGTTCCATTACGGATAAACCATGTCAGCTATTATGTCTCTACCAACTCTGTTCAAAAGAACAAAGATGAGTATTCATATTGAAGTTCAATATTTTACACTATACTAGCTATTAGTCTTGAATCAAGTTGGCAATAATTTTCCATCTTTCATCTATCCTTCTGAATCCAGGGAAATAGTTTGATGAGAATTCTATGTGTCGCTGCATTTGCGGTCTCTGGGTATGCTTCCTCGGATGGCCGCCCCTGCAAACCTTTCAACCCATTGTTAGGGGAGACTTATGAAGCTGAATACCCTGAAAGTGGAATCCGCTTCTTCTCTGAAAAGGTCAGTTATCAGTACGACTACATCTGAGTTTGGCAAGTTTTCGGTTGTTTCTGTTAAAAGTAATAGTTGCTTACTTCTGTTTTGATATCCTGGCACCAAAATAAATAAATAAAATGAGCTGACAATGTTTGCAATGGATGATACTGATCTCGTAACCAGTAACAGGCCAGAAGAACTCGCTGAAATCATCCTATGACTTTTTTTGGAATCAGCATATCTGCCTAAGAAATGACACATTAACACCTGGTTTCATTCATTGAGAATTGGCATGATATCCTATGATGTTTGACCTTTTGATAGTTTTGTAACAAACTATACTGGAGTCATTATGTTGCTCCCTTCTTGGCACCAGGTTAGTCATCACCCAATGGTCATGGCCTGTCACTGTGAAGGAAAAGGTTGGAAATTCTGGGGGGAGAGCAATGTAAAGAGCAAATTCTGGGGACAGACAATTCAGCTGGATCCTGTTGGTGTTTTAACTCTAGAATTTGCCGATGGAGAAACTCTCAAATGGAGCAAGGTAAAAGTTCTTAGAGGCCACTAGTCTTAAATCACTAGCTGATAGCGTGTTGCCTAAATTCTTTCTTTCTATACCAGGTTACAACAACCATTAATAACCTTATCATCGGTAGACTTTATTGCCATCACCATGGCACAATGAACATAAGTGGGAACAGACAATATTCATGCAAACTCATGTTTAAACAGCAGTCTTTTCTTGAACGCAACCCTCGCCAGGTAAAGGAGAACATAATTGACAGTTTCCGTAACTTGGTCCATTTTTCGCCTTCCCTGTCTTCTCCATAGATCTTACTAAGATATAGTTCTATGCAAGGTTCAAGGATTTGTCGAGGATATTAATGGTACCAAGGTTGCCACCCTGATGGGAAAGTGGGATGAGAGCATGTACTGCACTGTTACTAATGATACATCTGGAGTAAATTCCAGTGCTTCAGGTCCCAGTGCTGAAGCCACTCTGTTGTGGGAGAAACATGAACCTCCAGTTAATCCCACACGATACAATTTGTCATCATTTGCAATAACTCTAAATGGGCTGACTCCAAAACTCAAGGTAGACTCAGCCGATTCAGCTCATTATTAGTTCTTTTCTTAGCTCTGATACTCGAGCACTATTTTTTTTCTATTGTTTAGGAGAAACTTCCGCCAACAGATTCAAGACTCAGACCGGATCAGCGACATCTAGAGAATGGGGAGTATGATAAGGCCAATGCTGAGAAGCTGCGGTTGGAGACAAGGCAACGAATGGTACATCTTTCTTCACAATTTCCTACCATTTACATTCCCTAGTATTGTTAGCGTTTCCAGAGAGACAGATCCAGTTTTGAGACACCTAAAATCTCTTAATTGAATTCTGCCCTCCACTCTGCAATCATTGGAAACATTGGATTGGAGCAACATGGAGTGAATTGCTGCAAGTACAACACTAGTGCATGACAAAGTAGCTCATTGCAGAGGACTAGATAATCTGAACTATGCCAATGTGCGAGCAGGTTGCTTGGTCTCTAACTGGATACTCTATTTCTTTCGTCTTTGCAGGCACGGAAGATGCAGGAGAATGGATGGAAACCAAGATGGTTCGAAAGGGACACCGAGGAAGGAACATTCCGCTACACGGGAGGTTACTGGGAGGCAAGAGAGCAGGGGAGATGGGATGGCTGTCGTGATATATTCGGTGAATTATCAGATAACCTTAAGCTGCAAACTGCTCCTCACTGTGGCTAGCTCAAATATATATCTAGCCGTTCCAGTAGGTGTTAACATGAAATGAACTACTGAAAATGTATCTTACGATTACCAGCCTCCCTCATTGTGCAAAGAAGAGCTCAGTCAGGCTCCCCCTTTCATATATAATCGAAGTGATGTAAGACTGAATGTTAAATTATGTGCATACATTCGCCAGAGGTGCTAACATTCTTGCTAGAACTGTCAATAATATTCTTATTTTGTTATGTGCAAACACAACTGAGTGCAAAACTCGATGCCTGAATGCTTCTACCGTTAACCACCAACAATTTTGCCCAGGTATCGTACTGAAAATTGATGTCCTTCATTCCACTTTATGTTTTGTCGAGAGAGACAGCTATTCGATACTGTTGAGTTTGTGTCGAATAATTAATGTACAGTTGTAAGTTACGTGGACCTAGTGTTGTAATTGTGTTATAGGATAGAGTTTGTGTTGGACTCTTATAGCCCGGGCCCTATATAATAAGGGGGCAGCCACACGATGTAACCATGACAACATAATAGCAACAGACACGTAAGGGGAGCTGGCGACATTGTGCCAGCGCCGGGTAACCGGTGTTGCGATATCATGGGGAGTAGCACTCGTAGTCATGCTCCGGGGACATAGGTTTCGGTTGAACCTCATTAAGAAATGTCGTGCCTTGGTGTCATCCTTGATCTTGCATCGGCGTAATTTTGTAACAAGTGGTATCAGAGCAAGGTGGAGGCTGTGCGGAAGATCAGATTGGAGGTGCGAGGCTCATGCTTGACGAGCGCCAGCAGCATCCGATACGGCACAAGGTGGGAGCATGGTGACGACCGTTGATTCAGTTGGTGGTGTCAAACACTTCAGGCAGGCGCCCTGGACCGTTCGATGGGTTGTAGTCGGTGAGGATCGACCAGACGTGGTGATTGGACTGTCATAGCGGCTGTTGAAAACGTCGCGGATCTAGCGACAACTTTGGCTCGCGATCAGACCAGGCATTGGTTGTTCCCAGAGGGCTCGTGAGGCGAGGCGAGCAAGGTGGCTTCCGACGAAGAGGAAATCCAGGTCACAGATCCTTCAGCAGAGGAGGTTGCGAAGGCAGAAAAGGGCTATAATACTGGTGGCAACAGGCTGGTCAGACCACTGGTCGACATGATGGTGTCGGTGTCAACCAAGTTTGATGTGGTGAAGTTTGATGGTAGCGGCAACTTCGGATTATGGCAAGCAAGGTCAAAGATCTGCTGGCACAGCAGGGTCTCTTGAAGTGCTTGCAAGCGGAGAGGCGGGGCAAGATTGATGAAGATACATGGGAGGAGATGCGGTTGAAGGCAGCCGCTACTATACGGCTGTGTCTGTCAAATCAAGTCATGTATCACATCATGGAGGGATCTTCACGAAAGAGAATTTGGGACAAGTTGGCCAGTCAATATATGTCCAATTCTCTGACCAACAAGCTATTCTTGAAGCAGAAGCTTTATGGATGAAGATGAAGAAAGGGTCAGATCTTGCTAAGCACGTGAATGTCGTCAATCAACTTATTGTTGATCTAACTCATGTGCATGTGAAGCTTGATGATGAAGACAAGACCATAGTTCTTCTGTGTTCACTGCCAGAGTCTTATGAACATTTATCCACCACTTTGACGTATGGCAAGGATACCATCAAGATTGAGGATGTTACTGCAGCGTTACTTTCACAAGACCTAAAAAAGAAGAACAGAAAAAACGATGCAGATGAAGGTCCACATGCTGAAGATTTGGCTGTCATGGGTGAGTTCAGGAGAGGACACGAGGCAGGGAGTTTATCCAAGAACAAAAAGAAGGTACAGTGCTACAAGTGCAAGGAGTGGGGACATATGAAAAGGGACTGTCCAGAATTGAAGAGTAGGACATGTGCTAATTTGGTAACTCGAAAGTATGATTCAGACAGCGATGATGATGTTCTCATAGTATCAGATATGCGGTCAATCAAAGAAGAAACATGGATGCTGGATTCAGCTAGCCACTATCATGTGACACCCAACAAGGAGTGGTTCTCTTCGTATAAGTCTGGTAATCATGGTTTAGTCTACTTGAGAGATGACATAGGCTACCGTGTTGTTGGAGTGGGTGACATCAAGATCAAGATGCATGACGGAGTTGAGCGGGTGCTTCAAGGGGTGATGCATGTGCCAGGGTTGAGGAGAAATCTAATTTCGCTTGGTCTCCTTCGAGATGATGGTATGTCATTCCGTTCAGAGGGTGAGAAGACCATGAAGATCGTGAAAGGAGAGGTGATCGTGATGATAGGAGAGCGGACGGCTTCGCATCTTTATAAGTTGCAAGGGAGCACTATTGCAGGTAGAGTCATGAAGAAAGGAGTTGCAAGCATAGCGGTGATGTCCCATGGAGGCGGCAGGTCTGAGGCCAAGTCAGACCCGTCGGGTAACTCTCAGTAAGCTACAAAGAAGACAACTCAAGTCTGATGTACATGGAGTTTCGGCGCATGGACAACCTTAGGTGGTGGAGATTATTCGCCAAGGTGGAGTTTGTTGAGTTTGTGTCAAATAATTAAAGTACAGTTGTAGGTTACGTGGATTTGGTGTTGTAATTGTGCTATAGGGTAGAGTTTGTGTTGGACTCTTGTAACCCGGGTCCTATGAGAGGGCAACCACACAATGTAACCATGACAACATAATAGCAACAGGCACGCAGGGGTGTCGGCGGCATTGTGCCGGTGCCCAGATGGCCGGTGTTGCGGTATTATAGGGAGGAGTGCCCGTAGTCATACCCCAGAGACATAGGTTTCGACTGAATCTCGTTAACAAATATCGTGCCTCAGTGTCATCCTTGATCTTGCATCAGCGTAATTTCGTAACAGATAATATAAATAGGATCAAGAGCTGAAATTCCTAGTGAGCATGTGGCTCTTTGCTGATCAAGAGTCTCAAGCTACGTAGTGATATAATTTGTTTTGGTATACTCTCATCATTCTTAAGTCAATATTGATACGATGTAATCATCAAGATGAGGGCACGCATCAGTGCTTATAAAATCAAGCCTATTATTATTCATCCATGTGAGGTGCCTTAACCTTAACAAGCAAGCTACTCCTGCAGCATGCAGAGCCATCTGATAATTAAACACCTAATTAGTCGTTCTTACAATTTTCATCACCATCTCATACGTGCCAAAATACATGTGAACCTCACCGAAAATAAAACTTTCTAAACTAATAAAATCTAACTCGTTAGCTGGATCATCGATCATGCATGGACGACGACCTCGTCGTCTTCGTCGACCTCGACGCCGGTGTCTGTGAGTCGCTTCTCCTTGTACACGTACCCGTTGGCTGCGGCGACGAAGACCCCGAGGTTGACGGCGCTGACAACGGCGAGCAGCCAGTAGAAGTAGTCGAGCCTGCCTTCGTCGAGGTTGTCGGCGAGCCACGCCCTCCGGCGGCCGCCGCCGGAGGACGTGACCCTGTGCACGACGCTGACGAGCGCGGTGCTGAGGAAGCAGCCGAGCGAGAGCGTGCTGAGGAAGAGGCCCGTGCTCATGGTCTTCATGCCCTTGGGGCACTCGCGCAGGAAGAAGTCGAGCTGCCCGATGTAGGTGAATGCCTCACCGGAGCCGACGAGGAGGAACTACTGTACGATAAGGAAGACGGAGAGCCTGGCGCCTGCGGCCGCGGCGGCGAGGCTCCTGTGCTCCGTGAGCGCGGCGGCGGCCATGGCAAGGACGGATAGGAGGAGGCCAACGAAGATGCGCTGGAGCGGGGAGAGGCCGTGCGGGTTGCCGGTGATGCGGCGGGCGAGGGGCGCGAGGAGGCGGTCGTAGAGTGGGACGGTGAGGAGGATGGAGCCGACGAAGAAGACGGTGAGGTAGCCGGCGGGGATGAGCAAGCGGCCGAGGCGGCGGTCCATGACGGTGGCCTGGGAGACGGAGAAGGTAGTCATATGGGCGTACGCCGTCCAGAAGAGGATGGTGGTGGCCCACGTCGGCAGCATGCGCACCACCTGCTTCACCTCCTCCACGTCCGTCAGCGTGCACACCGCCCACTTGCTCGCCGCCGCCGACGACGGCTCCACGATCGCCGCCTTGTCAAGGAACTGCGCGTGCATGCATGGCATCGATCGGTTTATTTTCCTTTTTGAAATTATTAACACACCATTCCACTAGCTTGAAATCAACATTCAAGAACTTTGCATGATCATGTCAGATCGATCCATGCGATACTAATAGCGAATGACCAAAGGTTAGCTGCTTTTTTTAATCATAAGTATATGATTGGAGAACTATAAACCAAAGCTCTGAAATAATTAATATCATCAGAAGTGAAGAAAGGTTCATTTCATTTCATCATGTACGCTACAACTGACGGGCATGCATGTACGAGACTGACCTGTACGTCTTGTGTTTCCAGATTCACGTGTGAGGGCAGGCTGTGAGCACATGCACGTGAAGCAATGGCGGCAGGGCTTGACTTTCGAGGCAAATTTGCAAGTTGCAAAGGCATGAAACATGTCTTTTCGAGAGTACATGCATGCGCTGCTACCGAATAACAACGGCAGTGGCCGGCAGGCAGGCATATCTCGAATAAACGTAACTCCGAAAAAACATTGCGAGCATGCAGCAGCAGATGAGCCTGCCTGCCTGTCTGCAAACTAAAGCTGCAACGTACTCATGTGATTGGACAGGCAAAGCTCTTCTCAAGGTTTGTTTGTTTCCATGTGGCAAAGTATTTTTTGGGAGACTAGTTTAGTTTATAGTACATGTACCACCGTACCAGCTACTCCTTCACAACATGCACCGAAATAATGATCAAACCGAAATATGCATGCTGCAGACAGGCAGCCATGCATGCATGACCATGTGGGAGTGCCTGCTGACGGAATGAAATCATTCGGATTGGGTAGCTCAGGTAATTAGGTACCAGATTTATACGCCAACTGCCTCACAACGTAGGTACAAAGCGTTCCGAGGATGATTGAATTAGTGTTTAATCACTCCTAGGCTAGCTAGCTACCAAGATCGACGGCGGATTGGGGCTGGACCGCTGGATATATAATTGCAACCAGATCATCCATGCATGCATGGTCCCTTTTAACAGCTAGCTAGTACTACTTGTTACATGCATGCAAGCAAGGGGGGGGGGTGCATGCATCGTAAATATGTGTGTGATGCAAGCAAATATATGGTTGGTCTCACAAGTTGATACTACGTGACAGACAATAACCAACTTATTAACGTACGTACGTGATACAGCACTGCCGGTGTCCTAGCTAGCTAGGTTGTCCACACGACTACTGTACTAGCTACTGTACTCCCCTGCCGTACGTTTAATAAGTGTACGATATATGCATGGCCTGCTCTGCATCTGCTGGCCGGTCTTGATGTGTTGATCATGTACTTACCATGGGGCCGGCCTAAAATTAATCAAGGTTACAAGAGAGACATATTTAAACATGCATTCATATTTAAAAAAAAGATGTGTGAGTGTCTATTTCTAAGTTCATGATCTTGGATGTTGATTTTCTGTCCAGCGGCTGATTGAATAGTTGTATTTTTTAAAAAAATTATGTGCAACTTCAGGTGTAGTGATGTGTAACTGAACAGTTGCATATTTCTAGACCTAGAGTTGCATAATTTTTTTGTGCAACTGTAGATTTGATAATGTGCAACTCGGTCAACCAAGAAATAACAATTTCTTGGTCAACTGGAAAATAAAAAATCCAAAAAGATATATTAATTACTACTGTACTTGTAGTTACTTCCTCGCTTGGATATATAAAACATATTTTGTTCGTCTTAATTTGAGCTTTAATCAACAATTAATTTGATATTTGAGTTACATGACATAAAATTAATATTATTAGATTTTAATTTAAAAACACTTTATTATCTGTAGCTATTAATCAATAAACTTGAGTCTTATACATCGAGAGGGAGGAAGTAGCTAGGAGGAGCTTAGGCATTAATCATCGAACTACATATATGGTATATGTATATGCAATGCATGCAAGGATCGATCGGAATATTATCAACTTAATTATAATACAGATATGCGCGTATGCATAGGATACGGAGAGTGCGATGATAAAGACATAAGATATTCTCCTTGCTGTATAGTACGATCGATCGACCTCACCTGTAGTGGAACGATGGATGGCGACATATATGTGCAAATCGATCCACATTGGCGCGCGCGATGATTCCGGCGCCAATCAACCTACGGCATGCATGTATCGACTACTACTAAATTTGACCCGATAACTTAATTTGTACTCCTACTAACCGCTCAGTCAGCTAATTTATCATCGTTGTCGTTCGAAGCGGACGGGAATAATGGATTATTAATTGCAAGAAATCAATGTATATGCACGTATGATTAGTAGGTAGGAAGATTTTGTAATTAGTGACCACCTGCATTGCTTGGAGCGAGGCAGCTTCCGCTTCCCCTTCACGTCCTCGCCGGCGGCCGCCACGTCATCGACGTCGTACAGCATGGCCGGGTCTGACGGCAGCGGCAGCGCGCGCTTCCTCCACGCGGCGGCGGTGACGGCCGTGATCTGCGTGAGGGGGCTCCCCACCAGCTTCTTGAACCGGTACCTGGGTGTCCCGGCGAGGAAGACGGCGAGGCCGGCGAGGATGGCAGCGACGCAGGCACCGTAGCCCCGGCGGCGGCCGAGGTTGTGCTGGACGTAGACGAGTACGGTGACGGCGAGCAGGGACCCGAGGCTGATGAAGAAGAAGAACCAGCTGAAGAAGCGCGCCATGCGGCGCCTCTCGCCGGGGTGGGACTCGTCGAAATGGTCGGAGCCGAAGCCGGACACGCTGGACTTGAGCCCGCCCGTGCCCAGCGCGGTGAGGTAGAGCCCCAGGTAGAGCACGCCAAGCTGCCTCCCGTTGGGCGGGGCGCAGGCGCTGCTGGCTCCGGTGGGGTCCGCGCACGGCGGCGGGCGGAGACCCGGCGCCGCCGTGGAGACGGTCAGGATGGTCATGCCCTGCATAATGATCATGTTACATATGTAGGTAGGTGTACGTAGCAGTTTACTAATGAGTGAACATGGACGTACGGTTGCTTGTACGGCGGTGAAGATGGCGATGGTGAGGTATCTGCCGAGGTAGGTGTCGGCGACGAAGCCGCCGAGGAGGCAGAGCATGAAGGAGGTGCCGAGGAAGTTGGTGACGGCGTTGGTGGAGGCGGCGTTGCCGAGGTGCATGGTGGCGGTGAGGTAGGTAACGAGGTGACGGCGATGCCGAGCGTGGTGAGGCGCTCGTTGAGCTCGACGACGAGGATCATAGCGGCCACGGTAGTCCCAGGCGTCGCTCAGGGGAAGCTTGTTGCCGTCCTCCGTATCTGGGAGCGGGGCCATGATCGATCACCAGTGGTAGTGATGTGAAATAACCGCGCGCTGCAGTCTCGATCCTCAGCTTTATAGATGGCTACAACTGTCAATTATTTCTGTCGCAATTGTTGTGCTAATTAAACTGATAATGTATATATATGAACCTGACAAACGTAGCTACTTAATTTGTGTATTTCTCTTACAAGATTGGACAACTAAATCGACCATCTTATATACTGATCGAATGGGCGGTCACTCCAATACGTACAAGAGAAAAATCAGATAGTGCTGGCTTGGTTGGATGGACCCATGCACGGTCAGCTCTAGGCAAAATTAACGGACTAGTATATCTATTAATTTGGTTAGTCCTCAAGACCTCAACACATAATATATGCCCCTACACCTGGCTAGAATTTACAATGCTCCTGTACTTTGGATGGTCAGGCAGGCCTACTTATATTTACAAATCAACCTGGTCTTTTGTCCTAGTGCAACATATATATGCATGCTACAACCAAGTCCGTCCGATGGCCCAAACACAAACTCTGTTGGGCCAAGTTAATTTTGGACCCAAACATGGATCTCTCTTCTGTTGCTCTGCTTGCAAGAAATGTATCAAATAAAGGACGACGGAGCTATGTATCTCCATCGACAGATCTAATCGATCCAGCACTGCTTTTACTTTACACCTCTGCTCCTACAAGAAAGGAATACATATATAGATACATAGAGCCAAGAAAGAAGCAATCCCATGTACGTATCACACGCCACAACTTAACTAGCTTGTTAGAAAAACACATATCTGGCTGAATGTAATCCAAGAGTCCGTCCGGTCCATCTAAGGTATGCGCCCATATCTTGGATTGTTTAATCTCAGTTCCATAAACTAGTCTTGATTTGTCTTCTCTGTTGATTTGCTTTTGCTCCTACTTATCTGTGGAATATTAGCTCCCATGCTAGCTAGTAGTATATATGTATAAAAATAAAAATAATTAGACATCTGGGTGGTGACAGTAAATAAGCTAATGAGCTACCTGTCATTTTGTTCATTCATGCTTTCTAGGTCACATATATAAGGGTGGCATTTTATCGGCTAGCTTAATCAAGCTCATCGATAATAATCCAAGGACCAAAGAATCCGACCATCCACGAGCAAGCAGGTAATCATTACTTTTCCTATATATGAGACATAACATATATATTATTCCTTGATTAATATTCACAAATATGCCTTTTCGAAGCATTTCTAAACTAGGCTAATGAGATAGTCTATTTGGTTCACGTGTTATAATTAGTCTTTTTTTTGTGCTCCAAAATTGGTGAGAGAATTTTAAGCTACATTTTGTACGTTTTTACACTGAGTTAACAATTTCTAAAAAAAAATATCCCTAGCTCCAAGGATTAGTGCAGACAGAATATAACGTGGGCATAATTAGCAAGGGAAATGCATGACGTCACAAACTAAGCCATCAATCGACTGCTTTCTTGTTGTACATGCATGCATAAAGCTGAAACGACTGATCTATTTGAGTTTGGAGGATTTTAGTAGCTATTTTGCAAAATCCACGCTGACTTTTGTATCCGGCCATCAGGTTGTCCCGGAATCTATATAGCAGCATGCATGCGATGGAGAGTTTGATCGAACTATTCAATGAGTGGGAAATCCAGCTACTCGTGCTCCTCAGCTTCACACTACAATTGATCCTCTTCCTTACTGGTAGCCTTCGGCGGCGTAGCACTAGCGGGTTCCTAAGGCTCTTCATTTGGGCAGCTTATTTGGGGGCAGACTTGGTAGCAGTTTATGCCCTTGGCCTTCTCTCACGACATGAGAATATCACCACACCAAGGTCGACAAGGACAACCCAACCGCTAGCTTTCTTTTGGGCACCGTTTCTCCTCATCCATCTTGGTGGACAGGACACTATTACTGCTTTGTCCATGGAGGACAACAACTTGTGGTTGAGGCATTTGTTGAAATTGGTGGTGCAAGTTGTCCTAACTTTCTATGTTTTCTGGAGAGTCATCAGTACAAGACACCGCGTGGGGCTTCTAGTTTCATGTATATTTGTGTTTGTTGCTGGAATTATCAAATATGGAGAAAGAACATGGTGTCTCAAGCGTGGGTGCCTTGCAGGCCTTGATGACTTAACACGGAACATGACAGTACAGAATGAAGAGATTGGTGCGGATGATGGTCGCTATTCTAGGACTGTTCGTGTCGCTCTCAGAACAATGCCATATGTCCTCTCGTTGTTTTCAGCACGTGAATTAGCTAGTTACTGGCGACAAGACAGCAACAAAATGGTGAAGATGGGGAGGCTTCAGCTTGGCCTGATGTATGACGAGCTCTACACTAAGGCTCTTGTGCTCAGAACAAGGAGTGTCATGATGTTCAGACACGTCTCTCAGATATCTGTTGTTGTTGCTTTTGCGCTCTTCCACGCAAACGACAAACGGAGGTATGCCAAAGCTGACGTTGCAATCACCTATTCACTATTCATCGGAGGCTTTTTCCTAGAAGTCTGTGCAATGCTTAATTCCATGATGTCACCATGGACATGGTCGATGTTGAAAGATCGAAACTGGGGGAGGCTTGCGAGGTTGTCCTGGTTTATTCTTTCCAGTGATATTGGTTGGGCCGGAGAAGAAGCAACGGTGGCCAAGTTCAATCGGACAGTACAACTTTCTAAGCTGGTTGATGACCAGCAGCGACCGACCAAGGATGACATTCAGTCAACGAGTGATGACCGTGGTTACAAGGGTGTCTGTGGATTTGGTCGGTGCTAAGAAGGCGAAAATATTTTGGATGAGCAAGTTGTTAGACACCTGGTACGTGGATGCGGATGAGATGACCATGGCGTGTGTTGCAAAGGAGATTATTCTCTTACATGATGAACTCGGCGGGAGACCCACCCGAGAATGGCCAAATCTTGGCTCGCTGTTGAAAGGATTACAAGATAAATTAGATCACAATTTTGGTCTCGCGGTTGTCCACATGCATATGATGACTGAGTTACACTTGAGTAAATATCCTCCACCTTCAGACATGGCAGCAGCAGCAGCAGATGATGATGATGATGTAGCTCTTGGTATGGTGCAGGTATGCCGGAAACTATCCAACTACATGATGTACCTTTTGGTTGCCCACCCTTCCATGCTGCCGCTCACATTCAACTCGGTAGTTATGCTGGAAAGTTTGCAGACCAGTTACCTGAACAGTGATCGTGTGAGGAAAATCACAGAAGAAATTGATAAGTATGATCTCCAGCCAAACAAGGAAACAGTGGAGGAGATGGTACACTTGTGGACGAGGATCCTTCTCTACTCCGCTGGCAAATCCCCTACGGAGATGCACGCGGCGCAGCTGAGCAGAGGAGGGGAGCTCATCACCTGGCCTGGCTGCTCATGGCTTTCTACCGGCTTGGGGATTCGCAGAATCGAAGGATTGATATCATCAATATATATACAGCTGACCAAGAGTACATCGCTAAGAAGGAGGTTTACGCCTTCAACATCATCGCCCGTACAAGCTAAAGCTAGCATGTAACGTACTGCAGATGAGATTCCTCCATGCATGTTTGATTTGATTTGATTTGATTTATATGTATGTGCTCTGTTCGCGTTCGCGTCTGGGTGTGCTCCTTCAATTCTTGTGTGTGCGCTTGCTTAATTGTTTGCATGCTGTCTTTAATTTGTGTGTCATCAAATAAGGCACTAGCTATGTATGTGCTGTACAGGACTTCTACTACAACTGACTGAGGTATGTATATGTATGTATGTTTGTATGTTTGAACAACATGTAATCGAGTCGTTAACTGTAGATGATACTTACTAATATTAATTAAATTAAAAAAATTCTTCAGTTTGCTAGCTATCTCTTGTCCAAAAAAAAAGTTCTGAGAGGTGCTAGAAATCAATGAGTAAATTATGAACGGACAGACGATCAGTTCCGTCATTATGCATGCTTTGGAAACGTTCAAGCTAGGAATTAAAACCACGTCAATCGATGGAGCGATCGATGTTAATTTCTGGGCGTGAGCAAACTGCAAAGTGAAGGAAGCAAATCGCTGGGTCCAAGATATCATAGGAATGGACAGAGAGAGATCTTGACTAGCATCTATTACAAAGCAGTCGTCATAGTACATACTGCTAATACAGATTAAGTAGTAGCCCAAACGATTAAGGATTAAGGCACCATAATTTATATATCATCAATGAATCAATCATCAAACGAAACCTCCTGTTGCCCCTTTTCCTTTGGATCTACGGGCGCCTTCTCTGCAGGTGAACTCGCCATACCGGACTGAAGAGAAGATTGTTTCTTGGAGTTGGTGTGAGCTAGGTAAGGATCGAACCCGGCCGTTCCGACTCGGAAAGCATGAGTTATATTTGAAGTCAGGCTAGTATATGTCCATTTTATAGCACACGCAACAAACAAAAATTTTGATCATAGTTAGGCCAAATTGAAGCCTTTATGTTAGAGGAAGCCAAATCTTGATCATAGTTAGGCCAACTTAATAACTCACTGCTGGCCCAACCTAAAAGGCTAGTGGGTTGGGCCGGCTAGTTCCTTTCGGCCCTTTTTTTCTTTCAGTTTCTGCCTTTCTGAAATCTGAGAGGTGGGCCTTGCTAAGCTTTACAACGCCTGACAACCAGTCTCCAGTGTCAGAGTACCACACCATTGTTTATTATTCACGTTCCAGTGTCCTGTTTTCACTCTAAAGGAAAGCAGGAATTAGAAAACACATGAACAGAAAAATTCAAAAAAAAAGAATCTCACGTATTGTGAGGTGTTTGGGTTCATAGGAAAATAGTGCATGCATTTTGTTGGAGAAAATTTCTTGGGGGGAGCTGGAGAGGGAGACTGAGAGAATAGAATTAGGGCATTTGAACGCATCTGATAGGAATTTCAGAACCACGTTCCTACGAAAATCCTGCAATTCAAAGAGTGGGTCATGTACAGGGCCTAGTATTGCTAGTATACTGCAGGTCAGAGGTGAGTAAACAGGACTTGAGGAATGTTTTTCAAACCAATAGACGACATCTTGTTGGTGATCTGCATCATATCACATTTATCAACCTATCGATGTTGGTGCTTAATTTGTGGACCACGAATTGACGAGACGAGCGACGACCTTCCAGCAACGTGTCTGACCATGACCAGGCAGGCAGAGGCAGTGTCACATGCACCATGCATGCATAACAGGCCATTTCTGTAGATCTAGCCCATCGAACAAGGTAACTGCATGCTATGCTATGCATGCATGCATGCAATTTGTTGGTCAGAAGAGAGCTTGGGTTTCGTGTCGGCGTGCAGTTGGACATGCCGGCACGACCGAGCACTTCTTCAGCGTACTTGGTCTGGGAGAAGAAGAAGCCAACGTCGGTGCGCGTAACCTGGACGCCGAGGAAGTAGTGTAGCGGTCTGGGATCTTTTATGGAAAACTTAGAGGTGAGGTTGCCGATGACCGAGCTAAGCAGGTTCATCGAGGAAGTCGTCAGAACGATGTCGTCGACCTAGAGGAGCATAAACGCTGTGTCGTTGCCATGCCCGAAAATGAACAAGGACGCGTCCAATCGTGTCACGACGAAGCCGATGCTGCGGACGTAGTCGTGGAGGCGCTAAAACCACACGTGCGGCGCTTGCTCGAGACCGTAGAGTGACTTCGAGAGGCGGCACACATGGCTGGGGCGAGACGGGTCGACGAAGCCAGCTGGCTGCGAGCAGTACACTTCCTCATAGAGCACCGTGAAGAAAGGCGTTCTTTACATCAAGTTGATACAATGGTCAGCGTTGTGAAGCCACGTGTGTCAACACAGTTTGAATAGTGCCCTGCTTTACAACGTGTGAGACCCAAACCTTAAAAAAGGATGGCCCATTTAAAGCCTATGTAGGACAAGGGTGCATGGTTGGGTTTAATCCCACCTTACTACTTGAGAGAGAGTTAGACCAACATATAAAACCAAGTGTCAAATGCATTCAAACCCCAGGTTTGCCCTTTTACACGAAGCGAGGACGAAAGTGTAAGCGGGTTGGTGTGAATGCGTGACTAACCCAGTATGCGGGTTAGGTCTAAACCAATTTGGGCTGGGGTGTTACAGGTGGTATCAGAACTGACCCTCGCGGTTACACGAGCGCGCGCGCGGGTCAGGGGCGCAGGCATATGGCGCATGGCTCGTGCGGGCCCCACGTGGGACACACGGCATGGCATATGTGCCGGCATTGGACGCATGAACGTGTGCCAAGAGGGGAAGATCCTAGTCATATGCCCCAGCGTGGATATGTTGCCGACAAGGACGTTGGATCTTTTGAGGGTGGGTGTATGTGAGACCCAAGCCCAAGAAAAAGGATGGCCCATTTAAAGTCCATGTAGGGCAAGATTGCATGATTGAGTTTAGTCCCACCTTGCAACTTGAGAGGGAGTTAGACCAACATATACCCAAGTGCCAAATGCATTCCAACCTCGGGTTGGCCCTTTTACGCGAAGCGAGGACGAAAGCGTAAGTGAGTTGGTGCGAGTGCGTGACCAACCCAATATGCGGGTTAGGTCTAAGACAATTTGGGCTGGGGCGTTACACAACGGGGCTAAAAGTCTCTTCATAGTCGATGTCGAGGCTCGCACAACCCAGCAAGCCTTTAGCGATTGAGTGTTCCGTCGGCGTTGAACTTGTGGCGGAACACCCATTTGCCGATGGAGACATTGGCGTGGCGGGGACTTGGGACAAGTTGCCAAGTGTTGTTGTCGATCAGCGCCTGGTACTCCTCACGCATGGCGGCGAGCCAGTGTTCGTCGCGAAGGGCCGCTCGAGCGGAGCGTGAAATTGGCGTTGGTGCAATAGAGACGGCGATGTCGGCGTACCTAGGGTTCGGTTTGAAGATGCCAGAGCACATACGGGTCACCATTTGATGTGCCGAAGGAGCACCTGGCATGGTGGACGAGCTGGACGGCGAGGATGAGCACGGATCGGGGACAGGCGGACGTGGTGCATCAGCAGTCGCACCTGTAGTGGCCGCATTGGAGTGGGAGCCGTCTGGGGGTCCACCCATAGGCGGGGTTGGGGCGCGGTCCACGCGGGGCCCGCGGATGACGTGGTGGGTGGCGCAACGGCCCGCACAGGGGGAGTGAGTCCTATGCAGGCGTGGTCCCACAAGTACGTGCATGTGGCGAGTCTAGAAAAGCTGCTGGTGATGCGGCCATGTGTAAAGACCCAAATTGTAATCCTATGTAATTAAGACCCTTGATGGTCATTAGCAATAAATTGCATCTCATGGCATCGCATTTTGCACATTAACTCATTTAAAATAAACCTAACTAAAAACAAAGAAGACTTGACCTAGAATCAACCCAACAAAAGTTTGGGAAACAAATTTTATCCAAACTCTTAACCTAATATTTTTCATAGACCTTGAACACCTCAAAGAAGATCTCTACCAGTTTTCAACTCATTTGAAGCTATTTTGGTATTTAAAGGGCAGGGTATTTGCTAAAAGGCTAAAAATGGGCAGAAATCTAATCTGTTGATTTGATGAATCTCCCTTTGGCCAAGTTTCACCAACATTTATATTTGAAGCTTAAATATATTCTTGAACTCCTACAAAAATTTCCAGAAAATCTGGAGCTTTATTTCTTGTACCTACAGTTCAAACCTCCTTTTAGGCCTATTCACCTTTGTCTTCAAAGGTCCATCAAAAGTATTTTTTTTTGATCTGGAAGAATTCACACAGGTAGGATACTCTCTAAGGAACCCCTGTGAATTTTCCCAATTTTTTTAAACACTGGTTTACATCCTCTACAAATTCGATTTCAAATTTGGAGCTAGAAATCAGAAAAGAAGTGAGAAACCTAATCTAATCGGGCCAACATGCGGCCCGCTTTCCTTTATCCGCTGGGCCAGGCGCATTTACCTCCCCAGCACTCTCTCTCTCTCTCGCTCGCGCCTGTCCGAAAACCGCCTCCTTCCCCGTCGCTCCTCCAAGCGTCCCGGCCGCCGCTCGCCCATGCCGTCGATCAACTACTCCGCACTCTCCTGCGTCAACGTCGGCACAGTAGCGGAGCACCTTGTTCCTATCCGCGATCGCCACGTCGCCGACAACGACCACAACGCCTTCAGCGCCCATGAGAGAGCCTCTTGGTCACCCCCGCCTCTCTCTCCCTCCTCCTCCTTGGATACCACCTCGCCCGCTCCTCTTTTCCTAATCCACTTCGCCTCCCGACACGCCGGGCACCCCCGCAGTCTCCCGAGCACCTGACCAAGCCATCCGACGAGCCACACCGCCAGAACGCAGTCGGCATTGCCGCTCCAGTGAGCGCGCCATCGTCGGCTTCCTCGTGCTTCTCGCGTCCGGTAGCTCCCCTTCCCCTCTAGCTTTGTCAGGTGGATTCGTCTCGTCGCCGAGAGCTCACTGGAGCTTCTACTTGGTTTTCCTTGCAGTTAATCCAGAGATCCGCTCCGTCTTCCCCAACGCCGACTGGAACCCCGCCGCCGTCGATTCGCCATTTTCTGTGAGCCCTAGCTTCCTTCGCTGGCTCCAGTACCACCCCGAGCTCCTCCTCTTCCTTCCTAACCTGCTTGCTGTGCTTCGCTCGCTCCAGATCTTCTCCCCGCCAAGGACCTGTTGGTCGCCACCGCCAGACTTCATCGCCGCCGCAGATCCCGGCCGTCCCAGCTTCGACCAGTATCTCCAGGAGTCCCAGGATGAGTCTCCGGTCCTCCCCGCGCTTTTCCTCGCTCATTTCCATGCTAGAACCGTCCCTGCGCTAGTTCCCCTGTTTCCGTCGCCGTTGCTGAGCTCGCCGCTGCCGCTCCGATTAATCGCCGGCCACCCTAAGCACTAAAATGGAACCGCCGCGCTCCCAGCGACCAAACGCAGCAAACGGCGCACGATTTGGTTGAGAAAATCGCTCGCGCGAGTGTTGGGAGCCTTGCGCCGTCGCTCGGTCCGGCCGGCGTTTATCCGTCGGTGGATCTGGCAGGTGGGCCCAACCGAATTAAGGGTTAATGACCAATAGTGCTCGAGTATGACATCCGGCTCCCACGTGATTAAAATTTGTTTAACCCATTTCAAAAATAATGACTTCTAGGACAACCGGGGCCCCACTGGTTTAAGAATTTTGGATAAAAGAAAAAGAAAAGAGTAATCGACCCGTGGACCCCGTTGGTCAGTCTCTAACCTACCCAAGTTATGTAACAAAAGTTTTCCAGTAATTTTGGAATTATGAGAAAAAGCCAGAAAATGCTTAAAATAGGTTTAAACTTCTAAAAATATAGAAAATTCATATGAACTCCAAATGAGATGATTCTTTTTTTTGTAAACTCATCTATTAACCTGTAGAATATCATGGTATAACTTTTATTCATGCTAAATTGCTGGAAAATTCTATAAATGACCAAAATGCCCTTCAGACCTAGAATTATTATATGATTTTTTAGAAAATGCACACTAGCTCCAACAAGAGTATATATGGAGCCAAAAGTTAACCTTGAAATTATGTTGTATCCTGACCTCCCTTCCATCCATGGATCACTTTATAAAATTTCAAATTGATGCATAAATTAGCAAACCCTAAAAATTGCTATATAACAACTTAGAAAAATCATAACTTTTGCTCTAGAGCTCTAAATCACTTGAAACCAGTTGCATTAGGTTCGTAATGTCATGTTCTACATGTTAGAATGCATTTCATGCATGATTTGATCACTTTAGTTGCTGGTTTTGTTATATTGTCACTTCTCTCGCTTTTGTGGCGTTTTGGAACATTATCATATTAGAACCCAACACCGAGGAATACTCTGAAGCCGAGTATCAGTGCAATTGTGATCAATCCCAACAAGGCAAGGTTGCAAAAGCTCGATAAGATTCCTGTCGACGATTGGTAAACCGTCAATCTTATGAATACGTGATGGTTTGTAGGGGATGCGTCGTCGTACCTAATCTATTGTCGGGAACAGAGAACTATACAGGTTCAAGCCTCTGTGAGGATAATAGCTCTACTTCTTGTGTTCTTATATTGATCTTGAGACAAATTACAAGGGTGTAAGACTAGTCTAGATGAGATCTACAACTAGTCGGAAGCTCCTTGTACGCGTCTCGCTGGTGGCTTGTGTGTATCCTTCGGTCTTGTGGATTGGTCCCTTCTCCGTAGGGCCCTCCGGCTTCTTATATAGTGATGGCGCCGTGTACGTCTTGGACTCCTCTTCGAGTAGGACTTCTCTTCGGGTAGAATC
The DNA here is from genome assembly GCA_019208055.1 of Stipa capillata. Classification (NCBI taxonomy): domain Eukaryota; kingdom Viridiplantae; phylum Streptophyta; class Magnoliopsida; order Poales; family Poaceae; genus Stipa; species Stipa capillata. The sequence continues at coordinate 782,089 of JAGXJF010003351.1, forward strand.
CTATCATCCTTAAATGTAGGGATAGACTTCCTTCTTTAAGGGATATCCGGGTACCTACGGATAGTTTCCTTACCTCCAAAGAGTCATGTCCAGATACGGGTATCTACTTTGAGTATCTAGAAGGCCCCTAGGGCTTCGTATACGGATATGGTCGTCATCAAGCCCCCCATCAGTACGTGAAATGAGGCTGTAACGGGTCAAGAAACTTAACCCAGCCAAGGAAAACATCTTGACCGGGTACCGTTCCGAGTAGTGACGTAGTCCTCCAGGTAGGATATACAGCTAACTGGGTTCCTGGTTGTCCTCGGGTCATCTAGTTGGGATGTAGAGCCTTTTTCGAGTAGCCCGTGAGCCCCCGAGGGGAACTCTCATCCAAATAGGAATTTTGAGTTGTTTGATAAACATCGTCCCTGATCTGAGATAGGGGGGATTCTGATTCTCCAACGGGGTTGTTTGGAACTTGAACCGTCACGGCGGAGATTTCGTGTAGTGGTGAAAGAATCTTCCCTCTTTCTTAGCAAAGGATCATGATGATGTAGGAAAACCGCAGCGCATTTGTCGGAGATGTGCGCCTGCTCCTCTGAGATTTTCCGTCAACCGCCCCGCATGCGCTGAAAGTGCCTGAGCATTAAATGTGATAGGACATTGGCACAGAGAGATATGGCTCCGAGTAGCACTTGGAACCGCCATGGGGCTAGTCGGAAACTTGCTGGGTACCTTAATAAAATGAATTCGAAGTGGCCCAGAGAACACTCTAGCTTCCATAATCTTTCAATCTCTCGAGCCCTAGCATTCTTCATCTTCTTCCTTGCGTTTGCGATTCTTGCTCAGCTTTCTCAAGCCTTTTCCTCCTTCGCAACCCTTGCTTCCTTGCCATGGGTCGCAAGAAGAGCCCGAAGGATGGCTTGAAGGGCACCTCCGGCGAGCCTTCTTCCTCTGCCGACACCCCCGTGATCCCGACCTGGTCGAAGTCGAAAGTGTCGGAGGACGTACTGGAGCGGTTGGAGCATGAGGAGGTGATCCCGTCGCGCGCCCTTATCGCTTGCTTGCCGGCCGAAGGCCAAGTGATCCCCAGCCCAGACACGAACTGGGCTGTTGTCTTCGCTGACTTCTTCCGTTGTGGATTCAACTTCCCTCCCTCTGACTTTTTCCTCCTCGTGCTCAACTTCTACAGAATTGAGCTCATGCACCTGAACCCCAATTCCACCGTGATGCTCAACATTTTTGCACACCTGTGCGAGGCGTACTTGGGCACACGTCCTCTCCTCGACCTCTTCCGGTACTTCTATGTGCTGAAGAGGCTTCCGAACAAGGGCTCTGGAGGTGCCAGCTTTCGCCTCCGCGAGGGGAAGACGGCAGTGTATATCGACTTCGCCCCCAAAAGCTCCTGGTCAGGATGGCATCAGAGGTGGTTCTACTGCCACCCACCCCCACCAGGAGGCATCGACTACCGCGGCCTTGCACCGTTACCGACCGAGGCCTGGACGGAGCTTCCTTACCTCACCGTGAGGCTCAAGACTCTCATCCTGGAGATCAAGAAGCTGAAGGTGCTAAGTCTGACGGCGTGGGACGTCACCGAGGACTTCATCAGGCGGCGCTTGAGCCCCCTACGCTCGAGGGTGTCAGCCACCTGGCAGTTCCTGGGTGAGGATGACTCGGCCCGAGAAGGTGAGACAGGTATGTAGTTTGGGTACTCGGGAGGAGGGGAAAGCCTTTATATGCTTATGACTTAACTTTTGTCGCAGGTTTGTTCGCGGTCGAGGTGGCTCAGTGGGCCAAGCTTCTCTTCGAGACGGTCCCCAAGGAGGGCCGCATCCACATCCTACCGCCGATCGTGGAGATGGTAGCCGAGGATAAAGCGGAGATCCTGTCGGTAAGTTACTGTAACTTCTTGTTGACCTTTCCCCGAGTAGCGCTGAAGTGGTACCCGGGAACGATACAGCGCGTGGGTCGAGGGGTGGTCCACCCGGAGGCCGTGACCATGGGGGTGTGCGACACGGTGGAGGAGGTCCAGATCGTTGGCATGGAAAAACTAAGTCCCGTGTCGGCAGTCCAGGAGCTCGTCGATGAGGGCCTATCGAGGAGCACCTTGGGCGCCGCCGATGCTGACTTGCCGGGGACCGAGGTGGCCGCCCCTGGCCTCACCCCCGGCCGTGCTTCCAACTCCAGTGGCTTCGTGTGGTGTACCCAGTTTTAAGGTCGGATACTTCCCTATGATCCTTGTATTGTTCCCATGATCAGTAGACAGTACACACAGGTTAGCTTGAATATCAATGTCATACATGAATATATAGACATAAATAGACCTTCGAGGTCGATACTTACATTTATAGCCTGACTGGCTAGAGATCTGTAGCAGAAGAATAAAGCGGTGGTGTCGACCCATCAGTACGCCATACCCTACAGGCAATCGACTGGGATTACGCCCTAGTTCTGGTTATCATTGTCGTCATCCTTGGTGTGGAAGTTCTCATCGTCTGGCCACATATTAACAAGCCAGGTGAGTACATTATATGTACTCGCAAGCATCCCAAGGAGGGTATAATTGCTATAACTACATGCTTGGCTTGTACGAAGAATAGGCTCTATACTATGTTGAAGTTGTGCGAAAAGCTAAATTTGAGTTGCAATAGAGAAAGTAAATTAAATAGCATTTTAGCAATAAATATGTAAACTGAACTGCATCAACAACATATATGACGTATAGCCGTAGCTATCGTCAACTATCATTGGCAACTCCTTTTGCCGGAACATATCACCATGCCGATCGATAGCCGTTGCTAACGATTTCGACACACTCATCACACAGGCTCATACCACTTCCTGTAGTACGACCAGACCAACCTTCACCAGCTCCCGCTACATCCCATAGCTCCTACTGCTCACTGTGGGCAATTCATGCTCCACGTCCTTAAACCCATAAATCATGTGGCTAATCTAAGTAACAGTCTAACCAATGTGTGGCATTACCAAGTCATGTTCATGACCCGCGAACACGACTATTCGAATAGATTTTAACCACTCTACGGAGGTTGTACAATTTTACCCACAAGACGAGAGTCCCCCCTTAATGCCATGCAATTAGCACACTTCACGAGGTGTGCCGGCAAGGTTATCCCAATAAGACTTTTCCTCCGTATAACCCTAGCGATGAACCCACCAGATGGATTTTAGCCCACCTCTACCTTGTAAACATTCATTGATTAAAATTAGGGTGGAATCGATCTTTGTGTCGAGTACGTCCCTTGTAAGGGCAGCCTCTCAAAAGGAGTGGTATCTCCACTTTGCACTTATCCCCTTATCGCCTACGGGTTCACACGCTAGCGCTAAACAAAGTAGTGGGTCAAGTCCTTTCCATAAAGGATATGTGGTCATACGATGTGAACTTGGGTAAACGGCACTTAGGTTCGGTCCTTAATTGATTCGAGCAAGACTCCATAACTTCACAACAACTCCATGCAACCACATGCTTGTTATAACATGCAACTGCATTCTACACCATCTCCCACACAACCCTTAAATTCTCGCCCGGATACGAAATCATCTCCATTTTTGTTTTGACAACAACCACTATTCCTATATCAACACACCTCAGGCAATAAATGGCTCCCAAGGGTTTTATCCCATATCCCAGAGATATATGATCCACGACCTGCTTAATAAACCATTTTATTGCTAAAGCGAGTCTAAGCCATAATAGATATAGTTTGACCTAAACTATCGTTAATAATTAGCGAGGATTAATACTAGGGTAGCAAGGGAGGATTATATCGAAACCTACCTCATGCATCTATACGTTTTAGCTAAGTCTAACGTAACATAGCAAGGTAAAACATAGCATGCATGGTTGACAAACAATGAATATAAGGTTTTACAATTATGGGTTTCAATATGATCAAAGTGGGGTAGCTTTCCTGGCAAGGCCTTGTTCTTGAGCTTGGTCTTGAATGGCGACGGCTCGGGATCCATTCCTCGCGATATCGCAATGTTGTAACTACACGTCGGATAGGAACCAACATACACACATGAGAACCTAAAATGTGTGTCCTGGACTCATAGTATTTTTAGGGTATTGGTGGAGGTGAGAAAGAATTAATATCACATGAATCAAGGGTTCGGTGCATATTGGGAAATTAGGGTTCATAGGATTTAGAAACTTATTATCATTTAAATGTTTTTAGTTCCTTTATATTAGTTAGGTCCAGAGAGTGAAAATCAAAAGATAAAGGCTTGAAAAAATACATATAATGATCTGAACTCATATTAAAATATGTGGAGATATAGCACTTTAGGAGAATATGGTATTAACGGAAAACCCTTATCCTTTTCTGCTTTAATATAAAAGAGATTTGAATTATAGTTATTCTTTGGACCAAAGGGTCATGGAGTGTAGCGTACCTGGTTTTAAGGCCAAATAACCCTTGTGATTTCCGTATTGTTCCCGTGATCAGTAGATAGGACGCACAAGTTGACTTGAATACCATTGTCATACAGGAATTAAACATAGTTAAATACAGCTTGATCGTTATGGTCAGAGTCTTACATAGATAGCCGATTGGCTGAATTCAAAGTCTTAGCTACGGAAAAAAAGATACAAGCCCAACGACATGTCTTATCCCACATGCAACTGACTGGTGATTACGCCCTAGTTCTCGTTATCGTTGTCGTCATCTTCAGAGTAGAACTCGTTGTTGTCTGGCCACATATGAACAAGCCAGGTGAGTACATTGAATGTACTCGCAAGCATCCCAAGGAGGGTATAACAGCTATATCTATATGCTTGGCTTTGTACAAAGAAGCGGCTCTATCCTATGTTGAAGTTGTGCGGAAAGTTAAATTTGAGTTGCAATAGATAAAGTAACTTAAACAAGCATTTTAGTAATAAATACGTAAACTAAACTGATATCAATAACATATACAATATGTAGCTGTAGCTACCATCAACTATCGTTGGCAACTTCTCTTGCCAAAAACATACCACCATACTGATCAACTTCAGAAGCTCCCGCTACCATTAGTAGCTCCTACTGCTCACTGTGGGCAGTTCATGCTCCACGTCCTTAAACCCATAACCCATTGTGGCTAAACTAATTAACAGTCTAACCAAGGTGTGGCATTACCAAGTTATGTTCATGACCGTGAACATGGCTATTCGAATAGATTTTAACACTCTGCAGAGGTTGTAAAACTTTACCCACAAGACGATAGTCTCCCTTGTTGCCAAAGCTTATTGAGCACACTTTCACGAGGTATGCCGGCAGGGTTATCCCAACAAGACTTTTCCTTTATCTAACCCTAGCAATGAACCCGCCAGATGGCTCCAGCCTAACCCTTCTAGGAATACAGTGTTGTGTTACCAAGGAGAGACAACCATCTTTGTGTCGAGTACATCCCCTACAACGGAGGCAACCTCTCAAAAGGAGTTATACCTCTGCTTTTGCACTAGTCCCCTTATCGCTAGTGCTAAACAAAGTAGCGGGTCTAGTCCTTCCCATAAAGGACATGCGGTCGTATGAAATGACCTGGGTCAACGGCACTTAGGTTCGGTCCTTAATTGATTCGAGCAAGGCTCCATATCTCCACAACAACGCCATGCAATCACATGCTTGTTAGAACATGCCATCGCATACTACAACATTCCCCTCACAACCCTTATATTCTCACCCAGATACGAAATCATCTCCATTTTTATTTTGACAACAACCTATACTCCTATATCTCACACCTCGGGCAATAAATGGCTCCCGAGGTTTTTATCCCATATCCACGAGGTAAAAGATTCATGACCAACCGGAATTTTTTTTTATTTCTAAGCGGGTCTAAGCCATAATAGATATAGTTTGACCTAAACCATCGCTAACACTGGGGTGATCAGTGAGGAAATAAAGCTAGGGTGACAAGGAGGGTTATATCGAAAACCTAACACATGCATCTACATGGTATAGTTGAACTATCACGAGATACTGGGGTAAAATATAGCAATGCAACGTTGGCAAAGAACAAACATAGGTTTTCACAAATATTGGTTTCAACATGATCAAGGTGGGGATAGCTTGCCTGGCAAGAGTGGCCTTGTTCTTGACCTTGGTCTTGAACAACGACGACTCGAAATCCATCCTCACGATATTGCATCATCGTAACTACACGTCAGCAGAACATCGAATAAACAATGGTGCGAGATAAAAATCCAATAAGAACCAACATACATACAATATGGCATTCTTAACGTAGCTACTAATTTTAGAGAGCTTTTAGAAAGCTAAAAAGGTGCTTTAGGTTATCATATCAACAGATATCGATTTTAGGGCATACTGCCGAACTTGGGTTTCTTTAGCTTCGATTGTGTTGAGGTGAACATACACTAGGGTTTCCTGTTATTTAAAAATAGTGGTTAAATATTGTTGTAGGAAGGGTCGCCGCCCCACCCCGAATCAATGCATATACCCTGGTAACCTCTTAAACTCTTGTCAATTCTGCTAAGTGTTAAAACATTCGCACCGTGGTGTTGGATGACAGGAGAATGCTTTATGCACATCATGTGCAGTTCATGGCATTAAAGCATAATAAAAAATTTGAGTAAAATTTTGAACTTTAAAGGTGTCGAGAAAATCCCTATAGTTCAATTGGGTCAAGCACAATTTGTTCTCCAAAATTTTGGAACATAGTGCTTTGATTTTTACCCAGATGGTTTCAGAAGTTTATGGGAAAAATTTTAGATCTTAAAAGTTCTATTGGAATCATTTTGGAGGTAAATTTGTTAAAAGAGTAAAACAAAAACTAACAAAACAGAAAAGAAAATGGAAAATAAACCCCCTCCCCCTGGAATGGGCCTCCCCGAGGCCCATCTCCCCTCATCCCGCTCGGCCTAGCCCGCTCGGCCGCTCCCTTTCTTCTCCGCTGGGCCGAATTGGCCCAGCATCTCCACCGCCTCGGCCCATCTTCCCAGCCTGCCCATCGCCCCCCTGTCTAACCATATCCCAACGCTGATGCCCCTCCACCTTATCTGCCCACCGTCGCTGCCCGCAACACCTGCCGCCCCTGCCACACAGCTGCCTCTGTGGCGCCCGTGCGAGTTGCCCCGGGCCACCTCCTGCTTGGAGCCCCCTATTACTTCTCCTCCCGGCCGAGCCCCTCCTCAAGCTCCGCTTTCTCCCATGTTCTCTCCTCTAAGCCGCCCGACGCCTGAGCCAACCACCACCACTGCTCGCCTTAGTCCGCCACCGCCTTGCGTCGTCACCGTGCCACTCCGCTCCACGCCGGCCCGAGCTCCGCCTCTCACCGCCGCCCGGAGCCCTTCTTCGCACCCACCGAGCAACCGGCCATCCCGACAGCCCCTAATGGGCCATTAAATGGCCTAATTTTAATTACGCACTTATTAATGCCATTCCAACCGAATAATTACTGTAATTAATATCTAATCATGGTTAGTTACTGTACTAGCATAATTTAATACTCAATTAATGCCAATTTGACATATTAAATGCTAATGATTGGTTTTAGGCATTATTAACAATCAGTTCATTAAATGCACTGTTAACTTTGTCTCTATGGCAACCGAGCCCCACATGTAAGAAATAAATAAAATATTAAAGAAAATAATAAATATATGACAGTGGGCCCCACCTGTCATTGACCCGAGTCAATATTGACCTGAGTTGACTTGGGGGCCCACATGTCTGTGGCTATGGCTAATTATGAAATAAGTAATAAAAGTATTTATTATTTAATATTTTTTATTTACTAAGGAAAAGACCAAAAATGGTTTAAAAATAATTAAATCTTAGTAAAATCATAGTAAATCATTTTTAATCAGAAAAATGCAAATAATATATCAAAATGTTCAGAAAAATGAGATCTACTCAATTATGTCATTTTCATCCATGTTTGCATAGCAAAAAAATTATAATTGGCTAAAAACTCAAATTAGGGTTCCCCGATTAGCCGGATGTCTTTGGATCGCGGTTTCTCGAGCATCCGGACTCCAATTAAATTAATTCCACTTGTATTAGTCTTTATTTTGAATCCTCTATGCCATGAAATACATGTCATACCATGATGATGTTCCTCATTTTGATATATGTCATTGCACCCTTTTTTGGTGTTTTCGTTCTTCTTCCAATAGAGCTGGAAGGTCCCGACGACGATAACCTCGATCACATGCGAGGTTTAGTTGCTGAGCAACAAGGCAAGCAACCCTTTTTAACATGTTGCGAACACCTACTACTTGCAAATATTATTTGTTTTCAAATTCATTATCGCATGTGTTCAAATTATAGTTTCTGCTAAGTGTTAACCTTATCCTTTGCATGAACCTACTTTGTCGCTCAATCAACACCACCACACCCCAACCTAACTAGAGTAGTATAGTTTATACCCTTATACTGCTTACGTTGTTGGTTATGCTTAGACATGCTTAGACATGTAAAAGTCGTAATTCCTTGGATGGCAAATAAACCAACACCAATCGGGTGGGTTACGTGGTAGGTGGGTGTTCACCAGGAATTAATTAATGAACTTGACTAATCATTATTGGGTTAGATGAGAGGCCATGGCTGGGAGCATGGTGGGTTGTCTAATTTTCCCGCAAGTACCGGTTCCCGATGTATATTGACCCAAAATTTGTGTACTAATACACGGGTGTATAATGGGCCACCCACGACTAAATAATTTGCCTAGACTTAGTGTATGAGCTGCATGGTTTGGCGTTTCCATTTACCGTGTGTAACCCTTACACCTATATTGAGGCACTTGTATCACCTGCTACAACTTATGGGACCATGTTGGGGCTACGGCCGGACTGGTGTACATGGATTGGCTCGTAAGGGTGGCTTATACCTAAGGTTGAAAGCATTGTAATGGTTGTGTTCAATCACCCTCTGCCAACACACCTAGTGAAGTGTGTAAATGATCTGGCATTAAGAGTCGATTGATACATGTAGGTAAAGATGTACACCCCTGCAGGGTTTGAACTATTCGAACAGCCATGTCTGCGGTTATAGACAACTTGGTGATTACCTACGTCGAATTAGACAACTACAACAATACTCTAAAACTTGCCAACTCTAAGGTTGAGGAGTTAGCGACTGCTTCCTCATATGTGGTTGAGGAAGAGTCGGGGAATCTAGTGTACGGTGATCTGCAGTAGAGATGATCATGAAGAGTTTGACTCATCCCCTTTAAAAAGCACTCTGGTAGTCGAATTATGGAGGGGGCATCGATGGGGATACGACGTCATACCCCACCTCCCATCCGAAAACAATTAGCGCTCGATGGCGTGCTTGATAGCGGTCGTTCCTTTGCGATATGCAGTAATTAAAAAATAAATATGTTGCTGGGTACTCGGTACCACGCTTTACGCCTCATTCAAAAACACTTAGCGTTTGAGGTGGCTCAACATCACGGGGAGCTTATCGTCGCACGACTCCGGAGGGAAGGGACACTCTATCCCGGATGGAGATGGCTCGACATCGCGGGGAGCTTATCGTCGCGCGACCCCGGGGAGAAAGGACACTATATCCCGGATGGAGATGGCTCGACATCGCGGGGAGCTTACTGTCGCGCGACCCCGGAGGGAAGGAACACTCTATCCCAGATGGAGATGGCTCCACATCGTGGGGAGCTTACCGTCGCGCGACCCCAGAGGGAAGGGACACTCTATCCCAGATGGAGATGGCTCGACATCACGGGGAGCTTATCGTTGCACAACCCTCGAGGGAAGGGACACTCTATCCTGGACGGAGATGGCTCGACATCGCGGGGAGCTTACCGTCGTACGACCCCGGAGGGAAGGGGCACTCTATCCTGGATGGAGATGTTGGAACCTGTTGCGAAGGGGCACGATGCCGCCGTTCTGAGTTTTTCATTGAGGCTTAACAATGCACGAATGCCAATTACAAAAGGTGGTGACGGTCGGCGTGGCGGCCTTAACCCAAGTAAACAAACTAGCGGGAGCAGCGACTGACGCACCGGTCCCTACCCTAGCTGTACTACCCAAAATACAAGACTGCCGATGCAGCGGCCATATCTAGAGGAATTGGAGCTACACATAGTACTTGCGAAGATTGTCAGCGTTCCAGCTGTGCTTCAGCTCGACCCCATCGAGGGTTGCCAGGCGGAACGCTCCCGGGCGAGTGGCACGAAACACCTCATACGGTGCTTCCCACTTCGAGCTTAGTTTGCCATCGGCCTCTGGATTCACCTTCTTCTTGAGCATGAGGTCACCAACATGGATGGGTCGTGGGCGAACGGTCTTGTTGTATGCCTTCACGATGGTGGCCTGGTACTGATTGATGTTGAGAGCAGCCTCCTGCTGAACGGCATCAAGTGCGTCGAGAGATACTTCATGGGAGCTTTCGTCGATGATCGTTGTAGTGCGCAGAGACCCAATCTTGATTTCTTCCGGGGTCACCGCTTCGTCCCCGTATAATAATTTGAAGGGTGTGAAGCCGATGGCCCGGCTGGTTGCCGTGCAGGTGGACCATAAGACGCTAGGGAGCTCATCCGCCCAAAGACCCTTGATCAAGTTGAAGAGGCATGTGCGAAGGCTGGAAAGGACGATCCCATTGGCTCGCTCGAGAGTGCCGTTCACCTTCGGGTTAGCCACAGAGGCGAAGCATAAGTTGATGCCGAGGCCGATGTAGAATTTTTGGAAGGGGGCTGCGTCGAACTGAGTCCCATTATCGACGGTGAGCTCCCTCGGGATGCTGAATCGACAAATGAGATTCTTCCATACGAACCTCTGCACGGCCGCCGATGTGATCTTGGCCAAGGGCTCGGCCTCGATCCACTTGGAGAAGTAGTCGATGGCGATGACAACAAACTTGAATCCATGACTCCTCAACCCGAACGGGCTGACAAGGTCAACACCCCAGCGGGCCAGTGACCATGATGGTGGAATGCGCTGCAGCTCGTTCGCGGGGAGCTTCGTGCCTCGCCCCATCCGTTGGCACGCAGGGCATGTTTTGATGAGGCTTTGTGCATCGCAAAGGGCAGTAGGCCAATAGAATCCCTGACGAAACGCCTTTGAAACCAAGGTGCGGGGGGCGAGGTGCGATCCACACAGCCCCTAGTGAATCTCGTGGACCAACTCGAGTCCCTCTTCCTTGGAGATGCATCGAAGGTAGGGTGCGCATACCCCGCGCTTGTACAGAGCGTGGTCATGGATGACGAAGTCCCTGGCCTGAGTCTTGAGCCTCCGTGACTCTACGAGGTCAGTAGGCTCCGTCTCATCGGAGAGGTAACTCATGATCGGGACCCTCCAGTCTTGCTCGTTGATGAGGCATACCTCTGGGAGCCCCTTCGTGGCGGGCTCCGAGATCACTTCATAAAAATCCCCTAGGGGGTCTCAGTCTTCGTGCTGGCGGCTCTTGCGAGGCTATCGGCGTCGGCATTCGCGGCACGTGGGATGCTGTGAACAGTGATGCCGGCAAAGTGCTTCTCCATGGCCCGGGCTAGGGCTAAGTACTTGATCATCTCGGGGTCTTTAGCTTGGTAGCTCTTGTCGATGTGGCCGACGATGAGCTGTGAGTCGCTCTTGACGACTATCCTTCGCACGCCCGATGCGCGTGCCTTTCGAAGACCAAGGAGGAGTGCCTCGTACTCCGCCCCGTTGTTGGTGGTCTTGAACTCAAGGCGTGCACTGTAGGAGGTGATATTGCCCTCTGGGGACTCGAGGATCGCCTCGGCGCTGGCGTCTTCCGAGCATCATGAGCCATCGACGTAGATGGTCCACAAAGGGTCGGAGGGGTTCGGAGGAGTTGGGCGCTCTGACGGGGCCCATTCTGCCAAGAAGTCCGCCAACACCTGGGACTTGATCGCTGTCCTCGGCACGAATTCAATGGAGAACGGGGCGAGCTCAGCCGACCACTTGCCAATACGCCCGGAAGCTTCCTTGTTGTGAACCATCTCGCTGATTGGGAAAGCCGATGGTACTCGGATCAAGTGGGCGAGGAAGTAGTGTCGCAGCTTTTGCGACGCCATGAGAAGTGCATACACGAGCTTCTTCAGCTCGGTGTACCACACCTTCGCTCCCTGCAGTGCCTCAGACACATAGTAGACAGGGTGTTGGGTCTTGTCCTTCTCCTTGGCAAGTACGGCGCTTACCGCGACTGGGGTGGCCGCAAGGTAAAGCAACAACGCCTCCCCGGGATCGGGGCTCTATAGCAGTGGTGGCGAGGTGAGGTATGTCTTTAATTCTTCCAAGGCGGTTTGGCTTTCATTCGTCCACTCAAAGCCGGAGGACCCCCGCAGTGCCTTGAAGAACGGGAGTCTTTTTTCGGCCGAGCGAGAGACGAACCTTCCCAACGCGGCGAGCCACCCCGTCAACTTCTGCACTTCTTTAACATTCTCTGGTGGCTGCATGTCGAGCACGGCCTGGATTTTCACCAGGTTGGTCTCGATACCCCTTGCCAATACGAGGAAGCCAAGGAGCTTCCCAGCCTGGACTCCAAAGACGCACTTCTCCGGGTTGAGTTTCATGCCCGCTTTTTTGAGGTTTTCGAACGTCTCTTGTAAATCCGCGGCGTGGGTGCCGGCGAGGACGCTCTTGACGACAATGTCATCGACATACACCTCAATGTTCTGCCCTATCTGCAGTGTGAGGGCCTTGTATACGAGCCGCACGAAGGTTGCTCCAGCATTCTTGAGTCTGAAGGCCATCCGTACGTAACAGAACGTCCTAGAGGGCGTGATGAAGCTTATTTTCTCCTCGTCTTCTTTGGCCATCCATACTTGATGGTACCCGGAGTATGCATCCAGAAAACTCATGAGCTCGCATCCCGAGGTGGCATCGACCAGCTAGATGATCCGCGGGAGTGGAAAGTTGTCTTTTGGACATGCGCGGTTGAGGTTGGTGTAGTCAACACACATGCGCCACTTCCCATTGGCCTTCTTGACGAGGACGGGGTTGGTGAGCCAATCAGGGTACATGACCTCGCGGATGACTCCGGCCTTATAGAGCTTTTTGACTTGTTCTCGGGCCGCGGCCTGACGCTCCACGCACATCCTCCGAAGCTTTTGCTTGACAGGGCGTGCGTCAGGCCTGACGTACAGCCTGTGCTCAACAATCTCCCTGGGCACGCCAGGGTGGTCTTTGTGCTCCCATGCAAATAGGTCATGGTCGGACTGGAGCGTGTCGAGCAGGGCCTCTGTGACCTTTGGGTCAAGGTTCGCTCTGACGAGCACCGTCTTGGCTGGGTCTTCCTCTGAAAGTGGTGCTGCGCGCGTCTCGCCATCGGGCTTGGGCTTGGGCACCCACCACCCAGATGTTGGGGGGTCGGCAGCCCCTGGTGTGATCTTTACATCCTCGGCTTCAGCATGAACGGTGTGGACATAACGAATGGCCGCCTAGATGTCATCGTCGATCTTGCGGGATAAGTCTTGATTGCCTCAGACAGTGATGACACCGTGGGGGGACGGGATCTTCACGCAGAGGAAGGCATGATGAGGGATGGCGCCAAACTTTTTCAGTGTGACCCGGCCAAGGATGACGTTATATTGGTAGGGGAGGTCGACCACGTTGAAGACGATGTTCTCCCGACGCTTGCACTCTCCTTCCCCGAATTCCACCGGAGCTCAACTTTCCCGAGTCCCGGGACCGGCTCGCCTCCAAAGCCGAGGAGCGGGATGCCTGCGGGAGCGAGGCATACCCGCAGTATTCCCATTTCCGCGAGGGTGGACGCAAACAGGATATCCGCCGAGCTCCCTCCATCGACGAAGACACGGCGCACCTCGCAGTCATTTATGACAGCTGATATAACGAGGGCGTCATGGTGGGGGAGGCTGACCCCCACGGCATCCTCAGGGCTGAAGGTGACGGTGGCATCGACCCACGATGGTAGTTCGGTGGGCGGGGAGGAGTTGTTGTGCTGCACCTGTTGCATGCAGGCTCGGCGCTACCGCTTGGACGGGAAGGTGTGGGCATGGCCGCCAGTGATGGCATGCATGGCGCGGCGCTGCGGGTCCTCAGCTTGCTTTGGCGGTGCTCCAAGGAGCGGGCGTGGTGGCGGAGGTGGTAGAGCCTGACGTCCTTGAGCTGCCGCGTGGTCGCGTCCCTAGGCGTCAGTCCTGGCGTGGTCCTTGCGCTGCTTGATTGCTCGAGCGGAGGTGACTAGGTCGCATTCCGTGATGGTATGGAAGGCCCACCCGTGGAGCTCACAGAATATTTGGTGTTGGTGGTTGTCTCCTCCGGGCCTCCGTCCTCCACGTCCAGCGTTACCGTCTCTTCCGCGCCCGGAATCGTCTCCATGGCCCTTACCTTGACCACGACCTCCGCGCGGGTAGGCCCGGTCATGGACGTCCCACTCAGGACGGCCTGACTCGCGGCCTTGGTTGCCATGACGCACCTGCTTGGTGGGGCGACGCTCGTCCTCCTCCATGTGGTACACGTCCTTTTGCCTCCTGGCACGCCGGTCATAAGTTTTCACTTTTGGCCTGGCCCATGCCACGAATGCATGCGCCTCTGCCTGCTGACGGGTCTTCCCATCCTCAGATTTGGAGTAGGTGCGCATGATCTCATACAGCTCGGCGACTGTCTTGGGATCCTTCCTATCGAGCTTCCCTGCCAAGTCGGGGTTGTAAATCGCGTGGCGAGCGGCCTCACACGCGCTCCTGTCAGTGATGTCAGGGATCTGGCACTGCATCTGAGCGAAACACTATGTGAAGTCACGTATCGATTCGTCAGGGCCCTGCTTGAGAGAATAGGTCTGAGGAGGTGACTTCCTTGTTCCGGTGGGCTATGAAGTGGCCGCTCAGTTTGTCGCGGAGCTGCTCCCATGAATACACCGAGCGAGGGGCCAGCCCGAGGTACCATTTCCGAGCCAGGCCGGAGAGCACTAGCAACAACCCCTTCGCCATGATCACCTCGCCACCTCCTGCTGAGGATACATCGGTCTCGTATATTTTGAGGAACTCAATGGCGTCAGTATTCCCATCGAAGCTGGTGATATTGGGCGCTCGGTACTTGCTTGGCCATGGTGTCGCTGCTAGCCCTGGGCTCAGTGGATTGTATGCGTCGGTGAGGCCCGAGGTGTTCGACGATGGTGGGTAGGTTCTGACTTCGAGTTGATGAGGTGCAATGTTGGCGGGCTGTCCAGCTGCCCATCTTGGATGGCGGGGCTCAGGTTGTGGCAGAGGCACTGGGACCCATGTAGGGTAGTGCTCCGCAGGGTGACGCGGCGCCGCTGGGGCCTCGCCGCCTTGCAGCATGACGAAGCAATAGAAGGGTTGGTTGCTGGGGCCTTCCCCCACATCATAGAGGGATGCCATGGCCATCTCTCGATCGACATCCAGCTGATGTCGCAGGGTTGCAGCTTCTTCGGCGCATGCTGGCGCAGGAGGAATTGCCTACGCATGGTTGTCGGTCATGGCCTGGCGGAGGACGGCGGCCTCCTGCGCCCCTGCTAGGGGCGGTAGCCTGGCACGCGCCTGGGCCTCTGCTACCCCCCGTATGACCTCATCGGTGGCTTGCGTGTTGCGCCGGGTTTACTCCCATGCTTTGGCTAAGGTTTTGTCCAAACGACGTCGCACCGCCACTACGTCGGCCAATTCGGGGATCGGCGGTGGAACCGCTGTAGCCCTCGTGGCGTCGCGCTCGGTACGGAGCATGCTCGCCTCTGCGTGAGCATTGTCCGAAGCTTGGAGGGCACGGAGGGCCTCAGCCTTGACCCTAACGAGCTCGTCCCTGAGCTCATTAGCCTCACGCCGTAGGGCTTCCGCCTCTGTTTCGACGCGTGCTTCTGAGTTCGCTGCGTCGATCATGGCTGCGGGGAGTCTCGCAGGGCGGGTGTCAGTCGACGAGTCATCGGCGCGGGGGTTAGCTGCCGACGGGTCATTGACGCGGGTGCCACTGAGCACCGTGGTGAGAGTCGTGTTGTTCGTCCTGGCTTGACGGGTCGGGTTCGGTGTGTGGGGGACGATTGTCCTAGCCCCGCTCTTCTTCTTCGGTGCCATGGCTTTTCGCTTGGGTCCCCACGGACGGCGCCAACTGTCGTAGATACAAGTCTAGACAGTAAACTTATGGCACCCCCGAATGGCTACAGCGACCGTCGGCGGTGCACGAGGAGTACGAGCGAGTATGACCCTCTGAATGTCCGTCGAGGTGAGGCACGAGACACGTACGATAGGGTGAAACATGAACCGTGTGCGAGGAGGCGAAACCCCTCTCATGTACGATGAGGTGAAAGTCACTCTTCTATTGAAGTGTAGAATTAGGGTTACAAGAAATCCTCATCTCTCTCTACCCCCATGGGGGGTATTTATAGGGTTTGAGGATGGAAAAGGGAAGATTACATTTTTGTCCTCATATTCGGGAAACTTTACAAGGGTATGGTCGTCATTTCCCATGCATAGAAGATATTTTGGGAGAATATTTTGAGCATCTTTAGGGAATATTCTCTGGCATCTTTGGAGGAATTCCTAAGCACGTCAACGCAGTCCTTGACAATGTCGACGCAGACCCTGACGACGACGGACATCGGGACGATCATTGGTGAGGTCGACGTAGTCCTCGTTTTGGCGTCGTCGACGTAGACTTCGATGATGACTGACATCGAGGTTGCCCTTGGCAGTGTGGGCGTAGTCCGTGATGATGACGAAGACTGTGGTTGCCCTTGACGGTGTCAGTTTGGTCCTTGACGGCGTATGCGGAAAGCTTTGAAAACGGGCTGGCGCGGGGACCCCTATCCCAACAACTACCAACCCACATAAATACGACCTCTCTGAGATATATGGTTTGTGCCGGAAAGGTACGAAGTTGGACTAATTTGGAAACATTGGGCAATTTACTTTATACCTACGATTCCGTCTGGTTTTTGGTTTCTAGTCTGATTTTATTAGTAGCTATGATTAGGGCTCAAGGTTGATTTGGTTTTGTGGCAATCTGACAGCTGGGGCGCCAAAGCTGGAGGCGCCGCAGTAGGCCTTTGCGGCGCCAGGAGGCATGGCGCCTTAGTCTGACTGCGGCGCCAAACCTGACGGCGCCGCAGGACCGAGTTAAGGCGCCGGGGTATATGGCGCTGCAACCTGATTGCGGCGCCAAACCTGGTGGCGCCGTAGCCTTCAGCACAGAGAAAAACCATTCAGCCTTCACTCCACTCATTCACATGTTTTGTTCTCCCCACAACACATCAAGTAGAATCAATAGACATTAAGAAAAACCATTATCTTCATCTACGACCATGTTTCCGAAATAAACATAAAGTTGAACTAATATCGACATTTTCCATAACTGTCAGTGTGCACAAAAGCAATGTCCTGACCCATGAAGTGTCATGCACGTACGAGTTTTGTAGTTCGAAAGAGCGAAACCAAAACATTTCAATTCTAAGAACAACAGTGAGCTACGAGCTTCAACGTGCTCTCTTGTGCCCATCGGAACTCGGTGTAAACTTGTCCGCAGCTTGTCCTGCCCTTTCCCGCCTAGGCCTATCCCTGACGCCACTTGGATCTAGGGGGTTCCGTCCTCCTTGTGTCGACGTGGACTTCAAATGATTGAAAGATGGGTACCGTTAGTACTAACATTTGACACTCCATACGATGTGTACACTTAAGAGTTGTTTTACCTGCGACGGCTGCGAGGCTGGAGGAGCACCCGGAATCTGTGACAGCTCATTGTACTCGTCGTCCTGTCCCTCCCCCTCTGTGCTGTCTTCATCGCCGTTAGATTGAGGTGTACTTATAGTACTGCCTCCTGCCATGGAGGACGTACTAGTGGAGCGATGGGAGGATGCACTACCATATGGTCCATGGTGGACCATATCACCCGGGGCGCGGTAGTTCAACTTAGCGGCCAAAACGCTGCATTTCTGTCCAATGCCCTGCGAAATCTCCAAGTTAGTGAACTATAAGCGGGTACAAAATATTCGTCATGACATTTGTATGGATACGAACTGACCCTTAGAAAATCCCGAAGGCGTGCGACTTATCCGTCCGACCCTGGCGGTATGGAGAGTATTTCACTAACTAGTGCACTCATACGGGCTTGCTAGGTTCCCTAATATGGATGGTCGCAAAATATATGAATGAACAATTAAAACATATTGCCTGTCCATGAACCAAACAGCAAGATGCGTACCACATAGTCCAAAGGAGGTGCCCTCTCAGGCTGTGACCCTATCCTGGTGAAGGCATCATGCTCGTCTCCGAAGTCTGCCGCGGCGACCTTCTCGTCGATCTCTACCTCGCGGAAGGCAGGTTTCAGCTTCACCCTGGTAACCTTGTGCAGCCAGCGCAGGTACTCCGCGTACTGCGGCAGGTCGTGTACGGCCTACACAATATGCAACCGCTGCCGACGGTGCACCCACTCCTCGAGGTAGACTCGGTGCCTATGTGCCCACTTGTTGTCGCTATAGCGATTCGTCCGGTCAAACCTGCAGGGAAATTTCGGCAACTTAAGAAACGAATAAGATTCAATCGAAGTAATTACAACAGACAAACTTACTTGTGCAATTCCACTGATGTACTGGACTCCATAGGAGGGAACTCCTGTAGCCTCCCAAACTGGCGCTGCACCCTATGCGGCATGTGGTACTCGACCAGGTGGAAGCAAATAAGAGGAGCTCATGTCATCCATAGGTCCTCATCCCTCCTGCACACCGGGTTTAGCAACACCTCGCCGTACTCAGGGCGCTCGTAAGGGAGCCAGGTCACCTGTTTCATCACAATTATGACGGTAAGGATGACCAAGTCACGTGGAAGAGACGAAACCTTGTCGGATACTTATGTGGTGCTGCGTGGCCATGTCGAACTCGTTCGAGTACATAATGTACCTTGCCTTCGGCCGACCCATGGGTGGACTGACCTCCGTGCAAAGATCACCCACGACGGGCAAGTCCTCAGGGTCAGTGTCATCCCAATCAACATGCGACAGGGTGAAAATGTTGTAACATGCGAGTCCGTTACTGTTCATTAATATAATTAAAATATTTGCAAGTACCGGTGGCAAAACTCTATCCGGACGACCGACTGGGAATCTCTCCCAGATCCAACCTGGAGTAGAAGCGTGCAGCCGCTGAAGTTAGAGTTTGCCCGTGCCTGCCTACATGCGTCGCATAGCTTCCTGTACAGCCATGCGAGGACCGCCGAACCCCAGCTGTAGCTTCCAATGGCGTCGTAATGAGCCAGCATTGGAACCCATATCCAAGAAATGCTGTCGCCGGTGGCATCCAAAAAAAGGAAGCTCCCAAGAAGGTGCCACAGCCAAACTCTTGCAAAAACCCCAACCGTAGCCCCGTTCGCATCGGCAGGGCAGCCGCGGAATCTGCAGAAATGAAATGTCACGTATTGGTTAAAATGGAACATCGTGAAAGCTGTGTCCAAACTTCACGAAGTAAAATGCACATACCTGTCGGCAATCCAAGAACATAGGACTCCAACGGTCCTTTGGTCCCTAGCACCCTCCAGTCGCTCATCTGGACGATGGCCACAAAAAGCCTTGACCTGGTCTCGCCACAAAAAGCCTCGACCCAGACGTGAAGCCGCAGTGGCCGGCGTCGAGGAGGTCATGGAGGAGGTCGAGGAGGAGGTGGTGGAGGACGACGTGGAGGAGGAGGTGGTGGAGGTGGTGCTGGACGTGGAGGCGGGGGACGTCGACCTGGGGGAGGAGGCCGGCGGCACCGGCGCCCGACTGCAGGTGGGAGGCGGCTGGCCGCGGTGGGACCAAGGGAGATGGCCAGGTGGGAGGAGGCGGCGGCGGCGGGGTGCGGTAGCGGTGGCGAGACGGTGGTGGACGCGGCGGCGGCGGCGAGGACGAAGCAAAGCGGCGCGGCACGGGCTCAGGCCAGAGAAGCTCGGGCCGACGGGTTAAGAGGCTACGGCGTCACACGTCATGGCGCCGCAACCTCAGCCTGGTCAGCGCGCCATGGCAGGCGGGCGCCACGTCCCCAAGGTCTGCGGCGCCAGAGACCATGGTGTCGCAGAGTGGGCCTGCGGCGCCACCGTCCGTAGCGCCGCCAAAAAGGTTAGATTGGAATTTTTTTTCAAATGGGGTTAACTTTAAAATAAAGTTAAAAAAGATTAATTAGCAAAAAAAATTCCATACACGGTCAGCTCTAGGCAAAATTAACGGACTAGTATATCTATTAATTTGGTTAGTCCTCAACACATAATATATGCCCCTACACCTGGCTAGAATTAACAACGCTCCTGTACTTATCTCCAGCTAGCCTAACCACAGTCTAACTGCATGTCTCTGATAATATTATATATATATATATACACACACAAATCAACATATATATGCATGCTACAACCAAGTCCGTCCGATGGACCGGGATGGATCATTTCTATGGCCCGAACACAAAGTCTGTTCGGCCAAGTTAATTTTGGACCCAACATGGATCTCTCTTTACTCTTGCTCTGCTTGCAAGAAATGTATCAAATAAAGGACGACGGTATTATATATCTCCATCGACAGATCGATCCAGCACTGCTTCTACTTTACACCTCTGCTCCTACAAGAAAGGAATATATATATATATAGATACATAGATCCAAGAAAGAAGCAATCCCATATACGTATCACACGCCACAACTTAACTTGCTTGTTAGAAAAACACATATCTGGCTGAATGTAATCCAAGAGTACTAGTCCGTCCGGTCCATCTAAGGTATGCGCCCATATTTTGGATTGTTCAATCTCAGTTCCATAAACTAGTCTTTTGATTTGTTTTCTCTGCTGTTCATGTTTCTTCCCCGGCCCATTTCTAACTGCTGGCTTTTGCTCCTACTTATCTGTGGAATATTAGCTCCCATGCTAGTAGTATATATGTATAAAAATAAAAATAATTAGACATCTGGGTGGTGACAGTAAATAAGCTAATGAGCTACCTGTCATTTTGTTCATTCATGCTTTCTAGGTCACATATATAAGGGTGGCATTTTATCGGCTAGCTTAATCAAGCTCGTCGATAATAATCCAAGGACCAAAGAATCCGACCATCCACGAGCAAGCAGGTAATCATTACTTTTCCTATATATGAGACATAACATATATATTATTCCTTGGTTAATATTCATAAATATGCCTTTTCGGAGCATTTCTAAACTAGGCTAATGAGATAGTCTATTTGGTCCACGTGTTATAATTAGTCTTTTTTTTTGTGCTCCAAAATTGGTGAGAGAATTTTGAGCTACATTTTGTACGTTTTTGCACTGAGGTAAAAATTTCTAAAAAACAATGTC
Source organism: Stipa capillata (assembly GCA_019208055.1). Classification (NCBI taxonomy): domain Eukaryota; kingdom Viridiplantae; phylum Streptophyta; class Magnoliopsida; order Poales; family Poaceae; genus Stipa; species Stipa capillata. The sequence goes on from JAGXJF010003351.1 coordinate 803,266, forward strand.
CCTAGCTCGAAGGATTAGCATATAGGGTTTCTAGAAAAAAAGTTCATTTAGTGCAGACAGAATATAACGTCGCATAATTAGCAAGGGAAATGACGTCACAAACTAAGGCATTAATCGACTGCTTTCTTCTTGTGCATAAAGCTGAAACGACTGATCTATTTGAATTTGGAGGATTTTACTAGCTATTTTGCAAAATCCACGCTAACTTTTGTATCCGGCCATCAGGTTGTCCCGGAATCTATATAGCAGCATGCATGCGATGGAGAGGTTGATCGAACTATTCAATGAATGGGAAATCCAGCTACTTGTGCTCCTCAGCTTCACACTACAATTGATCCTCTTCTTTACTGGTAGCCTTCGGCGGCTTAGCATTAGCGGGTTCCTAAGGCTCGTCATTTGGGCAGCTTATTTGGGGGCAGACTTGGTAGCAGTTTATGCCCTTGGCCTTCTCTCACAACATGAGAATATCACCACACCAAGGTCGACAAGGAGAACCGAACCGCTAGCTTTCTTTTGGGCACCGTTTCTCCTCATCCATCTTGGTGGGCAGGACAACATTACTGCTTTGTCCATGGAGGACAACAACTTGTGGTTGAGGCATTTGTTGAATATGGTGGTGCAAGTTGTCCTAGCTTTCTATGTTTTCTGGAGATCCATCAGTACAAGACACGGCATGGGGCTTCTAGTTTCATGTATATTTGTGTTTGTTGCTGGAATTATCAAATATGGAGAAAGAACATGGTCTCTCAAGCGTGCGATCCTTACAGACCTTGATGACTCAACACGGAATATGAAGATTGAAGAGATTGGTGCGGATGCTGGTCGCTATTCTAGGACTGTTCGTGACGCTCTCACAAATATGCGATATGCCCTCTGGATGTTTTCAGCAACTAATGACTTTGGTTCCGGCTTGTACATGCGAGAATACAACGAAGTGGTGAAGATGGCGAGGCTTCAGCTTGGCCTGATGTACGACGAGCTCTACACTAAGGCTCTTGTGCTCAGAACAAGGAGTGTCATGATGTTCAGACACGTCTCTCAGATATCTGTTGTTGTTGCTTTTGCGCTCTTCCACGCAAACGACAAACGGAGGTATGCCAAAGCTGACGTTGCAATCACCTATTCACTATTCATCGGAGGCTTTTTCCTAGAAGTCTGTGCAATGCTTAATTCCATGATGTCACCATGGACTTGGTCGATGTTGGAGGATCGAAAGTGGGGGAGGCTTGCGAGGTTGTCCTGGTTTATTCTTTCCAGTGATATTGGTTGGCCGGAGAAGAAGCAACGGTGGCCAAGTTCAATCGGACAGTACAACTTTCTAAGCTGGTTGAGGACCAGCAGCGACCGACCAAGGATGACATTCAGTCAACGAGTGATGACCGTGGTCAGAAGGGTGTCTGTGGATTTGGTCGGTGCTAAGAAGGAAAAAATATTTTGGATGAGCAAGTTGTTAGACACCTGGTACGTGGATGCGGATGAGATGACCATGGCGTGTGTTGCAAAGGAGATTACTCTCTTACATGATGAACTCGGCGGGAGACCCACCCGAGAATGGCCAAATCTTGGCTCGCTGTTGAAAGGATTACAATCTGCATTCGATTACAGTTTTGGTCGCGCTGTTGTCCACATGCATATTATAACTGAGTTACTCTTGAGTAAATATCCTTCTCCTTCAGACATGGCAGCAGCAGCAGCAGCAGATGATGATGATGATGTAGCTTTTGGTATGGTGCAGGTATGCCAGAAACTATCCAACTACATGATGTACCTTTTGGTTGCCCACCCTTCCATGCTGCCGCTCACTATGCTGGAAAGTTTCGAGACCAGTGATGTGAGGGAAATCACAAAAGAAATGGATAAGTATGATGTCCAGCCAAACAAGGAAACAGTGGAGGAGATGGTACACTTGTGGACGAGGATCCTTCTCTACGCCGCTGGCAAATCCCGTACGGAGATGCACGCGGCGCAGCTGAGCAGAGGAGGGGAGCTCATCACCTTGGCCTGGCTGCTCTTGGCTTTCTACCGGCTTGGGGATTCGCAGATGCGAAGGATTCATATCATCAATACAGCTAACCAAGAGTACATCTCTAAGACGGAGGTTTACGCCTTCAACATCATCGCCCGTACAAGCTAAAGCTAGCATGCCATTGCCATGCAGCAGGTAACGTGTACTGCAGATGAGATTCCTCCATGCTTGTTTGATTTGATTTATATGTATGTGCTCCTTCAATTCTTGTGTGCGCGCTTGCTTAATTGTTTGCATGCAGTCTTTAATTTGTGTGTCATCAAATAAGGCACTAGCTATATATGTGCTGTACAGGACTACTACTACAACTGATTGATGTATGTACATGTATGTATGTTTGTATGTTTGAACATGTCATCGAGTCGTTAACTGTGGATGATACTTACTAATATTAATTAAATTAAAAAAATTCTTCAGTTTGCAAGCTATCTCTTGTCCAAAAAAAAAGTTCTGAGAGGTGCTAGAAATCAATGAGTAAATTATGAACGAACAGACGATCAGTTCCGTCATCATGCATGCTTTGGAAACGTTCAAGCTAGGAATTAAAACCACGTCAAACGTTGGAGCGATCGATGTTAATTTCTGGGCGTGAGCAAACCGCAAAGTGAAGGAAGCAAATCGCTGGGTCCAAGATATCATAGGAATGGACAGAGAGAGATCTTGACTAGCATCTATTACAAAGCAGTCATCATAGTACATACTGCTAATACAGATTAAGGAGTAGCCAAACGATTAAGGATTAAGGCACCATAATTTATATATTATCAATGAATCAATCAGTTCAACTTGTTGATTCCGGCGCCTGCTTTCTTGGTGAACCCTGGTGAAACCTCCTCCTGTTGCCCCTTCTTCTGATCTACGGGCGCCTTCTCTGCAGATTGGCAGTGATATGAAATAACCTCGCGCTGCCGTCTCGATCGCCTCATTTATAGCCTCAGGCCGACAATTCTTCCTTTCGCTTTTAGCCCTGCCCGTTTGGAACCTGGAATTGTTTCTGAATTTTATGCATTTAAAAAAAAATCTTATAACGATTTGATGTGCCTACTAGTTCTTGTCGCGCTCTATATCCGGCTACAACTGTCAATTATTTCCGTCGCAATTGTTGTGCTAATTAAACTGATGATGTATATATGAACATGACAAACCTAGCTACTTAATTTGTTTTTATTGATGGGAACAAAATTTGTGTATTTCTGTTACAAGATTGGACAACGAAATCGACCATCTTATATACTGAATGGGCGGTCACTCCAATACGTACAAGTAGAATAAAGAAAAATCAGATAGTGCTGGCTTGGTTGGATGGACCCATGCACGGTCAGCTCTAGGCAAAATTAACGGTCTAGTATATCTATTAATTTGGTTAGTCCTCCACATATACGTGATGAGGACCTAGCAGCCAAGCTCGACAGGAAGCAGTCGAGAATAATTAGGAAGCTCTACGACATCATGGGTACGTACTCCCGTGCTGAGGAAGGGAGAGAGCAGAGAAGGGCTGAAGCCTTGGCCTCAGCAGCACAGTTCGTGCCTGACGTCGAAAATCGTGACAGGCGTCGGCAACGCCAATAAGGGGTACACCACGTGGAGGAGCGTGAGGCTCCTGTTGCCCCGCAACCACGCTACCAAGGCCAGAACCCGAGGCAAGGTGGTGGACAAGACCGTGCACGCAGTGAAGGACAAGACTGTCCACGCCATAATCACCAAGACTAGAAGCGCGGTAACCACCGCGACCACGAGAACAACAGCCAGGCCGGGCGCGGCAACCACAGAATCGGCGGAAGCGGCCGGCCGCAAGGCAAGTTTTGTGAAGTACACCGAGTAAACACTCACACCATGACGGAGTGCGATCTCGTCATCGCGGCCCAGTAGCGCTGGCAATCCAGGCGTCCCGGCGGCAGGGGCATCGCTGGTCTATCAGGCCGAGCTCAGGAGCAAGGGGTTCCTGCCTTATAGCTGCCACCACCACCGCCACGTGGCGGAGCACCAGTGCAGGCCATCAGCCCCCAACGAGTCATCCACGCCATCACCGAAGGCAACACTCATACCTTCTCGTCCAATTGGCAGCGCCGGGTTTACACCCGTCAAGTCAACCACATTGATTCCTTTCCGCCCACTGAGCTACCCGCGTGGGTCAATGCTACCGTGACCTTTGGCCCTGAGGACGCCACCGGAGTCACCTTCCCCCACCATGATGCTCTCGTCATCTCGGCGGTCATCAACGACTGCGAAGTGCGCCGCGTCTTCATCGACGGAGGTAGCTCGATGGACATCATGTTCGCGTCTATGCTCGTCGAGATGGGAATCTCCCGCGTGTGCCTCACCCCCGTGGGGATACCGCTCCTAGGCTTCGGGGGCGAGCCAGTCTCGGCCCTCGGGAAGATTTAGCTCCCGGTGAAATTCGGAGTCGGCGCTTGCACCCGTAGGGAGAGGATTGTCTTCGACGTTGTCGACATCCCCTACCAATACAACATCATCCTCGGTCGAGTCACGCTGAACAAATTTGGTGTGGTTCCGCACCACCTGCATGAAGATCCTATCCACCTCGAGAGTCATCACAGTGCGGGGCAACCAGGACCTGTCCCATAAGATCGACAACGACATCCAAGCGGCCATTCGGTATGTCCATACCATCCAATCAGAAGGTGACAAGGCTGTGCAAGGGGCTCCGGACCTGCCAACAACAGGGTGGTGGGTGCCAAAACCTAAACCCGACAGCGAGATGCGTGCCACGCCACTCTCAGAGGGCGATCTGACCAAGACAGTGCTCATCGGGGCCAACCTCAACCCAATCAACGAGGATGCCATCCTCGGCACGTTGCGGGCCAATGGCGACATGTTTGCATGGGAGCATGAGGTCCTCCTCGGCGTCTCCCGGGAGATCATCGAGCACAAATTGTTCATCAACTCCGACGCGTGTCCTGTCAAGCAGAAGTTGCAAAAAATGTCGGTGGAGCGTCAGGCCGCGGCCGGACAGCAGGTTGACAAGCTCCACAAGGTCAGAGTCATCCGCAAGGTCATGCACCCCGAATGGCTCGCCAATCATGTCCTCGTCGAGAAGGCCAACGGCAAGTGGCACATGTGCGTGGACTACACCAATCTCAACCGTGCATGCCTGAAGGATAACTTTCCACTGCCATGGATCGACCAACTCATCGACGCCACCTCAGGATGCTGTCACATCCCGTTTTCTAATAACCTAAAAATCAGGGCTTATAAAAACTTTTTGTGCTAACAATGTGATCTTAAGTGGACCTAACAAAAACTTTGATTTCAAAATCATGAAAGTGGTACATTCCAAGAACTCTACTCTTTCCATCTCGATATCCTCACCATTGATACATGGTGAATCTTCTGTTCCTGCCTTCCCTCGACTCACGTTCCGTTGGAAATTTCTAAACCTCTTTCTCTCGGGTGAAACCCCGATCCATTTCTCCAATGTTATCGAACATCTTGTACTCATCCCTTATGAAATCCTTGAGTTGGAATCCTGCACTTCATCCACTCCCTAGCCTTCAAAACCCTGATGTGCCGAAACCCTAATCCTTAGCACTCTTCGTTTATTTTTGCCATCAAACCCCATGCATATATATGAGTGTACCAGTGGCACCTCTCAAACCCCAACCCACTGTGACCTCTCATGTTCATTCCATCCACATACCAACTCTATAAATGCCCAAATCTCCAAGCATATGTGGGCACATACACCCTAAACCCTAAATCCTTCTTTTTGAACAAAGGTAAAACCCTAAATCTACCCTATGGTCCTATGGCTGCAAAAGGATGGACATGAGTCCCCTACATCTTTCTCCCAACCATATAGGTCTCCATCATACCAGAAATATCTTTTGGCCACCTTACCGTTCTACCCATTTACTCCTTTACCTTCTGATGATGAGTAGTATAAATCTATCGTATACGATGGTCTTATCTGTATACGAAGCCCTAGGGGTCTTCTAGATACTCGGAGTAGATGGCCGTATCTGGACAGGACTCTATGGAGATATGGAAACTACCCGTAGGTACCCGGATATCCCTTAAACGAGGGTGTCTATCCCTAAGTCTAAGGATGACAGAGTTCTACTCGGAAAGGAGTCCGTGCCCTACACGGCCCCTCCCCAATATAAGAAGCCAGAGGACCCTGCGGAGAAGAACAACTCACAAGCGAATCACACGCAATCACACCAGAGACGCGCACAAGGAGCTCTGTACTAGTCGCAGATCCCATCTAGTCTAGTCGCGTACCCCCTTGTAATCTGTCTTGATATCAATACAAAGAACACAGGAAGTAGGGTTATTATCCTTCGGGAGGCCTAAACCTATCTAAATCTCTGTCTTTGATGCTTGATTGGGCTAGGCGAGACATCCCTAACCTTTCATCACGTATTCGTAAGATCAACGGTTTACCAATCGTCGATAGCTAGTGCTGACCGTGGGGATGTCAACCAACATCGCCAAATCTTCGTCACCGACATCGTCGTCAACTTCATCGAAGGTCATGTCGAATCCCGGCTTCTCGGACGATGGGTTCTACGACAACTTTGCCCGCTCGCTCAACAGGATCGACCGGGTGGATCTAGGTGATACTCAACCTGATGGCGACTCCAGCGATGACGCTAGTCGTTTCATGGATGTGTATGCCAGGGCTCACGGTATCGAGCTTGAATCGCCCGAGCACCAAGAAGTTCGTGCAAGCGACACGGACCGCATGTCGGGACTTTCCTGCGGCTTCCAGTAACTCCAATTGCCGAAGAAACTTTTCGAAGGTACCCTCCGATGACAGGGTCGCGATGGAAGTGGACTCCTCTTCCAATGGAGCTTACCCCCGAGAAGTTTTCACTATCGGGGATGGGACCGGTCCCTTGTCTGACCTTCCTCAGGATGGCAACACAGGGGTGAACCTGACCGGGGGGAGTCAGACTCCACCCCCAATGCCAATAGCTTCTCATATTCAGGCACGGGCCTCTGCCGGGCTTGCACACCAGCGAGGTACCGCACGTTATCGATCTATAACTGCTCAGAGGCTTTTCGAGGTCCAGAATCGGCTCCGACAGCCTCCCGTCGTGGATCTGTTCACCCCCGAGGGAAAGAAGTGGCTCCAAGACGTGGAGGAGGACCTCCGACAAGCCCAGATGCAGGCAGAGTCTTCTCATCTGGCAGAAGCTACCAATAGTTCTGCTAGAGGCAAGGGCCGCACTGACTCTTCTTGTGGTGAATCCGATTGAGAAAAGCGACATCCTCGGAATCAGACTCACCGGGAGGACAACTGGCTTCGGCATCGCCTCAGGGCCTCACCGATCCACGGACACCCCATCTCAGACTTGCATGAAGTCCTCAATGAGCGAAGGTGCTCAAGGACCCCTCTGGACCGGTCACCCTCTCCACGACGATCTGACCGGAGGTCTTCTCGATATCACGATCGTTTGGGTATGGGTCATGACCGATCCCCTACCCTTGCGAGTAGGGCACATGCTCCTACCCGAGGTAACATGTGCCAGGACTTCTTGCCAGAGTTAAAGGACGTCCATTGGCCGTCCCAATTCAAACCCGAGATGACAAAAAATATGACGGGACCACCAACCCCACCGAGTTCCTCCAGATCTACACCATGACTATCGAAGCAGCCAGTGGGGATGAGAAGGTCATGGACAATTACCTTCCCACCACCCTTAAGGGACCGGCTAGGATGTGGCTAAATAACCTGTAGCCGGAAACGATCTACTCGTGGGGGAAACTCTGCGACATGTTCCAGGGGAACTTCCAAGGCACGTATGAGTGTCCCAGCAAGAAGAATGATCTCTTCTGACTCTTCCAGATAGAAGAAGAAACCCTGCACGAGTTCATCCGACGCTTCAGCAACATCCGCAACACCATCCCTAAGGTAACCGATGCTGATGTTATCTAGGCATTTGCTCGTGGTTGTAGGAATCGTAGGTGTACAGAGGACATCGCTATCCACGACCCTCAGACTGTCAAAGAGCTAATGGACATCGCCGACAAGGCAGCCAGTGTCGAGGAGGCCCTCTCATTCATCAAGGATAGGGAGAAGGGCGTGCGACACCCCCAACCCGGACTCGATGGCGGCTCCTCACAGAGCAAGCGCAAGAAGAAGCCCTCTAAGGGAGGCAACAGGAAGAAACCCAAGACTGGAGAAGTGCCGGGCCACCCCGGGGCAAGGGCAAGCAACCGGCCATCTCCGAGCGCTCCGACAAGACCTGGTGGGGTATCCACCAGATCGATAGCCACAGCCTCCTCTAATGCCGGGTGTTCAAGTAGTAGGTCAAGGCAGAGGCCGAGAAGCAGAAGGGGAAGGCTCCACAGGTGGCGAGCCATAGTCGGAGCTCCAGCGATGACTCAATGCCGTTCCAAGACGAGAAAAGGACGGTCGACACATGTTCGGGGGCTCGGCCTCCTATGAGTCCAAGAGGCAGTACAAGGCGGTGCCCTGGGAGGTGCTAGCCACTGTCCCTCGGAGCCACCAGGCGGTTAAATGGTCAAACGTCAAAATTTTCTTCGGCCAAGGTGACTGCCCCGAGAACTTCGTCCGGCCCGGCCGCTTCCCGATTGTGGTTGAGCCCACCATCAACAACTGCAAGGTGTCCCGAGTACTCATGGACGGAGGGAGTTCTTTGAACATCCTCTTCACTAGCGCGCTCGATGTGATGCAGGTCTCCCAACCTGCCATCAAGCCGATGTCACAAGCCTTCCGCGGCATTGTACCTAGGCCTTTGGCCACTCAGGTTGGCTAGATTGCACTTCTCGTGACCTTCGGGAAGCCAGACAACTTCCAAATAGAAAAAATTCTGTTCGACGTGGTCGATTTCGAGATGGCTTACAATGCCATCTTAGGACGACCAACTCTCACCAAATTCATGGCTGTCGTGCACTATGTTTACCAGTGCGTAAAGAACCCAGGGCCCAAATAAGTCATCTCGGTTCGGGGCTGCACCCAGGTAGGCCTACTCTGTGACAAGCGGAGTCTGGAGATGGCGGTGCAGTATTAGCCCGATAAGGAGACCAAGAACTTGAGGCCCAAGGTAGCCGTGAAGTCTCACAGCGAAGTCAAGACCGTTCCTCTGGACATGGCAGAGCCATCCAAGACCGTTTGGATTGGCTCCGCCCTGGACCAGAAACAGGAACTCACGTGCATCACCTTCCTCCGGCAAATGCTGACGTGTTCACATGGCAACCATCCGACATGCCCAGTATCCCAGGGAGGTGATCAAGCATAGGCTGGCTGTCCATCCCAATGCCAAGCCTGTCAAGCAAAAGCTCTGGCGGTTCGCTCCCGACCGGAAAGAAGCCATCACGGCAGAGATCGAAAAGCACTTGAAGGTAGGATTCATCAGAGAGGTGGAGCATCCCGAGTGGCTCCCTAACCTCATCATGGTTAGGAAATCAAACGGGAAGTGGCGCATGTGCGTGGACTTCACAGACCTCAACAAAGCCTGCCCGAAGGACGCCTCCCCTCTGTCTAGAATAGACCAGTAGTAGACTCCACCTCTGGGTGCAACTATCTAAGCCTTCTCGACACATACTCTAGCTATCACCATATTAGCATGTGTCCTGAAGATGAGCAGAAGACCTCCTTTATAACTCCTTTCGGGGTATTTTTCTATGTAAAGATGCCTTTTGGATTAAAAAGCACTGGCGCTACATATCAGCGCGCAATGCAAATCATCCTCCATGACTGTCGACGTATAAACACCGGTATCGGTGGTCCAGATGGACCCCCTTTGGGATTTGGCCGGGGAGGCGTAGATCTACGGAGCTATGCCGGAGTTAGAGCTTGGCAGGATAGGAAACTAGAAAACACGCGATGATTTACCCAGGTTCGGGCCACCTTCTTGGTGTAAAACCCTACGTCCTGCTTTATGTGTATTTGAGAATATGTGGAGAGATTACAGTGAACTAGCAGCACAGGTGCTCCAGTTCTTCTTCTAGGGTTTGGATGTGTGAGACTTGATCCAGCCGGCCTCTCTTCGAAGACTCTGTCCTCTAAGATTGATCTGTCCTCTAAGATTGATCTGTCCCTTTTGCATGGCCACGGTTCTCCCCTTATATATCCAGGGGTCACCACGGTGGCCGAAAGGTAAATATCTTACAATGATGCTTGTTGCGGAAGAATCGGGCATAAGCAAGCCACGCCGGTGGTTGAGATTCGCTGTAGCAGAACAGTGCCGGTCACGCCGTGGTTGGAAAACGGGTCATCATGATGTGGTGGTGTCAGGAGATGAAGACTTCCTGGGACGTCTCCTGACACGGGCTATGCTGCAACTACCTGGGTCCCACGGACCAGGTGCAGAGGGCATGCGTATGGGCATACGGCGGCGTGCCCTCAAAGTCAAAAAGGCGTCAGACCTCTCCATCCCCTCCAAGACTGATAGCTGACAGGGCTTATCACTTGGGGGAACGGGAACTGGTCAGGACAGCGCCCCTTGCCTGAAAGGACATGGAGTAGACGGGCATTTAATGCACCCGACACACGAATTAAATGCGCCTGTCTGACCACATGGACTGAGGGGGGACCCACAAGGGGTGCTCGGGGCTCCTGGGACCGGAGGCCCCCGAGCACGCTTCTTAGGCCGCTCCATCATCCGGGCGAGGCACTCGGCGCCCTGAGCAGGGGCCAAGTCGCCTCGGGTGCTCGGGGTGAGCCCCAAGCACGACTTCTTGACTCGCCCCAAGCGGGGGCCGAGTCGCCTTGGGTGCTCGGGGTGATCCCCCGAGCACTTCTTCTTGAGTGCTCGGGGTGAGGCCTCGAGCTCTTCTGCTTTGGGTGCTCGGAGTGAGCCCCCGAGCGCTTCTGCCCGGCTCGTTCCGGGTGGGGGCTGAGTCGCCTTGGGTGCTCGGGAGGCACTCTATGGGACGACTCGTGGCACCCCTCGATGGGTCGAGTGGGAACAGTGCTCGGGGTGAGGCCCCGAGCATCTCCTCTTAACTCCCACGTCCTTGGCGACGTGGCATCAAGTTGGGCCTCTTCCAGCGGTTTAGGGGACCCTGGGTCCCATAACACCGATAATGACCAAATTGGCCAAAACGTTGAAGCATATGTGGATGACCTTGCCGTAAAATCAAAAAAGAAGGAAGACCTCCTCTCCGACCTAACCGAAACCTTCAACAATCTGCGCAAGAAACAAGTCATGTTGAATCCAGAGAAGTGCGCGTTTGGAGTCGACGTGGGAAAGATACTCGGGTTCCTAGTGTCACACTGGGGAATCGAAGTCAATCCCGAGAAGATCAAGGCTATTAAGGATATGCAGTCTCCAAGGTCAGTGCAAGAAGTTCAAAAGCTAATCGGGTCTATGGCGACACTCAGTTGTTTTATCTCCCATCTCGGAGAACGGGGGCTTCCATTCTTCAAGCTACTACACCAACACAACAGCTTCAAATGGTTAGAGGAGGCAGAAGAGGCTTTCTAGAATCTCAAAAGGTATCTCTCATCCCCACCTGTGATGGTCGCTCCCAACCCAGAGGAAGAAATCTTGCTTTACATAGCAGCCGGACCGTGGGCTGTGAGTGGAGTTTTGGTGGTTGAACGGGAAGAGCTCGACAAGCAGGAGAAGAGCTAGAGACCGGTGTATTACGTCAGCGAGGTCCTTCACGGACCGCAGGAACGCTACCCACATGTGTAGAAGCTATTGTGTACAGTGTTGATGGTCTCCCGCAAGCTGAGGCACTACTTTTAGGCTCACAAGATCACCATACCATCAACCTTTCTGCTTGGAGAAATCCTTCATAATAGAGATGCCATCGGAAGAATTTCCAAGTGGGCCATTGAGCTCAACGAGTTTGACATCCGCTTTGTCCCACGTACAGCTATTAAATCACGCTGACTTCGTCGCCGAGTGGACCGAGCCCAAGCAGCCCCAGAATGCCCACGACGACACGGCCGAGGTATGGAGTTTGTACTTTGATGGGTCGCTAACGCTCAAAGGCTCGGGGGCTGGGATAATACTCATCACCCCAACTGGAGAACGCCTGCAATATGCTTGCAGGTCTTCGAGTTGCTTCTGCGCTTTGCATCCGCTACCTACTCGTGAATGGAGATTCACAGTTGGTGGTGAAGCAAGTTAGCAAGGAGTACCAAACCTCAAACAACACCATGGTAGCTTACCTTGTGGAGGTGAGGAAGCTAGAGAAGAAATTAAGTGGACTCAAGGTCAGATACATCCCACGAAAGGATAATTTCCTCGCGGATAGTCTCTCCTGACTAGCATCAACCGGGATTCTTATTCCTAATATTTCTTTAAATGGCAATTTAACTATATATTTATTCCCAAAATTAGTTATAACCTCATTTAGCCGGATTAGTTTAGCACCCTTGCTATCTTTCATAGTTATAGTTTCTTCTTTGAACTCAGTGTTTTCTACCACTCTATCTTCTTGTAAGCCTTTGTCTTTTAAAATATTCCTTAAATCTTCTATCTCTACTTCTAGATTATTTTCCCTATTTTCTAAGATTCTAACCCTGCTAGACAATATTTCTCCTTCTGGTTGTAATTCTATCTCTCTTCTCCACCTTTGATTGTTTGCTTTTAAACATTCAGAGCAAGCTTGTTTTAAACATAGACTACAAGTAGCTCTATTATCTTGACTTGGATAATATATGCAGAACGCGCATTTTATATTATAATCACCTTTACCTCTAATCCAATCATGCTCACAGCTTACTTGATTCATCATCTCTATTCTTAATCCTGCTAACTCATGTATTAAGTCTATATCATCATTACTTGATTCATATTCAGCTTCATTGTTTTCAAGTTCATCTGTTTCAATAATTAAATATATCGACTCATCATCCTTTATTTCATCATCACATACTAATATATTTTCATTTACACTATCTACTATTAAAACCCGTTCTTGTTCTTCATATTTGCTAGAATATCTTTTCTGGTCCTTATGTGGGCAAGTCTTACTTAAATGGTCAGGTGAATTACATATAAAACATCTGCATGTTTTATCATAATTCTTTCTTGGATTGTAACGTCTTACATTCCTTTTATGTAAAAACGGAGCTTTATTATCTGATCTTCTAAGGAAATATCTTCTCTTTGTTCTGAAATTATTACTATCTCTTCTTTGGGGTCTATGATATCTTTTACTCTTAGGTCTCTCCTCACCATATGTTAATGGTATTTGAACTATCTTGTTGCAGAAATTATAGTCTGAATGCTTCATAGACCTTTGGGCTTGTATACTAGTGCATATTTTTCTTAATTGCTTGAATACAAATGTTATTGCTTGTGATATGTTAATAACAAAATCTTCAGTTTCCTTTTTATATTCTTCAAATATCATGCTTCCTAAAGGATCTGATAATTTGTTGAAATATCTTTCAACTACTCCTTTGTTATAACCTTGTTTGGCTGTAGTAGCATTATATAAGTAGTGTTGTGAAAATTCCTTTATACCTTTCCAATTTGTTAGTGTCAACTTCTCAATTTCTCTTAACCTTTCATTTTGTAGTGTGGTGTATCCTAGCTCTGGATCTTCTGCTATAATAATATTTGATATTATATTTGCAAAATTGTTTGGGTTGCTACCTGCTCTTTTTAATTCTGCATAATTATTAGGATTGCCTTCTACCCATTGTTCCCATAGGACATTCGCAGATTCTCCTAAAAATGTTTCTAAATATGTAATCATGTCTTCTACCTTATTTCCTATATTGTGCTGGTTTTGAATGTATTTTTGGACTATCAAACCCTTCCATATGCTTATGATATTTGGCCAATCAATTGGGTCATGTGCAGCTAGATTCAATATTGCACCATCACTTTTATGATTTTGAAATTTTACTGACCTTTCAAAATCTCTTCTTTTAGATCCCATATATTTGTATTGGCCAGGGATATAGTTATATGAGGCTTCTTCTTTTTCTGGAGGCTAATTTCCCGGAACTCTAGATGGTCTCTCAAATTCTCCTTCATTCTTTACTGAACCCTCACCGTACCTACTTCTTTTCTTTCCTACTCCTATATCTACTTCCATTGCTTCCATTGCATTTTCTAGATTATGTATTCCTACTTCATCTAAAGAGTCTAAAAAATCATCATATTGTTGTGAGGCATCTATAGCTTGTCCTTCATTATATATTTCATTTACTAATGCTTTTTCTTCTTCATAGCTTTCTGATAACCATTTTTCATTTCTTTCCCATTGCGCCTTTTCAGTTATAGAATTATTGCTATCCATATGTATACATTTGTTTTTATTATCTATTCTTTCTTCAGTTTTAATATGCTTTTCCTTATCCTTCCTCTCATCTATAAATAATTCTTTATCTTTCTTTGCATTTTTTAATCTGGATAATTCTCTACAGAAATATAGTTCCCTTTCTCTTATTTTAGGCCATTCATGCGTCATAGTATTATTATTATATTCGTTAGAAACGTGTTTTATCTTATCTTCGCAATATCTTATTTCTACATCTAAGTCTGGCTTTTCCATGAATTCTGAAACACTATGCCTTCTGTTATCTTCAATATCTTGTTCTGATATGACTGAATCTAGATCATCTAAAGCTCTTGTTTTATAATTTATAAACCTAATACTAGTGTTTCCTGCTTTATTTTGATAGCTTACATAATCTTCAGGTTGTTTTAATACCTTACTTTCTATTAAACTCACTTATGTTCCATTCTTCACCTGCCGTTTCTTCAGAATCAATTCTTAAGGGACTCATGAATTTTATACCTTTTGATTGCATACTTTCAATTACATCATTGACATTTACCTTGTATTTAGTCCTACTCTTATTAGTTAGCCTTCCAACAAACTCTATGCTTACTAATAAATTTGTTCCTTTAAATTCTTCATACCCTTTGGTCTGGAACCCGAAACTCATTTTTTCTATGAATTCTTTTATAGGCATAAGTAGGTTTGGCGCTATATATGTTATTAGTTTATTTTCATTCATATCTCCTTCTAGAAAACCTAGTGCTGCTTTATTAACTGTATCCCATCTTTTATCTAATAAGGTTATTAGAACTTTAGTTCCTAATTTCTTTCTTGTCATACCTTTAATTCCTATAATATACATTCCTTGATGTATAAATTTGTAACCTGAATATTTAAGTCCATTCTCAAATTGCTTACTCACAACCCTTAATTCTACTAGCTGCGTTAAAACACTTAATTCTACTTCTCTGGATATTCTATATAATCCTGACTTATTTTCAAACATACCCATTTGATATATCTGTTGAGGCTTTATTTTCCTTAGGGTATCTCTCTGATATCTTTCAAGATCTCTTTCTAGATTTATGACTTCTTCTAAATTATCCACATCTTCATATTTTCCTTTCAACTTGTCTATTATAGTTAAAGGTTTGACATCTCTATCTACTATTTGGAGTGATTTATCTCTTCTGCAGAAGCTTTTAGATATGTCCATTTTTCTGAGTTTATTGTTCTGGTGGATTCAATTAAACCAGATGAGGCTAGTACTAACTCTTTACCACTTTTCTCAGTATTGAGTTTATTCAAGATTTGAACTAATAACTGCAATATGGTATTGTTTTGTCTTATTATTACTTTAGAGTCTTCCTTGGCTGATTCGTAGTTAGAAAAACCAATAGGATGAGCAAGATATTTTTCTGTTTCTTTTAAAGCTTGTTTATATTCTGACATATACTTAGGAAAGGACTAAGTTTTTTACCTCTTGCACTAACTCCTTAACTTTAATATTTCTAGCTCAAAGTTTAAATATTCTGATAACTTATCTTTCTTAAGAGATAGGTTGTCTACTTTTAATGAAAATTCTAGTTTCTTACCGATTGATCTTATATCTTCTTTGATATAGTCACTATTTTGGCTGAATATATTTTGTTTTGTCTTAATATCTCCTAATGCCTTTAAAACTAGATTTATATTGCTATTGATAAGGAAATATTGCTCTTCAAGCCTTTTATATTCCTTATATATGCTGTCTAATTTGAGGTCTAGATCGTCCTGTCTTCTACCCCAAGTTATATAAAAGTTATGTAATAAATTAACCACTAAATTTAACTGGCTATGTGAAGTATGCCAACTATGCTCTTCGGAGGAATTTAATCTGCACCTTATATTATTATTGTCCTTTGTATTGACAATTTTACCAGTACTTACTTCTAGATTTAGATATTTTAATTTTTCAATGATGACCAGGCTCTGATACCAGGATTTAAAGATTACAACTTACTCTAAATCTAGGTATGCAGTCTCCGAGATATGCTATTAAGCACTATTCAGACACAATGATTATATTCTACGCGCACTGCGCGTTGGCAACAAGGGGGTAATCACATCTTGTGGGTAAAGCCGTACAACCTCTACAGAGTGTGAAATCTGTTCGAACAGCCACGCCCTCGGTCATGGACACAACTTGGTTAGGCCACACATTAGTTAGACTATGTTTTCAATGTCTACAAAGTTGGGCTATGGGCTTAAGGTCATGATATATGAAAACTCCCGTAGCGAGTGGTGTGATTTACGAAAAGGCAGCAGATGCTACAGATATGAGATGGGGATTGTACCACGGGATGGTGGTACGAGTCGTTTAAATGCCGGTAGAGGATCTACCGAGGTTTTGAAATGATAGCCGAAGCTATTGAGGATTTGATTTGTGGTAGTAGTTGCCATCGGGATAAGATGTGGTAGTAGAAACTACCGAGATGATACATGGTAGCTAGAGCTACCGATTGATGTTTGCTTAATACTAATGCTTTACAAAGTTTGATTTAAAATGATGCTTTGCAATCTATTTACATGTATTTAAATGAGAACTTACTTTTCCGCACAACATGCAACCTAGGATAGAGCTATCTCTTGAACACCTTTAAGCGTGTATCTATCTGTATTATTCCTCCTTGTGGGAATTGCTTGCGAGTACATTCAATGTACTCACTTGGCTTGTTGATGTGGCCAGACTTGAAGATTGCTACATCAAAGACGACGATGAGTGATTACGGGAACTAAGGTATAACCCCAGTCGGTTGCTTGTAGGGTATGGCATATCGATGGGTTGACACCACCGCTTTGTTTTTTCGTTGCAGTTTCTTTAGCCTGTTAGCTATTTATGTAAGCTATTCAACCTTGAAGGTCTGCTTGTATAACAACTCTGATGTATATGTATAAGTGTATGACAATGATACACAAGTTAATTGTGTGCACTGGCTATTGATCATGGGATCAGTACAGGAAACACAGAGAGTATCCGGTCTTAAAATCAGGTACGCCACAGGTGCGAACTTATGAGCTTCCTCGACGCCTACTCAGGGTATCACCTGGTGTGGATGGCGCTGGAAGACGAAGAAAAGTCCAGCTTCATCACACCTTCCGAGACATTTTGCTATGTCCGGATGGCGTTTGGCTTGAAGAACACTGGAGCTACTTTCTCCAGGCTCATACATAAGGCCCTCTCTAGCCAAGTCGGGTGCAACATCGAGGCCTACGTTGATGACATCGTCATCAAGGGCATGATCACTGCCGCCCATGCGACGGACTTGCAAGAGACATTCGACAACCTCCGTGAAGCCGGCATGAAGCTCAACCCTGAGAAATGCATGTTCGAGGTTCAAGCGGGGAAGCTGCTCGGCTTTCTCATGTCGAGAAGGGGAATTGAGGCTAACCCTTCGAAAATCAAAGCCATTCTCGACATGTGCCTGCCTAAGAACGTCAAGGAAGTGCAGAAGCTTACAGGTCGCCTCGCGGCGCTGGGGAGGTTTGTCTCCAGATCTGCTGAAAAGAGTCTCCATTTCTTCAAAGCTTTGTGAGGGTCCACCAACTTTGAGTGGATGGTGGACAACCAAGCAGTCCTAGACGATCTTAAGAAGTACCTCACCTCGCCACCGCGGTTGCAAAGCCCCGCATAGGGGGAGAGCCTGTTGTTGTATCTAGCAGCCACCCTAGCGGCGGTGAGCGTTGTCTTGGCCAAAGAGGAAGAAACAATCTAGCACCCAGCCTACTATGTTTCAGAAGCACTTCAAGGTGCCAAGGCGCGGTACACCGAGCTTGAGAAGCTCGCATACACGCTATTGATGGCGTCCCGCAAACTACGACACTACTTGCTCGCTCACTCTATTCGAGTGATGTCCTGTTTCCCCCTTGGAGAGATGCTCCGCAACGGGGAGGCCTCCAGATGCATCGAAAAGTGGGCATCCGAGCTTGCTCCATTCGTCATCGACTTTCTCCCTCGGACGGCGATCAAGTCGCAGGTGCTAGCGGACTGTGATGGAATGGGTCCCATCGGAACATCCCATCACCCAAGACGATGTTGACTTGCTATTGATGATATACGTGGACAGCTCCTGGTGCTCCAAAGGTACCGGCGTGGGGGCTGTCCTAGAATCACCCGAGGGATCACGCACCTTGTACTCTGCGCGTCTTGAGTTCAAGGCCACTAACAACATTGCCAAGTACGAAGCGTTGTTGCTCGGCCTGCACAAGGCACGGGCCTCGGGTCCATGGACGGTGATGGTCAAGAGCGACTCCCAACTCATAGTATGACACATCAACAAAAGTTATCTAGCTAAGGACCCTGAGATGATCAAGTACCTCGCCCTTGCGTGAGCCACAGAGAAACACTTTGTCGGCATCATCGTGTGCAGCATCCCGCGCTCAGAGAATGCCAATGCCGACGGTCTCGCGCGCGCCACCAACACGCGAGGTGAGGTCCCACCGGGCATCTTTTATGAGGTCATCATGGCGCCAACAACAAAGGACCTCCTGGAGGTGCACCATATCGAAGAATAAGAATGGAGGACACCAATCCTCCGCTACCTCACCGATGAAACAGAGCCTGATGACCCCGTCAAGGCACAGAGACTAAAAAGCAGGGTCAAGGGCTTCGTCATTCACAAAGAAGCCCTGTATAAGCGTGGGTTGTGCATGTCGTACCTTCGATGCATCTCCAAAGAAGAAGGGGCCGAACTCGTGCGAGAAATCAACCAGGGGCTATGCGGCTCCCACCTCGCGCCACGCGCCCTAGTATCCAAGGCCTTTCGCCAAGGCTTCTATTGACCAACCGCCCTTCGTGATGCATAGGGCCCCGTCAAGACATGTCCGGCATGCCAGTGGATGGGGCGGGGACAAACCTCAATGAGGATACCCCTGTACTGTCATCTAGTATTATTTTGCAGCCATTAGAACATGTGGTTTCATGTAGTATAAAATCATATTGTGTTCTAGGCTTGTAGTATGTATTGTTTTAATCAGTTATAGTAGATATTCTCTGTTTTATTATTTTATTTCTATTGGATGTTATTTACATGTTGTAGTATATATACAAGGTTTATCTCATGTTTAATCCATGTAGATATATGTTGAAATAATTATTAGGGTTTCTTGTAGATGTATGTTGATTAGATTGGATCCAATTCAAAATATTTGAATTGGGTGAGGTATCATGTTGTTACTGTTCATGGTAGATAATCATGTGTCTCTGTTTATAAGTCTTGTTTCATGATTAGATTCATTCTATTGTTGTATCTTTTGTAATTGAGCTTGCTTGCATGATTTAGGGATTGCTTATATGTTATAAATGTTTAGAGACTGTTTTAGTCTTGTAGAACCTGACCCAAACATGTTTTTATATTCATATGGTACTAATCCTAAACCCTAGGCCAAGCCATGTTTGGTTGATGCATGTTAATTGCATAGTTTAGCTTCCTATGTAGTTCTAGTTAATACTAATTTTATAGAATGTTTGTTTATGAGTTGTTATAGTTTATATATTGTAGCTTCTTATGCGATACTTGTTGTGTATAATATTGTATGCTAGGGCTTTAGTTATTTATTTTGCATGCGTACCAATTAGCAGGATATGTTATTTGCCGTACTTGTATACACCTAGCTAGCCTATATAGTGGTAAGTGCCATGACATGTTTAGGACTTGTTACCTTGCATCTTAATTTTATGTTATTTAACATGATTAGATTCCTTGTTGATTGTTAAATAACTAGTATGGTAAATAATAGTTATTGTTAACCATTGTAATTATTTAGAGTTATCTAAATAATTATTTTGTGGTTAATTTATTAGTTTACACATACTTGGGTTTGTACATGTCCATCATGTTTTTATGTTGAGCAACGTAAAATATACAAAATAAATATATCATGTTGCTTAAGCATGTAGCTACATGTAGTCATATACATGTATATACATGGTTAGATTGAATGTTGTTTATAATATATATGTTGGAATTGTATTTCTTTGCTGATCTATTCTTATTATTTAATCATGTAACATGATAGTATTGGCTGCTATTTTGTGTATACTAGCATGCATAGGGTTGTTATCATATGTTGACATGGTGCTTACTAGTATGTAGGGATGCCATGTTGTTCTTGTGCAAGTATAGGTATATGTAATAATATTATAAATTATTATATTATGTTTCATGGTTGTTGTTTAACCATTATATCTAAATATTTATTTGTGGTTAATATTTATCAGTTATGCAAGCATTAGCCTAGTTTGTATAGTTGAGTGTATATGTATGTTTTGATATATTTATTTTGTGTTAATTGCTATATTTTATGATTGCAACTAGCTTAGTTGTAGCTGTAGCTTATTTAATGTCCCTGCTGTTGTGTAAGTCATAATAGCATGTTAGACTCTTATATGATGTGTGCTAACTAGCATAATAGGTTATATTGGATGTATGCTAACTAGCATGATAGGTTATATTTGATGTGCCATGCTTGTTAATAATTTTTGTATATATATGATATTTATATTATCATATATTTTTAGTATATATATATATGTACAAGGAATATGGCCAGTGTAGTGACCCTAATAGTGCTAGATGATCTCTGTTATCTAAGTCTTGAATTTTCATTCAAAGGCTATCATCTGATCTGTCTCTTCTGAATCTGTTCATCCTAACTCAAGCTTGTTAGCTCTTCATTAATATCTTTTGGTTGAGGTTATTCATGGTTCCCTATGCCGGCTATATCATGACACCAGCTTTTGGACTCCATACCTCGTATCCTTTGTGATACCCTCTTTCGATCATGATCATTGCACCATATAATGTAATGATGATCCTCTGACAGTAATCAATCCCTTGATTGGTATTAAACTTTGACATGATCCTTCGATCATTTGTTGATGTTCTGCCATGAACCCTGAAACCAAATCTCCGGACAGTGGCATAGCTCCGTTTATTGGAATGCCTTGATCTTCATCGGAATCTATCTTGCCGATGTTTCCATGTCGGATCAACCCATGTTGGTGTCTATCCTAAATCCTAATTATGATTTATGGCTTTTCCATCTGTATCAGGAATCCGTCTATATCTCCCATCTATAGCCTTCTAACAAGCTATGGATGTGACTCTGCTTGATTCTGTCCTTTCTCACTTACATGTGGTCCCCGCATGTAGTGCCCTATCTCTTGAAACCATAACCTTTGACGTGTGCTCTCACCCGTCAATCTGTCGTAGCCATACAATCTTTCTTTCTTCAAACCTCTACCATTTACGGATCAGGTCCATAGACCTAGTGCCATCTGTCATATGTGGTTCTTGCCATATATAATCCTTTCTCTGAACTACCTATAGTTCGAAGATGTCTCTTTATCTCATCTTGCGAGATGATGCCCTTCCTTCCTTTCATCTGGTCTACCCTTCTATCGGCAATCCCTTTATCTAACCCAAATCATATCCGTTGTTCCTCTAATACTTTAATTCTAAATCCTATGCTTGATCTCTCCATCATCACTCCCTTCTTTTTATTTGCCTTGAGTTATTGTGAGTTGTTTATTTATTTGTTGCATTTTATTTCATTTACGACGAGTAGGGAGTGACAAGGTTGAACAGGGGCAAGTTCAAGGAGGAGAAGTGGAGGAATACGTCAACGAAGGCATGCCCCCTTTTCTTGATCATGTTGATCCTATTTTTCTGAAAGTCATTATATTTTATTGTTTATAAACATGCATGCTATTCTATTTCAGTAGCTAGCATGTCAATTGACACACCTTTTACCCTTATCCATTTGTCGCCCTTTTACCTGATACCCTGAGTAGATTATTTAGTATTTCTGAATAGAATAGAGAAATGCTTAGCCATGCTCAATTATCCCTAGGATGCTTCTGAATTTCCTCCTCGAAGGAATGATCTTCGGATCGATGATCTTGTTATTTAAAACTATTGTTGAGCTCGTTGAGCTGGGCCGGATGCCCATTGTCTTTCTCTCTCTCTATTTCTTCCTATTTTACTATGGGTGAAACTTAGCATCTAAAAGGTGCAACGGCAGCTAGATCAGGTTTGAAGGAGCAATTGGCCACCTGTATCGAATAAGGCCGAAGTTGTGAAATCTAAGAATTGTGACAACAGTACAACCACATGCTATATGGGCACCGGCTTGGTTAAGTAGGTTAGTCAGCCCTTGATGTTGATGTCGTCGTACCGCAGAAGGGGTGGACGTAGCTACGAGGACCCTCGGCACAGATGGGGGGACGGAGGGTGGGGACGTACTCTCAACTCCGAGCTAGACCTGGTGGGTATTCACATCAAGGGAGGATCTAGCTAAGAGACCTCGTCATAGTCTCCCTGTCGACACACCGATGGGCGTGTGTTTAAAGCTCAGTCAGCCTAGCATAAGGGGATGACTGTGTCATGTGGGTAAAGTGTACAACCTCTGCAGAGTTTAAAACTAATCGATTAGCTGTATCCATGGTCACAGATGATACATGGATCTTTCATGATGAAAAGGACATGTCCTTCTCCCCTTTGCTATTTTCCTCTACCCTATTTTCTGGAAAGTGAATAGGTGGTTGGAACCTATGGAAGAATTTAGGCAAGATATCTTACTCATATGTGTTGGTCGTGGACCCTCACATTGTTGGAGAAACACCCCTGATGTTAAAAAGTGGTTTTCATCAAAGAGATGCCTTCAAATCTATTGTAGTATTACAACTAAAACTGCTTTTCTGTAAATAAACCACACTGCCTTTCGTTGAAGCCTTGCACGTAGTAAAATAGGACCATTTGCCGCCAGCTGGCTTGCTGAGTACATAAAGTACTCATCGTGCATGTTGTTTGTTGGACGTATTCAGATAACTATGAGGATGGTGGTGAAGACTATGAGGATTGCTATGACCATGTGAGGACTAGGTTACGTTGGACTTCGTCGACTGCCTGTGGCAGAGATGGAGACATCTACGCTTTGTCTTTTCCGCTGTGTTTTTGAATGATAAGGGACGTAAGTCCTAAGTATGTTATATGGCCACTCAGCTGCTATTATTCAAATGTGTTCTAATAAGCTTCGTGATGTGTTCAGTGGTATACATTTCGCCTGTATTCATCAGCTTGATCCTGGACTGACAAGGATATACACAGGGGGGTCTAGAAGTTAACTCTAGGCTCTCACAGAAGTGGTATCAGAGTCGATATCGACCTAGACACATGACCTTAGTTAGCATGGAGAGAGAGGGAGGATTTTTCTCAGAGGTAAACCGTAATCCCCGAAATAAATACGAGAGTTTTCACTTTGCCCCAAAATGAGATTTTCACGTTTTGCATCGTCGAACACTCTTCATGCTCCTCCTCAACGGGCAACTCACTTGCTCGTACTTCCCCGGTACTTCCCGAGATCGATGTAACCGATCGAGGGTGCCTAAAGTACACTGCCTAGTCCCGAAGCTACGCCAGTCCTCAACACATAATATATGCCCCTACACCTGGCTAGAATTAACAATGCTCCTGTACTTATCTCTAGGCTCCATTTAGCCTAACCATAGTCCAACTGCATGTCTCTGTTAATTTATTTCTGAAAACTTTGGATGGTCAGGCAGGCCTACTTATATACAAGCTATCTATTATAGCGCCTGGAATCGCCGACCTCCCAGCCAGGCCACGTCACCCCATGATATTCACGTCCCCCGCCTGTCGGCCTCACATCCTTATATGGGTTTCGGCGGGCCCCCGGGCCCTGCAAAGCCTGCCTAGAACCCTGGAAAACTCTGTTCTAGGCCCTGTAGGGCCCATCTCGCCCCCGAGGCCCATTTCTCCCTTCCTCCTCGCGCCCCCGACCCCGCTGTCCCTCCCTCTCCTCGCCGCCAGCTCCCGCCGCCCCTTCCTTCTCCAGTGGCCTCCCCTCCCCTCGCCCCTCCTCGCGTAGCCCCCCGACCGCCGCCCCGACCGCCGCCTCCCCGAGCACCTCCTCCTCCCAGAGCTCCCTGACGCCCCCCTCTCCTGACTGCCGGCCTCCCCGAACACCTCATCCTCCCCGAGCACCTCCTCCCCAGCCACCTCCCTCCTCCCCGAACTCCTCGACGCCCTCCCGAACGTCGGCCTCCTGGATCTGGTCCATTCCTCCCTTCCCCCTCGCTCCCCCACCCCACCGCCCCTCCCTCTCCTCGTCGCTAGCTCCCGCCACCCTTTCCTTCTTCCCGGCCTCCCCTCCCCTCGCCCCCTCCTCGCACAGCCCCCAGCCTACCGCTCCACTCCTTTTCCTCTTGAGTCCGCTGCTCTCAGTCCCGAGCCCCTGCCCCTGCCTCCGCTTGCCTCACCTTCTTCGCTAGCCGTGGCACTGGCAAGTCGCCCTAACCTCTCCGTCCTTGCCTGCTTTCTCGGCCCGGCCGTGCTACCTCTCCGCCCTTGCCTGCTTTCTCAGCCCGGCCGAGCCATGAGAGAACCGCCGGGTGGACGAGTGCGTCAGGGGCGATGGTGGAGGGTGCGAGGTAGGGTGGAGAAGAGATGGGAGGCGAATCCAACCGCTCCTAGGGTTTGAGCCCCCAAATCCAACCGCCTCCGCGCCTCTCCAATCGTGGGCATCGTCGTCTCTCCGTTGGGTGACCGTGCCCCGGCGGCGCGGTCCGATAGTCCCCATCTCTTTTTGGCCGGATAGTAGCGGATTAGGTGAGGTGAGGTTTAGAGCCGTCGTTGTTTTCCTGGGTTCAGGTACGTTTGGCGTTGGCCAATTTTATTTGTTGATTCAATCAGCGATTTCTCTTTGCCTTTTGATTCGCTTCGTTCCGTCACTTTCCCTTCCATCCTTCTTGCAGGTAGAGGGCGCACTTTGTTGTGCTACTGATCGGTTTTGCTTGGTGATTGGAGAGTCTTCGTTCGCGTAGCGGCGGCTTCAGTGAGGTGAGATGGTTTGGGTTTCCTTTCTACTTTTACGATCCCATGGTGAAAGATCATCTAGGCCCCTAAGTGGTTTTGATGGTTAATGGCAACTCAAACTGGGATCTAATGTTTACAGTGAGTGTAAGCAGGTTTTATAGGTTCTAGAAAGAAGGGTCATCAAGGGAATGATGACCACCCAAAAGTACAAAGGTGGTCTCCAGGATAAGGGAATGGCTGTGCTAGGCAGCTGTGTCACAGCTGTGAGGAAGCCGGTGCTGTGCAAGGAGTTGCAAGCAAGGTGATGGTGGCTTGATGCGTCAAGGGCCGTGAATACAGTTGGTGGCAAGTATAGCCTAGATTTTCTAGTTTCTTTGAGTCCATAGAAAACGCCTGTACTATCAAGAGGGATGAAGTAGTAATAATCTGTGGAGGATCTTTTGCTCAATGCTCAGGGTGTTGGACAGTGGCACTGATGCTTTGAGGTCAATGGCCTTGTGTCAACAGTTTTGCACAAGTGTGAAACTGGTTTGCGTTAGCACTCTGCAGTGCTAGCAGTAGAAAACCCTAGGGGTTAGAGTCACCGGTGTGACACAGCTGTGTCACAGGTGGTCTAGCGCTCTATGACTCAGGTACCTCTCTGTACCAGGGGAGAGCTTGTAAATGCTAAGGGACCTGCACTGCGATGGTTTGTCTGCTGAGTCAGAAGACTGTCGGAGATTCTCTCCTTATTAGGGATCAGAGTAGTTGTATGCTGAGGGCATGTCATGTGCCAAGACCAGGCTGAGTAGTGCGGTTACGTCAGTTAAGGGTTTACCTGTGTCAGCCTCCGGTGACACAGGTGTCGGTCTGCCCGAGCCGGTTATAGGTTGGGCGTAGTGAGTAGCTGTGTCACCGGTGCCTATCACCGGTGGCTCACTTAATCCTACGTGGCAACAGTGTAATGGTCAGGTTCCTGTGAACCCTATAAATAGGGGACCAGGGGAGGTCTTCGACCTCAACCATCCAAGCTAGCTTAAACCAGTAAATTATATTCAACCGTTGCAAGCCTCTCTCACTCGGAACAAAAGCCAACCTTCCTAGGAGAGTTAGAGTCCTTGAGCAAAAGAGCATTTGGTTCCTCCAAGATTCGTTGCTGCTGAATCTATTACTCTTGGAGTGTCTACTCCTAGACAGGCGTAGGAGTTGCTGGTATCACTCAAGCTTATGTGAGCTGGACCAGTAGTTTGTGAAGGTGAATCGAAGTCTACCTGCTGCAAGGCTAAAGGACATCCACAAGCAAAGCAAGAGGCCTGATCATTCAGGTACTTGGAGAACAAGCACGATTCAGTGCTGGCGATCTCTTCGGAGTAGCCTCTCCAACGCTGAGAAGAGTAGGAAATTTCAGTGAAAAACACCTGTCTATCTGAGTACTTTCTGTATTGCTTACAGTTCCTTGCTATATCTGCTTGTTTGTATGATCTTAGACATATTCTGTTCATCTGTTGTAGATCATCTTTTCACCTGTGCTAACTTAGCTGTGTCACAGTTGCTATAGATCATATCTCTTACCTGTGTCAGCTACCTGTTACACAGCCACTTAGGTTGCACATTTATTTCTAAGTCTTTAGCTCACCTGTGTTAGCCATCTGTGTGACAGCTACGTGTTAATTCGTACATCATATATTGCATGTGTTGTTCACCTGTCACACAGTTAGCTTATTCTGCAACTAGCTAAATCTTAATCTGTTCAACTAAGTTAAAAGAAGTAAATTTAATTAGCCTCCTATTCACCTCCCCTCTAGTCGGCACCTTCGGTCCTTTCACATGGTCTATTGATCTTTTTTCCCTCACATTGCTCGGTGCAATTTTCGAAAAGGAGGTGGTACGAAGGAGAGCGGCACTAACACAGCTATGCAGAGTGGAGGCCCGCGGCGTGCGCATACGGTGCTGTGTAGGTGACAATGCTGGGTGCCAACGGCGCTGACCTCATCGAGCCGCTCCTCGCTGCAGCTCATCCTCAGGGCAAAGCCAAAGTGCCAAAACTTATATGATGCATGTTCTTGTCTCCAGAGTATGTCCTTTCTACTCATTCAAGCTCCAACCCTCGCAGATGATTATCAACGTTCATTGGGGGGTTTGGTTCTTTCTATCAATGGCTCTTTATAATGACAGATTAGATTGTGTTGTTGCACCTACATGTTTTCAACTGTTCTCACTGGCGTCTTGGTTCTTTGTTTTTTACCCTCAGGGAGAAGTCATCAGGGACGTCACAAACGTCTCTATACTAAAGGCCGGCCTGTGAGAAAGCGTGGCACTGGTACTATGTGAGATGGCATTTCTGAGCACTGTTCTTTGTGTATTATGTACTTCTTTGCTGTTTTCGTTCAGTATATTTTGGTTATGTTTGTTTGGATGGCCATAATTTGTTGCACTGGTGCCTTGTTCTCATATTCCAATTTCAGATTGCAAGGTAAAAGTCTGAAACCTTTAGCCATAGTCCTCCTTGCTTAGAGCATTGATCTATAGTTGTTAGACCCGAACGGCTACTGTCAAATTGCAAAGTGTGTTTGTATTTCCTTTTTTGACATTGTAACCTACCTATTTAATATCAGCTCATCTTTCTGCACAGTTGTTGGAATCAGTTACCTTCAGAATGTCCTAAGTCATCTTAAATTGTGGTCGCTAGCCATATTGGTATGCTATTGATATTCTTCTCATGTATATGAATTTCTTTTTGAAAGTTGATTCTTAGGAAATATTCTTTGGTGTATGATACAGGCATGCAACGTGCATTAGCTTTGGGGGGTAAGGGGGTAGAGCCTGCCGATTTCTCCAGCTCCCTTAATTATTTATGTTCCAACCTTATTGTGCGACATTGTTTTTCTTCCTATGTATATATGCAGTTCAACTTGTGTTTAGCTACAATACTTGAAGATTAAGGGCATGCCAGGGCATTCATGCAAATCTGATGATTGTTGATCTCCCATTTTTATGCTTGCTGGCCTATTTATGTCATCTGTGTGGCAAACTTCCCTCTGTTATTGATTTAGGCCGAGGTTTAAATTTTGTTAGTGAAATTGCATAGGTGGAGGTGGTTTGTCATGGCGTTTATAAATTCGACAACCTCCTTGGTGTCTATATGTGTTTAGTCATTATATATAATGTTTTATCAATCGTCACTACAACGCATCCTGTGTCTCTCAGTTTTATGCTGCAGGTCAAAGAACTGTACCGTTGGCAATATAGGCAGTATGAAGTATAAATACTGGATTGATCAATGTTCTAAGAAAAGAACTGTACCGTTGATCTATAGTTGTTGAACTGGATTGAAAGGTCTTTTCTTTTTCTCAAATCATTTAAATGCTCCTGTCTATTCACATGTCTCAAGGCTCAGACTCCACGGGCGCAGCGAAGCGCTCCCCTCTATCTAGTATACTCCTACAGATCAACCTGGTCTTTTGTCCTAGTGCAAATTATATATATGCATGCTACAACCAAGTCCGTCCGATGGGCCCAAACACAAACTCTGTTGGGCCAAGTTAATTGTGGGCCCAAACATGGATCTCTCTTTACTCTTGCTCTGCTTGCAAGAAATGTATCAAATAAAGGACGACGGTGCTATATATCTCCATCGACAGATCTAATTGATCCAGCACTGCTTCTACTTTACACCTCTGCTCCTACAAGAAAGGAATATATATAGATACATAGATCCAAGAAAGAAGCAATCCCATGTACGTATCACACGCCACAACTTAACTTGCTTGTTAGAAAAACACATATCTGGCTGAATGTAATCCAAGAGTCCGTCCGGTCCATCTAAGGTATGCGCCCATATTTTGGATTGTTCAATCTCAGTTCCATAAACTAGTCTTTTGATTTGTTTTCTCTGCTGTTCATGTTTCTTCCCCGGCCCATTTCTAACTGCTGGCTTTTGCTCCTACTTATCTGTGGAATATTAGCTCCCATGCTAGTAGTATATATGTATAAAAATAAAAATAATTAGACATCTGGGTGGTGACAGTAAATAAGCTAATGAGCTACCTGTCATTTTGTTCATTCATGCTTTCTAGGTCACATATATAAGGGTGGCATTTTATCGGCTAGCTTAATCAAGCTCGTCGATAATAATCCAAGGACCAAAGAATCCGACCATCCACGAGCAAGCAGGTAATCATTACTTTTCCTATATATGAGACATAACATATATATTATTCCTTGATTAATGTTCATAAATATGCCTTTTCGGAGCATTTCTAAACTAGGCTAATGAGATAGTCTATTTGGTCCACGTGTTATAATTAGTCTTTTTTTTTGTGCTCCAAAATTGGTGAGAGAATTTTGAGCTACATTTTGTACGTTTTTACACTGAGGTAACAATTTCTAAAAAAAAATGTCCCTAGCTCTAAGGATTAGCATATAGGGCTTCTAGAAAAAACTTTCATTTAGTGCAGACAGAATATAACGTGGGCATAATTAGCAAGGGAAATGCATGACGTCACAAACTAAGGCATTAATTGACTGCTTTCTTGTTGTACATGCATGTATAAAGCTGAAACGACTGATCTATTTGAATTTGGAAGATTTTACTAGCTATTTTGCAAAATCAACGCTGACTTTTGTATCCGGCCATCAGGTTGTCCCGGAATCTATATAGCAGCATGCATGCGATGGAGAGGTTGATCGAACTATTCAATGAGTGGGAAATTCAGCTACTTGTGCTCCTCAGCTTCACACTACAATTGATCCTCTTCCTTACTGGTAACCTTCGGCGGCTTAGCACTAGCGGGTTCCTAAGGCTCGTCATTTGGGCAGCTTATTTGGGGGCAAACTTGGTAGCAGTTTATGCCCTTGGTCTTCTCTCACGACATGAGAATATCACCACACCAAGGTCGACAAGGAGAACCCAACCGCTAGCTTTCTTTTGGGCACCGTTTCTCCTCATCCATCTTGGTGGGCAGGACACCATTACTGCTTTGTCCATGGAGGACAACAACTTGTGGTTGAGGCATTTGTTGGATATGGTGGTGCAAGTTGTCCTAGCTTTCAGTGTTTTCTGGAGATCCATCAGTACAAGACAAGGCGCGGGGCTTCTAGTTTCATGTATATTTGTGTTTGTTGCTGGAATTATCAAATATGGAGAAAGAACATGGTCTCTCAAGCGTGGGAGCCTTACAGGCCTTGATGACTTAACACGGAACATGACAGTACAGAATGAAGAGATTGGTGCAGATGTTGGTCGCTATTCTAGGACTGTTCGTGACGCTCTCGGAGCAATGCCATATGTTGTCACGATCTTTTCAACACGTGGTTCCTTTGGTTCCAACTTTTACGGGGGAGAATACAGCAATAAAATGGTGAAGCTGGGGAGCCTTCAGCTTGGCCTGATGTACGACGAGCTCTACACTAAGGCTCTTGTGCTCAGAACAAGGAGTGTCATGATGTTCAGACACGTCTCTCAGATATCTGTTGTTGTTGCTTTTGCGCTCTTCCACGCAGACGACAAACGGAGGTATGCCAAAGCTGACGTTGCAATCACCTATTCACTATTCATCGGAGGCTTTTTCCTAGAAGTCTGTGCAATGCTTAATTCCATGATGTCACCATGGACATGGTCGATGTTGAAGGATCGAAACTGGGGGAGGCTTGCGAGGCTGTCCTGGTTTATTCTTTCCAGTGATATTGGTTGGCCGGAGAAGAAGCAACGGTGGCCAAGTTCAATTGGACAGTACAACTTTCTAAGCTGGTTGATGACCAGCAGCGACCGACCAAGGATGACATTCAGTCAACGAGTGATGACCGTGGTCAGAAGGGTGTCTGTGGATTTACTCGGTGCTAAGAAGGAGAAAATATTTTGGATGAGCAAGTTGTTAGACACCTGGTACGTGGATGCGGATGAGATGACCATGGCGTGTGTTGCAAAGGAGATTACTCTCTTACATGATGAACTCGGCGGGAGACGACCCACTCGAGAATGGCCAAATCTTGGCTCGCTGTTGAAAGGATTACAAGCTAAATTAGATCACAATTTTGGTTGCGCTGTTGTCCACATGCATATGATGACTGAGTTACACTTGAGCAAATATCCACCTTCAGACATGGCAGCAGCAGCAGCAGCAGCAGATGATGATGATGATGTAGCTTTTGGTATGGTGCAAGTATGCCGGAAACTATCCAACTACGTGATGTACCTTTTGGTTGCCCAGCCTTCCATGCTGCCGCTCACTACCAACTCGGTAGCTATGCTGGAAAGTTTCCAGACCAGTGATGTGAGGGAAATCACAGAAGAAATGGATAAGTATGATCTCCAGCCAAACAAGGAAACAGTGGAGGAGATGGTACACTTGTGGACGAGGATCCTTCTCTACTCCGCTGGCAAATCCCGTACGGAGATGCACGCGGCGCAGCTGAGCAGAGGAGGGGAGCTCATCACCTTGGCCTGGCTGCTCATGGCTTACTATCGGCTTGGGGATTCGCAGATCCGAAGGATTCATATCATCAATACAGCTGACCAAGACATCGCTGAGAAGGTTTACGCCTTCAACATCATCGCCCGTACAAGCTAAAGCTAGCATGCCATTGCCATGCAGCAGGTAACGTACTGCAGATGAGATTCCTCCATGCTTGTTTGATTTGATTTATATGTATGTGCTCTGTTCGCGTCTGGGTGTGCGCTTGCTTAATTGTTTGCATGCTGTCGTTAATTTGTGTGTCATCAAATAAGGCACTAGCTATGTATGTTTGTATGTTTGAACAACATGTAATCGTGTCGTCAAAGAGAAGATTGTTTCTTGGAGTTGGTGTGAGTATATAAAGAGCTAGGTAAGGATCGAACCCGGCCGTTCCGACTCGGAAAGCATACATGAGTTAGATTTGAAGTCAGGCTAGTATATGTCCATTTTATAGCACACGCAAGAAACAAAAAAATTGATCATGGTTAGGCCAAATTGAAGCCTCTATGTTAGAGGAAGCCAAATCTTGATCATAGTTATGCCAACTTAATAACTCACCGCTCGCCCAACATAAAAGGCTAGTGGGTTGGGCCGGCTACTTCCTTTCGGTCCTTTTTTCCCAGGCCTTTTCTTTCAGTTTCTGCCTTTCTGAAATCTGAGAGGTGGGCCATGCTAAGCTTTACTACGCCTGACAATACCTTCTTCTTTTTTGCGAGACAACCAGTCTCCAGTGTCAGAGTACCAAGAATTTTTTTTGCAAAATAATCCTTTTTTATCATATTTTTAAAAATAACCCCTCTCATACAAAATTTCTAATTCTGACCCTTTTCGTGGCGCCACGCGAACCGGCGCCGCAGACCTCAGCACGCTGGCAAGGCGCCACGCATCTTGGCGCCGCCGCTGTGGCGCCATGACGCCCGGCGCCGTAAGGTGTATACCGAGAGGCATCAAGATCATTTTTCTCTAAGTCATGCGCCTCCCCGCATCCGTCCCACGTCGCCCATCCCCTTGCTCGCCGCCCGACGCCACTCCCCGCGCTCGCCACCCGCGCTAATGGCCGGCTGCCCTCTCCCCCCGGCTTCTTCTCCAGCGAGGCCCTCGGCAGTTGGCCACCACCCCCCTCCCCCCGCTACCGCTGCCGCCCGCCAGAGCCCCCCCGCTGCCGCTGCCGGCCCGCTGTCCTCCCTCCCCATGTAGCCGCAGGCCCCCCTCCCTCCTGCCGTCCCGCCCCTGCTGTCGCAGCCCCCCGCAAGTAGTTCCTCCACAGCCGTTCGCCGCCCTCTTCCCCTCTGCAGTTGTAGCCCAATGAGGCCGTCGCTTCCTTGCTGCCTACCGCAACTCCTCAGCCCCCCTCGTTAGCCGGACGCGATTCCTCCCACCCCGATTGGAGGTATAATCCCCGTGCCAATTGGAAACCCTAGGTTTCGGTTTTTCTCAATGTCCCAAAAATTGTAGAATAGATTTAATAAATGTGTGATGTATGTTGATTAGCAGGCAATGATACATGTACATATGGATTTTGTATAAGTTTTGTTCCGTTTTAGGCTCAATTCCACATAGTTTTGCTATAGATTTCATAGATGTTCCATGAATGATGCTATTTAGTCACTTATTTACGTATGTTTTTGCATAGAATTTGTAGGCATGGATTTTGAATCATTGGCCTTTGAACATCATTGCCTAATTAAATCTGTTATTGATGAATTGCGCATGTTTTGTTATAATGTAGATGGATAGAATTGTCCGAGTTTATAATTGCCCAAAAATATGCGAGAGGGGCAGTAGCAATATTGATTTTGAGTCCGTGACAGCCAGGGTAGTTCTTTTTCGGGAGGCACCAACCCTTAGTGAACGAGTTATGAAGATCGAGTGTGAATTTGGATTTCCATCAAGTTCTATTGAAGTCACAGTATGATGCAAGGTTCGGTCTGAAGAGGTACCCTTCGATGATGCCCATTCAAACACCAAGTGACTGGGACACTTATAGAGAAATTGTCAATGCTTCGGATGTGCGGTCACTAGAGGTCTGTGTATGGAGAGGGCAGCAAGATTCTGTCGACTCTGTCGATGCTGTTGAGCCAGCTCCCGATGGGTTGATGACATTTCCAGATGTAGTCATGCAAGATGACCATGAGCTACCCTTTGTTATGGACATCTCTCAACCACCATTTGAAGCACTGTTTCAACGAGAGTTAGGTCCGCAAGATGCTAGAGTCGATGTGATTGCAGATCAGTTACTGGGATTGTCGATAGGTCCAATTGACGTGCCACCACCTTGGAGCGACGTTGTTTCATCAACTGATCAAGTTCCCAAAGAATTGATTGGCCCATCGCATGTCAATTTCGATGCGGTTGTCGTGAACAACTCCATTGACAGTGAAGTGAGCTTGGCTGATAGTGAGGAATGCCCAAGCGACTCCAATCAGGATTGCAGCTCTAGCGAGGACGAAAGACCCGAACCTTCTTTCAGTCCTCAACAAGCTAGGGTGGTAAGAGAGGTACTTGGCGAAGAATCCATGGGCCATGCTTTCGAAAATGTTCAAAACGTCGTCAATGCCGTATGTAACGATGGCATGTTGGGAAGTTCCGTGGGCATGGAATATATTAGGAGAGACGAGGATGGAAAGCCGATCCTTCACAAGGGAATGCAGTTCAGGACTTTTCATGAATTGAAAGACTTCATTCAGGATTACTCTATGAGGCACCATAGTGTAACATCCTGTTTTCTAATAATCTGGAAATCAGGGCTTACAAAAACTTTTTCTGCTGATAACATTATCTTAAGTGAAGCTAATTAAAACTCTGGTTTCAAAAGCATGAAAGTGGTACAATTCAAAGCCTCTATCCTTTCCCACTTAACACCTTCACCACCAATACATGGTGAACCTTCTATCCTTGTCTTCCCTCGACTCATGCCGTCGAAACTCCTAATCTTCTTTCATCTTGGAACCAAACCCTGAATCCAACCTATGACCTTATATTTCCAAAGCATATGGGACATCAGTACTCCCGTGTTGCGCCTACCCTACATGTCATCCATGTGCTCTATATACACCTTTTGGCTCTTTGCCCTATTTCCCCAAATTCCATTCTTTACGGCTAAAATGCTAATTCCACGTTTCAGTGTTATTCCTTACCACCAAAAATTTCTCAAAATTATGGAAATATCTTGTATCCATCCTCAACCCATTTCTACAAAAATATAGTGAGGTGCAATACAGATATTTCAAACCATTTCAAATTTGAGTTTGAAGCAGGTTGAGCTTTGAACTACAACCCCCATAAATATATCTCAGAAAAATCTCACAAAATTCCTGGAGGTACTTATTGCCCCCAGGATTCCAAATGTACAAAAATATCCATCCCTCCAGTTCAAATATTTTGAATAATTTCAAATCCCATTTTCTGCTCTAAAGATTCCTAGCATGAAATCCTCCCAAAATCTTTTTGAAAAATTCTAGATAAATTATGGGAGCATCCCATCTTGATATAGAGCTCATTTCCAGGCTCAGTTTCCTTTGCCCAATACAAACTTTTCAAATAATTTCAAAATTGGCAGTTGGGCTGATTTTGAAACTTTTTGTGGAACATCTTTGGACCAATGTGGATCCATTTTTGCCTTAAAACTCCACCTCTTCCTTGCAACGTTCTCCTTCGAATTCCATTCAAACCTTCTCTGATTTCTCTATTCTTGGCCTCTGTCGATTGTTGGATAATCTTGTTGCATTAGATTCATGCATTAGTACGTAGTGTAGTGCATGTTTGCTTTGAGCAATATGTAAGTAGAAGTAGTTGGCCAGAAACGTGAGTGTTCACGTTGCGGCAAGTCTAGATAGAGTTAGTTGAGCCATGATGCACATGATGCACTAATCGATGGCACGAGTCATGTGGATCGTGGCGTAGAGTTCGGCCGGTTCAGCTGGTCACGTTTGCATGTAATCATGAATAAATAGAAAGGAGAGAAGTAAGGAAAGCCGAAAAAGATGTGCGGCACAAATAGAACCGTGTAAACTGTGCTGTGTGTCGTGTGTGTGATCCGGAGAAAGTATTTCCAGAGTCTGTCCAGAGTGTGTCTTCGTCTACCTCCAGCCAAGTGCTTAGCTCGCGTAAGTGCGTGTGTTCTTGTCCAGTTTGTGCCTAGATCGCGTGCGTGTGTCGAGCCGGCCTGAGAACCAACATCGATTCCCTCTTGTCCTCTCTCTTTTCCTCTGACAACCAACGCATAGCACCTTCTTGTCGCCCTCCTACTCCAACCAGACCCCGGTGGCGCGGCATGATACGCTCGGGCACGCCAGAGCGCGACAGGCACGCATAGTGCCATGCCGCACGCGCTCTGGACGCGCACGGGCGGCACAGGGCGCACGCCCGGGACACCCCGCGCCGCAAGCCACGCCTAGCTGCCCTGTCGCCTCCTGCCGTGCCACGCCAAGCGAGCATTCGGATGCGCCGCGCCATCCCCTACCTTCCCTGTGTGGCACGACAGCCGGGCCCCTGCCGATGCGACACTAAG
Organism: Stipa capillata; assembly: GCA_019208055.1. NCBI lineage: Eukaryota > Viridiplantae > Streptophyta > Magnoliopsida > Poales > Poaceae > Stipa > Stipa capillata. The sequence continues at coordinate 839,299 of JAGXJF010003351.1, forward strand.
CCGTCGCCACGTGTGCCGGTTCTCCCCGCACGCCGCCCTCGGCTTTAAAGCCGCGCACCCAAGCGCCTGAGGCACCCCATCTTTCTCCTAACCCTCCTTACACCTCCCTGGAACCATTCCCGGACACCAGCGCAGCCTCCTTCTCCTCCTCTTCTTCCTCCGCTCTGGCCATCGGAGTCGTCACGACAGCCGCAGCCGTCCGGTCCCTCCGACGGTTCCCTTCCACTCCCCTTGCTCCTATGACCTCCTCTAGGCTCCCTGACCCTCTTCCGTTTCTCCCTTGTAGCGGCGATTAATCGGTAACGACGGATTTCTCCAATCGGCCGGAGCCTCCCGCCGCGGCCACCGCCAAATATTCCCGCTCTCAGGTGACCCGCTCTTCCTCCTTCTTCCTCTGGAACGCCCTCTGGACTCCATTGGTCCTTCCCCAATTTCACTTTTCTAGCTCGCGTCGACCGAAGGCATGGTCTCATCCGCGGTCGCCGGAGCTCTCCGCCGCTCTCCGGTGCCGACCGCCCTCGGGTCCTCGCCCGCTCTGTCCACCACCTCCAGGAGCTCCGCCATCCTCCGCTGACTCCATTTCTGTCCTCACCGGCCGTTCCCGAGCCGCCGCTCGCCGCCGGCGATCACCTCCCGAGCCGCCTCCGGCGATCACCTCCCGAGCCGCCGCCGGCGCTCTCTCTCGCTTCCCCTGTTTTCCCTCCCTCGCTGTTTCTTTCTCTCTTCCCGTGGGCACAGTTGGATAATGGTTGAGAAGCTTTAGGCCCTGTTTGGTTGGGCTGTGGCTGTTGGAAAAGCAGCTGTTGGCTGGCTGGATGGAATAGCGGCTGTGGCTGTTGGCACATGAGGATTCGGTTCTGCGCGTTTGGTTGGGCTGTAGCTGTTGGCTGTATATGAATGAATTGTCTGAAATGCCCCTAAGATCAATATGAACCAAATTTTAAAATCGACATCGTCGGAGATTCGATCAATGATACAAATACAAATAAAAAAGAAAAAAAATTATAAATACAAATAGAATACAAATTCTTTCGTAAACTAAATTTACAGAAAATAATAAATATACATAAAAATAAATTATTTAAATTAAATTTATAGATAATAAATACAAATATAAATAAAAAATAAAAAAATAAAATAAAAAGGGGCCAGGGGGCATCGGCCACCCCAGCCCCAACTCCACCCCGCGCTCCTTGCCACCGCCGCCGGCACCGCCTCCTTGCCACCGTCGCCGGCACCAGCTCCGACGGCCGCCGCCGGCTCCAGCTCCGGCGACCGCCGCCGGCTCCCCCGGATCTGCCTCCCCGGCCGCCCGAGCCCCTCCCCTGCCGCCTCCCTCCATCTCCCTCCCTTCGCCCCCCCTGTGCAGATCTGCCGCGCCCCCGAGCTCGCCGCCCCCGAGCCCGTGCTCGCCGCCCCCGTCACGCGAAGTTCCTCCGCCGCGCCCCCAAGCTCCTCCCCCGGCGCCGAGCCATCCCTCCCGCCGGCGTCCCCACGTCGCCTCCCTCGCCGCCAGATCCAGCCCCACGCCGGCCTCCTAGAGCTGCCCTCCTCCGCCGCCGGTCCTAGGTACCTCGCTCGCCGCCCAGCGCTGCCCTCCCCGCCGGGCCATCCCCCGTTGCCGTCCTCCCCCGGCTGTTGGATGGATTGAGGGAGAAGGGGATGGATTGAGGGAGAAGGGGATCGGGGGATCGGGAAAGGGCATTTCGTGAAATTTCTTTGCAACTCGGAGGGCAGTTCGATGTTTGTTTAAGTGCACAGTGCGGGCTACTGCGGGAAGCTGCGGGGGAGGAGCTACTGCGCGAAGTCCATTTTCCACATGACCGCACCCTCGGCTGTTGGCAATAGCTGGCCCAAAAGCCCCTCGTTTGGTTCGGCGGTGGCTGTTGGAAGGGAAAAGCCGAAGCCACCGCCGAACCAAACAGGGCCTTAAGCTGAGCTGACAGGCCGACCCCACCAGTTAGCATAAGTGGAGGCGCCTTCCTCCATTTGCCTTTTCCCCTTCTGAAATCGTAATTCCCCTCTGCTCAATCTGAAATGCGTTTCTTCCTCTGAGAGGCGTAGTTTTCTCCGAAGCCTCTCTGTTTTCCGTTTCCCTCCTCCGAAGGCGTGTTTCCTGCGTATTTGGGTTTTGAAGATAAGGTAAGGCCTATTAACTACTAAACAGTGGATGTGACCGCTACATACATTGGAAGACATGTACAGATCACATTTTTCACACAGCAAGAAAACACGAATTAACGGCATATTGTAAGTAGTACCATAGGGTATATTGCGTATACCACAAGGACGCCTAAAACTCGATCTAAAGAGGGGTACACATCCCGCTGCTCACAGCGAGCTAGGTCTAGTGGCTTAACCTATGGATCTAGTTCACTCGGCCAATTTTTAGTGACCCCACCCTTGGCGGGGTACCCTTCAGTATTGTTGGCTTTTTGTCCCCAACGAGGGCGTCACATGCCGATGAGTCCTTTCCACTTAATGAGGTGTTTCCATCGCAAGTTCTCACATTCTTGACATCATAAGCAGGTCTAGCAGTTGGTATTGACTTGTTTGTAGCGAAGGGTTCTGTCGGCGTAGAGACGCCTCTAGCGGAGGTCCGGTTGGACCCCCTTTGGGATTCGGCCGGGGGCGTAATAGAGTTCTTCTTGTGAGCCGGTGACGGGTCGTGGAAAAGGTGGGTTTGATGCAGGAGACACAGAGATTTACCCAGGTTCAAGCCACCCGGAGGTGTAATACCCTACATCCTGCTGTTGGTGATGTGTTTGTATTGATTCTCTCCGGATTACGGAGGTGTTCTTCCTTACAAAAGGCCGGCTATTCTTTTGGCATAAAATGTCTAGAGTTCAAAAGAGTCTAACCTAAAAAGCTTCAACCGAGGATCCGAACCCTTTGCATGGCCTTGGAACTCCCCTTATATAGCCGGGGGTTTACCACAGTGGCCAAAGGGTACTGCAGACGATGTCGTGGGCGCCAAGCCGCCGCCCACTCCTACATTTAATGCGCAGTGCCGACTTTCATGCCGGACATCTCCCCGCCATGCTTCGGAACAGGGGCTCCGACCGCTTTACACTCGGTGGGTCCCTCGAATGTTGACTTACCGGGCTCCTTCTGACAGAGTGGGTGAAACATTCGCTCCTGGGCCCCGGGTGTCAGCGACCGACCACGCCGCGGGACGCACGGTGATTTGACCCAAAGCGGGCAAAAAGGTTGACAGCGACACGGGTACGCGGGGCGGCGCACCCGGTCGGTCAACAACCCTGTCAGACGGACCCATCCCGTGGCAAGGGTCATGGCAAAAAGGGATTTGCCCTGCGCGGATGGGACCCGGCCTGACCGATATTACGCCCGCACAGGGCTTAGCATTTAATGCCCGAATGACAGGCATTAAACGCCTCTGCCGGGGCTGAGGCTTGCGGGAGAAGCCAAACACTGCAGCGGCGCGCCTGGGGGAAGGCCCCCACAGGGGGACCCCATGACCCCCCGAGCGCTCCGATCCCGAGCGCTCCCATCCCGAGCGGCCCCTTCGGCTCCCGAGGGGCGCCAGCTGCCCCGGGCGGTCCCAGGGCGACCCCGAGCACTCGGGGGAGCACTCGCCGGAGGGTCGCTCGGGGCCCTTATGGGGGAAGCACCAGGGGGTCCGCTCGGGGGCTCGACCGAGTACTCCCATGGGCCCCACGCCTCGCGGGACGCCAGGCGCTCGGGAAAGAAGCCCCGAGCGCTTCCTCGATTCTTGAGCCATGGACCGTAAGGAGCCCAAGGCCCTTTCTAGATTGCTCGCTAGGACACGGTGCTCGGGAAAAGCCCCCGAGCACCTAGGTTGGACCGCCGGGCCCACTTACTGCTGCGGCGGGGTCCTCAACGACCCGGCCGCCACGTGGCTCGCCCTACGGCCTCCGATTGGCCTCCGCCGGCGGTTCGGGGGACCCTGGGCCCCATTCCGCCGACAGGTTCTTGTATCGTGCGACGAAGAGGTCCATCTTGAGGTGTCGAGGTAGAGATCGAGGAGGTTGTCCGTTAGGGCAGGGTCGAGCGTGATGTTGAGCCTTGCTAGTCTGTCATAAGATGTAGATACAACTCCTCAGTAGGGTTGGCGAACTTTTTCGTCTGTTAGGCATAGGGCTCGTTACCGGCTTAGGGCTGCCTAAAAGCTTTGAAGTAGACGAGGGTGCAAGAAAACGTTATGTTTCTCTTAGAGCAACGTAGGTAAGAGGGGAAACTAGGAAGGATGAGAAGAATAGATCTCACTCTTATAGCAAGTTTAGGTATGTATCTGAAAATACTTTTTATTCCTAAGGTTTACATCTAACAGCCATGCTAACTAGGGTTAACTTACAGTCAGTATGGCTCTGATACCAAGTTGTGGCGTACCCGGTTTTAAGGCCGGATAATCCCTTATGTTTACTGTAACGGTCCCATGATCAGTAGCTGGTACACACAAGTTAACATGTATATCATTGTCATACACGTATATTTTAGCATCGGAGATATAAATAGACCCTCAGGTCGAGGTCCTTTACCTATAGCCCAACGGCTACAAATTTACAGCGGAAATCAAGTGGTGATGAAGCCCATCAATATGCCATACCCGACAGGCAACTGACTGGGGTTACGCCCTAGCTTTTGCGAACACAATCGTATCCTCGGAGTTGCTGTCTCTTTCGTCTGGCCAAATCAACAAGCCAGGTGAGTACATGGAATGTACTCGCAAGCATCCCGTAGGAAATATAACGGACATATTTCATATAAGGTTTGTTCAGTAAAAGGCTATATCCTAAGTTGAAGGTTGAGCAGAAAAGTAAGTTTTCATTTGAAATACGATGGTAATAGATTCAAAAGCATTTCTGAAAGTAAGCCCGTCTCTGACAGGTCAGTATCTGGTGCCAGAGATTATCTTCTGACAATCATCAACTAGAGGTCGATAACCCGTGTATCGCCTCCGACAGTCCTTAAGCCTACCCGTGCTACCCCCTTGCAACACGGCTAGTTTTCACTTCTGCAGTCCCTTTCTACCAGCCTGTAGCTCAAACTGCACACTGTGGACATATCATGCCGACGTCCTTAATCTCATTCCCATATTTCGTAACCAAAACTTAGTCTAACCAGTTTGTGGCCTTTCCAAGTTGTGTCCATGACCGAGGACGCAGCTATTCGAATAGATTTTTAACACTCTACAGAGGTTATACGGCTTTACCTACAAGATGTAAGTCCCACTTGTTGTCATGGCCAAACAAGCACTCGTTACGAGGAGTGCCGGCAGGATTATTACAATGAGATATTTCCCCCACTTTCATACCAGTGCTGGACCCGCTAGATAAGATCTACCCAGTCTCCGCTTGTGCTCGGTGACTCCCGACCCACAACCTGAAGTGGACTTACCTTTGTGTCGAACGACTCCCTACATAATTACGCGGAGATCCTTTAGGGATGCCAATCTACCTAGCACTCTCTTCCTACTGCTCACGGGTCCAGACACTAGCAATCGACGGGGTAATTAGCCAAGTCCTTCCCATAAAGCACATGTGGACGTACGGGGTGAACTTGGTCGAGCGGCAATTAGGCTCGGTCCTTAATTGATTCGAGCAAGACTGCACATCATCACCTCATAACCGTGTTCCTTCATGCTACAATCCTTCCTCCGATCTCCACTTACTGATCTCGCCCGAATCCAAATCATCCTCTATTTTAGTTTAGGGTTTTGGCAAACATCACTTTGAAGCAATCATCTCAGAAGGTACACGCCTTCCCGACGGTTTTAATCACATAACCAAAGGGGTTTCGTACGGATCAAACAAAATTAGATTTTTTTCTGTAGCAGGCCTAAGCAGGGCTATTGCTTATATTCCTAAATACATTGCTGGACGTATGATGAGCAGCAAATAGTACTAGGGTTACAAGCATTGATTTATCGGACCTGAGCCATATGCAACTACAGGGTGTAGCTAGGTCTAGCATAAAATATCGTTGATACCCACATAACATGGAGAGTTGCAAACAAAATAATTAAGTTTTCACACATATGGGATCCAACATGATCAAGGTGGGAATGCTTGCCTAGAAATATTGGCCGGTCTTGGACTTGCTCCTGGTACAACAGTTGTCCGGAATCCTCCACGCGACCCGTCGTAACGTTGGAACTACACGTCGGAAAAACAGGTAATAACCAATGGTGCGAGGAAGATCCAAACAAGAACCAAAAATCACACTCACAAATTCTTAAAACATGGGCTCTGGACTTAAATGTTTATTAGAGTTTTTAGTTAGGCAAGAAGGAATCCACCTCACATGAAATAAGGGCTTTTCGTAGAACCAAAACCCCAGCTTACTTAATCAATCACGTATTAGCACCTGAGATGATATTGGTTTTCATGTCTTAGTTGGGTTTAGAGCATATATTAGCCTTTATAAGTGTTTGGGGAAGAAACGCCCTCTTTTTTAACATTTGGATGCATGCACAGGAGGAGTCTAATAGAAAGTTGTTGAAACAATATAGGGTTTCATACTTCTTTTACTATTTTGGTGGGAAATCGTTTGGACCACAAGGTTATTCTGGGTCTACAATGTTGTGTACGACTGTAGGTGATGTTTGAAAAAGGAATTGTTTCCTTTAGAGCTAATTTAAAAAGGATGTACACAATGTACCTAGAATTTGAATTGTACTCAATTTTAGATTTCAAAATAATTTCAAACTAGGAAACTATTACTACGATGTAGATTTGGGTTTTAGATGGTCACAGGAGAAAGAATTAAGTTAATCGGGTTTTTGATGAAAAGTTATGGGCATTCGACCAGTTGCTGAGACGGAAGAAGGAGAGGGGAGGCATTCTGCCAGAAGGGGGAAGATGATGTCCAAGGCGTAATTTTAGGATTATGCTTTCAGTGAGTAGAGGTGTTCACAAATCATAGAAGGAGGGAATACTGGTCTTCCCAAGTGAACACGTATTCCAGTAAAATGGGAGGGAATGTACGCTTTCAAAATAGGAAAGCGTAAACTAGAGAGAGATACGGAGGAAGATGTCTTGATGTTGAGAACACGTATGGAGAATTGTGCCTTTACTTGTTGGGCTGGCGGATCTGGGCCGTTCGCACGCCTTCTCATTGGTAACAGCATACGGGTGGTTTAGGCAGTGAGCAAGGGAGAGAGAGAGAGAGCTGTGAGGGACTTAAACCGGCGTTAACCTCGGAAGGTCGTGGCCGATGGTGGCGGAATGAACCTTTCGGGGTCGGTAGCTCGAGGGTTACTTCAGCGAACTCATGCGGTGAGAAGAGGAGTGCGCTTGCGGGGTGATAGGGACGGCTGCGGTAGCTAGGGGCGACTAGAGCGACGGCGTGGTCGGTCCCGGAAGGGATTGAGGAGGCGGGTGCTCTGGTGGCGATGCGGAGCGCGGGTACCGGTGGCGAACTAGGTGAGCGGGTTCGACAGTGCTGGTGAAACGGGGCGACGACGACGACCACCGAATTGGAGTCAGAGCCACTCGACGGAGATGTTGTTGGAGTCGACGGTGGGGGGAAAGCTCGCCAATGGTGTGGTGTACTAATAGAGCTCGCCAGTGCGAGGGGGAGTAAGGGACAAGGGAGGCGATAGCAGGAGAGCGTGGTAGTTCTGGAGCTCGAGCAGTAGCTTCGGGAGAGAGGTTAGAGGGAGGGTGGCTGCTCAGAAAGGTAGGAGAATGGAGCAGCTCAGCTTGGGGGAGCTGGAGGTCGGCGAGGCTCGGGTTGAGGCCAGGGAACTCGAGTAGAGATGAAGGGGACTAAATCAAAAAGAAATGGGGCTCAAAGGATGAAGGAGATGGTGCGGTCTGGCTATTGCTCGGTGACTTGAACAGAAAATCAGAGAGCAAGGGTGAGAGAGTTGGAGCAGCTCGGCCTGATGGGGAAGAAGGTAGAGAAATGGGGTAGCTTGGTAGGGAAAGAGAGCTCAGGCGCCTGGATAGCATGGAGATGATGGAAATGGAGGTAGTAGGTAGCTCGGTTTGGTGTAGGTATAGAGAGACTAGGGCTAATCAGGAAGGAAATAATGGGGAAGGATGGTCGTGCTGTGTAGGTGCTATGCTAGCTGCAGATGCATAGAGAAAAATTGGCACCGATTTTGAGTAGGTTGGTGAGCTGGCCAAGTAACAATGTTGTTAGCAGGAGAAAAAGAAATGGAGTAAGAGAATGGGAGGAGAAGAACGGGTATCGTGCAATGCTGTAGCAGCACAAATGAGCAGTATAATTTAGGCACCGAAATCAAGTAAGGGAAGTAATGTGGCATAATGAACAGGGGTAAAGGAATTCGGTTGGTACACTGAATGTGGCCTTAGCAAAAGGAAAATACTCAGCAGGAAAACACGGGTGCTCTACAGTGCAAGGGACTGCATATTCTCTGAAAATTTTCGTGGCACTTGTAGAGAAACGGTAGAGAAGTTTAATTTTCAGAGATTAAATATCAGTTTTCACTTTGGACTGGATGGAAAGGAGTTAGAGTTTTTATTTATGCACCTATACATGCAGTATCTACGCATGTGTATATGTTCCCTAATGGTTTGGAGAAGCAATCACATATGGGAACATAGAGAATGGAGTAGATTAGTAATGCATATATGCTCATGAACATATACCCACGCAAATTGGTTTATTCTTGCTACTACACGAGGAGGTTTGGTTCAAATGGCATGCCATTAAAACCAATAAGATGCAAAAGGGAAACTAATCCAAATGTAAAGTTAAAACGGACACATGTTATTTTGAGAGGTTCTACATAGCCACGATTAGATGAAAATTCGTATCTCAACATTAATTTTAAATTATTAATTTTTTTACATTTTGATTTGGAAAATATATCCAGGATTAAATAAACTCAACAAGAATAAAGGTGCCGAGCACTCGGGATTCTTGGACAACAAGGACAAAGGGGAGGGCCGAAACGCAAGTGTCTGAGCTCACCGGACATTACAGATACACGAGAGGATATTTCCCAAAAGCATCAGAGGGGTTTATACTTTAGGAAAGAAAAAGGTGTTGGGGTGCCTACGTTGGATCCATATAGGCACAGTTAGGGTGATATACGCATATACATAGAGGCATCCAGATGATAGGCCGGTAGGGAAAAGATAGGCGGGGATTGCCTTATGTCGAGGAAAGCAAGGTTGATTCGGTGAAAGGATCAAGGTGATGGTGGTTTGAACCCATTTGTCGAGCGAAGAAAGATATCACCAGTTATACCAGACGATGATAAGGTTACGAGAGAGATGACAAAGTCTTAATTAGGTTCATTTTAAGATAATCTTATTACTAGCATGAAAAGTTTTTGTTAGCCCTAATTTTTAGGTTTAGAAAATCAAGGTGTGACACATCGCCCGGTGTGAGGACTCGGCTTGCGCCTGAGCCTGGCGAAGGTTCTCCTACACCTTCTAAAGCCACTTTTGTCCCTCGAGAGTTGTGAGATCCGCGACGGGAGGTTGTTGGAGATGAATCTGGGCCTCGGTGAGCTTCAGAGCTGCCCTAGATTGAAACCCTTCGGTACCCGCGTGACCCCGGGGAGCCGCCGCTCCAGTTGGGTTCGCGGTGCGATGTGGATCCACCGCGTCACCACCCTGAGAACGGATGGGCCAGGTACTGGATCTATCCCCGATGGCAGAGACCTCTCAGGGGTAAGCTACGCCAGAAGAGTCTACTTCCACTGCGGCTCTGTCATCAGAGGATACCTCCGGAGATTCTTTTCGGCAATCTGTATTGCTAGAAACCACTGGGGAGATCCCCGACATACGGTTTGCATCGCTTGTGCGAACGCCTTGGTGGTCGAGCGATTGAAGCTTGACACCGAGAGCCCTGGCAAAGTTCTCCATGGACAGACTGGCATCGTCGCCTAGATCCACCCGATCGGCCATCGAATCCTTGTCGGATGAGCGGGTAAAGTTGTTGTAGAACCCTTGATCCGAGAATCCAGACTTCGACATGATTCTTGGTGAAGTCGGCGAGATTGTTGATGAAGATTTGGCGATGCTTACCAAGGTCCCCACGGTCGGCGCCAGCTGTCGACGATTGATAAACCGTGGATCTTATGATTTCGTGATGTGTAAATGGGGATACCTTTTGTCACCTTAATCTACCGTCGAGAGAGAGATTTAGACAGGTTCAGGCCTCTCTGAGGATAATAGCTCTACTCATGTGGTCTTGTATTGATCTTGAGATAGATTACAAGGGGGTGTATGACTAGTCTAGATGGTATCTAAGCCTAGTCGGAAACTCCTTGTACACGCCTCGCAGATGGCTTCTGGTTGGGTGTGTTGATCCAATCCCTTATCTGCAGGTCCCTCGGCTCCTTATATAATGTATGGCGTCGTGTAGGTCCTGGACTCCTCTCCGGATACGACTCCTCTTCGGGTAGAATCCTGTCATCCTTAAACCTAGGGATAGATCCCCTTGTTTAAGGGATATTCCGAATGCCTACTGATAGTTTCCTTACCTCCCAAGAGTCCTGTCCAATACAGGTATCTAGAAGGCCCCCAGGGCTTCGTATACATATAATACAACCATATACGGTAGAGTTATACTACTCATCGTCACAATGGTATTCAGGTTAACTGTGAGTATTGCCTACTGATCATAGAACAGTACAGGAAACACAGGGATTATCCGGCCTTAAAACCAGGTACGCCACATCCTCCATCTCAACATCTTCATCAAGCGGGTCCTCCTCAAGCCTAGAGACCGAATGGACTCTCCAAAAGCTGATTTTTTCTTCCCCACACCTGATGAATTTGTTTGGAGTTTCCTGGACGTAGGTGATGTCATTGAAATGGACAAGGAACTTCCCCCGTCGTCTCGTGGTGATCAACCACCTTAATGTAGCATGCCCTCTATATTAATATCCGCAAGCGCACAGAAAAGCAGTTATAGCATTTCACCTCGGAAGTATTTCAGGGTTATCAATCCATGGGAAGCAAATAGGGTTGAGCAGAGATATCAGATCATCGATATATCGTGTATATGTCCCCAAATCCCTATTATTAGAAAGGATGGTTTTATAGATAGGTAAGGGTAGATGACCACCAGGCAAAGAGGTTACAAACCTACACAAGTAACATCCAAGAGGGTAGATAGCTAGCCAGCAGGGAAGGATCGAGTAGAGTGGTCTCCTTATGTCTCGGGTTCTATTCCGATATATATAACCTAGTCCTGAGCTATATCTAAACTTGGGATCTGCCTCCCACTAACAGTGTGAGCACGCCATGATTTCACCTAAGGGAATTACTCTCAATGTCACTGTCCATCACCAAATCAAAATCTCACACAAGCACTTAGTCCTTCTAGGGACTTACAAACCTAAGCACCACATTTAAGTAAGAATCCACTACCAACTACGATCGTCACCTCCAGTCGGTACCGTGTACAGCTGGAAACACCTAAAGATAAATAGCTCAAACCAGAATAATAAATACGAAATTTAATAGAAGGATATTAGGGTTACCGACATAGAGGAGAGATGGGCCTGTATTGCATAGAGTAGACGAATATCCTTGAAGACATCTGGAGAAGTGCCGACAAGCCGGCCTCCTCAGAGAATGACTTCTCCTTCATCTCTCTCTCACTCTCTCTTTCTCTCCCTACATTGTAAACTACACTACTCTAGAGCTACAAGTGAACTGGCACCTTAAAGAAAAGATGGAAAGGAAGTGATGGTTGTGGTGGTGATATTGGAGAAGGAGTGGAAGGGTTTATATAGGCGGGTAACCCTGGCTAGGTCAGCCGATCCTCTCCATGTGGCAGCTTCTCCTAGTGGGCGACCGACCTACTAGGTTGATCTGGGCCGGTCGATCTTCAATCGATGGCTCCACTTGGTCTGTGGATGGCGTGAAGGGGGGTGTGACCGACTCTCCCACAAGGATTCTGGTGCGCACGGACCCTCCGGATAAGTCCCCACGGGCATTTTTGGTGGGCCGACCCCGGGGGTCGACCGATCCAGGGTCCAAGGCCAGCCAAGCCAGAGGGCAGAGCCGACCGACCCTCTGGTCTAGCCTGGCCTGACCCGAAGGTTTATCGGCAACCCCCTCCGGTCTTCAGTGATGGGTCGATGGCGATGATTTGCAGGTCCGAATGGGTTCGACGAATGATGATCATATTTTTGGTATTTTTGGGAGAAATTATTCATTTCTGCAAAACAAGTTGACGCACCAAAACTTGTAGAAATAAATTAGTATAGACGCTAATTTGCATAAAAATAACATAATCCTTGCCTTTCGTGAGGTTTTCTGGGGGTTAAATATCGGAAATATCGTGCGTCAACATGGAGTCGAAGGTTGATCGATTCGAGTAGGTAGAGGGAGAGAGGCTGGGCATAGGAGAGGCTTGAGATGGAAGGGCAGGAGGCCTTTATATAGGGACCGGTCTAGTGTGTATGCATCCTAGATTTCTCGTATTCCCGAACGCGCTAATAAATTTGACTCCTCGTTCTCATCCGCAACTCCTCGTATTCCAGATGGGTCAAGCACGACCTGTCTGTGATAAGGTGTCTGAGATGAGGCTTTTCCGTACTAGTGACGGGCTGTCTATTGGCCCGTCACTGATGAGCGGCCTCATCAGTGACAGGCGGATAAAGGAACCGTCAGTGAGAGTCATCAATGCCAAGCTCTGAGCTAAACCGTCATTGACAATTTTGTTGGGAAGGCCCGCGGGCACCTGGTAAAGTTATCAACGATGGTGTTTCCTCTGGCCCGTCATCGACAGTGAGTTTCATTGACGGGAGAAGAATACCAGTCGTTGATGTATGTCATGGATTGGGTTTCTGTAGTAGTGAATCCCCAAGGCAAGTTGGGATAGCGTTGACGACCCATAAAAGATTGAAAAAGAGACATCATGGAATCGAGAAGGTTAGAATATTTTCTAGTCCTTTTAGTAATCCAATGATTCACATTGAGTATAGGACAATCGTATTTTAAAGGGGGGAGCTAGCCAAAGCATGGAAGAAGATAACTTGTTAAGTGCTCAAGGAAATCTATTCTAAATCATTGGAAAACTCTTTACACTAAACTTCTATGTTCATCCGGAATGTCCTGACCATCGGTCGGAATGTCCAAGTGTATGTGAGAGAAGGTTTCAGCATGCTAAGTGTTAACCCAGACCCTTCGAGTGAGGTTCGCCTGGGTATCCGGAACCTTTCAGAGCTTCTGTCCAGTTTGAGTTCCTACTGTCTGGACCTTCCGACTAAAATTTGTCTGGACACTCCGAGTAAAGACAAAGCTTCTATCCAGAATTTTTCACCCGGACCTTATGAGTAAAGGTCATCTGGACTATCCGAAGTCCACACAGTAGCTTTATCTAGAGTGTTCCATGTTGTTCGGAACTTCCGAGTGAGTTTGCCCGGACACTCCGAGTTTCGACAAAGCTTCTGTACCGAAGAACTGGCTTCATCCAGACCTTCCGAGGGAAGTTCGTCCGGAACCTCCGAGTCAGGACTTAGCCTATGTCCCGGTACTTTCTTTCATCCAGACCTTCATGGTTTGACACCTCCGAGGAAACCAAGTTAGCTCCATTTTTGCCTGTCCAGAACCTCCGAGTGAGGATCTCCCGGAACCTCCGAGTTAATTTGTGTTTCGGGGCAGAAGGGTTGATTTCGTCTGGAACCACCGAGTGTCTTCGGTCTGGACCCTCTAGGTTTTTGATTTTCCTGAGGTTTTGAACTCCGGTATGTCTAAGCTGCACCCTTCGAACAGTGTTGTTCTCTCAAACTAGCCGTTATGTTTGAACCCCGGAAACTCCGAGCGAGGTTGTCCGGAATCTCCGGGAGGTTTCTTTTATGAGTAATGGCTAGATTTTTTAGGGTAACCTATATAAGACACCACCCTCCCTGCGTGGAGGCAATCCTTTGCGTCCTAAATCCTTAGCTGCACACTTGCTCTCCTCTCTTTTGCCTTCTTGTGAGAATCTTTGAGAGGGAAAAATCTTGAGGATTTGGATCGAATTTTCATTGAGCATCCAAGCAAGGGATCACCTCCAAACCGAGACCATGTCCCTATTACTCTTAGAGGTTGGCGTCTCCTTGATGGTGAGGCATCGCTCGGAAGTCTTCAAGGTTGTGAAAAAGTCATAAGTTTGTGAAGGTTGGAGTTCGCCTACCGCAAAGTGATGAACTACCACAAGAGAAAGGAAGCTTCGCATCGGCAAGCTTCTTGAGGAAAGAGCACGATTCGGTGCTGGCTTTGATCATTGGATCAAGCTTCCTCAACGAAAATGTAGAGGCTTGAACTTTGACAATAAATCTGATGTCTCCTGTGTGGTTTATTTCTTTGCACTTCTCCATACTTGTTTTCTTACTTGTTTTGATCACTAGCATGCTAGAATTTGCTTAGTGCTATAAAATTACTTGTGTAGAATTTTATTTTGAGATTAGTTTTTGTTAATCTCTTATTCATCCTCCTCTAGTCGATAGGCTAGATCCTTTTAAGAAGGCGCCGGTACGGGTGGGCACCCACCAAACTGGCTCGCGGCCATGAGTGTCGTGGAGGCCTCGTGTGCCACCACAGTGTACGCCAAGCACTTCTCCTCCTGAAGCAGGTATGAGCACGCACCGAGCAAGGTTGGCGGAGGCGTCGAACACGTGAGGACGGAGATGGCGTGGCTGAAGTTGGAGTTCAGCCCACGCAGCGGGTTGACGACGAGCGCCTGGTCAGAGACCGGCGAGCCGACGTCACGCAATGTGTCAGCCAACGTCTTGAGGCAACAGCAATAATCCGTCACAGAGAGATCGCCCTGAAACAGGCTGTGGAACTCCTGTTGGACGTATACCGCGCGCTGCATGTGATTATCAAGGAAAAGATTGTAGATCGCAAGCCAGCAGTTGTGGGCGGTGTCAGAGGGCTTGATGATGATGTCGCGGATGTCCCTGGACATGATGGTGTAGAGCCACGACATGATGCTTTGGTCGTTTTGCGACCACTCGGTGTCGTGAAGGCGGAGACACGCGTCGGTGGTGCCATCCATGTCATCGCACAAGCCGAATTTTCAGAACATAACCATGAACATGGTGCTCCAGGAGGTGTAGTTCGAGTTGGTGAGGTCGAGGATCACATCAACGCGAGTGCGAATGTTAACCATCTGGATGGCAGTGGAGGAAAAGGGCACTAGGTCCGCCGTGCGGAAGGGATTGGTGGAAGAGGACGCCGACGAGCTAGGCATGACGATTGGTGGCACGAGCGAGAAGGAGGTTCAGGAAGAGAATTCAAGCTCTGATACTGTGTAGAATACCGTGAGAGGATTGAGATGCAACACACTTGTATTCATCCGGGTATGATATTTACACAAACATATACATACACAAAGGTGTCCAACTAATGCACAACGTGCCATGACTGAGCCTAAGCATGACACTATATATCATGCATGCCGCATGCCACGTTACGTACTGGCATCAGCGTTCAGGAGCCACATGTCGTCTTGTATGTACCACATCGTCTCATCCGCGGCTGTTGCTTTCTTCCTATCGTCCCATCTGATGCATGGTCAACTCGTCCCATTCACGCGTCCCAGTTCCTTCCAAGATGAAAATTCCAAGGAACCAATTAACGACACGGATCATGCACGGACCATCGATCGCCATGACAAAAAGATGATAAACTAGCTAGCTACCATGCAGTGTGCGTATACGCCACTGCACAGCGATTCACTCCACCTAGCCAGCTAGCCCAATCAATTTACACTCACATCAATCAGCTACGTGCACTGATACATTTGCTGGCTCGCCACTGCACAGCGATTCACTCCACCTAGCCAGCTAGCCCAATCAATTTACACTCACATCAATCAGCTACGTGCACTGATACATTTGCTGGCTGGCGCCCTTCGAAAAAGACATAATACATTTGCAAATCAATTCACGGGTTCGATTCGATTAACCTGAAAATTCCGACTTGTAAGCAGCGCCAACGACTAAGTCTAGTCGATATCCTTGGATTAATTTCTCGTACCTAGTGACTAATTTCTCACAATTTCCATGCACGGATCGATGGCATGAATGCATTACCCAACTTATCAATTAGTACTAGCTAGTAATCATGCATGCAAAGTGACATGCATGCGTGCACGATTTGGTTCTTCAGTTTGATCGATTTACGTACGTACCATGCGTCCATACCAACATTTTGTTTCGCCAAACTGATCATATATATGTAATCTGACCAACAAGTACCGGTCCCAACCTAAGAAGACCTGCTGCCTGCCTGCTGGTGTTGTTACGTACGTACGGTCAGTTGGATCGATCAGTTCCTCGAACCAACGAACCATGCATCATGCATGCGCTTATAATTTGGCAGTGTCACGGGTGTTTAATTTGTTGGCCAAATGGTAAACTAGCTAGCTAGTTTTGTGTGCGTATACGCCTCACGCACCAATTCAGTCCACTTAATTGGCACTCATAAAATCAGCTACTTAATTACATTATTTGAAAAAACTACTGATTAATTCACGAGTGGGCTTGGATCGATTAATTAACCTGAAAATTTTCAAGTTGTAAGCAACGCCAGCAACTGACACACAGTCTACTTGATCTCGTTGGATTTTTCCTAGTTGATTTCTCACAATTTGCATGCACAGGAGGATGGATCGATATTCGCCAACTTGTCAGTTGGTTATCATGCATGCACCTATCTATGTTCTGAATGCCTGAAATTAAAAGGATCCGTGATGTGTGCATGATTCGGTTCTGATGCAGCCGTACGTACCTACGTATGCGTATTTGCCAATGTCACGTCACGGTGTTTGTCTTTACTATTTATAAAATTTGAGTTGGGCTGTGATGATGGTGGTGTCACATCCTCCTCTAACCAACTCTCCAACTCTCAATAAACTCTGCTAAACAGACTCCAATCTTTACGTAACTCTCAACAAACTCTGCTAAACATACTTCAATCTTTACGTTCTGAGTTAGTTTTTTACTCTGCTGAAAATTTATTATCTTACTAAACAACAGAATCCAATCTTTACGTTCTGAGTTAGCTGGCTTGCTGGTGCTGTTCCTTCCCCCACATATGTGCGTAAATTTTGTTATATGTGTGCATGTGTGTTGTACGAGCACTCTAATATTAGATCGTTGTAAGGCAAAGCAGTATATTTTGTTATGGACTTATAGTTTAGTCAGAACATGAGATATTATTATACTATTTGAGGTTCTGTTGCAACGCACGGGCACCCTGCTAGTGTTGTTCAAATGCACACTTG
Organism: Stipa capillata; assembly: GCA_019208055.1. Taxonomy (NCBI): domain Eukaryota; kingdom Viridiplantae; phylum Streptophyta; class Magnoliopsida; order Poales; family Poaceae; genus Stipa; species Stipa capillata. Next base: position 856,492 of record JAGXJF010003351.1, read on the forward strand.
TAAATTGATTAGACTTTTTTTTCAAATATATTGCTTCACCTCTACCCAGTGTAGATCCCAAAAAGACTTTTTACTCTAAAGAGTGCATACTCTTATCTTGTTTTGAGTCACCTTAAAGTTCTAAAAAATTAAGATTTTTTTATGGATGTAGCGTATGATATAACATGTGAGTCTGCAAAATTTCATCAAAAAAATATGACCATTTGTGTCCTACATAGAAACAACAAAAACTTCAAGGTCATATTGCAGTAAATTATTGTTTATTTTGCGCGGACCACAAATAGATATATTTTTGATGAAAATTTGCATACACTATATATATATATATATATATATATATTATAATTTTTAAAACTTTAGGGTGCCTCAAAACAACGATACAAGAGCACACGCTCTTCTTAAGAGAAAGAAACCTCACCGGTACACGCTCGGCCAACCGGCGGCGTAGTATCTCATTTTTGCCAATCCAAATTTTCGCATTAAATTATTTGTTCTTCTTTCTTTTCCAGATTACAAGTAGACGCAGACATGCACAGACACACACGACAATCTTGTGACCGGCAAGAATCTAATTAAACATCCAAGTTTGCTTCCCGAAATGGCACTACAGTATAAATGGAGAGTGTACTATGTTAGTGACCATGAGCTCAAACGAACATATGCTAGTGGAGCATATGCAAGATTTCACAAGAAAGTAGTATACCAGAACAACCATGAATTGGAGCTTAGCGCGGAGGAGTCGTGCAGTGACCACAGAACTAATATGCCAACAATAATCATGGTGTGAAATCTAGTAAGCAACTGATGCTCCAATTAGCGTCTAATTAACAATAAGGCAAGGAATAATTAGCATTATCCGGAGCTATTGCAGGAGTGCACACTGCTTAATCATGCAACTTTATAGCAAAAAAGTGGGTACAAGATTATATAATAATCCTTGGCGTGCAATGAAGGCGCCCATGCATCACAAGCTAGCAGAATCTCATGGAAGCATGCATGCACTTTCTCTTGCTCGTCCGGGAAAAAGTTGGCGAGGATGCATGCATTATATTTGAAGGTTATGACTTATATATGAGTCATATATACTAGTATATCTGATTGCTAGTGGGGACACGATAAGAATGGATCTATCGAAAAGGTAACCGAAAGGATCGATGCATGTAGGTATCGTGCAGCACAATTCCGGGAAAAAGATGCACGGTAGTAATGTGCACTTTAGCCGCAATTACAAGATAACTTTACACCGTGCATGCATGGTTTGTCAGCCGTCAATTTAATCTGCAAAAGGCTCCCAGCTAGCTCGTCCCAAGTTAGTGCATACTCCAGCTCGTCAAGTAGCTAGCAGCCGTCGTTCTTTTATCTATGCGTTGTTAAATTAGCACTGATGGGAGAATTAATTGGAGCGATGAAGGCCGCGAGTTTGATTGAGGAATATGCGTTAATTTAGTACTTGGTAGTACGTACAGTACAGGGTTGAACAGTTGAGTGCTGGGAGAAAGATAGGCCAAAAACCCGTGAACATACGCATCGCAAACAAAGGCAAAGATGCATGCATCCATCCAACGGAGCACACCAACGCAAAAGACCAGAGCGTAGCAGGCACGGGCGGAAGGTGACAAAAGCCATGCATACATACATGCCCCTTTTGTTAACTTGTGGCCGTGAATGAAAGCATTCCCATCTCGAGAAATCGAACGTTGCAACCAACAAATTAATTAACCATCGATCACAGGGAGAGGAGAATGTAGGCGAGTAGAATAGTAATTAGTTACACACTAGAAATGTTATATTGCGACAGACGTAGCGCATGGGCGGGAGTGCTAGCATACGTACGTACGCGCGCGTATACCGGCTGCCTCCTCCAAATCCCACGAGCACACGGACACACACATGTAGGACGTAGCTAGCTAGCACACGACGTGATACGCACAGGACGTCACAAGCGACGTCTCATGCACCTAGCTAGTCAGCCATGCATGCATATATAGCACAACTTAACGTACACCGGCCCAACCCAATGATGATGGATGGATATATGGCCGGATCAATACAACGTGCAGTGTAATGGAATGGATGGATGGAGATGAGCTAGCTAGCTAGTCGAACTGGATGACGGAGCTGTACATGGTGTCTGGCTGCCAGTCGGCGGGGATGACCTGGTCGGCGACGAGCGTCTTGCCGGACTCGTTGGTGATGCGCAGCGAGAAGGGCCCCTGCAGCGGGCGGCGGGTGTCCAGCCTCCAGATGGATCCCCACGACTCCCTCATCGGCGTCCACGTCCCCGTCGGTTCGCCGTCCTCCGCCCGCGACTCCATCAGGTCCACCTGCTCCACATCGCCGTCGCCGTTCTCGTACTCCACCAGGATGGCCATGTAATTCGGGTTCGAGCCATGCTCCACGTGGAACGTCACAGTCAGGCCCGGGTACTGGCACGGCACCCTGCAAAATATATATTCATGTCATTTTTCCATCTCTGCCTTTTGAGTGCCATCTCCTATCTGTGGCTAGGCTAGGCTATGTCACGAGAGCTAATTGGAGCTAGCTTGTACTCGCTAACAACCAACAACAACAAAATGCTGATGCCGGCTTGGTGTTTTCCGTTTTTTGAGAAAGAAAAATATATGTCGGGCTAGTAGAATCTTTTCTGGCGCCGTGCATTTTAACTCGTTGTCGTCGTCAAAAGTTGGGTGTCACGACAAGGCAAAAAATGGTTATGTTGGCGGTTAATTACTTTGCCCCATCTAGCTACTTTTTGTACGGGAGCGGCCGTCGTAGGAAATTAAGATGAATGTCATTGTCGGTGGCAAGTTAAGCAAGATAAGATAAGGCGGTAGATGATGGTGAGTACCTCTTGAACTGCATGTCGATGATGCCGGCATGTCGGAGCTCGTCGTTGCGGTCGTCCTTGGCCATGGCGCCGAAGGCGGTGCCGCTGAGGTCGAAGTGGTAGCGGGAGACCGGGTAGTAGTTCATGTCCGTGATGATCACCGTCTCCGGCAGGCCGGAGCAGGCAGGGTGGGCGAGGCACCTTATCTGAATTGCGTTCCACGCAACAACAATCCAAGATCGATTGAATTAATTAAATTACAGACTGGAGAAACGACGCGCGTACGTACAGCTGCGCGCAGGCACGGACCGTACGTGACAGTGCCAAGCAATTACTTGAAGCAAGTAATGCAATTGCAGAGCTAATGTACGAGGTACCTGGTAGCATGAGCCGCATCCCTTGCCGTCCTTGAAGAGTGGCTCGTTGCCGCAGGAGGTCATGGCAGAGAAAGGAGGCAGGTTCACGTTCTTGAAACCGCATGCGCCACCTACGTTCGTTTTCGATCGGTACACAAATTAGAATGCATTGGAATGCAATTGCATTGCGAGCCCACAGGTCGATCGTAAGAGATAGAGAGAGACTAGTAGCAGGATATAGTACACACCGTTGTCGTCGGGTCCGGCGCCGTTGGGAGCGCCGTACCAGGTGGCCCTCGCATCGAGCCAGCCGCCGGCGTCGACATTGGTGCCGTTGGAGCTGGAACTAGAATTGGAGGCTGAGGCATTTGTGGCGGGGACGGGGGGCGCGGGTGTGGGAGGAGCGGCGTGGGCATGTGGAGGAGCGTGGGGCTTCTTGTGCCTTGCGCAACAGCCATGAGCGGCGAGGAGGCAGAATAACAGAGCAGCCGCGACGACAAGGGAGGAGGAGGAGGCCATCACTCGCGCGCGCGCTGACACACAATGAAGAGAGCTAGGTAGCTTTGTTCCGGCTGAATTGGCCTGCCTGCCGGCGCTGGGCATCCGCCGTATTTATAGGAAGTGAAGCAGTTGTTAGTTTGTGGAAGGAAGGAATTGCAGATGGAGGCAAGGGATGGAGTCAGAGGAGGCGTGAATGTGATTGCTTGCAGGGCCGGTTGGTTCACATGTGGATGGAAGCACTCACCAACCATGATCACGAGCCGCAGATACTACACTACTGGCCCTTTCCAAAGGACTTCATTAATTCCATCAGCAACACCACACACACATACGTTTCTGGTACTTGCTCCATCTAGGGTGCGTTTGGTTTGAGGGCGAGGTAGGATGGGATGAGCCCATTCAATTTTTTGAGGATGGAGTGAGCCATTTTCTTGTTTGGTTTAGTGGATTGGATGGACCAAATTTGTGTTTGGGAAAAACTGGATGAATTGGATGGAATGAGCCACTGACATGCGGGCCCCATATGTCATTGACATATCTCCATCTTTTCCCTAATCCTTCCTCTCTCTCTCCATCCTCTCTCTCTCTCACCGGCGGGGCGCTCAGGCGGTGGCAGGGGAGCTCGGGTGGGGCGCAGCAGCCGGAGCTCGGGGCGGGCGGCGGCGGACAGAGCTCGGGGTGGCGGACGGAGCTCGGGGCGGGGGCCGGCGGGGCGGAGCACGGGCCGGGAGCGGCGAGCTTGCGGGGAGGAGCGGGGCAGAGGTCGCGGGGGGGTGCTCGCCGGGAGCGGCGGGGGGGAGCTTGCGGGGGGGACCGGCGGGGCGGCGGAGCTCGGGCCGGCCGGCGGGGAGGAGTTCGCGCGGGAGGCGGGCGGAGCTCGGGCGGGGAGCGGCTGGCAGGGAGTGGCGGGGCGGCGGAGCTGGGGCTAGATCGGGCAAAAAATTGAGTCTAAACGCGATTAGCGAAAAAAATCCCGATTTACAACGTTAAACGTGATTAGCAAAAATTAGGCTCACCTCATCCAGAAAATTTGGCTGGCCCTCTCCATCTAGCATATTGAGAGAATATTCCCTTAGGGTGGATATCCCTATCCACCCCATCCACCAAACCAAACACAAGATATCCCTAAAAAAGTTGGATGGCCATCTTCCATCCCACTCCATCCAACCAACCAAACGCACCCCTAGAGAATGCCTGCAGCCAGCATACCATACGCACCACACCGCAGGGTTCTTCTTGTTTAATTAGCTACACAATCACCGCAAGATTGGTCTTGTAATCAGTGAATATCTATAGTACTATATAGTGTACCAAGTTTGAACTAGACTTGGCAAACAATCTGAGCCATTAATCTCATGAATCTGACGGCTGAGATTGGAGGAATTCACGGTAAACAGTGACCATAAATAGTACCCATCTACAGTACCCTATTTTTTCAAACGCAATTATGCATTGATTAATTAAGCCAAAAAAGAGTTGCCCAGTTAATTGAGGAAAACCGGGCGAAAACCGCTATTACACGCCCATATCCACACATGACTCAGGGCACCTGGCCGACCTGGCCACCAGCACAACACACCGCACACCGCTACAAAGAAACAAAACAACGAAGCCAACCACGACTTCATTGTCATCACCCATCGCCACTGCGACCCGACGACTCCAACTTCGCCACCGAGGGCACCGAAGCCTCGAAACACCATCACAGACACGCGAAGATCAAGCTAGCCCATGCCAAACAGCCGGCCCTCGCGTCGAGGACAAGACAGCTCCAATTGGGGACAAGCCTCGCATAGGGAGATTGCAAGCCTCGCCCCGACAAAGTCCACCGCGGCAGCAAAGTATCGCCCACCGAAGCCGCCCTTCACGTGTCATCGTCGCCGCCGTGTCGACCCCCGCAACATACAGCTCCGACTTCACCACCAAAGGAGGGTCAGTGCACAGAAACCCTACCGGCACACCAGACCATCGACGTCAGAAGGCCATCCGCGGTCGAATCCGCGCAAAGCCCAAGCTCCGCTCACCACCACCGTCGTTGCCGCACAAGTCGCAACGTCAACATCTACCAAGACCCGGGGACGCCACCCTGGCATCCACTCGCAACCACTGGGACACAGACCTGGGGGCGCGGTCCCCCAAGCCCCAGGTCAGCCTCCAGCTGACTGCCCGGGTCGAGAACACCAAGACGACGCCTCCAGGGAGGTAACGACGTGAAGAACGCCGCCGTCGCCTGATCCGGCAAGCCGAACCATCGGATTTCTCCTGGTGTGCAAGACCCCAAAGGAGGTAGGGGTGTCGGAGCTCCACGGCAACGCCTCCAACGAGGGAACGACGCCCAAGGGCGCCGCCGTCACACGGTGCCGGCGAAGCCGGGCAGAGGTTTCACTCGGAGCACTGCCACCCCAACCTCCACAGCAGTCGGTCGGCCACTGGAGCCGCCAACGACGCTGCCTGGGAGGCAGCCGACCGGGCCGGGGCGCTACCCCGCGACAGATCCGCCGGGGCCGCACCGCTGACATCCCCCTGCAACCGAAGGTGCGCTCGCGCCCAACTCAACTGCACCACTGTCGACGACCTCCGCCGCGCGTCCGCACCGCAGCTCACCCCCGTAGACGCCAACCGCCGCCGGCGTCCTCCCGACGCCGCCCTCGAACTACGCGCCCCCACGCCAAGGAGGCCGGCCCTCGCCTGCCGCAGCATCGGTCGAGGTCACCCAGTGCGGCATGTCCCGGTACCGCCCTCTGCCGCATGCATGCCTTCGTCTGCACGCCGCCGAGCACTGGCCGCGCAGATCTCCCGCAGGGGCTGGCGGAGACGGCCGAAAAGAAAGCCCCGCCGCCACCGTCTACCGCACGGGCGTTGCCCGAAGGCGTCCTCCGGTCTGCGCGCTGGGCCCGTGGAGCGACCCCGCCGCCGCCGTCCTCCGCGCGGGCAAAGCCCGGCGGCGTCCTCTGGCGACGACGAGGGGTAGAAGTGGGGGGAGGGGCGGTAGCGGCGGTGGCTAGGGTTCCGCTCGAGCCACCCCACAGTACCATCTACAGTACGTGACGTGCACTGCACGTACTGTTTACTAGTATATGTAATACCAAATTATCAGTGTGATGAAAAGTGCCCTGCTTTGACTACAAGTTACCAAATTATCAGGGTGATGCAATGGTTGATAGAGCATGGATTCATTGAGGAATGCCATGAGATCAAAAGAGATGCATCAAGATCAATAAGTTCTAGGTGATGCTCATGTGATCAAGAAGAAGTTAGAGAGAAGAAGACCTCGGATAATCTAGATTGTAGTTCAAGTAGTGAACTCAAAGAGGATCGAGGTGTGCGAAGCTCATGAGTTGAGCTAAGAGAAGAACAAGAGGAAGTCCATGATTTGGACTCAAGAAGATTGACGATAAGCGTGAAGGCTAAGTCATTTGAGTGGTTCAAATGACTAAGGTATATAGTCGTCAATTTATGTTTATGGACTAACCCATATGCTATGTGTTTGAGAGTGAGTCGAGGTTAAGTTCATATGGTGGCAAGAGTTGAATCGAGATATTCAAATGTGCCAAATGGAAGAGCAAGATCAAGTGGAGCACGGTGAAGACTCATGAACTTGATGCTTGCAGTTCAAGCCTTAGTGGTGAACCGATGAAGATAATGTGAAGAGAAAGCCTCACATACTTGGTGCATGGGGAGCTATCAATTGGACTTCATCAAGCTTCTAAAGATCGAGAGGGGATCGAGATAGAAGTAAGGACAAAGATCATCATCAAACTCAAGTGGAGTTGATGATAAGCTTAGAAGAGAAATGAGAAGCGTCGGGACTTGAAAGATGCGTTCGTCAAGTCCGACAAGGATTGCTTAAGGCAAAGGTATGCCATAGACTAGGGTTTCCTATTTTACCGGTCTTTAGGTGCTTGGAGAGAGACCGGATTATAGGTTAAATAGCTGTACTATTAAGAGGGGCTATCGGATGTTTAGCTTGTCCACATCGTATGCCGAGTGCTTAAGTCTTTGCATATGTTGCATTTCATCGCATTGGTTCTTGTGTTGCGAATGCTAGAGCTTTGGGTTCTAGCGTGTCCGGAGATTCTGAGCTGTGAGTGCTCGAAGACTTCGGACCGTTTTATGAGTGTGTGTGGTTTTGCCCTTGACTTTATGTCTCGGCGCGTATGGTTTGCTTCTTGACCTTTGTGGTCGAAGTGTTTCATCTAAGTTCACGGACTCCGAAAAGTCGATTTTCGAGGTATATGAACTAAGGTGAAAGTCCTTGTGTCAAGGCTTGCTCTGTAACATCCTCGATTTTTGAGGGCTTGAAAAAAAAATTAAGAGAGAAGGATGTGCAACTATGTATTATATGTCAAAAATATTTTATTCGGATTTTTATCTCAAATTAATCAAAGGCCTTGAATTAATTTGAGAACATTAAGAGATGTTGTTGATTTTTAATTTGATCCTCGTTTGAAAATTTGCCTCAAAAAGTATTTTTATTGAGTTCCCCATGGTCAAATTGATTTTCTGGAATTTTTCTGCAATTTTCGAAGGTGTTTTGGTATTTTTAAAGCCTTCTTTTCATTTTCTGGAGTTTATTTTATTCCGAAAATGATTTTAATTTTTTTTGAAGTTCTGGGCCGAAAGCCCATTTTCCCCATGCACCTGGGCCTAGCCCACCCGGCTGCCCCTTGCCCTTTGGGCCACCTCTCTCTTGGGCTGCCTCCATTTCCCCTCTTGAGCCACCTTTTTTTTCTTTTTTTTCTTGGGCTGCCTCTTCTATCCTGGGCCGAGCCGCCTTGCCCTTCTTGGGCCGCCCTTGGGCTGCGCCCTTTTGCTCTTTGCGCTACACGCTGCCAGGCAGCCGAGCACGCGCCCGAGCGCGCACGTTACGCGCTCCAGTGCGCCGTCGCCGGTGTTTTAATTGGATTAAATCCCGGATTTTTCTCCTAATTATTTCCACCCATTAATTTGTCAATTAATCAGTATTTGTGACCTTTTCTCTCCCTTTTCTCCCCTATAAAAAACCCTCTACCCCTGTGATTTTCTCCCTTTGATTTCTTCACCAAAAATTCTTCTCCACCACTTCTTCTCCTCCAACTCCGGCGAGCAATTCCGGCCACATCGACACACCCCTACACCAAGGCTTGCTGTTGGAGCTTCCCCACGCCGGCGCGCATCTCCTACCGCAACAAATCGTAAGTTTCGTCCACGACTCTGACCGTACCGCGAGCTCTTCTCCAACTCCGGCGATCTTTCTCTCTCCTCGATTTCTCCACCCTCGGTAAGCCTCTCTCCAATCCTTCTCCGAGGTAGTCTCCCACCAACCCGAGCAACACTTCTCCTCCACCAATTTTATCCTTCACCATTGATTTAACCATGGATTGATTTGTTTCTTCCCGAACCCTATTTTTGCTCTCTGTACTGTAGCATAAACAGTACATTCATGCTACTGTAGCACCTGTACATTAACCCGTGCATCCAATTTTTGGCCCACATCCAATCCTTGTCCGATCTTAGATCTCAGTAGTAAAATGGAACCTTTAGAACCCCACGAATCCAATGGTGCAATCGGATTTTTAATCTGACCGCCGGATTTTGAAATATATTTAAATTTGGATGAAATTTGAGCAAATTTCATGATAACTTTGTACTGGATGATTATTTTGTATTGAATCTTTTCTGTAGATTACTAGTATGATAGGGAGTACTTCTGGAAATTTTCATAATTTTTGGACATGTGTAGAATTTCCTAGAATTAAAATAAGCTCTGTTTTAATTCTTAAAAATTGAAATATTCTCTGTTATTTTTATCCAATTTTTTCCTAGAATCAGAGAACCCTAGAACTCATTTACCATATAAACCAAAATATTTTCCCTGCATTTTTTTGAGCTATAGAAATCAAGATGTGTTCTAGATCTATTTAAAATTGTTATTTAAAATCTGTTTTAGCAATAGTTTCTTTATAAATATGTTTTAGCAATTAAAAATCCATGTCCAAAACCCAATAAATCATGTTATATTCTAGGGATGATGTCAAATCATGAGAACCCATTTGGCATGATTAAATGATGCTTTACCATGCTTTTAGTGTAATTTTCATGCTTAGAAAAATAGTTATAATTACTTAAATTATATTTCCAGAACACTTGCAAAAATGAAATGTCTCTGGAATTGGTATTATGACATGAGATTCCAATTGTATGATTTATTGATGATATTTAGTATTTTCTACTTAATTGTTACACTAGAAATGCTAGTAATTGCCTTAATTAATTAATGTTCAGATTAAAAATTATTATTAAATCATTTTTGGTACTGTTCCAGTACTGTTAACATGTTCCAAGATGTTCCATGCTTGATATTTAGTATTTTCTACTTAATTGTTACACTAGAAATGCTAGTAATTGCCTTAATTAATTAATGTTCAGATTAAAAATTATTATTAAATTATTTTTGGTACTGTTCCAGTACTGTTAACATGTTCCAAGATGTTCCATGCTTAATTAGTTCATGTTAATGGTAGAGAGTAGCTTTTAACGTAAATTCTAGTCTTTAAAATAATAGAAAAGCATGTGTAAATATGATTAGATGTTATTAAATTATTCCTTGCTGTCATTATCCATTATAAATATTTAGGATTCACCTAAATATATATTTGTGGTTAATTGTGAATTATTTTATCCTTTTATCATAATTACTAGCATGTTAAGGTGTATGTGTGTTTGTATAAAATACCCGGTGAGGGTTATAAGCTATATATGTATATGGTTATGGCCAATCCTAGAAGACCATTCTATCTCTTTCATGATGACGCTATCGCGCCATCGTTCCTTTCCACCTCATCTTACCTTCGTCGTGCTTCTTCTCGTGTTGCTTCCGAGTTATTCTTATTGGAGTTGGTTATTTTTTTGCTTTGCTCGTTGTGTTGTGATAATAGAGAGTGAAGAGACCGACCCGGAGACCGAAGCAGCTGAAGAAGGAGAGTACTACCACGAAGACATGCCCCTTTTTCTTGATCATATTTAATCCTATATTTTTTAAGTCATTATATTTTGTCATTAACAAACATGCATGCTGTTTTAATCTACTAGCTAGCATGTCGATTGACACACTTTTACCCTGTTCGCTTGTCGCCCCTTTTACTTGATACCCTGATAGTATAATAGGTTTATTCTGAATAGAGTAGAGAATGCTTAGCCATGCTTAATTCATCTTTAGGTTGTTTTGTTTTGCCTCTACGGAGGAATGAATATCGGATCGATGATCCTTGTTAAAACTTGATGAGCTCGCTGAGTTAGGGCCGGATGCCCGATGTTTTTCCTCTCTCTCTCTCTATTCTTCCTATTCTACTCTGGGTGAAACTTACCATCTAATATGGTGCGGGCGACAGCTGGATCATGTGATGAAGGAGCATATGGTTGTCCTACCCGCAGAAGGCCGGTTTAAAGGAACCATTGGTCGTCTGTACCGCTTAAAGCCAAAGTCTTGAAGGGGTTAGTCAGCCTTTGGTGCCGATGTTGCCGTACCGCAGAAGGAGTGGACGTAGCGACGAGGACCCTCGGCACAGATGGGGGGACCGGAGTGCGGGGACATACTCTCGACTCCGAGCCAGACCCGGTGGGCATGTCACACCTTAGGGGGATCTAGCTAAAAGACCTCGTCACAATCTCCCTGTTGTAATGCTGGCGACGGCCAGTGGCAACAAGGCGAGATTGTGTCATGTGGGTAAAGTGTACAAACTCTGCAAAGTAATAAACTAATCGATTAGCCGTGTCCACGGTTATGGACAGCACATGACTCATTCTTGATGAAAAGGACTTGTCCTTCTCCCCCATGCTGCTTCCCTCTACCCCTTTGCTGATGAAACCTATGGCCGAGCTAAGGCAGGAGTTCCTTGCTCGAAGGTGTTGGTCAAGGACCACACGCTGGAAAATACCCCTGATAATAAAACTGTTTTACATCAAAATAATATCTTTGAATCTACCCTAATATTTTAACTAAAAGTTGCTTTACGAAATTAAGCCATAAAGCTTTCCTTTGAAGCCTTGCATATAGTACGGTAAGACCATCTGCCACCAGGTGGCTTGCTGAGTACGTGAAGTACTCATCGTGCATGTTTTGTGGTGGTGTGCAAAGGAGTATGCTGAAGAAGGAGCCGATGAAGACTTCTTCTGCGATGAGCCCGAAGAATAGGTCGCGTGGCTGCCGTCAATTGCCTGTGGCACGGATGGAGTCGCTTCGCTTTTATTTTTTCCGATATTTGCCTCTGATGTAATAAATGTTATTAGACATGAAACTTTGTAAGCCGTGTGGCATATTGTACTCAATTAAGTTTTTAAATTTTGAATGCATGCAATGTTATTCATTTCACCTGTGTATCGTCAGCGTGATCCTGGACTGACGAGGATATACACAGGGGGGTCTAGTAGTTGAAACTAGACTCTCACATGCTCGGTTTTGATTTCCCAGAGAAAAGGTGCAAGAAACCAAAGGTTTCTCAGCCAGAGTAGCCAGAGCGGTTTAACCGGCTCTGCGGGCGGTCTGACCGGCCTCAGGGACTAGCCAGGCGGTCTGACCGGCCACAGAGGGCGGTCTGACGGGGCCATATCAGGCAGACGGTTTTTGAGTCTTTTATTTAGGACTTTGGAAGTTTCGATGAGAATATCGGATGCTTCGATGATGTCGGAGGTTCCGGATATGATTTTTCAGATACTCCGATATTCCTGGAAGTTCCAAAGTCGCCCGTGTTTTAAGTGCTCTGGAAAAATCGGAGTATCCGACTTTGGGTCGGAAGGTCCGATCTTGTGCTCTCTGTGTGAGTTCTTATAAGGGTGGTCTGACCGGCCTTGTGAGGCAGTCTGACCGGCCCAGCTGTTTTCTGAGTGTCAGCTATCCAACGGCTAGTTTTATAGCCGTTTGGATAAAGGCGGTCTGACCAGCCTTTTCGCAGAAACCATCCAACGGCTAGTTTTTGGGGGTTTGGGTATTTATACCCACCCTAGCCCGTGGGGGATGGTTGTTGCTGCCTCTTGGGTCATTTGTTGATCCTCTCTTCTTGCTCCTACCCTCTCTAAAGTCCTCAAGTGCATGTGTTGCTAGATTGAGTTGTGAGGAAGAGTTGTGCATCGATTGCACTTAGCGTATGCATTAGTTGCATCGTGTTGAGCATTCGGCGTCGATTGTGTTCGAGCGCGTGTTCGGGAGTTTGTTACTCTTGGAGGCCACCGACTCCTAGACGGCTTGGTGGTTGTGAGCTCGGTGATCTCTTCGTAAAGATTGTGAAGAGGCCCGAGAGATTGTGAAGTGGCTTTGGAGCTCACCATCTCCGGGAGTGGAGGAAGGAGCTAGCCGTAGTGGTCGAGGAGACTCCGGAGAGTCCTCGAGAGGAAGTGGCTTGAGAGGAAGCCCACCTTTGATCAAGTGTGATCGGGTCCTCAAACGGAGACGTAGGATATCGGTGGATATTCGAACTCCAGGTCATACATCGTTTGTCCCTTGTCTCCTTTACAAATCGTATTTCACACTTGCAATTCATTCTTGCTATATGGTATATCTTGCATAGAATTGAATTGCTTGCCATATTGTATTGCTTATTAATCAACCTAGTTTTGAAATCATACCCACTTGATTAGGTTGCTCGTGCACTAGTTGAACTTAGCTTTTGAGGGGGAATAATCTAGTACATAGCCAATAGTTTAATTCCGCATTTAAATTGGCTAGAATTGATTAGAAGTTTTGATTGCCTATTCACCTCCCTCTAGGCGACATCTTAGTCATTAAGGTCCTTTCACCGTTAAGCTTGAAGCCCTAAAAATGCATATATATATATATATACATGTTTCGATCGTCTCGACGCCCCTATTCTATTTTTCCATACCATTAAGCCTAATTCTCACTCTTTAATATCCAAAACCCACAAAACCCTCTCATACCACATATATCCCGATTCCTCGTCTGAAACCCTAACACGCAACATATACCTTCTTCCATCTTTTCAGTGTTCCAATTCCAATCATACATACCTCCAACCTTGATTCTACTCCTAACCACTCAACAACCCCATAAACCCCATCATTCCTATTTATAGTATTATATTTCAATTATTTTACATTTTGCTCCTAGGTTGCATTCGTCGAGCCCGAACTTATGATTGTTTGGTTCTTTTTGCAAATAGGACACAGTAGTGATGATCCGACACTTAGGAGGGACCCCGACAGTGAAGATCTCCCCGAAGACAACGATCCGGCCAATCTCGGTGTAGTAGGCAAATCCCACTCCTTTGTTCATGTTGATCCTACATGCTTGCTATTTATCATACTATTAGTTTAGTTAATTATTTCTTGCATGCTAACTTAATACCGTCATATTTTTGAATGACATGATTGTATAGTTAACACCCACCACCCCACAGCCCCAGCTATTTTTGCAGGCCATATTCACCTTGAAGACCTTAGAATAAATAAAAATCATATTAGTATCCTTCACCAGCAGTAGAAGTAAGGTTAGACTATGTCTAGGATAATGTTAACCCTAGAGCAAAACTCGGAGAATGTGGTTTTAAAAGAAATTGCCGACGGTTGGGGATGGAGAAGATGTGACATTTCATCTGTTGATCGTGCAGCCATACCCCTTCCGTGAAATAAGGGTAATGGGTTGGATTACCTTACTCGGGGCAGATAAGAACAAAACCCTTGTGCTAAGTGATGAACACAGAACCCGCTCAAACCACATGTTTGACTTGTCAAACCTGACCTTGTAATATGCTCTACCCGACGAACACCTACAGAATAGCTTGCCGTTCCTCTTCTCTGGAAGGCCTGCAGAAGCGAAAGAGGTGATAGGTTATTTATTGAGAAATCACAACTGGAATACACTCAAATCCCGGACCGCGAAGTTGACACTGGCCAATCAGCTCTGGGGAGAGTGAGTGATGTAGTATTCTTGGTAGATACTTCAGAAGATAGAGCAAATAAAAAAGCATTGTTATCTTACCTCTGTCAACACACTGATGAGCGTGTGTTAATCTAAAATGACATTAAGAGGTATAGGTATCATGTGGGTAAAGCTGAGCCACTCTGCAGAGTTAAATCAAATGGTATTCGAATATGCCGTGCTTCCGGTTACTGAAGCTGTGTTTAGAGGGGATTCTCAATACAAGGCATAAGTAGAGATTAATAATGGTTAATTGAATTTAACGAGACAGGGTTACTAAATTACAACGATTTATAGTCCAAATGTTTAAAAGAGGGAATTCTAAAATTGCTAAGATGGAGATTAGAACTATGCACCCACCAGATCATAAACCATATACCCTTCTTTTGAAATCTAAGGCATGTAGTTATGTAGTGCATTTCCCCAACGTGGCTTGCTGAGTACACCATGTACTCATTACTGCACCAATAATCACAGATATGCAAGAAGATGGAGAAGATCACTTTGATGAAGAATACTTTGATGGAGATGAGTACAAATTTTAGGTCTTATCCGCGCTCGAGGTGTCTGTGGCATAGGTTTCTTTTGGTTGTAATATAAAATTTGGGCTTGGATGCCCCTGTCAGTTGTAAAATAAACCGTTGCTGAGCTTATTTTCCAGTTCTGTAATAAAGTTTGGATGTTTAACGTTGTGTTGGCAATGTGGCTACTTTGCATCTACAATAGAGAAACTCCTGGCCAATTGCGGGCATTTTCTCGCGACTCCGAAAACCGGAGTCGTGAAAAATTACACTTGGGAAAATAACCAAGACAATCTTATTATGGACACTTGGATAGAGTTTTCATTATCACATGTTGGGAGGCTCATTATCCAGCTTCCCCATGTGTTGGCTTTACCTAGGTTTGTCAGTGATCACACCCCTTTAGTGGTGGATACTGAGCGGTTAAGACCCCCTATAAGAAGTGGAAAGACAAGTTTGGGCGTTGTCTCGGCCAGAGCTCTAATCTTTGCTGCTAAATGGCCATAGGCATTTTCATAATGTATTGAAAGCTGTTTGCTCCGGGCTGTAATGGCCAGTCGCACAGTCCTTATGTATCATCTCTTACAACCAACATGGTATTGTAGGAGGAGTATGTCTCTTTGCCATGCATATGCAATGAAGAAATTAAGTAAGAAAACTAAACAGGATGGTGTGCAGTGCAGAGTGATGGGATCGGGATGGCCTCAGCAAGATGGACGGACTCATATGGGCCACAAGATATTGGCCTCAAGGTTCGACTAGTATTCCGGGGAGATGGAATTTTGGCGGGACGGACGGAAATGGAAGGCGGGAAGTCAACACGTGACCGCCGGGAGTCTCTCTCTTTCTCTCTGATGAAGGCTGAAAGTGAAAGAACAGACACATCCCTGGTCACCTCTGAATCTGAACCAAATCGAACCACCACGTTGCGTTGCGTTTTCGTTGGGCTCGATCAGCATCCATCCATCTGGAATCAAGCACATTACGTCGTCGTAGCGTAACGTGCACAAACCAAACTCCACGTGTTCAGCCAACTAGTGTCTTCTGCCTGTCCGTCCGTCCGTCTTTTGCATGTATAGTAGAGTGTATCAACAAGATATATAGCCGAATTAATTCTCTGCACAGCCACGCGGCGTTTTTCTAGTTGCATCGATCGCTTCCTCCTGGACGTCCGATCTACTACTCCACTTATGTGTTCAACGGTGACTTAACTACTCGATCTCAGCGACGCATGCACGCAGTCCATGAAAAAGTTCCGCCTTTTACAGTACTAGTAATAGAAGAAGCTCATGCATGCCGCGTAAACGGCAGGGAATCTTTGTGTCAAGCTAGCGACAGCAGTAAGCAGTGATCGATGGAGCCCTTTTGACTTCGGTGCACGGTAAACTTAGGGTGTGATTGATTTGAGAACAAATTTTTTTTAAAAGGAATAGGTTGGTTCTATTCCTGTGTTTGGTTGGAATCAAAAAAATAGAATGGGTTGATTCCATTTCTATGTTTGGTTGGAGAGATAGAATAAAAAGAATCTGATTTCACTCACCTCTTCCATAGGAATGGTGAGATTATCTCCGATATGCACATGATGTATAAAATGAACAAGTATAGCTCTTTGCATTTAGACAATATATAATTCAAAATTTCAGCAGCATTTCCTCTGTATTTTCAACACAAACAGTTAACAATATACACAAGTATAACAAATATATAACATAACATATAACATAATTTTCAATACCAATATCATAAGATGCAACAATACTACAAAAGTCATCCAAAAGGAACCAAGTTCATTACAGTCCATACATGTGAAGTTCGTCATCCAAAAGGCACATAGTTCATTACAGTCCATACATATCAAGTTCGCATACTAGCCATCCAAAAGCACACCTAATTGAAGTTCATTACAGTGCGCACAACCATATCACCCAAAATTCTTCGTCACATACCTACTCACCCAAACCAACTGGTTAGAGATGCTAAGCGACATGAAAGCTCTTGTTGTCTTGGGATTGTCAACAAGATGAGCATAGTAGTGAGCAAGTTCTCCTTCGTTAAATCCAGGCATTTTGGAGATAACTTTCCAAAGGCCATCAGGTATAGTATCATCATCTCCACCAGACTTCACAAGAGTTTTAGCTACAAGTTTGAACCCATCTTTGAGAGTGCTCACTAACGCATCATCTTCAATTTTCGCTACCTTAGCCTTCTTTTTTGGTGGTGCTTTGGAATTAGAAGACTCACCAACATTTGGTGACATGTTCACCTCACTACTGTCCTCATCATCTATCTCAATAGAAAGGGGGTCATTCCCAGACTTGGCATTCTTCCCTGTAGCCGTAGTTGTCCCAAAAATTGTCTCCATGGCGTGATAGTGTTCAATAGGGGTATTCAAGTAGGGGACATCAGATTTGTGGTCCTACACAAAATATGCAAGTGATTAGATAACATAGACACAACATGTGAAGTGTTCATGTAACAAGCTTACCTTACAATGACTTGCATAGTGTTCATCGCTAAGCCTAATTGTGCAAGTATCCTCATCCCATAGAGCTCCACTTAAATTTTTCAACTGGACCACCCTGCCCCAAACCTTCCTCCACTTCTTAAAGAGGTTGTTAACCTGAGTTCCAATGATAGCTAGCTTGAAATGGTCATTCAAAGCCTTAGCACATTGGTTGTGATGCATCATCTTGAATCCACTTGAAGTTCTCATCCCATTAGCAACTATGCCAGCCAAATTGCCTAGCATCATGGTGGTCATGGAATTGGTCCACACAGCCTGCCCACCACTACCAGTATTGGCACTTGCACCAGTGACTTCAACACTGTCCATATCTGTCCAGCCATCAAAGTTTGCATAGAGATGAATTAGAGCGTCACAAATACATGGTTTCAATATACAAACATGCTACAATCTGTCCAGCCACCAAAAGTTTGCAAAAAAATGAATTAGACCGTCACAAATAAATGGTTTCAATATACAAACATGCTACAATCTGTGCAGCCATCAAAAGTTTGCCAAAAAATGAACTAGAGCATCACAAATAAATAAAATGGCACAATCTATCCAGCCATTACATAAATACAAAGATAGCATAGATAAGAGTACAAATACATGGTTTTGAACATAACAAATGGTACACTCTGTCTAGCCATTACATAAATGCAAAGATATCATAGATAAGAGTACGAATACACTCATAAATTTCCATACATGGCCTGCCTATCTTCCCACATTTGTGTAGCAATTTGTTGCCTACGGTCAACCGTGGCCCTATGGTCGCTTGCATGTTGCCTTTGTGTTCGAATTGGTTGGGTGGTCCATGTCACGTCCGGTATAATAAAATCATCAATCTCTTGAGATAATGTATAATTATGAAGAATGCAACAAGCTATAACAATGTCGACTTGTATCGGAAAAGTAAAGAATGGTTTGGCATCATCTAAAATTTTGAATCGCCTCTTGAGAGATCCAAAAGCCCGCTCTACCGTCACACGTAGAGATGAGTGCCTAAGGTTGAATATCTCCTTTCATTTTGGACCGGATTTTTGCCCCACTCGTTCAAATGGTATCTCACAGCACGAAAAGGTGACAAGAAACCAGGCTTGGCTCCATATCCCGCATCAACTAGGTAGAATTTTCCTACAAAATTAAAAGAAAAAATTGGTGACCATGGTTTGCACTAATATATGGACAATTCTATCTAAGGCAATTTCTTACCTTGTGGCACTTGTAGTCCTCTCTCACGCCCTAATGCATCGGCTAAAACGGTCACATCATGTGCTATCCCCTCCCAACCAGCCAACACATATGTGAAGCGGAGGTCAAAATCTACCGCTGCCATCACATTTTGAGTAGTAAAACCTTTCCGACCACGAAAAGAATGTTCCACATCTTTGGTAACATATGCTCGCACATGTGTACCGTCGATAGCTCCAATACAATCCTATATATTAGAAAATATTAAATGTCATGACTTATAGCCTAAATTGCTAAGGAATAGTTTTTTAAAATACCTTGAAATATGGGTCGAACCGATGATTTCCTGCAATTTTTGTTGGGATCTCCGATGAAGGTGGCATGATATAATCATTACGTAGCTGCCCTATGGCGTGAAGGACACTTCTAAAATAGATATTAACTATTCCGAATGATCTACAAAAATTTGTTGCAACAACCCTATTCCGAAGATTATGTCCAATAGTATGCAAAAACATCGCCACTTGTTGCTCCACACTTAAATGTATACTGTGTTCTAGCAGCTTGCGATCCCTCAGTATGTCACACAACCGAAAGAAATGAGCTCTTTCAAACCTTAACATATTTTTACACGTCACATCGCATTGCCAAATTTTGCTGTTTAGATAACCAAATCTTTGCCGATCTCTTTCATGCATCGGGCCATAAGTAATACGAGCTCTTCTCTTCCTTATTATGGCCCAAACAATTACTGCCATCGCAGCAAGAGCCACAAAAACAGCAGCTACCCTAATCATCTTTTTCCTTCTATTCATCATCTTGACCATCTACAATGCATGTATGCTATCAAAAAATAAATCTACGATGCACAATTGAGTTCTACCAAACAATGTACCAAGAAATTGTATGCACGTACTCATCAACCATCAACAATCATGTACCAAGAAATTTGCCAACGAATCGTATCGTGCCATACCTTGATTTGGGGGAGAAAAAACGAATTGCTGCTTGCTGCTGCTCCCTCCTGCCGCTGCCGCTCACTTGCCGCTGCTTCCTGCCGCTGCCGCTCCTCCCTGCCGCTGCTTCCTGCCGCTGCCGCTCCCTGCCGCTGCTCCCTGCCGCTGCCGCTGCCGCTCCTCCCTGCCGCTACAGCTGCCGCTCCCGCTCCTCCCTGCCGCTACAGCTAGCCTGCCGTTTGCTGCCGCTCCCCCTGCCGCCGGTTGCCCCCTTCCGCCGTAGCCACGCGTCGCTGCTTCCTGCCGCCGGTCGCCCCCTTCTGCCGCAGCCACCGCCTGCCGGTGCTCCGGTGCTTGGATGCCCAAGCCCCAGCCAAGCCGTCGCCGTGTGAGAGAGAGACGGGAGGGGCCGGTGGTGAGGGAGAGACGGGATGTGTGGCGACGGGCCTGAGGGGACGAGAGGAGAGGCACAGGAGAGATAGGGTTTGGGTTGGGGTGAGAGGCGTGCGGTGAGATGAGGGAATTTTTTTTTGTCTAATGGCCAGAACGAGGAGATTCCACCAATTTGGAGAAATGGGTTGATTCAACATCTTGTGAGAATATTCTTTATAGTGGAACGGGTTGGTTCTGAGTTTTCTACCCAACCAAACACAGGAACGAGAGCTATATGCAAGATGGACCCATTCTATTCCACTTGATTCTCAAACCAAACACACTCTTACATACGTCTTCGGTCCTTTTACATGACCCTGGTCGAGGTATCGTGTGTTTCTTCGACAGAGGTCGATCGACTAATTAACTAAGCAACGAATCGTTAATGTAATCCTGCCGTCGGTGTTGCATGTGATTTGGTAATCGCACATGCATGGCATCACCCGTGCATGCATGTTCCTACTAGTCTAAGTATAATACACGGACGCACACGCCTTTATTTTGATTTCCATCTCTTCGATCGGCCCCTTTCTTCCCTCGCATGTGCATGAGTGCATCTTTTTCTTCTTTTCTTAATTTTCCGCCAACTCTAACACATGTGTCTGTCTATCATGTCAGTGTAGATAAAAATAATTCCGTACGTCAATCATATGAGGCCTCGGTATATAGATCTCAGGCATATATACGTCACATCAAGTATGTGTATACAATTGTAATCGATGATGCGCTTGCCTAAGAAATAGGCACATCGCATGCATCAAGCGTACATATGTACCGTTCGAATGCCCACGAACATAATTGAACACATGCACTGAACGAGTTCATCTATCAGGCTCAGACTAAGCTGAAAAGAGAGAATGAAAGGACGGTAAATTATACTCCAGGGAGGATGACGTAAGTGGTACCGTAATTTGGTTGTACACCGGGAGTTCTGCGTGTACGACACGTACGGATCGACACCTGCTGCATCGATTAGGATAATTGAACATTGTTGAGTGGATATTATTAGTTGTAGAACGATAAGGCTGGTTAAGTTGCATCAAGCATGCGTGTCTGTCTCACTGGCAGGGCAGGCAGAAGCTTTGTCATGTCAGTCTAATGCTAGTATAATAATCAAACTCGAGAGTTATACACGTTAATTACAGAGCTCGCACCCGTCGCTAAGTTCCACGTAGTCATGCGAACGTGATTACTGAGATCAGTAACCACAGTAGTCAATATCTTGCCGTCGAGCTTGGCTGAAGCCGCAAGTGAAAAAGAAAAAAGATGAGTCGCTCGGCGTACATAGATAGATAGGAGTAAACCCAATTGCGTTCATACAAGTAAGGGCCTGTTTGGTTTAGTTTCAGCTGGGGCTTTTCCCTAGCAACAGCTGAAGCTAAACCAAAGGACCAGCTTCTGCCCAGCTTCCCCGAACAGCCGCTTCGGCGTTGTAATGCAAAAATAGACCACTGCGGGAAGCCGGCCGGGAGCAGCTTCCCGCAGTGGTCGAAGGATTTTTCCACGCGCTACCCCTCCCGCGGCCCTGCTCCTCCGGTCCATCCCGTCCCCTGCCTCCTCCTGGTCCCGAGCGCCTCCGAGCAAATCCCCGCCGTCCCCGTCCCCGGGAGCCCGAGCAGCGTCGCCTGGAGTGCTCTTCGCGGCCGCGCCCCCGACCGCCGTCAAGCTTCCTCCACCGCCACGCGAGGGGGCTCCAGCTCAGTCCACCAGCGCACGAGCGCGGCCACCACCGCGGCGCCCCTCGAGCGCCCTCCACCGCCGCCTTCTTCGTCCGCTCGGCCCTCCACCGAGGCCTCACCGACTGCCGACCGGATCCGGCCATCCCCGCCTCCATCCGCGCCCAGAGCCGACCAGAGCCTCCTCCCTCCTCCCGAGCTCCACCTCCCCGGCTGCCTCCTCCTGGTCCCAAGTGCCGGCCACCTCCCTCCACCGTCCGGGTGAAGGTCGCGCTCGACGCGGTCAGGCCGCCGGTGCGCTGGGGCTGCTGCCTCTCCGACACCCCGGAACACGAGCTCGGGCTGGGCGTGAGGATGGGCGGCATGGCGGTGGAGCTGGAGGCGGCGGCGGTGGAGATCTGGGCGGCGGTGGAGCTGGAGGCGGCGGCGGTGTCAAGGTGAGGAGGCGGACCCTGACGACGACGGGGATTGGTTCCTGCCGCCCCCGCTGTTCCATTTTGCCACCACCGTCCTCGCCCCCTTGCTCCAACGCCGGCGACCACCCCCTGGCCGAAGCCACCATGGCTCCCCTGTTTTCCCTTTTGTTTCTTATGTCATTTGAAAGGAAAAGAGACGGCACTCCTTTGCTTCTTCTCTTTTCCTCTTTTTCTTAACTAATTGATTTGAATATTATCATGCGTGAATGCTCTCAACTAGTCGTAGCACACTCGTAGTTGTTTAGGGATGTCAATATTTTGAGGTTTTGACAGTAGTTAGTTTCTTTCTGAAGGATTGACAGTAGTTAGTTAATCAATCACTTTCTATAACAATATAGAACTAACTAGAATTAACATCCGAATGCTTTGTTTATTGAACATATAATGTTTTTGTTATTGAACACATAAAAGAAAGTTCATTTCAACTATTAGGATCATTAACTGTACCTGCAGAAGTGCTTTTCTGATGCTGGTTATTTTGTTGATGGGTAAGTTCTGTACTCTTAGTACTTAATTGGTGCTGTTGTGAGTAACCAGTGTGCTAGTTATCACGCATATTTTGATAGCTTCTACTGGATATTTCATTACTTTTATGGTTGGCAGCTACAGGCATTATATCATGTTTTTAGTGATTCACATTTTCAACGAAGTGAGAATTGTTGTCTCATTGTAGGAAGGATATCGGTGGCAACAATTCTGTCCGAACATTCTATAAGGATGTCGTGAACCTACATGTATGTTCTCTTCTCTTACAGTGGCTGCGATCCAAATTCAATTCACTACCCAAGCCAGGATATCCTGGGTAGAACTATGTCGTTTCTTTAAACAGCTTGTGTATTTAATTCATATGTTTAGATGCTTTATTGTAGATTAGTGAAAACTGCATCAGTTCATATTTGTCTTATTGCTCCATTTGTGATTCTTGACCCAGCTAGCAAGGTTTCATGTGCTGACCATCCCCATAGTATCTAGGAAATTTGATCATGTACAAATGTATTCTGTTCTTCGTTCAGACAGCTACTTGTGCTGCTATAATATCATTCAAGACAACTGCTCTGTTCTCAGCAGTTCATGTGCATCTTACTAGTTCTGCACATTGGGTGCAGGATGGCAGGAAGAGATATCAGGGATATTTGCATGCAAGCAGAAAGACATTGGGCATCGAAGGTACGGTAAACTGGCCCGCAGGTTATTTCCCCCTCTTCTTTTTTGGGCTATGATCAGCTTTTCACTTAGTCAATGTGTTTGCCTTCTATAGTTGATCAGGGGACAAATTCCAAAAGATGAGAAAGGGGAGCTCAGTCTTCCTCCAATTGACGAGTATATTGCATGTGCCGAACAGCGAAGAAAGTCCTTGCCGGATAGAACAAGACTGACATCCAGATCCAGTGCTCTGAAGTTAGCATGAAGAACCTACCGACATTCAAATTGTTATTCAAATGAGAATGTGTATATAGGATTGCGATTATATGTATATGAGTGCTTGTGGTATTGAAAAGTGATAAGAACAGATGGTACTCTTTGAGTTCTAAGTAGCTAATTGATGATGCTCTGCATCTGAAGTAAACTGCATGATCTTGTATTTTAAAATTGATAAGAACATGGTGCATGCTACACTCAAGTTACATACTGCGATGATAAATTCTGAGAAAAAGAAATTGAGGTGTATGTGTGTATACAAATTTGATTTGTGTATGATTTGTGTATATAGAAATTGGATTTGTGTAATTATAAGCATCCAATAGGTAATAACACTCAAATCTATATATTTTTTATTTTTTCTGATTTTTCCTGAATTTTTGATTTTTTCTGATTTTTTTGATTTTTTTCTGATTTTTCCTGAATTTTTTGATTTTTTTTCTGATTTTTCCTGATTTTTCCTAATTTTTTTGAATTTTTCTGAATTTTTTTGATTTTCTTGAATTTTTTGAATTTTTCTGATTTTTTCTGAATTTTTATGATTTTTATGATTTTATCAGATTTTTAATGCTTTTTCATGATTTTTTATTCACGAAATTATAAAATATACACTCTCACAACTCCAGGGGCATTTCAGACATTTTCTCATACAACAGCCAATAGCCACAGCCCAACCAAACACGTACAATCATATACTCACGTGCCAACAGCCACAGCCATCTTCTCCAAATAGCCAGCCAACAGCTGCTTTTCCAACAGTCACAGCCCAACCAAACAGGGCCTAAGTACGTTTCCAACGTTAAAAGGAAAAGACTTTGTGTGTCAGTGATACGATGAGTTGCGCGCCTAGCTAGGCGTAGCTGGTTAAGGCCATGCATATGCGTGTATCTAGGCTAGCCATGTGCACCCCAACATGGCACGTTCTCTTCTGTCTCTCTCTGCACCCAGACTACTACTTTATTCTCTACTGCTACTCCCTCCAAGTGTACTACAGTAGCTTCCAGTTATAAATGGGGGTGCCCACCATGGAGCTCTTCCCAAACAAGGCCACTACACTCCAACTACAAGAGTGAAGATGAAGCAGATGGTTAAGCTCGCAGGTGCTCTGCTGCCGCTACTGCTCTCCCTCCTCCACGGCTGCTCCGGCGCCGCCGACGAGGGCTACAACGTGAGCGCCGTCGCCTTTGGGCAGTCGGGCAATGCCAGGGCCACCTGGTACGGCGCCCCCAACGGCGCCGGCCCCTACGACAACGGTGAGACTCTGCTCTTCTATCCCCCATTTCTTCTCCAGATCTTGAGTTACGGTTACAAGAATGTGTATGTATCCGGATGTGCAGGCGGCGCTTGCGGGTTCAAGAACGTGAACCAGTACCCATTCATGGCCATGACCTCCTGCGGCAACCAGCCCCTCTTCAAGGACGGCAAGGGATGCGGCGCATGCTACAAGGTAGGGGCACTACTCTACTAAGCCAAATCGTCTTCATCTTAATCTTCATTCATGCCATTATCTAGTCTTAGTAGTACTCCAATTTTCTTGGATGCTCGTCCGTACTTTGGTCAAAGCTAGCTAGCAGCACTAGTAGAGCTGAGTAGCTGTCCCATCCATAGAAAACTGCCACTGCACAGTGGCGCCCACCCGCGCCTGCGACGGCACGTTCCCGTGGCAGCGGCACAGCACCCCATGCAACGACGGACCAGTGTCTTTTCTCCTCTGTGTCCACATGTTTTCTTTTCTTTTTCCCGTAACTGACGTACTCTTATTAATTGTTTTGTGATGTGGTTGCTTGCTGTAGATCAAGTGCACGAAGCACAAGGCGTGCTCCGGGCGGACGGAGACGGTGGTGATCACGGACATGAACTACTACCCGGTGGCACCCTACCACTTCGACCTCAGCGGCACCGCCTTCGGCAAGCTCGCCAAGCCCGGCCGCAACGACGAGCTCCGACACGCCGGCATCATCGACATCCAGTTCACAAGGTCAGTCGCCCCTGGTTCCAGGGAGCTTAGCTTTTGACTGCAGCAGCACATGCCTTACTGTGCACCTGTCCGGCTGTGTAACTGTGCTATCAAAATAATATCTTGCCCACTTGCGTCCTTCTCTTTTCAAGACCGAGACATGAGGTTAGGCTAGCATGAAAAGATTCTCTAGCCCCCAGATCATCGATGGAGTTAGTAATATTAGATCTCAACAACTAATGCAGGGTGCCGTGCGAGTTCCCTGGGCTCAAGGTCGGTTTCCACGTGGAGGAGGGGTCGAACGCGGTGTACATGGCGATCCTGGTGGAGTACGAGAACGGCGACGGCGACGTGGTGCAGGTGGACCTGATGGAGTCCCGGGGCCCCGGCGGCGGGCGGTGGACGCGGATGAGGGAGTCGTGGGGCTCCATCTGGCGCCTCGACTCCAACCACCGCCTGCAGGCTCCCTTCTCCGTCCGCATCCGCAACGAGTCCGGCAAGACTCTCGTCGCCCGCAACGTCATCCCGGCTAACTGGAGGCCCAACACCTTCTACCGCTCCTTCGTCCAGTACAGCTAGATAGTTGCCCCATTGATCCCGATGCGCGGGAGAGAGAGAGATTTCATGTGGGAAATAGAGGAGGCACGCGTACGTGTTCCCAGACAAATAAGGGGGGTGCGCTCTCCCGCCCACTCTCCTCTCGCTTCATTTTCTTAGTTGTATTAAATTGCTTCGACTTCGGGATGAAATTTATGTGCTGCTGCTGCTGCTGCTGGATCGCATGATCCATTTATGTCTGAATCATGATCAGTGTGAGCAACGCTATGCATGTATAAATATTCGCTGCTTTAATTTCAGGTTCACGGCCTACTTTCTTCTGTGTTCCAAATCACGCTTCATTGTTTCTCTTCTTTTCGACCTACAACAAAGACTGCATTTCTTAGCAAAGTGAATTTCAGAGGCTAGTCGAGCAGAGTTTCTCAAATACTGCATCTTTATTTCTTGGAACAAACAAATTCATGGTCCAGTCAAAGTTGTTTTAGTTCCAGACCCAGTCTCCCATGTCCGAACTGCAACTGCAGAGCAATGTTGTCCTAGCTTCTCTCTGTAAAGGCGGGCTGGGGCGTCTTGATTTTGATTTTGTTATCCTATGAATGGTTTCATTGATTCCTTTCTGGATAGACGACCTTTACAGGCAGTTCCCGCGCATCTAAACCGCAACTCCATCCTCGATTAATACGTAGCACTTGCTACCTAGCTTATGTAAAGGCCGGCATCTTGGTTTTCCTTTTGTTATCATATGGTTGCGGCCGGATAGGCCTTTACAGACAGTTTCCTCGCATCTAAAAAAGCTCACATGGTCACTCTGTTTTCGACTTGCAGCATCGATGGAGGCAAACTTTACAGCTTTATTTAGTGGCTTTGGCTAATTATATATGATCTGCTTGTCTCTTGGCCGGATCTGATACGCAATTGATTACATGGAGTAGCTCTGCTCAGCTAGCAACTGCGGTGGTAAGTCGGGAATCATTTTGGGCAAGAGATCGAGCGAAAGAAACAAGTAGTTGACTGATCTGTCTGACGAGAGATGTCGTTCTTGCATAAGAAGTTTGACACATGCAGGTAATTATTCTTCATCGCTAACGCTGCACTTGCCTTGTCTTGTCTATCATACCAACCCCGGCCCGCCGCTGCATCACGTGTGTTTTTGGAGGTCTTCTTCTTCCGTGCAAATCGATCAACCTGAGCCGATGCCGATTGGGTCAACAAGAGGGAACATGCAAAGTTGCGAATGCATATAGCTGTTCATGAGTGTACGGCATCTCGTTTTCCAGATGGGTGCGTCGGTGGATCACAATTCACAAGGGTGCTGTTTCTTTCTGAACGCAAGGCATGAGATCGAGAGTGCAGTACAGGTAAGCTAGGCAAAGCAGAGCTCCAGCCAATATGATGAGATACTAGATGGAAAGAAGAACAAATGCTCATGGAGCGCTTTTTATGTATCGAAAAAAGGCCGATTTTTCACCCTGAAATTAGGCTATTCGGCTGAAGAACCCCTAAACTCAAAAGTAGATCAATTCACACCATATAAGGTATGAAAGATGTCACAAATAACCCTCTAGAGTGGTTATTTAACTGGTTTTGCCTATGTGGTAGTTAACGTGGCACTATCCAAAGGTTGTTTTGCCACATGTGCTTCCAAAGTGGCGTTTCAATATTTTATTTTTTATAAAATTAGCACGGTGTCCCGCGTAATTGCACAGGAAACATTTTTAATTATCTCTATTTTATAATCTATATGCGTGATATTAGATCCGTACAGAAAATAAATGTTCAAATTCGAGATTTAGGTACAGTTATGAAGATCTATCGGCTGTGATCTGTTTATGTGGAGTTATAAAGATCTGTCGGCTGTGATCTATTTAGCTATAGGTTATGAAGATCGATTGGTTGTGATCTGTTTAGGTGTAGTTATGAAGATTTATCAGCTGTTTAGGTAAAGTTATGAAAATCTATCGGTTGTGATCCACTAATAATAAAATGATCTACCAAAGTAACGATCGGATGTTTTATTTTTTGTGAGAATTTCTAGCATCTCTCTATCTTTTTATTGTATTATGTTTTTAGTATATAGTAGACTACCACGTCGTCCCGCACAATTACGCGGGAAATGTCTTTAATTATATTTTTGTTACTTCTACACATGATATTAGATTAAGTTCAGATCGCAAGCCAGTCCACTAGTCGTTGTACCGAGCCATGTATTTAGGTACAGTTATGATAATCTACTGGATGTGATATGTTTAGGTACAGTTATGATGATCTATCGGTTGTGATTTGTTTAAGTACAATTATAAGGATCTATTAGCCGTGATCTATTTACGTATAGTTATAAATATCTATTGACTATGATATGTTTAAGTGCAGATATAAAGATCTATCGGATATTTTACTTTTTTTGTGAGAATTTTTTAGTCTTTCTTTATTTTTCCTATTGTATTCTACTAGATGGCATGCATGTCAGCTTCTTCTATCTTTCCTATATAATAACGAGGATTCTTCCCTCATGTCATTCGCTGAGTGAGAAGGGAAGAAGATGAAATACAGGCCTATTGTATAGAGATATTTTTTTAATATAAATTTATGAGTAATTGCCACGTTATTTCAGTGTATATGTCATAGTGTCAAAATCATCTACAATTTTATGACGTCATCGTCATCGTTAGCATAGGAAAAATCAACCACAAAGTTACTCCGGGAGATTAATTATACTGGTTTTCATATTTAAATATGCGTATTGGCCTATTTTTTTTTAGGTTAGGAATGTAGATATGCTATCTTCGTGGTGAAAATCGGACTTTTCCCTTTGTCTTTTGAGTCCAGCTTTCTCAGGCATAAGTTTGGGGCGGCCCTCGCATATAAGAGTGCACCACATTGCGTCATCCTCGTTGCACCACGTGCCATTAACTAATGCGATAGTGTAAATATATCTGTCGATATAGCCCTAGTGTAAATATTCAGAAGAAAGACCTCGCAATTGTCATGTTTACGAAATCGTATCTGAAGGCTTTCCCGTCATTTGACTAATAGAGTTGATTAATTACAGCGTCCTAGATAACCTAGACAAAAAATACAGTATATATGCCACTCGAGTTCGATTCGAATCTTTAGAGAAAAAACACACTAGTTGCACGTTTTACAAAATGTTTTGGAAAGAGTTACGGTTAGCAAACATGCATACCTGTTGTCGCAAAAAAGCAAACCTTCACGCAGGTTGGAAACCAAATACGAAACGAACTGGACCACTGGGCTGCCCGGCCTGCCGGAAGCGATTGGTGGCCATGCCGATGATATGCTCTCACTGCTACAACGCATGCAAGGGATATTGCCTCAATTACCACCCTTCCGTTCGGACCAGGCCGACTTGCAGAAACTAGCTAGGGAGCCAGCTGGACGCCGTGAGATGGATTTGTCTTATATTTAAGGGGATAACTATCTATTTTTCAACTTTAAAACTCACCACGGAAAGGAGCAGATGAGCAAGAAGTCTGGGAGGAAGAGAGGAGAAAGCATAGTGAATGACATGTGTGCCTTGTCCATTAAATTTTTAATTTCTAAATTATCTGTTGATTTGTTGTATTACGTGGCATACACGTAATAGATACCAGGGACAAACCCAGTCAAAGGAGAAAAACAAGGTAAAGGACTAGATCCAAACGGTTTTTGGAGTTCAAGGTTTCAAATCAGACCATTTGAGAGTTGGTGGTTGAAATGTGAACTCAACCAAGAGTAAGAGGTTGAGAATTAAACTTTTTTCTATTTAACGTCATCATCTCTTATATCTCATTATTATAGGGGCATAAGCCTTCTCTTAGCATTATTTACAATGGGAAGATAACATTCTCTTTACTCATCAAAAATTCTACGTGACACCACGGATGGAAGGTTGACGTCATACCCTCGCTGAAAGCACACATCACGCAACTGACAAACATAAACCACACCAACTTCTCGGCTTGAAACACTCAACTTCACATGCCCTCTTTCAAAAACTCTAACCGCCAACACGTGGGCGATGGAAGGTTAGACCGGTTTTCACATGGCACTTAGGGCATGTTTGGTTGCCAGCCAAACATTGCCAAGCCAAATTTTGGCTTGCCACAGCCCTTTTGGCTGGTGTTTGGTTGATTGCCAAATTTTGGCTCGCCACAGCCTCTTTCCTCCAAAAGTGTGGCGGGCTTTTTCCCCGCCACACGGGCTGTGGCGCGCCACAAACGCCATAGCCCTTGGCGTTTCTCTGCACACCCAGAACGCCATAGCCCTTGGCGTTCTGGTGCCCTTGGCGTTTCTCTGCACACCCAGAACGCCATAGCCTTTGGCGTTTGCGTCCCAGCAACATCCGGCCCAACCAGATCGGAGGCTCCGAGTTCTCCGGGGGGCTAACGCCGGAGGCCGTGGCGTTCGGTCCGGGGGGCTAACGCCGGAGACCGTGGCGTTCGGTCGCTAATCAACCAAACAACCTTCTTTTGCCAAAAATGTGACAAGCCACAAGTGTGGCAATCGCCATATTTTTAGCTTGGCAATGTTTGGCTGGCAACTAAACATGCCCTTAGACTGTTCTCTCATGTTACTCAAACTTCAGGTAATCTTTGGTTGAGCTCCACCTCAACTAGCACACGCTCACCGTCGATTAGACTCCGCACGTTCCATTGGTTATTGTATTGTGAGAGTTATTGCTGTGGTTAAAGAAATCATACGCGGGGTATGATATGGTCCGAAGAAACCACAAGGGTACTATGCTAATAGTAATCGAAGTATTTTGGCAGGGTATAACTAGGAGTTCTAGTAATGCAAGGAATTGCATTTTGGTAGCTGAGCCTGACACAACGAGCCCTAGGATTATGGCTAAGCAAAGATCAACATCGAGAATGAATTTTATATCTAGATAAAAAACGAAAACAAATGACGAGGCTGATCGCACAACTATGGTTTCTCGTTTTAGATTTGAAAAAATGTGCATCGATTCTGTCGATGTATAATATACGGGGGTACCGATAAGCGTACTCGTACAGCATGGATTTATACAGTATTGGGGCGATACTTCAGATCAACTTGATTCTGTAACACCGATATACCCAAGTTCAGGCCCCGAGTTGGGTAACAGCCCTACGTCCTGCTAGGATTGGATTGATATGTGGTACGGAGCACCAGTGTTTACAAGGCATGTCGAGAGTTGTTCTCCGATCCTGATCAGGACTCATCGACTTGAGGCCTACGCCTCCTCCTAATCGGGCCTTTGGGCCACATCTTCTTATTGGGGGCTCAGTAGAGAACTTCACGGGCCTTACCGTGGATATACGGTAGTAGCGCTACCCATCGTCAAGCCCCCCATCAGTATGCGTGATGGAGCCAAAATTTCAGACTAGGTATATACCAATTCGAGGTGATGCCGAGCCGGGCTGTAGAACTAGGTGGGCCTAGCCCCTTTACTATGGTCTGAACCCGTTCGGCGAAATTTACGGACGGTGATGTCATGATTACCCCCTGCTGCATAACGGGCATGTTCGTGCACCGGGACGGTTGCGTTTTCCCTGGCGTAACGCGCTGAAACGTCGGGGCGGTTGCGATTCCTTGGTCGTGGTGCGCTTTCTGCGCCTCGGTCCGGGTGTTTAAATAAAGTTTCCTTTCTCCTCTCCGTCTTCCATTCGCTTTTTGACTTCGAACTTTTCCACGGCGCTTTGTCTTCTTGTCTTCCTTTCTTCTTCCTCGTGACGGTCAAAGATCCGGGTAACTTCCAAGCTTTTTGGGCGTCGGTGTACCAGCGCGCCACCTCCTTCGGACCCAAGGGGCATTTCTTCTGGCGAGATGTCGGCGGCGGAGTCAAGGCCGGTAGTGGAGGGGCCCATTGAGGGGGCCGCTGAGGCGCCAGTGGGCGACGCTGCCGCTACGACGTCTAGGGATCCGGCCCGCGGCAAGGCCCCGGCGACGGAGTTTTCGGGGACGGCTACGTCGAAGGTGTCGTCGGCCGTCACGGGGAGCGGAGTGAGTTCTGCTCCGAGAATAGCTGGGTTGCCCACCTCCCGCGTCTCCTCGGAGGACCTTTCGCGCATGGTACGCGAAGGAGAGCTGCCCGAGTCGGTGGCCTTCCGAGCTCCGGCTGACCGGACCCGGCCATTTTCCCAAGAGGAGGACGTGGTGGTTTTCCTCGACTTCTTCAAGTGTGGGCTCGGACTTCCGATGTCTGAGTTCCTACGGGACGTCCTGTCCTTCTTCGAGATCGAGTTGGTAAATCTTCCTCCCAACTCGATATTCTTCCATGCTGTCTTCGCGCATCTGTGCGAAGCCTTCGTCGGAACGACACCAGACGTCGAGTCGTTCCAGTATTTTTATACTCTCAAAGTGTCGTCGGCCAGCCAAGTCTACAGCGCCTGCCGCTTCTCTCTTCAGAATGATGCCAAGGCGAGCTACATCCCTTTCTCCCCGAAGGATTCGTGGGGGAAATGGGTCTCCATCTGGGCCTTCTGCCATCGGTCAACCCACGACCCGGCGACACGGTGCGAGGTTCCGGCCTCGCGGGATTTGTGGAAGGACTGCCCTCGACTTACATGGAGGACCCGGGCTGTGAAGGACGCATCACCGAGCTTCGTCAGGACGGTTTGACGGTCGTGCACGTGGTTGGCGACTTCATTACCCGTCGCATCGCACCGCTAGGAGCTCGAGGACTTCCCGGATGGACGGATGAAGTCGGCCTTCTACTGGCTGGTGATGGTACGCGTCCTCGCTTCTTCCTTTGGACAACTCGAGTTGCTATATTTTTTTTCTTTTGCGCCCTCATGCCTGTCTGTATTGTAACAGCGGAAGTCCGGAGCCGAGTTGATGATCTCTTCAAGGCTGAGTGGGGTGATGATGGTGCCCGGCTTCCCCTTGGGAGTCCCAAGTTCATCCGGAGATCGAGTCGCTTGCCTACCGGGATGAGCTGACTAGAGCCACGATCATCTCGGTAAGCATCTCCTTGCCGCATTCCTCTAGTCGCACCTTCGAGTCTTCAGGTGGATGATTATAACGGTACTAGCTCTTTTTGGCTCGCACTCAGCGTCCCTTCTTGGGGCCCGGCCCGTGGGAGGGCGCTGGGGTCTTCGTAGAAGAGTCGACGCACGTCGGGGCGACCCGGACCCGGAAGGCCCCATCGTCTAGGGGCAGGAAGTCGTCTACGGTGCCTAGCGGAAGGGGTCAGGCCGTTCCGGTGAGTTTTTCTCTTTGTTTCTCGTGAAGTGGAGTGCCGACTTGCTTTTCTCGAGTTCTTAACTTTGGGCGCTGCTGCTAGATAGCGGTATAACCTCAAGCGGCCTTCCAGCTCCACGACTTCCCCAAGACCAGCGAAGAAGGCGGCCTTGGCCAGCTCGAGGTAGGATTCTCCTTTGTCTTTTGCCCAGAGTCCCTTTTTCTTTTCTTTTTTGTTTGAGTTCTGAGTTCTGGATTTCTTTTAGTCTTGCTCCTGCGCCCGCCGCTTCATCATCGCGCTCCCCCTCCGAATGTCGGGAGCTCATAGTGATCCCGGAGGTGGAGCTTAGCGGCGCTGAGGGGCATTTGGGGGCGGGCGCCGGATCCTCCGGCGGCGGCCCTCTTGTGGGAGTGCCCCGGGACTTGGTGGCTTCCGCTACTGGTGTGAGGGAACCCGGACTCGCCGGTCCAGAGGCCATTCCTGAAGTCGATGATGGCGAGTTGAAACCTCCGCTGCCCCGTAGCGAGTACCAGACGTATATCGACTACGCCTTGACATGGATGAGGGTGAGTGACACACTTCTTGGCTTCCGACTTCGTCGTTTTTGTAATGCCTTAGTCTCGTTTCGTTGTCTTGTGGCAGTGCGCGTCTTCTGCGGCGGCTACCAAGGAAGAAATCCTCCTCAGCCGAATTCGCGGGGGCGAAGAGGAGACCTCACGGTTGCGGGCTGCCAACGCCGATTTGATCGTCTAGCTGGCGACTATGATCAGTCGCGCAGAGGAGGCCGAAGCTCGGGCCGGGCAGGTCGAGGAACTCGAGACTTTGAGGATGGCCAACGCTGAGTTGAAGGAGCAGCTTGCCTCGGTCTCAGTCCGTGCCGAGACGGCTGCAGCCGCGGCCAAGTCGGTGATAGATCTTCACCAACTCGTTAGTCGGGAGCTCAAGGGGGTGAGCAAGGATGCGGAGGTCTCCCGCGAGCGGTTGTAGGTGCAGACTCGAGCTGCCACGGAGGCGTGCTCCCTTCTCGATCAAGTCATGGCGAGTCTGAAGTTTGACCGCCATCCCGATTTCACGAAGTTTGCTGTGGAAGATTTGCCGAAAGTCGTGGCCGAGTACCGGGCCTGCCA
This sequence comes from Stipa capillata, assembly GCA_019208055.1. NCBI lineage: Eukaryota > Viridiplantae > Streptophyta > Magnoliopsida > Poales > Poaceae > Stipa > Stipa capillata. The sequence goes on from JAGXJF010003351.1 coordinate 891,075, forward strand.
GAACGACTTCATTTTCTTCAAGGAGGATGCGTTCGTGCGGGTGAAAAGCATGGCCAATGTTGCCATATGCTATGACTTGGCCCTGGCTAAGGACTTGGCGCCGGAGCTTTCTTCTAATCTGCTGGAGCGGGAGCTTAGTGAGTTTGTGTCTCGACAACCCAGAGCGGAGGATACGTAGATTAATGACTGGCGCGAGTCGGTGGAGAAGTTCATCGGTGAAGCCGGGTTCGAGGCGGTGGAGGATGCGCCCACTGCTACTGAAGATAGTGAGGATGATTATATCTCCGGGGGCAGTGATACTACTGGGAAGGAGGACTAGACCCGCCTCCCCTTGGTTGTGTGCCTTTAATTTTTTGTGCTGTAAAGAACTTTAACTCATGCAATCTAGATCTCGTGGCTTTTTGGTGTCTCATGCTTGATGTAAAAAACTCATTTGTTCTTCTATGTCGCCGCATTCTTGTAGGGTTGCGTAATGTGCTATGTATATGCCTCCGAGCCCCCGACTGTTTGTGTGAGTTAGCAGGAACTCGGATGAACGGTCTGAAAAAACTTCGCTGTGGTAGCCCTCGACTGTTTGTGCGAGTTAGCAGGAACTCGAATGAACAGTCTGAAAAAATTTCACTGTGGTAGCCCTTGATTGTTTGTGCGAGTTAGCGGAAACTCGGATGAACAGTCTGAAAAAACTTCACTGTGGTAGCCCTCGACTGTTTGTGCGAGTTAGCGGGAACTCGGATGAACAGTCTGAAAAAACTTCGTTGTGGTAGATTCAATGCGTGAGTGGGTTGGTACTTGGGCCTCGGGGTAGGTTGCCGTAGTCGGGGAGGCAAAACAAATTGAGGAACTCGTGCCATGCCTGGCCCCGCGCAAATGCAAGGTAGCTGTCCGCCGTTGCATTTGGGAAGAGGCGAACCAAGTTAAGAAAAGTCGGTTACTCGTCAATCTTTGGATAGATGCAAGGCGCAGATGCCGCCGTACCCGGGGTGTGGAGTTGAGTTGTGGAACTCGTGCTCCATCTAGCCCCCCGGGCGAATGCTGGGCGTGATGCCTATGTGCCAGAGTCGAGGGAACAACCTAGAGTTGAGGAACCCATGGGGGAGCTGGCCCCTGGATGTCGTGGCAAGGCTTATGGACAGCTGACTGGCCCCGGGGCGGCGAAACGGGGTGCGAACCCGTGTTCGTGCCAGCCCCCATGTGCATAGGAGACGGTTATACGGCGACCAAACTCGAGGAGGCAGAACGAGGCGCGAACTCGTGTTCGTGCCTTGCGTCGAGCTGTTGGATGCTTGTGTGCTATGGACTGCGAGGGCGAAACAAGGTATAGACTCGTGTATGTGCCAAGTCCTGAGTCGTGGCGAAGCATGTTAGAGGCGTGTTGAGTATCAAAAAATTGCTTGATGAAGGCCGAAGAGTGTAGCACTGGTATAAATATCAAGTCTGTGGTGTCACGGGTCATTCATAAGGAAGTTACCTCGGTGGAGCCCCCGGAAAGTTATACGTAGTATTTGGAGAGTTGATCAATGTTCCACGTGTTGGGTAGCACGGAGCCATTGTCGGCGAGTTTGTAAGCACACGGTCGCAGGTTAGCGACGATGGTATAGGGTCCTTCCCATTTAGGGGATAACTTATTTTTGTGTTTGGTGGACTGGACCAATCGTAAGACGAGGTCACCGATTTCAAGGCGCCTGTGCTTGACGTTATGTTCGTAGTAGCGGCATAGATCTTGTTGATACTTGGGCGCTCGCAGGTGCGCACAGTCGCGCATTTCCTCGAGGAGGTTGAGATCATTGACCCGTTGAGTTGCTACCTCGTCTTCAGAATGTTGTTCTACGCGCGGAGACTTCATCCGGATTTTGCACGGGAGAACTGCCTCTGCCCCATAGGCAAGAGAGAATGGGGTTGCACTGGTTGCTCGGCTGGCCGTGGAACGAAGTGCCCAAAGAACGTTGGGCAACTCGGTCACCCACGACTTGGCATGACGTTGAAGCGTGTTGTACACACGTTTCTTAATTCCATCGAGGACGAGGCCATTAGCACGTTCGACTTGGCCGTTGCTTTGAGGATGAGCTATGGAAGCATAGCAGACGTTGACACCATAAGACTCGCAGTAAGCGATGAAGTCGGCAGCTGCAAATTATGGTCCATTGTTGGTGATAATCCGGCTGGGCACGCCAAAGCGGGTAAAAATGTTCCGCTGCATGAATTTTTGTGCCGCTGCCGTCGTTGTACCCGAGGGTGATTCTGCTTCGATCCATTTAGTAAATGTGTCGACGACGACGATCAAAAACTTGTGACCACCGTGTCCCGGAGGGAAGGGCCCGAGGAGATCCAGTCCCCAAGTCGAGAAAAGCCATGATAGTGGTATTGTTTGGAGAGCTTGAGCGGGTTGGTGGACTTGTCATTTGTGGAATTGGCAGGCCTCGTATCTTTGAATCAAGTCGGCGGTGTCACGGAGCGCCGTTGGCCAGTAGAAGTCTTGTCGGAACGCCTTTCCGACCAGGGTACGATACGCGAAGTGTGCACCACATAGTCCGCTATGGATCTCTTCGAGTAGTTGCTTGCCTTGTTCGGCAGGTACGCATTTCATGAGGACGCCGATAGCTCCCCTGCGGTATAGGGTAGCTTCGATCATTGTGTACTGTAAGGCCTTACGGGAGATTTTTTCGGCTTGCTCCTCTTCTCCTGATTTGGCCTGGTTGAGTAGGTACTGACGTATCGGGTCCCGCCATTCTGTGCTTTCATCGAGTTGGGTGATGATGTCGCCGGTGATCCCTTCAGGGGCGTCGAGCTGAGAGGTCCCGACTTGTTCATAAGTTTCATATGGGGTAGGGGTATTCTCATCGTCTACCAGAATTTTGACGGATGGCTTGGAGAGTTGCTCGACGAAGATGCCTACGGGGGGAGACGCTCGACGAAGATGCCTGATCGAAGCTACCCTATACCGCAGGGGAGCTATCAGCGTCCTCATGAAATGCGTACCTGCCGAACAAGGCAAGCAACTATTCGAAGAGATCCATAGCGGACTATGTGGTGCACACTTCGCGTATCGCACCCTGGTCGGAAAGGCGTTCCGACAAGGCTTCTACTGGCCAACGGCGCTCCGTGACGCCACCGACTTGATCCAAAGATGCGAGCCAAGGCATCGGCGATGTGGTTGTCGCGCCGCGGTATGTATTGGAATTCTAAGCCGGTGAACTTTTTCTCCCAAGTTCGTACTTCTGCTAGGTACGCGACCATTGTTGGACTAGTAGCTTGATAATCTTTGCTTGCTTGTCGGACGACGAGTTGCGAATCGCCCTTCACGGCTAGGTGACGGATGCCTAGAGCTGCGGCAACGCGGAATCCGGCAAGGAGACCTTCGTATTCTGCTTCGTTGTTGGTGGCGCAGAAGTTCAGCTGGAGAGCGTACTGAAGGGTTTCTCCTGTTGGTGCGATGATGACGATGCCAACCCCCGAGCCAGTGAGGGTGAGTGATCCATCGAAATACAGAGTCCAGGTTTTGCTAGCGTAGTCATTAGTTTCGGGTTCCAGTGCCGGGTCTGTCCATTCTGCGATGAAGTCGGCGAGGGCCTGTGACTTAATTGTTGTTCGGGGTGTGAACTCGATGTCGAATGCGCCCAACTCGGATACCCATTGAGCAATGCACCCAGTGATTTTCCTGTTCTTGGTGATGGAGCCAAGCGGGTAGATGGACGGGATAATTACCTTGTGAGCTTGGAAGTAGTGCTTTAACTTGCGAGAAGCTAGGAGCACAGTGTACAGGAGCTTCTGGACGTCCGGGTACCGCTCCTTGGGTCCGTGTAATATTTCGCTCACATAGTAGACTGGTCGTTGAACTTTCTCGGTGTGGCCGACTTCTTCTCGCTCGACTATGAGTACCGCGCTGACTGCTCGAGGACCGCAGGCGATATAAAGCAAGAGCGTTTCGCCTGGCTCTGGTGGGACTAGCACTGGTGGGCTGGCGAGATATGTCATCAGTGCTTGAAAGGTTGTTTTGGCTTCCTCTGTCCATGTGAAGCCTTTATGGTTTGCGCAGAAGTTTGAAGAAAGGAAGTCCCTTGTCGCCCAAGCGCGAGATGAACCTGCTAAGTGCGACCATGGACCCGGCAAGCTTCTGGATTTGGTTTGTATTGGTCGGAGACTTCATGCTAAGGATGGATTCAATCTTTTTCAAGTTGGCCTCAATACCTCGGTGTGATACCATAAAACCCAGGATCTTGCCAGCCTTGACGTCGAACACACATTTTTCTGGATTCAGCATGATCTTGTTGGCTTGTAGGTTGTCGAAAGTTTCTGTCAAGTCGGTGATTAGGTCGTGCTCTTCTTTCGACTTGATTACCAAGTCGTCGATGTAGATTTGTAATGACCCACTATTGTAAGCATGTAAAATTAGAACTAAAGTCCTAAAAGGAATAGCCAAAGCATTTGCATCTCATGGCATCATAATGGTCAATTGGAATCTTGTGGTTAACTTGAGACTTTGCATACTTGACCGAGGGACTAACCTCGATAACAACTAATTTATTCACAACTAAACGCCTCCTTAAAATGTGTTTTCAAGTTCAGATTTATTTTTAAACCATTCCCTACTTGTTTTGCAAGTTTCAAACTATACTTGGTCATTGAAATTGTGAGACATTGCCTCAATGCCAAATAATACAAAGAAGTCACTGTTACTTGAGGAAATAGGTTCAGGTTAAATATTGTAAAATCTCATGACTGAACTATAAATATCTTCCTGAACTCCTTTGCTTATTCTCAAAAATTTTGGAAGTAATCTCTGATATAACCATATCTCTAGACCTGGTTGAATCCTATATAAAAACCTAATCCAAATGAGTGATACAGTCCCCTTTAAGTTGTACCTAAGCTTACTATTGGTTAAATCTGGTAAAGTCTTGCTGTCCTTTGTGCACAATTTGAAACTCTACTTTAGAGTTCAAATTGCAAGTTTAAAATGGGACTAAAGGAGTTAAGAATCAGGAATAAATAAAAAGAAAAACCAAAGCAGCTACCTGGGCCGGTTTTCGGCCCTTTTCTTCCACGCGCTGGGCCAAGCCCATTCTTTTCCCGTTCCCCGCCATTGCCCGGTACAGCGCCCCGCGCCCTCCCCTCTGTTGCTCGCTGACGAGCGGGCCCCGCGGGCAGCTCCACCCCTGCCACGCGGCCTTCCTCCCCTGACGCGCGCACTACCGGCGCCCGAGCTCCTGCAGTACACCGGCGGTACCCCCCCTCGGTTCCTCCTCCCCATTCTTCTCCCAATCGCCCCAACGCCCTCCTGAACCCTCCGCCCAGCTCCGCCGCATCTCTTGCGCCCAATCCTGAGCTGCGACGAGCAGGATCCCCACGACGGCAGTGACATTGAGTCGCCGATGAGCGCGCTGCCACCGGCGTCGTCCTCGTCTCCGTGGCCAACCAGCATTCCCCGCTTTCTAACCTTGCCCATTTGCTCCACTACTCCCTCACAAGCTCACTCCCGCGATTAATTGCATTTCCTTGCAACGAAGCTCTCGGATCACTCCTCTTCCCCGTCGTCAGCCAGTTCACCGCCGGCAAGAAATTCGTCCTCTCCAGTGAGCTATACCCCTAACCGTTCAGACCATAGCGTTTCCCGAGTCCCTCTTCACCTTCTCGAGCCCTTGGCTTTCTTTCTGGTGCCTTAGATCCCGTCGCCGTCGAGGACCCGACGCCGCCGTCCGCCATTGCCGTCAACGACCTCGCCTCCGACCTCCTCCAACTCGGAAGCACCCCCTGGAGCACTCGCGGTGAGCCCTCGTTCCTCCCCCGCACGTTCCCTCACCGATTTCGGTGCTGAAGTCGCCTCGCCACTAGGAACCGTAGCTCTCCGCTGCCGACGAGCTCGCCCCCCGCCGCTCCGGTACCCCATCGCCCCCATCGACCTCGAAAATGAAACCACGGCGCCGCCAGCTTCGTAACGCCGCAAACCGCAGCCGAAATGGTGGTCCGTAGCCCTCGGGCGCGTGCTCGCCACCGTGCGCCGCCGTCGGGTTGGCCGGCGTTGAGCTGCCGGTCCCCTGACAGGTGGACCCCTCCCCTAGTCTTAGGCGGGAAAACGATGAGATGGGTCCGGGTTTGCTGGACCCATACGTCATAGGCTGAGGGTAGAGCTAACCTGAGTGAGAAAAATATTAACTCATTTTCGAAATCTAGAAAAAGGCAGGAAATGGATAAAAGTGATAAATCTTCTAAATTTCATATCTTTTGAATACTAACTCCAAATTGAGTGATTTTTGTTTTGCTAGTTTCATTATAATGAGTAGAACATGATGGTGCAATAATTATTTATGTTACATTGTTGTACATATCTGGAAATGTCCAAAATGCCCTCTAGCACCTAATATCAAAGCTTAATTCTAGTGATTTCTTTTCCAACTTTAAAATGGTCAACATTATATCAGATGATGAGTTGATTAACATTCTATGCTCTAAATATTTAACATCTCTTGTATATTATCTCATGTTATTTAATTGATGCATGATCCAATGAAACCCTAACTCCAATATATGCACCCTCGGAAAAATCATAACTCGAATCCTAGGACTCCGAATTCAATGAAACCAATCACGTCAGTCTCATATAGTCATTCTCTACATGTTAGGATGCATATCATGCATTTTGGATTTTTTTTACTTGTTGGTTTTAATTGAATTCCTTTTTATTGCTTTGTTTCGGTATTCCGGGTTCCAAATTTATTAGAACCAAGCACCGAGGAGTATAACGAAGCCGATTGCTATTGTGATCCAGAGCAATCCCAGCAAGGCAAGTTCAGAAAAATACTCGCTAAGATTCCCTTAAGTTTATTTCATGCTTGCTATTGATTATGGTCAATTGCTATCTTGTATTGTGGAAATGATTGCAATGTGATGGTGATGGCGAATCACTAGTATTGCTTGGTTCGATTGTGTTGCAAGATCAGCGAGGATCTTTTAATCAGACTAATGCAATATGAAAACCCTAATGGTGAGATGCGAGTGCCGGGGTATCGTCGCCTACATACGGATCGATAGGTGGCGAACTTGATCGATGCCGATATCGTAGGGCTTTACCTGTCACCCACGGTGGGATGAATTGAGAGTTGGTGGGAAGTCACGGTCGGCCAACCCTGAACTTACACAATCTCAATTCATCCCTAGCGTCAGGCAAGTTCTAGATTTTCCTTGCCTGACTACATCTTCGGTTGCGCCTCGGTGGAGCAACCGCAAATAAAATGGTTTGTTTGAATTGATGTGATTGTTGGATATGAAATTCTTGGTTGAATCGATTCATATTCAAATCTGAAGATAAACTTGTTCATGTGATATTAGTTGATATCGTGTTATCAATATTATCCATGTTGTTGTTTATCATGCTATGCTGGAGTACTTGTTAGCAATCGATTTTTAATTAATAGCTTTGCTGAAATTTACACTGGATGCGTATATAAATGTGGCTTGCAAGTATGAAAGTACTTACGGAATTCAATTCCGAACTTGTTGCAGGAGACCCCAGTATCGGTGAGTTCTACGACGAGGGGAATGATGTTTCGGATACTTAGCTTAGTGTTATCCTTTCCGGTCATGATAACGTGGGTTATGTTGATGTTTATGGAGATGGCGTGGCTGCCATCTCAGGGTTTATCTTTTGAGTTCCTTGCTGTTTTTGAACTTCGAAGAACTGTACCCAGCCTTCGAGTGGGAAGTTATATGTTTTAGGACCCCTCTCGGGCAAGTGAATATGTATGTATCTTGTAATCCCTCCTCCTTTTAGAGTTTGAACTGTGATATGAAGTTGTTATCTGTGATCGATCCATATACAGTGCGTGTATGTTTGAAGTATATGGATTCAGTCGTAAAGGAGTAATGCTTTCTCTTAGTGTTCATTTCGTGAAGTATGATAGGTTGAGTGACCCGCTAGCTGAAATGCAGTGCCAGCTAGGCAGGGTGTGGATTATCGTACCGGGCTCTCGAGCGACCCACTAGTCTCCGGACTAGGTTAGGGTGAGGGTACGATGGTCGGGCTCCTCCGACTTCATTTTACGTTGTGGGCTTAAGAGCAGCGTTAAGCCTTTACCGGGTTTGGGAATTATATGTGGTTCTGGGAAGTTTAGTTGCTTCTGGCCGGCTTGACTCACGGTGATAGATACATACGACGCACGCGCGTATGGTATATGGGTCCGGTGTTGGGTTACCCAACGGTGATAAATACATACGCCGTATGCGCGTATGGTATGTTGGGTGACTTCTCGGTCTTTGGCGACTAGTCATTCCCCTAATCATATGGAATTCCCGGGTCCGTGACAAGATTTCCATGTTCCGCCCGATTTGCCTTGCGAAGGCTGTCTGCGTAGTCTGCTGGTAGGTGATGCCAGCGTTTTTGAGTCCAAATGGCATTGTTTTATAACAAAAGGTGTCGTAAGGAGTGATAAAGCCAGTGTGAGGGACGTCGGATTCCCGCATACGAATTTGATGATAACCGGAGTAAGCGTCGAGTAGGCATAAGTAGGTGCATCCTGAAGTCGAATCTACGATTTGATCGATCCGAGGTAACGGGAAATTGTCCTTCGAGCAGGCTTTGTTGAGATCCGTGTAGTCGATGCACATGTGCATTTGGCCATTTTCTTTTTTGGCTAGGACCGGGTTGGCCAGCCATGTCGGGTATTTGATTGGCTCGATGAAGTTGGCGTCAGTGAGCTTTTTGAGTTCCGCTTCGATGACTTTTCGTTGCTCTAGGCTGAACCTTCGTAGCTTTTGTTTGACTGGTTTGACCGCCGGATCGATGTCCAGTTTGTGCTCAGCCACCTCCCTCGGGATTCCTGGCATATCAGATGCTTTCCAAGCGAAGACATCTGGGTTCGCCCGGAGGAAGGTGGTGAGCACGAGTTCCTATTTGGGGTCGAGGGTAGACCCGATTTTGACTGTTTTCTCGAGTTCATCCTCGCGAAGTGGAATACGCTTGATCTCGCTGTGCAATTGTACTGAAAGTTTAGGTTTTGACTTGGCCGGCCCCGAGTTGTCAGGCGAGGAGGTTCCGACTGCCGGGTTGTCATCAGTACTATTGGTGTTGTCTTGTCGAGCGATAAGGCCATAGTTCTGCATGTCACACTCGACAGCCATTGGGAGTGATCCTTTAACTGTGATGACCCCATGAGCAGCAGGAATCTTCATGATCGGGTATGCGTAGTAGGGGAATTGCCATAAGCTGCACCAATTGAGGTCGTCCGAGTATCGCATTGTAGACCATGTCGAAGTCGATGATCTCAAAGATGCATTCCTCTGTCTGAAAGTTGTCACGAGTTCTGAAGGTGAGGGGTAATGTAATTTGTCCGATCGGGTCGTGGTTTAACCCGGAAATAATCCCGTAGAAGGGTTTGACCACGGGCCTGATGGTGGAGCGAGGGACCTGCATCTTGTCGAGTGCTGAGATTGGAATAAGGCTGAAGGAGCTACCACTGTCAACCAGAACTGTGCAGTATGATGTTTCGAACCCTGGGGGATACGATCAAGGGGTATCATCCTGGGTGAGGGCAGTTGTCGGGGCAGTCGGTTGCGTCGAACATGATGGGGGTTCTAGCCCACTTTAACTTGGAAGGTCCAGGGCGTGGATGTACGGCTAGGACGTCGCGTGATATCTGCTTAGCTTGTTGCTTGGAATCGTATGTGGCTGAACCACCCCACATGTGACAGACCTGGGAGTCGAGGCTAACGTTGACTTGTCCAATGTCTTCGACTTGCTGTAGGTCGGGTTGGTGTGCGAGCCAGTGGGTGTCATTGTTTCGGCGGACGTTGTTAACGTGGATATCCTCGTCATCTGGATATGCTTTGCGCTTCGAGTTGTCCTGAACCCGAGGGTTGGGTTTGTTTGCTGCCTCAGCGTCGTTCTCCTCTTGGAGTAGTTTTAGGAGTTCGCGGCACTGTGATTAGCCGTGAGACCAGCTACGGTGGTATTTACACCAGTTGTGTTGGGTTCGTTCTTCCTCAGGTATCCAATTTTTATCCAAGATTTCGCCTGCAGTGTTTCTCTTGGGTCTTGATTTCCATTTGGTTTGTCGTTCCTTTCGGCAATCGGACGTCTCTTTATCCTGGAAGCCGGCGAGGACTGCTTCGGTGTTGTGCTTCCCCTTTTTCGCTCGTCGACCATCTCGGGGGGAGCGTCTTGAGTCGTTGTCCGGGGAACGCTTCCTTCTGTCGTGGTCATCCGACCTGTGGAGGCCTCGATTGATCTCAATGTTGTGGAGGCGTTGGTCTTTGTAGTTTGCCCGCACCTGGAGAATTTCCATGAGTTCCGCGGTGTTACGTGGCTGAGCTGTGTAGACGTGGTCCAGGCATCTTTCGTCGCGGAGAGCGGCTTGGAAAGTCTCAAGTACCTCAGTAAAGGAGAGGCCTAGGACGATGTTGACTTTACTCTTAAACCGGGTGACGAAGTCGCGAAGGCCTTTGTCCTTTCCCTGCCATATGCGTTTGAACTCGGACCTTAGGATTGAGGCATCACGAGTTGTGGAGAAGCTTTTTATAAACATGTCTTCGAACTGCGCCAAACTATGGATGGAGCCTTCAGGTACATTCTGGATCCAGGCGGCGGCATCCTCGACTAGGCATACGGAAAGGAGGTTGGCCATTGACGTTGTATCTCCTTCTGTTGTTAGGATATCCTGTGTGAATCTGATCAAGAACTCTTTCGGGTCTCCTTTTCCGTTGTATTCCAGGTTCTTGCTGGAACGTACATGCTTTGGTATCCACATACCTCTTAGTCGAGGCGAAAGTGTAGGGCAACCGGTGATAATGCTGAGGATAAAGCATTCGTCTTCGGATGAGTAGTTGTGGTGACGGCTGTTGTCGATGTCTAAACGCCGGCGTCGGTGGTCCGGAAGGACCCCCCTTTGGGATTCGGCCGGGGAAGCGCAGATCACGGAGCTACGCTGAAGCTAGAGCTTGGCAGGATGGGAAACTAGAGATCACACGATGGTTTACCCATGTTCGGGCCACCTTCTCGGTGTAAAACCCTACGTCCTGCTTTTTGTGTATTTGAGAATATATGGAGGGATTACAATGAACTAGCAGCCCAGGTACTCCTGTTCTTCTTCTTCTAGGGTTCGGATGTCTAGGGTTGTGTTGTCTGATAGAGGAGCCGTCCCTCGCATGGCCTCGGTTCTCCCTTTATATATCCGGGGGTCACCACAATGACCGAAAGGTAAATACATTACAGTCATGTTTGTTGCTGACGAATAGGGCATGGGCAAGCCACGCCGGTGGTTGAAGATTCGCTGTAGCGGAATAGCGCCTGTCACGCCGCGGTTGGAATTTGGGTCGTCATGATGTGGTGGTGTCAGAGGATGAAGACTTCCTGGGACGCCTTCTGACATTGAACCATGCCGCAACTACCTGGGTCCCACAGGCCAGGGACCGGAGGCATGTTTCTGGGCGCACAGTGGCGCGCCTCAAAGTCAAAAAGGCGTCTGACCACCCCATCCCCTGCCAAGAATGACAGCTGACGTAGCTTATCTCTTGGGAGGATGGGAACTTGTCAGGATTCGCCATTATGTCCACTGCGTCGGACTTGGAGTAGACAGGCCCGTCAGACGGGCATTAAGTGCGCCTGTCGGGCCACGTGGACTGAGGAAGGGCCCACATGGGGTGCTCGGGGCTCCTGGGATCGGGGGCCCTCGAGCACGCCCCCTAGGCCGCTCCACCGGGCGAGGCACTCGGCGCCCCGAGCGGGGGCCAAGCACTTCTTCTCGGGTGCTCGGGGTGAGCCCCCGAGCACTTCTTCTTGGTTCGTCCCGAGCGGGGACCTAGTCGCCTTGGGTGCTCGGGAAGAACCCTTAAGGGACGACTCGGGGCACCCCTCGATTAGCCGAGTGGGAACAGTGCTCGGGGTGGGCCCCCAAACACCTCTTCTTAACTCCTACGCCCTTGGCGACACGGTGTCAAGTTGGACCTCTGCCAGCGGTTTAGGGGACCCTGGTCCCCATATCGCCGACAGCTGCGGCGATGATGATGGTGATCTTTACGGTCATGGGAGCGATGCCCTTCGTTGTAGTAACGGTCCTCCTAGCAGTGATTCTCTAGGCGAGCCTCGCCGCGATCATGACGGTCGCCGTGGTTATCCCGATCTCTGTGGGCACGGTCGCGATGACTGCTGGGCGATTGCGACCGGGTTCGGTTCCTTTTCGGGGAACACCATGAGGTATGCTTTATTCGAGGTGACTCTCTATCGAGTTGATACCTGGAGTTGGGGTACTGGCCGTGATTGCGCGCCTGACCTTCTATGGAGCGTTCACGTGGCTCCCTGTTCAGATCGGTGTTGTTGGCATCTAGACCCGAGTTTATCAGAATTCTGGCTTCATTATGTGCGGTCTTGGCCACGTATTGAACGTCGCCGAGTGCCCGCTTGTGTTCCTCGTAGAGTTGTCGAGTCGCGTCATCAAAGCGATCGGATAGTGCTTGCTTTATCTGGGCGGCAAGGGCCCGCGAGTGAGCGGCCTTCTTCCCGGCTTTGGAAACCGGGGTGGCAGACGAAGAGGCGTTGACGTCGGTTGGAGGTCGTGTCGCACGTGGTGTAGTGTCTGTTCCTGCCATGTAAACATGTGAGAAGTTGTAGTTGAACCTCTCTGGAGTTGGGATTGAACGGATGGTTGTGCCGCTTTCGGGGAAGACATCCTCGAGAATATTTGATCCTTGACTGCTGCGTGGAGAATTGTCCCAGTGGAAGCTTACTCGAACCCTGCGGCGTTGACGTTGCGTAGTGGAGCGGAGACGCTTCCTGTTCAGATGGTGCCTGAGGTCGGCTGGATGCAACTCGATCCGATCGCGATCGAGTTCAGTAGCAGCTTGTCGGAGCACGATCTGGCGCTGGGTGTGCTTCGAGGCAATTGTGCTTCGTAGATCGCGCGGATTAGAAGCGTACGGGTTGAAACTTGTGCGGCCGCATGGAGTAGCGATGACTCATAGTGATGAAACAGGGGCCCGATCTTTCGATGAGACGAAGGTAACTATCGATTTGGTGGAGTTTGACCTTGACGATCCGACTATACCGTACGCGACGATACGCCTTAGCAATCGCTAAACCAACCTCCGATGGTTATTGACCTTGCCGTAGGCGCGATCAACCTGAACAACGAAGTTCGAGTTCCTGCAAGCAACCGAAGAACCAGCAAGAACTAAGATTGCAATCTGAAATTGCGAGTATAAAATTGGCACAAGAGCTAAAAGAACAAAGTGTGGGATTCCACTGGAGATCTAAACAAGACGGTAGTCCTACACGACTTGTAGATGCAATATTGTAGCAGTAGCTAAACAACTCAATGAAACCCAATCAACCCTAAGGGGTGGCAACTACTACTTAAAGAGAGAAGGAAGGAAAAGGGGTACTGTTCACGCGCGTGAACAGTACATGTGAACAGTACACGCGCATGTGAACAGTACATGGGCGCATGAACAGTACATGGAGGGGCCCCACTATGGCTTACAAGGCCCTTGGCCCAAGAAAAAGGTGACGCAGCACCATCTATTAAGTATATGTCGTCCCTCACGGTGACTCCAGCCTTGTAGCGCCACCATCCTTCTCCTCACTTGAACCCATGTTCCTGAGTAACATAACATTATCTCCTTTAGGCAGCATCATGGAGTTCATAGCAAATGACGGAGCTCCAAGAAATGAATTTACCTGACAATTAAGTTGGCGTGCTCGAGCTCGTGTTACAGGACCCTTAACCAAGGTTGTATCGATGTTAGGGATGTCCTCATCATCCTCCCCTTCTTGAAATGACGTCGTCCTCGACGGCAACTCGTCACCCTCACCCAAATATGGCTTCAAATCTGCAACGTTAAAGGTGGGACTAACCCCAAAGGCTGCAGGGAGATCAAGCTTATAGGCATTATCATTAATCTTGTCAAGCACTTTGAAAGGACCATCAGCGCGAGGCATGAGCTTAGATTTGCGCAAATCAGGGAAACGATCTTTTCTCAAATGCAGCCAAACTAAATCACCTGGTTCAAACACAATATGTTGTCTACCCTGACTACCAGCAAGTTTATATTTAGCATTCATGCGCTCAATGTTTTCTTTAGTGGTCTCATGCAGTTTCAATATCAAATCAGCACGTTGCTTAGTATCAAAATTAACCTTCTCCGAAGATGGAAGAGGCAATAAATCAATAGGTGCACGAGGTATAAAGCCATAAACAATCTCAAAAGGATACATCTTAGTGGTAGAATGCAGCGAACGATTATAAGCAAACTCAATATGAGGTAAACATTCTTCCCACAGACGCAAATTTTGTTTCAAAACAGCCCGAAGCATAGTAGACAAAGTTCTATTCACAACCTCAGTTTGTCCATCAGTTTGGGGATGACAAGTAGTAGAAAACAACAGCTTAGTCCCCAATTTAGCCCATAAAGTTCTCCAAAAATGGCTAAGAAATTTAGTATCACGATCGGACACAATAGTATTAGGCACACCATGCAAACGTATAATTTCACGAAAGAACAAATCAGCAACAACAGTGGCATCATCAGATTTGTGACAAGGAATAAAGTGTGCCATCTTACTAAATCGATCCACCACAACAAATATACTATCCCTCCCATATTTGGTCCTAGGCAGCCCCAAAACAAAATCCATAGAGATATCTTCCCAAGGCACACTAGGAACAGGTAAAGGCATATATAAACCATGAGGGTGAAGTCGTGACTTAGCTTTTTGACATGTAGTACAGCGAGCAACGAATCTCTCCACATCGTGTCTCATCTTTGGCCAAAAGAAATGGCCAGCCAGCACGTCCTCCGTCTTCTTAACGCCAAAATGACCCATCAACCCTCCTCCATGCGCCTCCTGTAACAACAAAAGACGAACAGAGCTAGCTGGTATGCATAGCTTATTAGCACGGAACACAAATCCATCATTAATGACGAACTTGTTCCATGTGCGGCCTTCTCTACAATTCTGCAATACATCTTTGAAGTCAGCATCATGCACATATTGATCTTTGATGGTCTCCAAACCAAAAAATTTTGAAATCAAGTTGTGAAAGCATGGTATAACGACGTGACAATGCATCTGCAGTAACATTTTCTTTACCCTTTTTGTGTTTGATAACATAAGGAAAAGACTCAATGAACTCAACCCACTTAGCATGTATACGGTTCAGTTTAGCTTGACTTCGGATATGCTTCAAAGATTCATGATCAGAATGTATAATGAACTCCTTGGGCCACAAGTAATGTTACCATGTTTCTAAAGTCCGAACGAGAGCATAAAGTTCTTTGTCATAGGTTGAATAATTCAGACTAGGCCCACTGAGTTTTTCACTAAAGTAAGCTACAGGTTTGCCTTCTTGTAATAAAACACCACCAAGCCCTATGCCACTAGCATCACACTCAAGCTCAAACATCTTATTAAAATCAGGAAGTTGCAGCAAGGGGGCATGTGTTAACTTATCCTTTAATATCACGAAGGCGTCTTCTTGTGCGTCACTCCAAACAAAAGGTACATCCTTCTTGGTAAGCTCATTGAGCAGCGCTGCAATGGTGCTGAAATCCTTCATGAACCGCCGATAGAAACCAGCAAGTCCGAGAAAACTCCGCACCTGTGTGACCGTTTTAGGAGTCGGCCAACTCTGTATCGCCTCGACCTTGGCTTGATCAACTTCAATGCCCTGCGGGGTCACAACATAGCCAAGAAAAGAGACTCGATCCGTGCAAAAAGTGCACTTCTCGATGTTGCCAAATAATCGTGCATCACGTAAAGCATTAAAAAAAGCACGTAAATGGTCTAGGTGCTCCTCTAATGACTTGCTAAAAATGAGTATATCATCAAAGTATGCTACCACAAACCGTCCGATGAAAGCTCGCAAAACTTCATTAGTCAATCCAAAGGGCATAACTAACTACTCATATAACCCGAATTTAGTTTGAAAGTTGTTTTCCATTCATCACCCAATTTCATACGAATCTGATGGTAGCCACTTCGCAAGTCTACTTTAGAGAACACGACTGAGCCACTAAGTTCATCAAGCATGTCATCTAGTCGAGGAATAGGATGACGATAGCGAATTGTAATATTATTGATGGCTCTACAGTCTACACACATGCGCCAAGTACCGCCTTTCTTAGGAACAAGAATAACAGGAACAGCACAAGGACTAAGGGATTCGCGAACATAACCTTTTTCAAGAAGTTCTTGCACTTGTCGCTGAATCTCCTTGGTCTCCTCGGGGTTTGTACGGTACGGTGCACGGTTGGGCAGCGAGGCGCCGGGAATCAAATCAATCTGGTGTTCAATGCCTCTTATAGGTGGCAGCCCCGACGGTATTTCTTTGGGAAACACATCAATGTATTCCTGCACAAGGTTAGCAACAGCAGGAGGCAAAGAAGGAGGCATATCCTCAAATGAAAACAAAACTTCTGTGCAAATCAGTCCATAGCATGCATGAGAACTAGCATCTATTTCTGAAATTTCAGCACGTGTGGCTAGGAATGCAGCACCTTTCAATTTGATTTCCTTAGATGAGCTAGGGGTCGCTTTGTTCAATTTAGTAAATTGTTCTAACTCATGAACTACTTGCTGATTTTCAGATTTAGCATGCTCTCTATGTTTATTTCTGCTAGCCCTAGCAAGATCATCCTGTAAAAATTTGCTCAGGGGACATAGGGTGTAGAACTATTTTCTTTTCATTATGCGAGAGGGTATATTGATTAGTTCGACCATCATGTATACAATGTTTATCATACTGCCATGGTCGTCCTAATAACATGGAACAAGCTTGCATAGGCACAATGTCGCAATCAACAGTATCATGATATGATCCTAAAGAAAATTGAACTCTCACCATGCGTGTTACCTTTACTTTGCCGCCATCATTGAACCACTGAATGTAATAAGGATGTGGGTGGGGCCGTGTAGGTAAAATGAGCTTCTCCACCATGTCGGCGCTGGCTAAGTTATTGCCACTCCCTCCATCAATGATTATGCGAATGGAACGCTCCTTAATGACACCTTTAATGTGGAAGAGGTTGTGGCGCTGACTCTTCTTGTCTCGAACAATTTGAGCACTAAGCACACGGTGGGCTATAATGCTCATGTACCGGTCGGCATCTGCAGCAGTCACATGCTCTTCGTCTTGATCGGACTTGACGTCGCTTTTGTCATGTTCAGCAAGCAAAGCATAGGTATCCTCATCAAGATCACTCGCGGAGTCGAACTCGCCATCTTCACGACATGAGCAGTACGCGCTTATTAGGACAGTCCTTCATGATATGGCCGAAGCCCTTGCAACGGTGGCACTGAATGTCCCTTGTTCTTCTAGTGGAGGCTACCGATGACGAACTCTTAGCAGGAGTTGACGAAGCAGTTTTTGTCGGTGCCAGAGAACGGTATGCTGAATTGGATGGAGTAGGAGCCGAGCTGGAACTCGTAGGTGGTGCTGTAGCGGCACGAGTGGGTGGGGCAGCACGTGGTGTCCACGTGGAAGCACGAAATGCAGAAAAGTTAGTACGCTGTCTCGAGCGGCCCTGCACTTCATGTTCAGCATGTATAGCAAGGTGGAATAAACGAGTGATAGATGTATAGTCCTTATAAGCAAGAATATCAGCAATCTCTCTATTCAATCCACCCATAAACCTAGCCATAGAAGCTTCCTCATTTCATTTAAACCACAACGTAGCATGCCCATTTGCAATTCTTGATAATATTCTTCGACAGACCTATTTCCTTGACTTAAGCGCTGTAATTTATTCAATAAGTCTCTAGCATAGTATGAAGGAACAAATCTATGTCTCATCAGTTGTTTTAATGCCTCCCAAGTGGTTGGGATCTGATGCGGGTGTATTCTACAGTGTTCCTTCCACCAAACAGAAGCGAAATCAGAGAACTCACTAGTAGCAGCCCTAACACGTGTGTCCTCTGGAAATTCATGGCATGCGAATTTCTGATCGACTAGTAACTCCCATGTGAGATATGCATCTGGATCATATTTACCTTCGTAAGGAGGTATAGTGAACTTTACCTTAGAGAAAGCGTCATCTCGTTCACGGTCTCTCCGTGGAGCACGTCGCATACCATATCTGTTGTAGCGTTGCCGACGGTGATCCCGGTCGTTGTTGTGGTTTACGTCATCCTCATCTTCAGAATCAGCACTGTAGTCGTTCTCGTCCGCCGGTCCGTGTCGTGCGTTGGCTCCGGATCCCACGGATGCTGCTGGTCGTATCACCGAGGCATTGTTGGTCGCAGACGAAGGAACTCGTTGGGCACGTGGGACTCCATTGTTGGCTGGAAGACGAGGGGCAGGTATCGAAGAACCTGCAAGATTATCAAGGCGAGCCAATATGGCAGCAATGTTAGCGTTAGCAGTCGCCTGTCCATCCTCAATAGCTTTGAGGCGGTTCTCCTGCATTTGCATTCGCTCATTGGTCCTGTGGAGATCATCCATGAGACCCTTCAAGACATCTTCTTCCCCACCTGCCATGGTTAGCAAAAGGAAACAAACCCTAGTGCTACTGGAATATGGGGGGGGAATGGGTGGCAAGAATCTCAACAATTCAGTAGCAAATACCAAACTCTTACCAGTTCTTACCGTGCTGCAGTGGTTGTCGGCCTTTGGCGGTGTCAAAGATGATCAAGAGGTTAATATAGCAATTACCAAGGTGACCGAACACAGTACAATATAGGAAGGTGGAGCTTGGTTGGCTTCGTATGGTAGCAAGGAGTAGCAACTATCAATGCAGCAAATGCAAGTTGAATGAATGTTCAAAGTACTAGTCACTGTTGCTGACACCTAGCTAGACCAATGAAAAGCTAATCAATGTCCTGTAAACAATGCCCCAGAAGGTACTGAAACTACAAAGGATGAGTGTTATCTGAGAATTTTTTTCTTTTTTTTTCTTCTTTTTTTCTTTTTTTTCTCTTTTTTTTTCTCAGAACCCACTCAATAACTCAGAGAAAACAACAGTAGTCTAAGACGTGGCGGCCAAAACTCAGCACAAGCCTGGCCGAGGCAGAGATGAAGCAAAGCAAATGTTCTGCTGCCGTGGCAGCAAAAACTGCCGTTTTTCTTGCCGCGGCAGGAAATTGGCAGCGTCGGAGAAGGAGTTTAGCAGCTCCGATTGTCGAATGGTTTGCACGGCTGTGAGCAGGAGGGCAAACTCTATATCCCCAGAAATTTTGAGCCAATTCTGAGAAAGTCGACAAAACGACTAGTGCAAATCCCGGCCCGAAATCGAAGATTTTGAAAACGACTCCCGAACGAATTTGCACGGCAGAAGCTGGGATCAAGGTGGAAAGCAAGTCCTCGACTCAAGCTAATCAGGGAAACAAGAATCACTCAATTCGAAGTCCGGGTGAAGGAGATATGCCCTCCGCAAGATCAAAAAAATGGCGGAAAAACTTCCGGAGCCAAAAAGTCCTACTTAGAAGCCGAATTTCGAGGGTCAAGACGGGTACAAGTGTATACACGTGTATTTTTATCAGATGCGCCTCGTCGTTAGCTTCGATTTGAGTGGTCGTGGACCCAAAACGGACTCCGTATGAGAAAGTTATGGCTGTTTTTCTGAACCCTCTCAAACTAGAGTTGGATCTGGACTCTTCAACCACTCCCCTTGCCGCGGCAGCAGATTTGGCTGTTTTCTTGCCGCGATAGGACTTTGTTGGCTTCTGCAGAGAGTTTGGATGCACGAAAAGGGCTGAAATTTTTGGGGCAAGATCAGCACATATATATCTCCCAAACGGCAGAGTTTGAGCCCAAGCCCAATCCGAACACTTGAGTTTTTAGAGACTGAAACTAGTACGAATTGGGTCTGCCCTGGACTCTTCTTCTCCCCGAAATCAATCTGCTCAGCAAAAGATGGTGGGATGGTAATGGCAGCAAGGATGCAAGACACGACAAGCAAGACACCAAGATCTAAAACTATGACCAGCAACGTGACACGACAATGCAACAGAAATTCAACAGTGCAAATTCACTGAAAGATAGATGCAAAGGCACAGATTGGCTTGGACAGGGAAAACTAATCTAATTTTTTTGAAGCTTTTTCGTGGACAATAGGTAGAAACAGATCTAACTACGAAAACGATAAATCTCACCGATCAACTTGAGCTCTGATACCACTTGATGAAACAGGGGCCTGATCTTTCGATGAGACGAAGGTAACTATCGATTTGGTGGAGTTTGACCTTGACGATCCGACTATACCGTACGCGACGATACGCCTTAGCAATCGCTAAACCAACCTCCGATGGTTATTGACCTTGCCGTAGGCGCGATCAACCTGAACAACGAAGTTCGAGTTCCTGCAAGCAACCGAAGAACCAGCAAGAACTAAGATTGCAATCTGAAATTGCGAGTATAAAATTGGCACAAGAGCTAAAAGAACAAAGTGTGGGATTCCACTGGAGATCTAAACAAGACGGTAGTCCTACACGACTTGTAGATGCAATATTGTAGCAGTAGCTAAACAACTCAATGAAACCCAATCAACCCTAAGGGGTGGCAACTACTACTTAAAGAGAGAAGGAAGGAAAAGGGGTACTGTTCACGCGCGTGAACAGTACACGTGAACAGTACACGCGCGTGAACAGTACATGGGCGCATGAACAGTACATGGAGGGGCCCCACTATGGCTTACAAGGCCCTTGGCCCAAGAAAAAGGTGACGCAGCACCATCTATTAAGTATATGTCGTCCCTCACGGTGACTCCAGCCTTGTAGCGCCACCATCCTTCTCCTCACTTGAACCCATGTTTCTGAGTAACATAACATTATCTCCTTTAGGCAGCATCATGGAGTTCATAGCAAATGACGGAGCTCCAAGAAACGAATTTACCTGACAATTAAGTTGGCGTGCTCGAGCTCGTGTTACAGGACCCTTAACCAAGGTTGTATCGATGTTAGGGATGTCCTCATCACATAGGGCCACAGGATGAAGTTGCTTGTCTACCTCCATGAATTGGCGTTGAGGCCGTATAGGCCTCACAAGAGAAGGGGCATTGATGTAGTTGTTGCGAGATCCGAGCGACACGTCGTAGAAGTCAGCGTCGTCAAAACCTGTGTACACCATCTTGTCAGAGAATACCGTTGAAGCAGAATTAAGCTGACGTAAGGGCCCCACGGTGGGCGCCAGCTGTCGATGTATAGTCTAGGGGGGTACCGATAAGCGTACTCGTACATCACGGATGTATACGGTATTGGGGCGATACCTTAGATCAACTTGAATCTGCAACACCGATATACCCAGGTTTAGGCCCCCGAGTTGGGTAACAGCCCTACGTCCTGCTAGAATTGGATTGATATGTGGTACGGAGCACCAGTGTTTACAAGGGGGAACTCGGCGAGTAGAGAACTTGACGAGATCGGCTTTACAAAGCGAACTCGACGGGTCGGGAACCCGGCGAGATTGACTCTGAGGCTAAGGGATCTTGAAGGCGGCTAGTCGACTAGGGCTTTCCGATCCAATCTAACTTGTTCCCTCCTCGCGAGGTCTATGCTCCTTATATAGACGGAATAAGGCGGTAACCTTGTCACGAGTCCTCGTAGTACACGAGTCGGACTCCTTTCCGAAGGCATGTCGAGAGTTGTTCTCCGATCCTGATCAGGACTCATCGACTTGAGGCCTACGCCTCCTCCTAATCGGGCTTTTGGGCCACATCTTCTTACTGGAGGCCCAGTAGGGAACTTCACGAGCCTTACCATGGATATACGGTAGTAGCACTACCCATCATCATTAGACTCATCATTAGCAAATTCATTACACTTTATAGTTTTTCTCTGCTTGTAATATATATTTTTATTTGAACAACACTAAGGGACGACCCCCTCGCACTTGTCCACCAATGCCTCCGCTTCCCTTTTCCCCTACCACCGCCTCTTTGCTTTCCCTACCGTTGTCGGCTGATAGATCTAGCCGACCATCGCCGTCGGTGGCAAGTGGACGCTATGATCAAGTCATCCTTCTAAGCGGGGAGCCTGCTTGGCCGTCGATTAGACACCTGGATGCTTGTCTTTGCTGTTGAGCTTATTCTTGTCGTCATGTCCAGAATCTGCCCCGGTTCTGAATTCCTGTCAAAAAGAAAAAGAAAGAAAAAGACGGACAGAAGTTGGAAGGATGGATGGAACAGGCGACAGGACCCGCCGCCCATCGAAGCATTTCTCCATCTAACGCGGCGCACCCTCCTCCCCCGATGCAGCACCAAACCGTCCTCGCCTCCGCCTCCGGGGACCCGGACCCGCCTCCGGAGCGCGCCGGCGACGGCGCCTCCTCCTCCGCGAGGCTCCCCTCCCGCAACGCCTCCTCCAAGTACGACTTCGTCAAGGTTCGTCCTACTATCCCCTCCTCCTCCAGCCCTACCCGAAACAGATTTCCTCGTCTACCACCCGGATTCATTTCATTTCTTCCCTGGCTCGTGGTTTCATCATCAGGTCAAGGTCTGGCTGGGGGAGAACGCCGACCACTACTACGTCCTCTCCAGGTTCCTCCTCAGCAGGATGCTCACCGTCACCAAGGTTTCCTGCTGCCGATCCTCTTCCCAATCCGTCTTCCTTCCTTATTTATGCCATGATTCTGTTCCCTTTTTCTGTTTAATTCGTCTAGCTAGTTGATTATAGCCATCACTTGGGTTTCTCATATGTCTTCTGCTATTCCAATTTGCTCCAACAACTCCGGAGTTTTAATACGACCTACAAACAATACTAAGTTGCGAATACAAATGAATAGTGAAACATACGCTAGGCTTGCAACATTTTAAAGTAGAAGCTAACAACCTTCCTCTTCTTGGATATTTTCTTTCTGAATTGTCATCTTACTTGACACTCTCAATTTTTATATCAAATACTGCTAAAATTCGTAGAAAGTATAGAAGCTAACAAATTTGGTCATCTTTGCTTCCCTATTTTCAGATTCCTAACCATGTCGCCATTAAGATTGCCCTTGAACTCAAGAAGTTGCTTGTTGACAACAGCCTCCTTGATGTGTATGCTCATCCTTCTCTACAGATATTCTGATTTCCAACAGAAAACACATGTCTGCATATGTTAAGTTGTTACAATATTATTCACTCCTGATTATCATGCTCTCCACCAACTCTAATAGTCGATGACTATCTTTGGCCTTTATTGTACCTTGTAGTTAGTCATGCATGAATTCAAACAATCTGCTATTTTTTCCTCTTGATTGTCTTGTTAATCATGTCGTGAATCCATGACACAACTGCACTTGGCTCATCAAGCTTTATGATTTGTGTTTCTCTGCATAGATGTCGCCATTTCAGTTTGGATTCTTGTTTTAGTATGTCTCACTTCGAATTCTAATATATCCATAGATACAGAGGGCTTGTTGGCTTGTTGCTACTAGCATGAAAATATGTCAATTTAGCCAGAAATAGTCAGTCAAGTCACATCAATTGTGATTTGTGAGACATATACTAAGTAACTAAAACACACTTATTATTTTTTCTTCAAGTGGTCATATGTTGTTTCCCATGTAATTATTTTTTGTTTTCTAATGGTGCAAATGTTGCATACTTAATCTTGACGAATCAGTATGTTGTCACGACAGTAAATTCAACACTGCTGATACATCATGTTTGGAGCTTTTCTGTTGGTGAACTTCAGTGTGTTCAGAGATATTTTGTTGAGAAGAACTTTCAGTGTGTTCAGAGATATTTTGTTGGCAAGAACTTTAGTACTTGTGCTGGACTTGCAACGTTCTGTGCTGATAAAATTATTATGAGAGTAGTGTTTGGACATTAGATATGTAGGTTCAGGTGGTTTGACAAAGCTGCAGCAGGAAGCCCTTTAGTATTTAAGGGGCAGTCCAGTGTTGTAACTGCCTAACTGGTTCTTTGTATTTCTCTTTGTATGATCAGAATCATCTGGTTATATACGTTTTGTCATTAAGGTGGAAACGATATGATAGACACAAAGTGTAGTCACAGAATTTAGTAATATTTTTAGTATTAGCTTATGATCTTTATGCCTTTTCCCATAGTGCACAACTGCTCGGAATATAGGAAGGGCGTGATCAACCACTTATAGGGGAGTCTTGGAGGAATACATTTCTTTGCTGTTTCTTCCTTACGGTGTCGAGAAATAAATAGTTTTTTTCCTCTTTTGCCCTGATGAATCTTCATTAGTATACCGTACCATTAATGATTTTTATTTTGGGTCTGCAATTCTCCTTGCCTTTCTGATCATCTTTGCTGTATGTTTCTAGTTTTCTACGCTAACCTAATTTGTATATCATCAAAACGTGGGTTTAGACTAATATGCCAACAAATATTTGATCATCATGCAGTTCGCAGAGTGACTTGGAGGCCAATCTTTTCAAGGTGACTACTACCTTTAAATATTTTTTGGTATATATAAGGGGGAGGGTGGGCCATGCTGTTTGTTACTTTCTTAACTAAAAAGACACTAGTTCTTTTACAGCTGATGGAGAAACGGGGATATGGAGAGGACTACATTAATAGATATAAAATGATGACCAGGTATATTTTTTGGGGGAAAGGCTGCTCTGTTTCATATAGTATAATGTTTGGGACCTCGCTTGAATGGACCCCTTCTGACTTCTTTTCAGTGGTATTACTGCTTAGGGTGCTGCCCTTATATCATTATTGTATGCATGTCAAGTCTACTTTACAGAAGTTTTTCTGCTCCCTTATATCGTTGTTGTATTCAGAAGTTTTACTTCAATGTCATTCAGATAGCATGTTTATGCTCTATTTGTCCTCAACTGCAGATTCCATCATCAAAGGGTACCACTAGTAATTTTGGTGTGCGGAACTGCTTGCACTGGAAAATCAACAATTGCTACACAACTAGCTCAAAGGCTTAATTTACCAAATGTTTTACAGGTTTATTTTCCTTTGTCATCGCATTTGCTATATTTTTAAGCTATTTCTGCTACCATTGACCACATTTCCTGATTATAACATGTAGACAGACATGGTGTATGAGTTGCTGCGGACATCAACAGAGTAAGTTTTCGTCCTGGTCTCCATTATCATCTACCATATG
Source organism: Stipa capillata (assembly GCA_019208055.1). Taxonomy (NCBI): domain Eukaryota; kingdom Viridiplantae; phylum Streptophyta; class Magnoliopsida; order Poales; family Poaceae; genus Stipa; species Stipa capillata. Next base: position 916,072 of record JAGXJF010003351.1, read on the forward strand.
ATTTGTTTGTTGTGCCCTTGGTTTCCGCCAAGCAAACTTGTAATCCATGAACAAATTACTGATCTGAACAATGTATACAGTGCCCCACTAACTTCGGTACCTGTCTGGGCTCGGGATTTTAATTCACCTGAAGAACTTATCACAGAATTTTGCAGAGAATGCAGAGTTGTTCGCAAAGGTATGCAATTTTTTTGGGCAAAAAAAGGGTCTCATATTGCGCACATGCAATTATTACTTGCTTTGGAGATAATTAGTTGCAGGCACTTAATTGATTGTTTCGCTGCCTATTCACATTTACTAGGTTTGGCTGGTGATTTGAAGAAAGCAATGAAAGATGGGAAGCCAATTATAATAGAGGTACACTTGCTTGTAGGAGGTGAATCACACACCTCCTTTCTCTCTCTATCTCAAGGAGCTTCACGCACATACACATGAAAGCAAGGAAGAATATACTTTTGTTTTTACGATGCCCAACTCTATGCATCTTTTCTCTTCTCCATTCTCTTAAATAGCATAAACATGAAAGCAAGGAAGAAGATACTTTTGTTTTTACGATGCCCAACTCTATGCATCTTTTCTCTTCTCCATTCTCTTCAATGGCAATTGACTTGATTACAAACTGACTCAACAAACTAATGCAACGTGATTTTATCTCATTCAACTAATTAACAAAGAAATGTCTAGCTAATAGCTAACAACTCACGGTAGATAAACTAACATGCTGACAACTTTATGCGTGCGGCCTTTTGCACCTCACAAATATACTTCTGCCTTATGCAGTCCGGCCCCATCTCACGGCACTCCGTTGCAATTTGACTCAGCGACTACGTATCACACGTACTGTCATGAGTTTCTTTGGCCCCCCACACTGTTACTATGCAAAGGCCTGCACGTACGTTGCATGCAAAATAAACAAACATGCAGATACATGTATCAAGATTAGTTCCAACATTGCTTGCGTTAAATGCTTCTACATGAGAAGGGAAAACCATCTTCATTGGTTGAGCTCTGTCAAATTAGTTATGCTATAAATTGAAAATGCACTGTCAAACTAATTATGTGAAAATACCTCAGCTCTATGTTTTTTTTTGGTCGTTTTAGCTCCTACGACTTGGTTATGCCTGTTAAATTGCATATTCTAGAAGATCTTTTTCCTACAATGCACATGAATGAACTTGAGCAAAGCATTACTTGTATGAATGTGTTTATGTATATGGATGTGAGCTATTTACTCCTCCATTTTTTCTTTTGAGTATTTGTGCTAATTACATGGCCATGCATACGGGTGCCGCCGCCGACTGAGAGCCTGGTTCATGTCCATCTCTCAAGTCATTCACATCCAGCGGCCAAGATGGATGCCTCGAGAGGCGACAACCATGTGTGAATTATATCTAATCTTGACTGATATCTTCACTGCAGGGAATACATTTGGATCCAAGCATTTATCTGATGGACGAGGAAAATGCAGATGATAATTCCAGAATGGAGAAAAGGGCTGAATCTGAAAATTCAGCCCCCTCTGTGGAAAAGATGACAGAACACCAATCTGAAAATGGACTACCTGAGAACAGAATAAGTGTTCTAAAGGAAGAAGATTTTGCACAAAGTCAGGAATGCATGCCTGAGGAGTGTAAAACCAATGAAGGGCTGTCTGGTGCTGACAGCCACCAGATTAACTCTTCTGAACTTTCAGATTCCAAAGAGAAAAATCTCAAAGCTGAAGGTAAGTCAGATACACAAGTAAATTTAATTCATGCTACTAGTGTAAGGTCAGTATAACACACCAAGGTTGAAGCATGCTCAAGTAAATCTAATTCTTGTTACTAGTATAAGGGTAATGTAATGTTTATTTACAAGTGAGGAGCATGCCCATAGAACAAAGCAAATGACGAAGTTAAGAATCAAATACTATACGGTTCAGCCTTACTGAATACCTTATGCAACAAGGTTATTTTGTTAGCTCCTGCGGCACTGCTGTAGGGAATCACTGTTCTTGTTGCCTTGTAGGCAATGGACATAAGGATTTGGACCAACAGAAGAACAACACCACCAAGAAAGACAAACCTGCCACTGAACCGATAGTTGTCCCAATTGTGTTGAGGATGTCCGATTTCGATCACAAGGTCTGTTGTCTAACTGGCTTATAGAATGCATAATTTAGTACATGTTTCTGGTTTTTGAACGTCAAACCTATTCTCCATGAAAAGTTTGTTTTGCATTGCTGACCTCTCAAAATAACCAAGTTGAAGGCCTATCTTTTCTTTTTCAAACTGGTTCCTTCTCTGAAATTTATTGAGCTAAAATGATACACTTTGCCTGGAATAGACGCATCTTCCTGGCTACAAACTTCTGATATATCCAGGACATATATTTGGCTTTCATATTAATATCTTCTGTATTTTACGCGCTCATTATTTGGTTTGTTAGTTCATATTCACTCCCTTGTTCAGATTTGCGTTGTTGTTTGTCCAGGCATTGTTAGAGGAATGGATAGCCACCAGAGCTTTCAGAGATAATTGCCTTCCTCAGGTATTCATGAAAGCCTTCCTCAGATAATTGCCTTATTAGTTCATATTCACACAAGTAAATTCTTGTTTTATGGTGGAAATTGTCCTGTAATTTGTATGCTTGTAAACCGTATAGTATAAGCTAAAGGTTGTTGTAAGTGATATTAAATGGTTAGTTAGATGATTAGTTATCATGAAACTTGAAAAGAATATTCCATGATGAGGTCTACCTGCCGGCTAATATCAGACTGGCTAAACTTGAAAAGCATGCTTACTCTATTAAAATTCAGTCAAATGTTCTATATCTTTTACATAAGCCATGGATAGATATGTATGTGATGGCTAGTACCTGTGATGCTATTGTATTAAATCATATTAGCACCTGCCATCAAATGATACAATTACTAGTAATAACCATCTATCTCTATCATAGATATTCTATAGGGCACAGGAATCCTGATATTGAAACACTATATGCAAAATGAGGCATCATGCGTTTCCTTGTATGATTTTAAGTTGCCTCGCTTAATGAAATGTGATCTGACATGTGATACCTACTCCTTGACATTCGTCATTTTAGTTCTAGCATACGCTTGATGCATAATACAAATGTTTGAACTTTTCCGCAATTTCTTTTTTTCTCTTGCAGGTTTGTTAGCTCATTTGAGTAGCATCTGACTTGTAGTTGATGTTAATTTCTGATGTTATTCAGGATCATCGAAAGCTTATAAACAATCTCAAACTTATTCAGGACTATCTTTGCTCTTTCGAGTCACAGGTAATACTTCGTTGGTTAAAAGCACGATATCTGTTCCTTGAAAATTTCGACCCATCTATCAAGTTCTTCATGTTTAAACTGCCATGCATCCCCTAATAGGGTTTTGCCCATCAAAATCATGAAATCTGCTACTCATATTCTACTTCAAGACGTTTTTCTTTAACGAAAGCTGCTTTACTCAAGGATCATGTTCTTCTCGTATTGACGTACCATCTTATCTTGTTTAGTGTTTCATTGTTTGTTTTCTCTAACTTATTGTTTAAATCTGATCAGGGATTGACCATTGTTGACATTTCAGCAAACTCATTTCCTCAGACATTAGATTGGCTTCATGGCTATCTTCTTCAGGTACCTGAAAAAATAGGCAGATCCTGATATATCTTCCTGCCAGCCATTCCATCTCCCATTTGCTGTTATTCTTAAATATTGCATTCTAAATTTTGTAATTTTAGAAATAATTCAATTGATATATGCTATTATGTCTGCATGGTGTTGCTTGTAGTGTACATATTCAATGGTGCTAACACTAAATATAGAGCCCCTGTAAATAACAAAGATCCAGCTCCTTCGAATCGGTAAAAATGCCACAGCATTACCTAGTGATAACATAAATGCGAAGAATAGATTCTGAAATGTTATTTACCTGAGATAAACTCACTAAAATAGTATTGTTCAGTCAAATTGCCATATATGACCTTTTTAATCTTGATACTCTGAAGCAATTTAGGTTTGCATTTTAAAAAAAATATTAGAAAAACAATATGTAGTGGTCATCAGTTTTGCACTTGATTTTTCTTAAGTTGGGACTATTATATTTCCTTGATAGTGCATCGAGCGTGGCCTTCTGGCTGCATGTTCAGAAAGTTCCAAGCAAGCGGAAAGCCAATTGACATGACAGTGCCTAGATGACAGGTATCTGCTGTTCCCTATAATAGATATTCTTGAAACTAAGGGTGCGTTTGGTTGAAGGGCAAGGATGGATGGGTTAGGGTCATCCAGTTATTTGTGGATGGAATGAGCCATTTTTTTTGTTTGGTTGGATAGATAGAATGAGCTTTTGTTTGGTTGGAGGGATGAAAGTTGGATAGGATAAGCCAATTTAACTTAATTATACTACTTAGTTTTTATTAATAATAATTAATTATATACTAATGAATACACTAATTACCTATCAATACTAAACCAGCTATAATATTTACTAATTAATAATAAAACATGTTAATTATCCATAATCATACACTAATCATAATATATTAATCAACACACTCGTACTAATCTTACCATTGCAAATACTAATTAATAATAAAATATACTAATTATATTATGTTTTCATCACCAAAGGAAGTGTGCGATGCAAAACATTTGTTTGTAAGCACCTGAAGAAAAAAATTACCTCTTTTTGCCATCAAAGAGAACATGGAATTGCTCTTGAGAAATATTTCCGAATAGGATTGTCCCTTATCTTTGGATGTAAGTTGAGGCATTGATATGTGCCATTATCAGACTTTTAGAGGTCCACTTTTAGTGATTATATTTTTCTTGTGTAGCAGATTTTGATTGGCTGTGGAATTTAGATGATCATTTATGTGATTAGCATCCTAGCAGCACTGAAAGGTATGTTGATCTTTGTATTTTTAACAACTGATTACCTTTTCCGTGTCACCTAATTCTTGCAAGATGGTTGCAGTCGTCGTAAACAGAAAGGTGAGGATTTGGTTCTAGAGAAACTTGCAAAATTGCTCAAGACGGTGTCTGTCAGCATACAAATAATTTTCTCTTTCTCCGTTCGATCATTTTCTCTTGTAGAAGTGTGGTATTATTCATTTGTGTTGTAATATTAATGGCCAGCAACATGTGCTGGCAGAGCACATGCCGCAGCCTCTGTCCGGAATATGGCTTAAGCAAGTAGAGCTGCAGTAGGTTGCAAACCAAGTTGGATCATCCTCCGGTCTGTTAGCATCTCCTTGTATGGATGAAATTTTTAGTTCTGGCAAGAAGAAGAAAAAGTTGAAGGCGCAGCAAGAAATCTCCAGTCCCAACAGAATAAAAAAGTTAGCCCTTGATACTCGGAAAGACTGAACTAAATAACTAAGGTTGATCGTGGCCCTATTATAGCTTTCTCGTTCCTGCCTGTCTAGATGGAATGTGGTTTTGAGGAATTTTTACATGTTATTGTTCACCGTTTTAAGAGAAAATGCCAATGATCAAAATTTGACATTTTACCATACTATTGCTCACAGTTGAAGTTTTCATTTAATGAAATTACTTTTTTTTTCCAATACTATAGCTTATTTTGAAGATCTTTTTCACTATAGCTCATGGTTTTAAACACTTCCTCAAATAACTCAATTTCAAGGTTTTGTTGAGATTTTCATACCTCATGTTTTTCAAGATCATCTTCTAAAGAAATTTATCCATGCTATTGTTCACAATTTTAGAGAAATTTTCATATGATGTAATTTCGTTAAATTCTCTATACTAAATAATCTAAAAGCCTCATTTTGTTAGTTTCATGGGAACTGCCTTGGCAATATCCACGATTTAAAAGAATTTTTCGTGCCTCATTTTGATAGTTTCATGGGAACTGCCTTGGCAATATCCACGATTTAAAAGAATTTTTCGTATCATTTATTCACGGTTTTTGAGATACCTATACTACCATAAAAATGTTTCATCCATTCTCAAATGTATCACTCCTGAACTTTTGTAATTCTTCAACTCAAGCCTTTGACCATAATTTATGATCATGATATGTTGTCAAAAATAATAAAAAGTGTATAGACAAATGAATTTTGCAAGACAAATGTAATGACATTATTTTCACAGAATATCAATATATGTTCACACGGCGACATACACTCATTTGCTGTCAACCAACCAATTATAGTCTCAAATAAAATTTAGGGTCCAATGGCTGAGAGGAAAAGTGATACATTTGTCATCGTCTCCACCCTGCTTCCCTCACGCCTTTTCTCCCCAATTGATTCTACCTTCAAAACATCATAATATTATGAAGCATTTGAATGCTAGTTTTTCTTTTTTTCCAAAGATGAAAAGATGCCCAAGTAGATAACAGCAATCAAGAGGGCCCAACATGACGAGGACTTGGGACTAGCAACAAGGCATGTAGCGAAAATGGGCTAACAACGTCAATGATTTACAACGTCCAAATGATTTTCACTAGTCAAACAATGTAATAGAAACATCACATCTAAGACTACGGTAACAGTACAAAAGAAAAGGGATAAAACTATTCATACAAAACGATTAATGTGGCGTAGCAGTCAAGGCGTTACAAGAAAAGTGTACATGAAAGAACAAAAGGCTCAGATCATCAGAGGAATGAGAAGCAACAGTTTACATGTAACCACATTAGATGCTGCCATCAGGGACATCGTCCACGGCTTTTCCAGCACAGGACCTTGCGACAGACTCAAACAGCCTCTCAATCTCAGGTGCACAGCGTGTAAAGGGTCGGCTCCAGAAGTTGTAGCGAGGGTTCTAAAGGAGGAATGTTGCATTAGTGTCATTGCTGCATTTCATTTTAGCATAAAGATCACACGTGCAGTATACCTTTATCAGCTCGATGAAAGTAATCAGTAATCCCCAAGGATGAGGACGGTTCACTATAAGGCGTTCCAAAAGAACCCTTGTTATCTGCTCCTGGATATTTTCCTGCAAATTCCAGGTTCAGAGACATTGTTAGGAAGGATATATTACTTGTAGAAAACAAAATTTTAGCCGAGAACAAGGGAAAGGTGACATCAAAGTTATTAGAAAGGGATGATAAGGGGCCAACATACAAAACTTAAATACGGGAAAAAAACTGCAAACACGTCATATAAGAACAATAACATGATATTATACAACAAACATCTGAAAATACCTGGGCAGCTTCGGCAAATAGATAAAGAATGATGAAGGAAAAGTAGTGTGTGTGGTTATTCGGGTAGCGCAGTTGGTTAGTGATTGCGTTCAAAAGAAGGTAGCGCCCCTCTGTATCCAAGTTTGTTATAAGATTTCTGAAAATCTCAGTGGCTGTTTCAATCTGAAAAATATCCATTGGAGTATGGCTAATCTGCTGTGCTGATGCATTAGCCTTGTTGTGTTGCAGTTGTTGCACAGCCTGAATATTTATTTCAAAATAACAGGTTAGAATAGCGCAGGACAAATAGAAGAAACAAAATATAATACCCAAGCCAAACCAAGCAAATTAAACAGAGCTGATAGGCAGAAGATTACTGCCACTTTCAGGAAAACAATGGATTGGCGGTGCTACATGCTGGCCCAATACAAGTATATATACCTCAGTGAATAAATCACATTAACTACATACGCGCGCATTAGCAAATAAAAGGGAACCTAGTTCATTCTGGCATGCCCTCCCTAAAAGAGTTAATTCAGGAGCACATGAATGCTACCTTTACAGCAGAAGCAGCCCTACAACGTCAACATCAGCACCAGAGGCGCACTGCATGTTCTCTTATTATGGAACCCAAGGTTTTCTTGATCTGTGTGCATGTGCGTCTCTTCTTATGGAACCGAAGGTTTTCTTGGTCTGTGTGCGCGCACGCGCCCGTTTTTCGTTGTTGCTTTTTTTAGTTGTGTTTTCCCTCTAGTTTAGCAGTTCATTTATCTTTTATTGTCATGTTCCAGTGGCATGCCGTTCTCAATTCTTGAAGGAGACCAGCCTTCGTCATTGCCAGCAACAAGAACAGCGTGAAAAGAATAATACATGCACCTTTTCTACCCAACCTTGCCTGTTAGGCATGGCCAATTTGATTCTTATAATTTGGTATGGCTATTCTTGCTTAGGCAGTCAAGTTTGTCTACTGAAATCAGCTGATCTTTAAAGCCAAACCAAACTACTCAATGAGGCTAAAATATTCTTTCCCAAGATGGGCTATGAAATCTAACTAGACAGAACCTGATGCCCAGATCTTGGACGTGTAAGACCAGAAAAGAGGACCACTCCACATATTTCAAATCAACTGTGTAAAAACTTCGATAGTTTTTTAGGGAAAATTTAGGTCTGAACCACATCTATTTGTCAGTACGGATTCCTGATGTATTCCACCTGATGAGCTAATTACAGAAAAAGATACTCACTTGGATGCCAACGTAGAGAACAAGCGAATTAATCAGAGGCACATTGTAGCGTGTCCCAGCAACATTAGCTTCATTTTGAGGCAGCAGCAACTTTTGCTTCAGATCACTCAGAAAGGAAGAGCCCTCTGGTCTCTGCACAATACAAATGAAGATTCAACAAAGCTGTGAAATGAAGGTCTTGAACAAGACTATCAATCTAGCATATGTAATGTAAATGTTATCACCTTAAGGTATTCATCGACCTCAGTCTTCATATGCTTTGACTTCAGAGCACCATCGATATCTGACATGATTCGTGGAGCTATTGAAATTTCAGCTAGGAGATCAATCTGTTACAAGAAACAAGAAACCTAGTCAAAATATTGTGTGACTGAAATCAGGAGAACAAAAGAAACATTCATGTCTCTCCCAAGATAGACCTTCAAATTAGGAGTAGATGGGTCAGGAAGCCTCATGTTGCGTGGAAAAGCACTAAGAATGACATTGCGCATTTGAATGCAACTGGAAGGTATCACGTCACAGAAACTGAAGTGATAGTCGCAAAGAAATTCAGGAAAGTCATGCAGTAGTACAAGCAGCACTCTCATAGTTCCTTTGTACAAAAGGTGCACCTACATAAAAGAAACACAAAGGATATAAGAACCGGAGCAATACTTGAACCAGACAAAGGCAATAACTGATTAAGGAGGAAAAACTAACTGGTTCTACAAGTTCAGCATTTCTCAAATATGGCTCCATGAATTTGAACAGATCAACAAGCAGCCGTTGAAAAAAGGGCCACCCTTTTTGTGAATTACACATCAGCAGTCTTGGCATGAAAGTTCTGTGACTCACCAACTCAAGCCAAGCAAAGCTGTAATAGAACAATGTTAATCAGATAATACCAAAATAGTACAGATTCAGATATAAAAAAATAGTAGAACTCTACAAGTGAATATTTCAGCTTTAGCTGCAGAGCTAAGAACCAGATTTGGTCCTGAGCACAGCGAGAGCACGGAAAGCAGCAGTAGCAGGGGGCTGGAGCAAGGGGCAGCAGCAGCAGCTGTATCATATATCTATTGTTACCCTAGTGTTAGTTTCTTTGTTTCTGTTAGGCTATCTGATCCTTTGATTATTCAAATAAGATCAGCACTGCTAGGTGAGCCGGCTCTATTGAAGGAGCATTGGGCTGATCATTTGGACGCAAGCAAAGAAACAAACAAGGTTTTCTGCTCTTCCCCTCCCTTCTTCAATAGGCCTCAGAACCTCTCTACCACGGCAAGAAAGAGCCTTGCTGGCTGCTAGATGTGTGTGAGCGCCCTAACCTCTCCTCGGAGTTGTACCCTACCTTGGATATAAAAGCCACACAAAAAACAGAGGGAAAGGACAATCATGTTGACTTCGTTGTGTGGGACTGTGGTTTGACATTAATATAAGACTTCAGAGTAGAACGGTTTATTTGTCTGAGTTGGGAACAAACAATTGAAACTAATAATTAACCTACAAACAATTGTCCGTCTATATTTTGAAGCACCATTGAACGAGGCAGGCAGCAGACACATCATGTGCTAATATTCTATGCAGTCTACACACCCAACAAGTAGGAGCGTGGGAAAGTGAGAAAATACAAGGGGAGGAAAAGGTTTAAAGAAAATTGTAGTTATTTTTTCAATATGATCTCAAGCCAAATCCAGCACAGGGTGTTTTTCTTCAAGAAATGTGCTATTAGGATACTGGGTCATTGCACCTATACCCTGCATCAACATAGGTACGCTGCATATCCTGTGGATGGAAGACACAATTTTGTACAAAAGTAAATTTAATGAAGCACTTCGAGAGGGGAAAATCTCAAGTTGACAGGGGAATAATAAACCTCATCTGTTGCAAAGAATATAAAGAACATGGCATTGCTACAGTTTAGAACTTAATCACATAATGGGACAGTCTGGTATGGTGCCAAAACTACTGAGGATTCAGAACCGTCAAATGACAAAGCATGTAGATATTGACATAGGATGAGAAAATCGACAAGTGGGCCAAAAGAGATGGACAAACCTCAAGCCAGGAATTCTCAAGGGTTGCAGCAAATGGAATGCATTTGCAAATGCAGTCAAAACCTGCTAATACCAAATCAAAGTGTTATATTACTCCTGGTACAATAAAGAACAAACTATGCATAGTTAAAAGGATGTGTACCTGGAAATTAGCACCATCGTGATGGAGGTCAGAAGTACTAAGGTCATTTAGCCAATTTATAAACAGCCGATAGTATGGCCGGGGGTTGAATGAAGCTTTCTTCTCTTCAGAATCTTTCTGAATGATCCTAACTGTCACTAACAGAATCTGGACAAGTTGAAGGATACTTAGTCTGTGCACTACCAAGACATGTCTGAAGCAAGGATACAAAAACTGGAAATGGAGAAAATATTGGACCTAGGCCGGTGCCTGGGCACCAGTCTTATGCCTATCAAATAACACCATCCGAAATTTAGAATGCGTAACTGCTAACTGGCTGGCTACCACTTAAAAAGACTAACAAGTTTGTTTCGTGCAATGCAAATACACAAATATATTTGATCATGCATCATCAACTAGACAACAAATATTCAATAAAAATAATGAAACCACATAACCAAATGGGGACAAAGCAATGAACTCATAAGAAAGTTATCATCTCAGTGCCTTCTTCAACATGATTTATGTTCATTATCTTAACAGTTTAACATCGATACTTTCAGTAGCTTGCATGCAAGCAAATACCAACAACTATTTACTTCACTATTAGGTTCAAATTTCAACTTCTGAATTTGGAACGTGGAGCTTTTTTTTTACCAGCCTAGGGAGCAAAAAAGTTATCCCTGGTCTGAAGAGCACAACTAATTGTAGACACTGACCTTGGGAAGAAGGCTGCCTTTATTTGGTCCCATTTCCACTGAAGAGTACTGAAGACAACGAACAAGCTATTAGTATAACTAGACATGGATTGCAATAACCTTAGACGCATGGCGTCAAATATGTGACTTCCATATTTAATATTATTATTTATGGATAGTGATACGCCAATGTTTTTTAACACATAACAAAATGCGGATAAATAGGCTATAAGAAGCATTGATAGAAGTACAGTTCTGTAAGTGATATGGCCAATACCTTCAGTAGATAATATGGATTGTAAGCAAATCTAAGAATCCCTACTAAAAAAACCTCCAAAGGTGTCCAGTATAAGCAACAGGACTCAATAGTACATAATAATAAAAATCATTGTGAACATCCCAAATTCATTTCTTGTGAGACTATCTATGTATCAAATTATTTAGATAATCACTGGAAAAAAATAAAGCAAACATAAGTACATGACAGGCACATGGATTGAACTCTGCATGCTAGTCCTCCTTAGCTTGTTTACGTTTTGGTTTCATTAATAGAAACATTATTCACAGTTCTCACGTACATAACACATTGACAGCTAAAAATTTCCTTTGAACCTTCATCAATTTTGACTTTTGGTCATGTTCATTTTATAACTCTAAACTATCAACAGTCAGATTCCAAAGTAATAGGCAACATGTGTAAAAATATCCTTATAGATACCTTGAGCACCATATACACAAGCTTTGAATACGAGTCAATAGGGAAATACGAAATTTGGAGTGGCTGTGATGACTGCTGAGACAATCCACCAGGAGCAACAATTTGCTCAGAGACTAGAGAGTGTGTAACAGCAAGTTCCTGATTGATTCAAGGTTAGCATTAAAGTATCGAAAAATTGCAGTACAAATTTAGTACAAACTAAAAAGTAGAATGATCACCGTAAGAATTCGGAAGAAATGCTCAGTCAATTCATCTCCCTTCAGCAGGCCAATATGTTGCAACTGCATAACAAAACGACTATATGCCGCATCACAAGCACTTGGATGATCACATACTTGACACCACTCAGAAAATAGGTGTGCGACCTGTGAATCAACCAACATAATGCATCAAATTTCCTGATAATTCATATATTATTATCTAAACCATACACAAATCATTTATGGAAAAACCTCAATGTACCATATTTACTTATATTTCATAGTAACAACAGTGTCATTGATCAAGAAATGTTGTGTCTCCGAAGTATGTTCAGGAAGGAGAAAACGTGAGCTGCACACTTGGCCACAACAATACCATGAGAATATGGTATACTGGAGTAGTTATGCCAGGAAAGAGTTTCGGTGTGTGTACTGTACTACTAATATCAATGCAGTACACCTTTAGCAACTTATGTTAAACATGAAAAATCTGGAGCGATTTCAGAAATGTAAATAATTATATCACAAAGAAATGATCTTAGGGTGTAGTGCTAGTAACTATTAGATCCCACATAGATGAGTGGAAATTGAGATAGCAGAACACCAAAACACATGCTTCTCAAAGAAATTAGGCACTACAGAAGTCAACTTGCATGTCAAAAAGATGGAATATGGAAATAAGAGGATATCAGCAACAGAAACAAGCATCTGAGGCACGCATAAAACCAAGAGCACATGCTCTCAGGTTAAAAAACTGATTTCCACATTTCAAAATATTTCAAAAAAAATCACACATGCTAATGTCTGAGTACTTTGTTTATGCACAAATTTTCATGAAAAACTTAGAATTTTTGTGAGCCATGCAAAAAAATAAAACAATTTATTTTTCAAGGTGGAAGCATGTGAGCTCGGGAGCCATATTGCCATTATCAGAAAAATCCTACTACTCTATGTTCAGAATTTCCGTAAATCAAAACAAAATACTAGTAAATATTGTAGAATTCAAGGTTTATGCAACTGAACAAGAAGTTTCTACGTAGATACCTGGTCTGGAAATGCAACAGAATCGGCTAGAGTGATATCATTGGCACTGCTTTCCTCTTTGCTTGCTCGGCCAGACAGAACCTATGAACATGCAAGAGCAATATACAATTGAGTCACAGGCTATCCATTTCGAGAACAAAAGATCGTCAGACACATCCATCAATGTGAACAAACAATACTTGAGAGTGGAGACCATTCCTAAACATTATCCTAACCTTTTTATCCTTCGACTGTCTGACTTTTTCATCCTTCCCAAAAGCAAAACCAGGAGCATTGTTGGCATTATTCCTTGCAATCTCAATCAACTGTTGCAATGACTCAGGTGAACCTGGCCTCCTTGAAATCTGCAAACCAACAGTTGTAACCACCAGTGAAAATCTGTTCCGCCAGTACCAGCCTTCCCAGCGAACACCAGAAGGATAAAAACCACCAGTATTCAGGACGGGGCCCATTTCAGAATTTGATATTTGAAATACACTAAATTTCATTTCTATTTCAAGTAAAATCTGTTCCGCCAGTACCAGCCTTCCCAGCGAACACCAGAAGGATAAAAACCACCAGTATTCAGGACGGGGCCCATTTCAGAATTTGATATTTGAAATACACTAAATTTCATTTCTATTTCAAGTACTACTTCAATATCTAGCTGATCTCCACCCTTTGTAACTTCTTTTTTGAACAAAAAGATTTTTTGTTCGAAACTTTCGGGCAAAGCAATATACATAGGAGTCCCTGGTTGCCACAGGGTCTGCTCCTGGGGGTAAGACCAACAAGGCGACAACTGAATACATAGAGCAGCTCAGAAAACCAATTTACCTTTGATAGCGCATCAACACATTGTGGAGTTCTGAGATGCTGACAGAGTCCTGAGAAATCAATGTCTGGACAAGTGACATGGCAAATTCTGTTGCAACCTCTGAGGAGGAGAAAAGAACATATTAGCAAACCCAAGTAACTGATGAAAATGATACATTTCTTTTTCGGACAAAAAAACTACAAAGCACAGCTCCGGTATAGTTTGCGATGTATTGCGAACAAATACTACAAAACATAACAATGATGCATCCATCTTGAAGAGCATGAAGTCAACAATGTTGTATACTATGAAATATATATCCAAAAAAAGAAATATTGAACACTTCAACGTACTATTTCTTCCACCATCGATTAGCTTTGCCAGATGAACATTGTACTCCCCAAGATTCAGCAACTCAGAACGAATAAGGGCAATAATGATTTCAATGTTATACTTTTTTTCCTCGTCAGAATAGATCACCTGCACATGAAGAGTTAGCCAATTAAAAAAAATGTATCTGTGAAATGCCTAACCTGAGAAGAGAACTATGGAACAATAGAAGCGATCCAAGAACATAGTAGATAAACTTTGGTACAAAGAACAAATATCAATGAAACGATCTATTGGACTCAACGAAAGGTCGCAAGAGTTTTCAAAGCATGTGGCATGAAACTTTTATGCCAACCATACTTCACAAGCAGTTCAAAATCGTAGCTAAGGCTTGTATTTTGTATTCTTGATATACTGTTTATTTAATTAAATATTTTTGGCATGCACAACACTAAATTACCTCATGCAGGACCCAAAAAAGTTATTTCACTCAAAAAACAAAATTCTAACGTAATTTCAACCTTGGCCATAGCAATTTATACTAGATTTTTGGGGGAAGCAGCAGCTGTACAAGAAATGTTGCAGGCAGATGAAATAAAAAAATAAGGAGTATAACGAATTAAAACATAGCATTCGGATGAAATTAGGACTCAACGACAAATGCATGAGCGACAAAAACCTCAAGATTAACAACCACAAACTGCATCAACTAGTAGCATAACACACATGAATTATGTAAAGCAAGGACAACTAAAGCAGGTAACCAAAACACGGGGTGAATATCACAAAGAAACATACCCAACTTGTCAACTCTTTGACAACAAGCTTGCAGATATCTCGTATTGCAACTAAAGTTGCTAGAAACCATGTAACAGAACCACTATTTGATGCATTATCATACAAACTTTTGAAAACCTGGGACCAAAAAAACCAAAAAATAGTCAAAACAACAAACAACTGAGCAATATAAATAATTACCATTACAAAAAGAAGGATGATTTACCTTTTGTGCAACTGCTAATGCAGCCTCATCCCGGCTAACACATTTGAGTAAGATATCAGGAACTTCTGCAATAACAGACTGAATAAAAGAACACAAGAAAGAAGATAGGTTAATCACAATTAGATAAAACATAAGTTAACCTACTAAACAACGAACCAATGGTTGGTGTAATAAATCCACAAAATGTAATAAGAGAAATAGATCGATGAGCTGTTTGGTTGACAGCTAAATATTGCCTACAAGCAGTGTGGCGCACCACACTTGCTGGTTGCTACACTTCTTAGAGAATACATGGAAGGATCGCATATTGGTTCTCTTGACACAGTTTACACACCAATTTTTAAAAGGTTCAGACTGCAGGAGTGGTGGATCATCACACTTACCTAAAAAACAGCGACACTGAATTCTATACAGATAAACATTAGCATGTGTAGCAGCACTAATGAGGATTAACTGACCTGGATTTCCACATCTTTACCATCCTTGGCGATCAAGGCTTCCAGCTGGAAGGGAAAAACAAATGAGTTAACCAAATTGAACGGTTCCCCAAGCAAATCAGAGATAGGTGCTATGTGGAAAGCTAAAACAATTGTGTTGCCAAAATATACAATGAACTAGGATTTAACCAAAAAGCACAGAAGGCTAGAAGCTATAGTGCTCTGCACATTATATAAATAAAAGAAACATAATGCTTATGACAAAAATTAGTGCAAAGATAAGAGCTGGGAAATACCATAAATGTGCCACTGACATATGGGCCTAGGGCCCACTTGTCAGATCACATGTGATGGTATTTTCCAATTTGTACATCTTTGCAATGGTACTGAGCTAATTTTCTCCAAAAACTAAGATAATTTTCAAATTTATTCAACAAAAAAAAAGAATGACATTAAATTAATAAAAACATATGATCATGAAACTTAAGAAATCAACACAAGAACTAAAACACAACAAATTTGCCGACTCACATGGCAAAACACACCCTTTCAAACATATAAAGGTCGTCCTTTGACAGTGTTATGAGTATATTGTATATGCAGATATTAGTTCCTCATATAGCGTGGTTTCTGTTATTGCCCACACCTGTACATGTTATATGTTGGCCATTGGCTCATGGAATAGAACTTAAGTATCCATTCTGACAGATAGCAGTGGGTAAATTATAAAAGATTTTCAAATTGAAGTTCTTCTGTTTCTGATTATCAGTTCACATATCGATTCAAACCATAATCCATAATATTCCCATAAGGCCACTGCTAACCAGCATGAATCCAAATGTCATTACCTTTTGTGAAACTTGTTCGTATCTCTCCAAAGCATCACCAGTATTCAAAGCATCAGGTAAAACAGATCCTAGGTGCTCAGCAGAAATTGTAGCTGGAGGTGACATCATAGCACTTAAATCCTGGTACAGGGTCGAAACAGGTTTCAGAAGACTGGTAAGCCACGTATACATGAAGTCAAGAAGAAAAGTTATGTTGGTCGACCGTTGTTCCACCCACAGGGAGATCATTAGATGTCACTGGAGGAGGAAATGTGGATGCAGCACCAATGGTTCCACCAAGTAGGGCAGAAGAGTCACTGGTCTCAGCTTGAGCAGGAATATCACTACCGGAGACACAAGATATTCATCAATACAGGGCTAGCAACACAAGCAAACGACATTAAAAAACCAGAAGGTACCAAAGTATGTGTACCTCGAAAGTTGTGCAGCACCAGGAATCAGTTCCTCAGACACCAGCTCTGTTGGCTGAGCTATAGATGTAAGCGGAGCTGTTTGAGCAGTCAAAAAAGCACTGGAGGTTGCTGATGCTGAATTTGGGCTGTAAGCTCGAGGTACACCAAAACTGCTTGAGACAGCAGCTGTACCAGATGAACCAGAACCTGCAGCACCAACATTTTGGCTATGGCTCTGCCATACATGAACAAACTCCTGAAATCAACAAAGCGAGATGCATATAGTCACATGTAAAACACAGAAACATCACATGTTAATTTCAATTGAAAAGTATAAGCCCTGATGCTACACCTCATACACTCGTTGTTGGGCAACAGACTCCGGCTTAGTATGCAGTACTTCAGGTACAGGGGCAAATGGACCTTGAGCATAAGTGTCATAATATGAAGGACCAGCTGCCTCTCTTTGTTTCCTTTGTGAAAAGGACTGAGTTATTTCTCCATCAATCAGATCAACAGCCTGCAAAAATGGCGTATACGTCATGAGGCTGAAGAATGAATTTCACAAGCTTCTCCATTGCAGTACATTGCTTGGCCAAATGCTAAAGGGTGCATGCCAAATGGCGCTCAGAAAGAGAACAGAGGTAAGTAGGTAAACACATATCACTCTAACATCTCCATAGTATAAAAGCAAATAAATGATCAATGTTGGAGTGCAAATTGCTGGCCTAGAAGCAGCTATAGAAGACCACATGATCCATAGGAATTTAAGAAAATGTGTCCAAACTTTCAAGAAACAGCAAAATAGAAACATTATGTGTTGCTGAGTACGGTTGGCAACATGATAGCAAGTCACGGAGCTACCTTGCGTGTTGCTACGGACTCAATACTTGCGCAGCCAAGATCCAGATTGTCGTTGATTAGAATATGGATTACTTGCTCAATCGTTTCATTGTTACTAGAAAGGTTTTGAATAAGGCTTCGAAGATGAGACGATAGTGAAACACGAAGAGGTTCCTACAACAGAGGGAAAAGGAAATCATTAATAGGTTGCAGAAAAGATAAAAACAATAATAAAACCAACAAGAAGACACAACCACAGATGAACATCAAGGCTTAGAGGCCTTAAAAACAAGCCAGAAGTACCTTGCAAGTAACATGGGCTAGACTTCCGGCTAATGTCCCGACCATCAAACGAGCAGAACGATTTGCGGCATTGTTATCAGATTCCATTGCATAATCCTTCAGGAGGCAAAAGTATCAGCAAGATACCAACAATTTCACTATAACAACAAAGCTTTCATAAGGAATACAGGTCAGAAAGGCAACCTTCAGAATAAGTTCTTTTGTAGTTTTGCTTGCTATTGTTACACTTCTTTCAATGACAGGGACTATTATTTCTTTGATAGCCTGATCCAAAGCCACACCCATGATTCTATAAAAGACCAGGAGTTTATCAGCTCCAGTAAAATTCAAATAACATAAGACAGATCTATTTTTACAAATATCAAACATACTTGCTGAATTGCAATTGTGGGCCAAGAGAACTGAGTTTTGAATTTATTTTGAAGCGTATCTCATCATGTGGAATCAACGACATAAGCTGCAAACAGTAAACGAAGATACCTTTACATAAAAAAATCTAGTTATCCAGTTAAAGATGCATGAAAATGGTAGCAGGCAAACCTGACTAGGAGAAATTGGAGATGGCGATGGTGATAACGATGGTGCTTGTGATGGTAAGACCTGGGTCAAGGTTTGCGAGGGGACTTGCTCAGGCATCATTAGAGCAATTTTGTCATCTTCCACCATGCTGTTAGGAGGAAGATGAACAGGAGCAGTATACTGCCAACATAAAAAAATTGTTAAAATATAATAGGGGAAAAATGTTTGCTGACGTAATTGAATTGATAACGCAAGTCCAAAGCCAACCTGATTCAGCATATTAGGAAGGCTCATGGCACGGGAAGTGCTATTGACCTCAGGCTGCAGTTCCACATGGTTTATTGGAGGGATGATGCCAGAAGAAACTTCTGCAACCACTGGGGTTTGAGATGCAGCAACATTTTTGTTTGAAAAATCTGGGTTTCCTTCAACTTCACGTCCTCGATCTTTAAGAAGGGAAGTCGGTTTTACATCTTTCATGTCCACACTGAGGTTCTTAAACAGCACCTAAAATCCCAAATAATGACAGTTATGTACTGTAACAAAACAAAAGATATGGATTCAACAAGATAGTCTAACCAAAAAATAAATTCACATTATTTCAAGGATTCAACATCATCTTTGCATTTTACCTCAATGTCAAATTTCAGATTCATCTTGAGGTTTGGTAGATTATAGATCTCAGCAAGTAGACTAAGAATTCCCATTGTCCAGGGATTTGGAGGACGATATGCTATACTTGACTGGCAAGGTTCGAGAATCTGCAGAGCAAGCACTGGTCATGATATACAGCAACCCCAAGTAACATGTTTCATAAAAATAAGTAATGCAAATGCACACCTTTGAAGTGAATGGAATTACAGCAATCATCAGTCCTTTCTCATATGCCTGAAAAATAATTTCAAAAGAAGACTGTCAGGCAGTAGGCAGAGAATTGCTTAATACCAATTGGTAGAATCACTCCACCAATACATGCACATAAAATACAGGTAAAATGCAAGCTTTAGAAGTAGATTCTAGTGATCCAAAACAAGTCAGGCACGGCCTGTAGAGGGGAGAGAACTCAGAAAATTGAACTTAGTAAAGAACATTAGCTTTGGACAGAAGAACGTACAAATCAATTCAGTCACAGAAATCTAAAATGCAGGTCCTAGTACAAAAGTAGTACCTCCACAATAAGAGATTTTGGGTCAATTTCCTTAGCTCTTAGTGCCTGGTTCCTTCCAATGGTGAATTTTCCCAACCAACTGCCTAGATTTTTTAGCAAGGATCGCTCCTCGGAACTAGATTTGATAAGATCTGATCTTAACAAAACCTGCATAAACAAATCTTAAGGTTCAACAAACTTGTTACGCCAAAAGGTAGACAAATTAGAGTGACCACAACCTTGCAGTTCTCATACGTAGCTTTCAGCATCTCCTTACTCAAGGATCGTGAGTTTATTTTGTCAAAGAACTTTAAATACAAGTCATGAAAATTTGGCTCAATGCTTGCCCTGCCAAGATAAACATGTAATTGTATCATTCATCATGGTTAGAAAAATTTATGCAAAAAAGGAAGGAAACAAATAAGTATGATACCTTTTCATGACCATGTATTGTGCAAACCAAGGATAATACTGTTCCTGAAGCACTTCATTAAATTCTTTTGCCTTGGCTTCCATATTAGAGGTGGATATATTGTTAATCATAAACAAGATCTTGTCCTGAACTTCAGATGGCGGAATCTAGGTGAAGAGGGAAATCAATTAGCCCAACACAAGTTATGTATTCTCCCAAAAGAGCATGCCGTAAGGAAAACAATAGCAATACCAACCTCAATGGGTCTATCTCTTTGCTCCGCTGCTGCTACAAGTGTCTCAATATTTAAAGCAGCTCCAAATCCCGTAGTGTAGGAAGTTTGCCGATGCAAGCCTATAAAAAAGATGGCGATAACAACAATTCATAGAGTAGTAGTGTAGAGATTATAAAATAAATAAAATTCGAGTCCACAATTCCCATAAATATGATAAGTAATCAAGTCACCTGAGGAGGTACTTCGAGGGCGAAGAAAACCAGTGGCATGAGCTAGTGAAGAGGGCGGAACAGTTGCCTACAATTGAATATTTTTTTGCAGTAGGTCAAAGAAAGAGCCAATAGGTGTCTAAATTACACAAATAACAGAAAGGAAAGGAAAGAAGACCGGAAAAACGGCACTGCATCCAAGCATCTCACTATTCACAAATATGAAGTTGCAAACTAACAGACAATCATATGGAAAATCCCTGATACCTTTGGATTGATAGCCGAATCAGCAGGTGCCGAAGGAACTGAAGGTTGACTAGATAAAATGCTCTTATTCTGAGAGGTGCTCATGGAGACCTTGGACCTGTCACCAAGGACAGTCTGTTGCCTTTGCTGCAATGGCAAAGAAGAAATTGTCCTTCCTAGTTGAGTTGGGGATGTACCCATCAACTGCCATGATGGTTCAGAAGCCTACATAAATCCAACCATGTCAATCAGGAAAGGGATTACGCGTAGTAAAACATATCAAAACAGTAAGCAAGTGACGTGATCTTGTTATCCTAACAAGATGTCAAACAATACATTCACGAGGGCCATTCCATCTTCAGTTCCAATTCAAAGATTGCCCCAAAGATACTTTCCCTTTTTCTTTAAGTTATTGTGATAAGTTACCTCCATGGTTTCAATAGACGACGAGCCAGAAATATGCTGCTCTGCAGAAAGCAAGATGCCAACATTGGGCTCATTTTGACTTGATGAAATCCTGGCAAGGGCTCGCTCAATTGCAGAGACCATTTCACCATGAGTTCCACGAAGATGCGAAATCTGCAATATGTGATTGCAGTATTGTGGCCACTCTATTACACGATCCATAAACTGTTCCAGTGCTGTCGTACCAAACATAAACATCTGCAGCCAGTAACACCATCAAGATTACAAATTTTACAGATCAGTCAATGGGGACGCCAACATAAAACAGATTATAGCTAACCTTTGAATCAATAGATTTGCGCAAGGCATCAAGAACAGCACGTAGAGCAATCCCAAGTCCGAGGTGAGCCACAAGTTGATGTTTAATAAGAGATCCTATTTTCAAAGATGAAATTGCATAAGAGAACAGCACAGCAGATGATGTATTTTGTACTTCAGCAGAACATTTTCCATGCAAAGCAGATGATGACTTTTGTACTTCAGCAGAACATGTTCCATGAAAGGAGCTGAGGCCTTCATTCAAAGCATAGACTACTATAACCCTAGTTCAAATTTTGATGTAGCAGAAATGATAGTGTCGAACTCTATTGCTATGACAAATTGTATGTTACAGGCAACTGAACACATATCTATAAAGAAATAACATAGAACATGTGGGCATTTCGCGGTCACAGAATTTTCGCAATTCCCGCAAAACATAATGCAAACTAAACTTGCATTGCTTGGGTAGCATCACATAGGAAAGGAAGATAAGGTCTTTGATGGAAGCACGCATCTTCTTTATAGAAAGGATAAGTGTGAGACATTGTTCTAACCCAATCCAAGCAGTAAAAGCATAAACAGCAACCCTTTTGAGCTGTAATTTTCTAGACTGGATAGTGGATCTGTTCAACAATGGAGTGCAGCAGAAGACTCTGTATACAGGTCTATATAAGCCATGAGCATTTTAAGCACAAGACTGACAATTAGTATACAAGCCATAGAACCAGAAAACAGTGCTTTAATGAGAAAGATAACCTCAGGTCACAATTCAGTATGATAAGTGGCTTATTAAGGTGTAGCAAAGTGAAGATACACTTACCAAACAGCACAGCAGCTAGTTTAAGCTGCTTGTCAGGATACTTCGTAAAGAACTTGTACTCTTCAAACAAATTTGAGATCATACAATTAAAAATCGATTGCTCCCTGGACATTCATCACATGCAGGTAATCCAATTGTCAGCAACTGAACATGGACAGCAAGCAAAACTATACTCTAAGACAAAAGTTCAGAAAAATATATAAAAAGAACATAGAATACTAGTTAGGGCCTCGGGTGTATATTATTGTGATGGAATTTTGAGAACAGACTTTGGAGGTAAAAGGAAGTCAAGCAAGCAGTCAGTGAGTTAATCATAAAACTTCTCAAAGCAATTATTGGTGTGTGACAAAAAAAAGAAGATGGTGTATGTCTACATCATGCTCTACACAGTACAAGAACATAATAAATATAAACAAAACAATAATAACATATTTCTGCACTTGCATCAGCTATAATCTTGAATACGCAACTTTTCAGCTTATAAATATCAGTTGGTTCAAACCTCCTTGTACATATTCGAAGTAATTTTTGCAGTGTTTTCTATGCGACTTTAAACCACACAGTAAGTCCAAAAGGCAATAAACTCAGTATAAATTATATCCCAGTTGATCTTGGAAATGCACCTCTTGTCTGGAGATTCTTTGAAGCGAGCAAGCATTTGTATCATAGCATCGATGCTTATCTGTCCAGAAAACATCTGGTGAAAATATGCATTTGCTTCTACTTCAACATCCTCTGAACCTCCCTCCGATGTAGGGATGTCCCTTACTACAGAACCATGATTCCTCGATTCATACAAAATATGCAATTTCCTTAGTTCATCCAATAGTTGGTTCGACAAGAGCTGCCCTGAGTGAGACTGGAGAACCTGCAAATGTGGATCACATGTTTCAATATTGACAACTCATAGAAAGAGCCAATAACCAATTGCAAAAGTACAATAACCAAAGACTCATCCAAACCTTTATGAAGAAAGGACAAGCTTCCCAATACATATCCATAACACTAGCCTGAGGTTGTTCCGTCGTATCCTCTACCGCATAAGATGCGGTGTTCATAGTTTCTTTCAAGAAATTAACACATTCCTGGGAATAAAAAGTGTAAGTAGGGAAGCCAAAACTTAAGAGATGGCAATGAAAAGTACTATCTCCATTCCAATGTACACGCTTGACCACTACTTTTTTAATCACATGTTAATAAAAGTATTAAACCTATAATAATGATTTCAAAGTATTTTTTGTGAAAAATCTAGTAATAACAATTACACATGACAAATCCAAATACTGTTGTGTATATTAGCAGTCAAATTTCAAAACATTGGCTGCACGCATTCCAAAACGAGCGTTCCAAAACGATATTTAAAAAACACGCAGGTGGTACTAGACAATACATAACAGATTTGAAATTCCACAACAAATTTGGAAAAGGTTAAACCTGCATAATTAAGATGTAGTAATTTCAGAGCATAACCATGCATATTACCTGAAGAAAACTGTCCTTGTATACACATAACTTTTCAGTTAGCCATTTCTCAAGATGGCTATGATCTTTCCTAGAAGCAGCAGCAGCCAATTTAATGCTGAATGCAAATGGAGTAGAATCAAGGACAGCAGATAGGATCTGTTTCAAGTGGAAACAAAATTAAAATGAAACAAATGAAAGATGGCAAAATATTGAGAAGACATCACAACATTAGTAGCATGGTTTCAAATGGTACCAATGACCAAATATTCTATATTCTGCAATGTGCATCAGTAATATTGAGTGGTTTCTTTCTCCAGGAAAGGTTACTATTTTCTGTAGTCGTAAAGAGCACAAAATTACCCCTAACTTGCAAAAACAAAAGAAATACTGAAGAAGCTGCCATGGAATTGTTCGATTTGATACAAACCTTCAAGTCTTGACACACATGAATGGTTCTCAGAAAACAGCTTGGATCAGAATGAGCATCAACAAATCCTCGAAGGGTGAGGCAAGGATTAATATGCCAGAGATAATTCACCACGTTGCTCTTTGCAGTGTCCTTCAGTATAGCAGGAAATACACAGGATAGCACTTCATATTGGAGGAGATTATATGCAGTCTGCATAGAAGAGGGTGAGACTTAACAATAGTAAAATGATACAAAATTGAATATAGCTTGTTAAGCAGGACTAGAAAGTGAAAGTCATACACTGACGTGTCCAAGACCAACAAGTAAGAGTTCAGGGCATTGTCCCAAAGGATATTCGAGCATCGATCGCACCGACACGGTGTGCCCAACTTCAGCAAGTTGGCATAAAACCTCTAGAAGGTCAAGGCAGAACCAAGCATGATTACCTGGATTAAGACTTGCAAAGTCCGGAAGTGCCTAAAAGAGATCACAAATATTAGATGTATGAATTGCATGCGGTCTTGTCATGAGTAAGGCCACACGTTGACAAAATAGTACCAGCTGCCTTGA
This sequence comes from Stipa capillata, assembly GCA_019208055.1. NCBI lineage: Eukaryota > Viridiplantae > Streptophyta > Magnoliopsida > Poales > Poaceae > Stipa > Stipa capillata. Next base: position 940,989 of record JAGXJF010003351.1, read on the forward strand.
ACAATGTGCAAATGTAAACGTAGTAGCAGGAGCAGAAATCGCATGCTTTAAGAATGATGTCTGGCCTTCTGTGTTCATCCACATTGACCCACAAACAGCATGAAGCGGAAAGGGGTCCTGTATAATTCAATAAATATGTCAGCCAAGCAGTTGTGTCAGTTGAAATACCTAAACAGAAACACATGTATATATACCTTGCAAGCACGAGCATATATAGACATCAGTAAATGGAAAGCTGCCTCATCAGGAATACTGAAACCCTCGTGATCAAGATTTTCCATTACATGCACCCAATTAGTACTTGGTGCCTACATTGGAAAGAACAACCAAGTTAGAATGTAAAAGTGCAAGGCAAAGAAAAAAGTACAGCAAGACAACGGAAAATAAGAGGTCAAGAGCTCACAAGTTCATTGATTGAATCCACGAGAACCTCCGTGTTCCATGTAGTCAATTGAGGTGAGTCACTCGTGTGGCTATTTCGAATAGCAGATACAAAGGTTGCATATGTGTTATGGGCCTCTCCGAGACAATTGTGAGTGCCAATAACTGCCCCAAGCAACTTAGATATTGCCACATCATCAAGAGGCTCAAAAATGGAAAGTATTTCCTTACAGTGTGTGCTGTCAACAGTACATCCATAACCCAAATCAGTTACAATGTCTGCCACACTTATTTCTTTCCCAATTTCAGAAAAAAGTGACTCAAAATCATCATTCGTGCTACCCAAGTACATCTCCAAATGTCTGCATGATACAGAAAATAAGGGGGCAATACATAAGTGAACAAAGGGACACAAGGAAAACCAAAACATATAGATTTTGGCTAGTGAAAGACTGAACACCTTGAAGGATTTGTTGACTGAACATCATGCTTCCTGTTTGGGATAGGAGCAAAAAAAGGACTCTCTCCAACTTTTAGTAGAGACATAATGTTACTAAAAGTATCCATATGCTTTGACAGGCCATCAGTCTGGTGAAGGAAGACAACAACGTCATGAATTTGGTCATTTGATACAGATTGAATAGGATTCAAACACAGCTCCTCAATTTGAGCAATAGCAAATTGTTGCCCTGAAAGTGAAAAGAATGTAGATGTTAATGAACATCTAAAAATAAAAGCAAACATGATGCACTGAACAGAAAGTTTAACTTCAACTACTGTTTACCTTTCAGCTTCATGCCTGAATTCTCAGAATCTGACAGTGCAAGACCAATACCGACTTTCTCAGCTGCTGAGAGTTCCAGGACATTCGACAAGGTCTCAAGGAGGCCGTCAATAGCAGTTATCAGCATCAGTGCCTCACAAAAACAAGTACTGAAGTATGTTTTATCCAGACAATATCTGAAAATGGCGGATAAAAGATCATGTTTCAACTGGAAGTTCTTCAGCTCCCCAGCATTCGACAACACTTCATCCAAACAGACTTGGAGCAGCAAAATGCATCCATCCAGACCACAGTCAACCAACTGAAAAGATGGAAAGATAAATATGTTAGAAAACCTCTACCAGAGTCAGCACTTAATTGGATTCTTGGCTTGTGAGGTTACGACAGTAAACTTCTCGTGATCAGCCTGCCAGATTATGCACAAAGATGACGGATCCATGAAAAAATGGCACAAAACCCACTATGAACTCTTTAATGGAAAATGTCAAAGAGATTCTTCAATCCATACCAACCGGATATCAAGACTGTATTTGCTAATGAAGCCAGTGAATTTTGATTATATATAACCATATACTGTACCGCTTAAATCGGTATCTCGTAAAAATTCTAGTCTCATTAAGGACCTACAACTAATCAAGAAATTATAAGCACGTAAAGTTGCCATCAATGTAACAAAAAAGTACAATGGAGGTGCTAACAACTTGTTTGCAATAGATTGTTTCATAGAATAAAGGATCGAGTTATGAAACTTCAGCAAACGTGGAGAAAAATCGTTACAAAATCAGAAAGCTCTATGGTACGAGTGTGTATATTTCGCAACCAACACAGAGATAGAATCCCACATGTCGACACAGCCCCGTGCAGCTGTCGCCGTGATCTGAGCCCATGTGCTGCTTCGCTGCATCTCGTTTCCTACTACAAAAGATAGTCCTGACTCCTATACTTGGGATGGGCAGATAGACCCGCTCACGATGTGCGTACTGAGCATTTGCATGATGTGTTCAATTAAGGCCGATTCTGGTTTGGGATGGGTGGATGGTCAAGAAACAAGCTAGATTGTGTACCGTCTAAGTTGAGACGGGTGGGACACAAGTTCCTATTTCTACTTTCTAGCAGTAGAAACGTATATTGTCGTTTTGCGAACTGCAACGGTCATAATAGGATCAAAATTCCTCCAAAAAGCTTATCAAGATTATGACATCACATATAAGCCGGCCTTTTGGGCTTGTATGCAGATAGATGCCCTGGCTTATTGGATAAGGTAAGCTTGGGCAAACATGCCCTAAGACAAGAACTTGTGCAGGCCATATCCTGACACAAAAGGATGCTACAAATCAATCACAAATCGACGATCAATCAATTTCTCGTCGACAAGAAGCTATAAAGATTCCTCAAGATTAGTAATCTAGGTTACTCAGCGACAGGATATAATCCTACGAACGCAACGAACACAGGCCTCGAGCCGTGCAACGCTAGGTCGAATGAGAGATGGAGACTAGACAATCGAACGCACGAAGTACGAAGGCCCGGTGGTTCCTGCGACGACCAATGGGCAATGGCATTAGCTGATATGAACGGAAGCGCCTTAGATCCGTAGGAGCGACGGGTGAATCGAAGGAGAGAAGCGCGCAGTAGCTGGTCGGAAGCGCGAGAGAGTCTAGGGTTTGGGTAGATACCTGGCAGAGCTCCCGGTGGATGGATTCGCGGTTGGAGTCGGTGGCGCCCTGGAGCATCAGCCGCACTTCCGCGGCGACGTCAGGGTTGAGGGGGATCATCTCGCCGGCGGCGAGCGGCAGGGGCAGGGGCAGGGGCAGGGGCAGGGGCAGGGGCAGGGGCGAGGGCGGGGGCGGGGGCGGGGGCGGGGGCGAGGGCGGAGCTCCGATTCGGTTGCGGCGGCGAGCGGCGAGCGGCGCGCTAGGGCGAGAGGGGTTTGGCCGTTGATGGGTGGGAGGGTCGAGCAAGTTCGCCGAGAGCAGATGGAACCGAAGCGGAAGCCAGTCGCCTCGTGTTTATACGCCACGCCCCATGGGCACACGAACGAGATCCTCTCCGTCCATGCGAGGATCAACGGCCTCACCCCGTTTTCTGATTTATAACAATACTTAATGGTGTTTCGCATATTTTGCTTCCGAGGACCAGTCATTTAACAGCCAATCGCTCTTCTACTGGAGTATTAAGAAAGAACATACTTCCTCCGTCCTATTTTCTTAGACGTATTTTCCTCCAGCGCTGAGACCAAGGAAAAAAAAATCTCTCACATCTAGCATTAAACCGCTTCATTAACCGGCACTATTAGCATTGCTTGCATGCAATTTTACATCTAGTACTTCCAGTATATCGCTCGCAACAGCACATCACAGATCCATCGCGCGCAACTGCACGGCTGGCCCGACGCATAGCTCTCATTGGCTTGTTGATAAGCTTGCATGCATGCATGTAGCAGCGTTTACACTCCGCGATTAAGACGAAGCAAATTCGAAGCGTCGCGGTACTCATGGTCCTAATTAGCGCCTTAGAAATCGGGACACGGTAGAATTCAATTTGCGCCTTAGAAAATGGAAGGGAGGGAGTACTTAAAGAAGTTGATTCTCGTTCTTTGGACTAACCAACATCTAGATCGAAAAGAAAAAAATTTCTCTTTCATATGTACCGAGAGAGAGTAACGACAGCAATCCCCTTTGCCTCTCCGACCAGGGAGCCTCTAGGACAGGACAAGGGGGCGGCAAGATCGGGAATTAGTCACCTTTGTCCCTTCATCTTTTTGAAAGAAATCGAGGCCCAACCCGGCTCGCGTCGTTCTAACAACCAACGGGGAGCACCTCACTATACGATCGTGCGTAGTAACTAGGAGTCCTATTACACCTAAGGCCAACTTCCATTTACCAAACTTAGGTTCATCTCATGTAGTGATTGTGGACTTGTATAGGGATATGGAGTCGATGGTTGATGTATTAGACTCGACCTTGTCTTTCATAGCATGCATTCCCATCTGTGTTGTAATTGATTCGGTAAGCTACATGTCCAGTGCACGAAAAACTCCCTTTGGTCTCCCAACCTTACTCATGGCAACCTTCCGGCTGCCCAATGACGATGCACGTATTGTCGGCCAGATAATGGCAGAGTAGATGTTAAGCTGGACACGGTGGCCAACGGCGTAGAGAGGCGACCATCTTGCCACCGGCAGAGCAGCTAGTGGTCCAAGCACTGGAACTATGTAGGTTGAGCGAGATGGCGGAGGTAAGGGAGAAGAAGGTAGGTTTATTATATGTTGTGCTCAGACTTAAATTATATGTCTTATTAAGCGTCTAGGTTTGGCGCTCATTTATTTGAGTTGCGGCTCAGCCAATCATGTATTGACAACTATGCTCACATATATGTTGAGCCACACCTCAGCCAATCAGGTGATAGGTAATGACAACCTTCATGATATTTTTGGATCAAGATCAGAAGGTTTTGTTGCGTCTCAAAACTTAGCCACGCTAAGAAAAACGTCCAATCTGCTTCGAGCTCATGCTGCTTCCTCCCACTCCAATTTTTCTTAGACCCCCCCCTGTCATCCTTCCTCGCTCCTCGTGGCAGTGACAAGCAGCAACCAATTGGACGGACCATCGCTACCGTCCTCCCACGAGTAATTATAATACCGTATAGTTTCCTACTATAATTGAACCCTTGTCCGTTAACACCTCACGTTTGATGCAAAAATCAAAAGAATGATCACAATATAAGTGGAACAAAGCTCTTCATGAAAATTGACAGAGTGACATTAAAACTAGGCAGCTTCCGAGCCCTCTCGTGTGTTTGGATTCCAATATGTCCAATGTTGAATGGATGGTCAGGATCAAAATGAACGAGAGTGCTAGCGGCTTAGCTGGTCGGGTGCCTAGTAGGTCGGATGGGATCGTGGCTTGAATTTCCCTAGGTAGCTGCTTCATAAATAAAATCACAGCCTTGTGGTTGATTCAGTTTACGGTTCCGTGGTCGAGGACCCATTAGGCCGTGGTGGGTGACTCCTCTCAGCCTCCACCCACGATTCGACCCCTCCCCTTCTGCTCTCTTCTATTAGAGTAGCGCCTCACGAAACCCTAACCGTGTTCTCGCAATGGCGGTGGCAACGGAGCGCCGATGACAAAGGAGAGGCAGGAGAGTGGACCATGGAGGAGGTGACTATGAGAAGAAGGCGCGGGAGGAAGGAAGAGGCTTCAAGCAACCGGCTTCGCTGTTCGCTGGGGCTGGCGAAGAAGCGTTGAGCTCGCGATGGCGGCTTCAATCTGATGACAGCGACGGTGAGGGGAGCTCCAGCAGTTATGGTGGGCATCCCAGCGTGAAGCCCTACCTCCCATGGCACTGACACCCTGCTTCCTAGACGAAGTCAAAAGGTATTCCACATACGCTCCTCCCCCTGCAGCTCCTTCCCCTTTTTTTAGCTCTCTTCCTAAGGTTCGATTTTGAGGTTCGATCTATGAGGGTTCAATTTGGTTCCTTGATCCCTTTTCTAGAGTTTGTGATTGGCATCAATCTCCGATGAGTGCCTATTCCCCTCTTGATGCTTTGACCATCTGTGGTTTTGATCCCTTCCGATTTGCTCCCGTTTTGGAGAGCCCCTCCACACCACCCTCAAGACTCTTTTCGATTTGTTCTCCTGATAGGGTGGTTTGTAGTTGACCTCCAAACCCTAGCCCGTCATGATGCACTCCTGGGAGGGGTTTTATCTCTTAGATCTGGACAGCTACTTTGTGGCCTTTGTCCCATCTACGGGTACCCCTTTTCCTCCTCCACCATTTTCTTGATGATATAACATAATTATTTATAGTTGTAATCAACTAGTAGCATGCCGTCCCTAAAAATTGTGAGAAGCTTATTCATTGTTGTTGGTTCATTCAGCTTGCTTTGGTCATGTGTTGTATGCTTGGTTCTGTCTAAACCCATCCATTCGCCTTAATGTCAATATGTGATTCCCCATGGGTCAATATGGGCCTAGATATCTATACTACCTTATAAAAGGGAGAGTTTTCCCCTCTTATCTCCGATTCAATCTGCACCGTTCGATCATGATTATCCAATGGCTAATATTACTTTGATGGTCTACCACCTAAAAATTACCCACCATGCCATTCACTTAAAGTTGATAGCAAGTACCCACCATTGCCCTTACTTAAAGTTGATAGCAATTACCCACTATTGCCACTGTTATACTCTCTAGCACCCTCTCTCTTGAATGCACCATGCGTGGCTACCGCTGCCCACGCCACGCTTTGGCCGTGCCCGTGCACCACTGCCGTTGTCTCCTTCGACGTGATGATATATAGATGGTATGGCTATACCATCCGACGAAGCCATAATCCCGCCCTACGCTGATCTAGACCATGCTGTCCTCCCTTGATCCCACCCTCCTCTCGCCACCCTCTTAGTGTATCGCTCGTGCATCACCGTCTCTTTCACTCTACAAGTGACACGGTTGTCGACAAGAAGCCGGCGAGTCCCGACAGCGGCAAAGGCGTGCAAGATGCGTGGCGCCAGAACACAGGGACGAGACTATCTCCTCCCGCTGCCGCCCCTTTCTGCACCACCACGGCCCCATTTCCTCCCGCCGTCGGCACCTGCCACCGCCAAGCGCCACCTTGCCCCGATCGTTCGACGCCGCGGCGCCATCGAGGATTACGCTGCATGTCCCTACCACCCAACGATCTCTGCCGCGTTCTCCTCCACACTAGCCTTTTTCGTGTGGGCCTCCACCTTGCACACGCAGCCGTGTCACGGAGGGTGCGCCGCCACCGCCGCTAGCAATCTCCTCCTCTTTGCATGGCCCCACCACCACCGCTAGCCGAAGTAGCTCAGCGCTAGCGGAAGCTGTGCCACGTCTACGAGATTGACACGTTACTCGCCGACCTCAACATCGACGGCGTGTCCTCCTCGCCACTGCGGTCCAGGACAATCCACGATCCAAAAGATAGATTGAGCGAGAAGCATTTGTATTGTGTCATTGGTTATATTCGATGTTATTTTTTTGACAATACATATTCGTCATTGTTTAGTATTTCATAGGAACAATGGTGTCTACTTTCTTTTTGTACCATCTTCATTCATAAGTTCTTTTAGCCACTTGAACATTATTTTTGGTAGAATGTATATATAAATAGAAAACTATGTTTGTAAATGTTAGAATATATTTTTGATGTTTAAATTATGTCAGTCAAGATGTGCATTGTACATGCACAATTACTAGTATATGTAAGAAACAGTACTGTAGGGCATGTACATGATATATTTTAGTAGTATCAACAATACTTGCTAACGCTATTGTAGTGCATGGACATGATATATTCCAGTACTATCATATAGGACGGATGGGTTTACTGGAGTTTTTCAGTCCAGACCAGTGTCAGATCGACCCATCGTTGCCTCTTTCAGCTCTCTATTTGATTTTAGAGTCATCAGCGGAGGCTGCTAACATATTGATTGTCTGTGCCAACCCCTGATTTGATGCACATAACTCCTTGATAGACTGCCAGCTTACTATTGTGTAATCAGTCCGTTTGTTCCTTGGGAGCAATGCACTCTGATGCGTGGAATCCGTTGTTGCGAAGCTTTTGCCTTTGATGTTCTTCCACATCTTGAAAGATTCAGGTATATAGTGGTACTCATGAGACATGAGTCCTTTTTTGTCCACTCACGGGGATGGACATCTCCTTGAATCTGTAGTTGCGAATCTTTCTTCCATATCGTTTGTATTGTAAAGTCTATTTACTCAAAATAGAAGCGGATCTATTATTATTATATACTAAAAGCAGAATACAATAGAAAAAAATAGAGAAATACTAGAAATTCTCACAAAAAAGCAAAATATCCGATGGTTAATTTAGTAGACCCTTTTATTATTAGTAGACCATAACCGACAGATCTTCATAACTGTACCTAAACAGATCACAGCTGATAGATCTTCATAACTGCACCTAAACAGATCACATCCGTTAGATCATCATAACTGCACCTAAATAGACGGCTCAATATAACGACTAGCAGGCTGGCTCATAAATGTACCTAAATAGACGGTTCTGTACAGATCGACTCGCGATTTGAACTTTTATTTCCGTACTAATCTAATATCACACGTACGGGTAAAAATTAAAGATAATTAAAAATATTTGATGCGCAATTAGTACTGATCTAATATCACACATGCAGGTAAAAAAATAAAAATAACTAAAACGTTTCCCACGCCATCAGTACTGATCTAATATCACGCGTACAAGTAAAAAAAATAAAGATAATTAAACAAATCACATCCGGTAGATCATCATAACTGTACCTAAATAGACGGCTCAGTACAATGTCTAACAGGCCGGCTCGCGCTTTGAACTTTTATTTCCCATACTGATATAATATCACACGTACAGGTAAAAAACATAAAGATAATTAAAAATATTTCGCGCGCAATTGCGTGAGACACTGTGCTACTAGTTGTCTTAGTGGAAATATCCTCCTGCCCCGTGGATAACTAAACACAGGGCGTCCGAGCTATAAGTGTGCACTGAGAGACAGAGAGAGATGCACTGCATGGTCAAAGGTAGTTGGTGCTAATTGCAAGTCTCAGGCAAACGCTGCACTCAGCCCCCCTGATCTGATTCTCACGAAAAAGATACACACGAACTGATTCTCCTGCCCCACATGAATCATTTCACAATGCCTCGTTACAACGGCCGCCGTTTAAAATATATTAGGTTGAAACTACAACTGGGCATTGGCCCTTTAAGCGGCCCATTATCGCCTGGTTTATGCACGTTCGATTTCCAGGAGCAGCACGAACACGCTGTGGAATAGCTCCTGAAAATCTTCCCTGGCAACATTAGCACTTACAACTTGGTGGGAGTACTAAAGCTTCTTTTTTGTTTAAGCTTGCACCTGGAAACTAAACCAAAAAAACACCAAAATTGCTTCTCCGGCATACGTAAAAAACGTACATTGAGAAATTATACAAGTGTTATAGACCCATGCAAATCAACAACAAAACACGAAGTACTGCCAGTCCGTTAATGACTTTTCATACATCACACATAATTCACAAAAGATCGATTAAATATGCCATAATAAAGGACGATACAACCGCGGCAGTCTTCCCAGAAGGGTCATATGTTGAGAATTACAACTTAGAAGCCTTACGAAAACGTTCACACTTAGACTAATACAAAACAAGAACTGTCCCCAACAACCCTGGTTTACCAAAGCACTCCCATTTTACCAAAGTCCCCTGACGTCAGAACCAAACCTTGCACCCTGACTACTTGATGCATGGTTGGAGAACGCCGTGAGTGTTGACGACACGTTCACCTTGTTTCCAGGCAAGCAGAGAAGCTTGTCAATCATCTGTCTTCGACCTTGCACAACGCTAACCTGTATGTCAGCCGCAACAAACTATTCAACAACCCGAATTACATATATCAAATGTACAACCTAGTCATACAGAAGCTAGAGACATCACCTGCTTATGAGCAAAAACTTCAAAACTCGCATCCATCATCGAAGCAGCATTCAGACACATAAACCCGGTGTTCCACCTAAACAATATAAGGGCTTAGCAACTAAACTCTCCAATGCATAAGTGCTTAGCTTTTTGTAGCTAAGCTTCCTTCATTTAATTGTTTAGCAACTAAACTCCCTAATACATAGATGCCACATAGGCGTTTTGCATAGGTCCGCGCTCTTAGCATCGGTTCTTCCTGGAGACATCAAAACTATCTCTCTCCTTCTTAATTACCCCGCCACATCATCTTCTTGCCTATGTGGCATGTCTTAGCACCAGTCCAAGTTGGAGCATTATGAGAGGCCTAACACAATATCGATTGTCACCGAAGCAGCATTGATTTTGATTCCATCGTGCAAAATCGAAGGTCATACCTGTAGAAAGCTAAGCCTACACCTAAGGCTGTCACTCTCGGTGTCCATTGCCTGTTACCGAACAGAGGATCCCATGTGATCCTTTGCATATAGTTGATAAATTCGAGGTGCAACGCCTGACCGGCAGCAGCGTGTTTCACTATGACTTCCTCCTCGGTGCTGTCAGCCTGTTGGGGATCATAGATGGCAAAACATCTCGCAACAATGTCCCAACAATAGCAAGACCATCCACTCTGTATTGGCACCATAGCCACCACCTGCATAATCAAACCACTTAAGCTTTACTACAAGCAAATGTCTCTCTGTACTATAAGCGGCTTACCACGCACTCACCAGGCCACAACTCTTGATATCGTAACCACGCGCAGTAGCATAAATAGCTCCAGTATAGACATCCCGCTGCTCTCTACACCCATTGCTTTCGCCTGCAAGATTTATGGCTGATAGGTAAGCAATGTTATACGTTCGTTAACGGTCACAACTGAAATAATTACTTACTGCCCATTGCGGCGTCACGTAATGTATTGGCTTGCTCTCAGGCTGTAAACTCAATCGGATAGTCTCATTGTAACGAAGAACCCTCACAAAAGCATTGCACACGTTTACGTCCAGCTCTACTCTTCTTACCAGCAACGACTTCAGCACCTCCCCCGTGATCCTCACTTCTGGGTTGTCCTCAAACACTACCAATTCCCTGTTAGAACAAAAAAAATTGAACATTGCAGGGTTCATCAATAAGCTAAACATTGGACAGGTAAGCTTTAAAAGCTTGTGACTTTGCTAACCTCCTCAACATCTGTGGAGTTGCCAACTTCTCCAGCCAAGAACATGTCAGACCTATGCGCATTGCCTTGGACGATTCATCTTCATTACCCAATACAACATCATCAGAGCAATTCTTCCTTTTCTTGCCTGAAATCTGCCCGCTTATGTCATCATCTTCCCATACAGTTGGCAACTTCTTCGTATTTACATTGTCCGCTAGCGTTTCCATCTTGTTCATATGCGCCTCCAATCTGCACAACCAGAACAATACATATTATTGCTGAAAGTTGGAGTTTATTACACAACACTTACATTGAATGGAACTTACGTCTGGGCGTTAACCACATCCGTACGAGTCAACTGTCTTGCAATAGCAGATCCACCTGAATATGCCTTTTCCAAGCTTGAACCATCCATCTTTGAAATCGTTAGGGTCAACATGTTTACTGCTTCAACTAGATCCCTCATAGTACCAGTCATCTTTTGAGTGGAATCGCTCATAGACTTCGCCGCCAGGTTGCATTCAACTACAACACTCCTAAGGGATCCAACTGTCGTGTACTGACATTTCTTCCGCTTTTCCTACACGAAAGACTAGAGTTCATTTCTACTGTTCCACCTGCAAAAGTTCGTGATATGTAAGTTCTTACCTGATCTGTGCTATCCCTGTTCTTCTATGAACCACTACTCCTTTGCACTCTGTCCGAGTTGCTCCGCGTTGGTTCATCTAGGCTGTAGTCAGATCCCTGCATGTTTGAACAAATAAGTATAAATTTATTTTCTATGGCGCCTCACCTCTTCCATCGGAATTTTTTTTAAATAATATTTTTCCCGTAAATCGCAAGAGTACAACATGAAATGAAATTTTTTCAAAAATACGGAATGGTTGGCCACACAACTGCCGAAAAGAGGGAATCGACATATCAAAAGCCGACGCAGAGCAGATCGGCATCCCATCGGCCGAAATGCCCGTAGTCGGCATCCCATCGGCTGACTAAACCTAGTCGGCATCCCATCTGTCGACTTGGGCCTAATCGGCCTTTACCTGCCCGACTCGCACACACACGCACGCGCGCGTGCACACACGCACCCGAGGGCGAGCGGCGGCGGCGGCACGGGTTGGCGAGGCGAGGCCGGGGTCTGGCGGCGAGCGGCAAGGCGGTGGGGGGCGGCCGGCTAGGCGCGGCGAGGATGGGGTCCGGGGGCAAGGGCGGTGGCCGACGGCGCGGTGTTGGAGAGAGGAGAGGAAGAGAAGAGAAGGAGGAGGAAGAAGAGGAGAGGAAGAGAAGAGAAGGAGGAGAAGAAGAGAAAGAAGAGGAAGAAGAGGAGAGGAGGAGAAGAGAAGAGAAGAAGAGAAGGAGGAAAAAGAGGAGAAGGAGGAAGAAGGGGAGAGGAAGAGAAGAGAAGAGAAAAAGAGGAAAAGGAGGAAGAAGAGGAGAGGAAGAGAAGAGAGAAGTGGCGTTACGGGATTTTTCATCGTTTAGGTAAACCCTAAATTTGAAAAAATTTATCGATTTAGTTTATTAGTTAGTTGAAATACATTATGTACAGAATTTTGTCTTGTGTAGCTTAGTACTAGCATGGTAGCTTAGTGTTAGAAATAATATTAATATGTTAGGTATATAAGGTGTTAGAATAATTTACCTGCGGCGTATCAGAAACTGAATTTCATCTATGATCACATATGTCACGATTTTATCATATAGTTAACGATTTTAGAAATAGTTGTACAAAAATTGAAAAATCATACAGAAATAATAGAAGTGGGCTACATAGTTAAGAAATAGTCGTAAACCTAGTTTTGTTATTATAGATCAGTTCACTATATGTAGCTACATATTACGAGTCTCCTACATCTTGAACATATGTGTAGCATCTCATTGTAAATTTTACGTAATTATGTTATGGATGACAAGAATGTTTGATATAGTGAGATTCAAGATTTTCTATGGTCCTGGAGAAGTGAGGATGAACTCGAATGGAGTTGATCTTAGTGCATTCAGTTACACTATATTGCCTCTGCAAAATCCCAAGTCGATGAACATTAGAGAAGCTAAAGACTGGTTCAGCCGTAGCTTTGGTCTTGATACGGACAAGTATAGCGTCAGCATTTAAACTGTGTTTACAATGTCCTTAAGTTCCCCGCGCTGGGATCTAATGTCCGTCGAAAGAATGAAGAAGTGGACTTCTTGGCTTAGGGTCTGTAGCTGTAAAGCCCAAGTTGTGAATAAGTTGGTTAGTTTGAGTTTAATCTTGATCAGCTTATAAAACTAGTTCCCATCTCCTGCATACATCTATGCATTTGCATTGCAAGTCAAACCTCTAAATTAAAAATTCTAAAATGTTGCTCTAGGGTTGCATTCAATTAAACTTAGTGAAGTAGGAACCGTGGGTTTCGACAAGTTAAATGTTCATTCACGAATCAACCTAGCGATTGTGTATCCATTAAGGATTTCTTTTGCATTCCTTAAACCCTAACGTTTTCACTAGCTCCATTGTCCCAGGATCAAGTTATAACCAAAAGCAACTAAATCTTTATTGGATATGCATCTAAAGGAACAATATAACTTATGGAGCTCATACCAACATTTCAAGCTTTCGAATTACTGTTCTCCAGTATTTAAATTTGCAAACCAATTGAAAATACAAAGAAAAGAGTTAAAGATTGGAAAGAAAGGAGTTGGTTTTCCTTTGCTTTGGGCCGCTGGCCCACTTCTTTCCTTCCCTAGCAGTTTTCCTTTTTCTTTTTCCCTCCCTCTCATGCTGATTACTTCCCAGCGCACGCCGCCGCTGGTGTTTTCTTTCCTTCCCGTGTCTTCTCGCTGAACCGCCGGCCCCCTCTGCAGAAATCAGCACCACGTCTTTCGGCCACGCGTCCACTGGTGGTCACTCTCCTCCATGCTCTCCATGCAAGCGGGGTCTTTCCCTCGTATGCTCCGGTCTGTTCTTCCCTTCTCGCGAGTAAACTCTGCCGAGATTGTTGCCCAAGTGTTCTCTGTCATCAGCGGGAAGCAGCGCTGTCCCCGCCTCGTCCTCATCGGGACACCGCCGGCGAGTTTCTCCTCCACTGCCGCTAGCACCGTGTTCCGTTTACCTGCCTCATCTTGCTTTCCGTGGTTATCACAGGGACTCACCGGAGACTCCACCGGGACAGCAGTTCTCCCCCAACGTCGGTAGTTCTCCTCTGCCGTGGCAACTGGTTCTAGCGTCCGGCAAAGCCTGATCTCGTGGGCGTTTACTTTTGCAGTTGACTGCGGGTTCATCGCCAAGTCCCTCTAACCAGCCCTAACTCCTTCTCCTTTGTGGGTGAGTGCCCAATCTTCTTATTCTTCTGTCTTAGGTTTGCTGACTATGGAAGTTATCCCTAACAGCCGGCACCTAATTGCTGTTCTACCTCTTAACCACATAGTAACAACTCCATTTCAATCAACCGGGTAGTTAGTTAACTGATTCTGAGTGCTCTAATGGATGTAGCATTAGAGATGGAAGTTGAGCTGATTAGGAGGAGGTATTGTCCTACTTGTAGAGTGAATCAACACTTTCGGTTAAGCCTTTGTGATTATCTCTAGTAATGCATTAATTGATTAAACTTTAGCCCATAATTTAGCTGAGGGAATTGGATTCCTCCTCTGCACATATTGCAAACAGCAAGCTTTGGTAACTTGAACGCAAACATATATGAGCTAGAGTGCTATTTCTTAAACATTAAAACCATAAGCAACTATTATTCTAGATCTCAAGGTGTAATAGTGTTAACTTATCTACATTAGATTATGACCTAATGATCAGAGCATGCACCTGGGTTGGGACCTTTCTCCTCCTTGGATTATTGAATCCTACCCATAACTATTGATTTGATAACTGCACTACTTTACAGATTTTACACCATTTCCTTAGTTCAATCAACTTAGCAACAGTATATATAAAGATATACACCTGCAGGTGGGATTAAGGTGATGAGCTTTTAATCAAAGAGAAGCAATACCCAGCTTAGGTACATCTGAATTGAGGTCATACTCATGCTGTGTTTTAGAGATTTTGAGACCTAGTAGCTGTACAAGTTGCAAACCAGAATAAGAATAATACCCCAGCACTAGAATTGAAAGTTTTAGTGTCAACCCAATTAGGTGCTTGATTTATCAATTGAGCTCAGCTCTTAACCTTCCAATTGATTCACTAAAATCTGGTGTATCAAATCTGCCGATGACTTGGGTAATCTGGAAACAAGTGTATGTGAGTTAGAGTGTTAACTAAGTCATTTGATTCTCGAGTTAATTTCTTAAACATTCCAAGCCATAAATAGGTTTTGTTCCAGATTTTGAGATGTACTAATATTAGCACACCTGAATTAGTCATGGCTTAGTGGTACTAAGCTACAGCATACTCAAATGTTTAAGCTCTGGTCCATGAAAGTTAGTGTGGTATTTAATCTGCTTGCAATTTGCAAAGTGTGGTAAACCATGTGGGAACTAAAGTTAATCAATCTCAGATAGTTAATCCCTTTTATTTGTCAATGGTGAAGGTCAGTATCGCATGGATATATGTCCTTTTCACTAAAATTGAGTATTGGTGTTAATAATCAACCTTAAGCAAAGAATAGATAATCCAGGCATATTTAATTCTCATGAAAGGGATTCCTTTCTTTTGCTGGAGTATATGCTTATACATATATATGTACACCTATGTCTAATACTCATGAAAATGGTTAATTGTTACTGAATTACATCCTAGGTATACATATATGAATTAAGGTGTGTCAATTCAGCATGAGCACCCTTAAGAAGTAGCATGCCTTAGTCCTAAATGAGCAAAATCCCAAATTGATTATTGAGCTAGTAGCTGATTATTAATACTAGGTTAAAGAAAGTCTTAAATCTGAAGTAAACCTAATAGCATTAGTCTTGTATGTGCATTCCATTCATTGTAGGCTGCATGCATTGCATACATGCCTTTATTTTCAAGACTTCAGTAGTTCTTATTTTGCTTCTTTTGTTTGTCCGGTTTTTGAATATTCATTCGCTAGAGTCGGGCACTGAGGGTTTTATCGAGTGTGATCAACAGCAGGAGGACTTCTCCGAGCAGTCAGGCAAGCTTGCACGCTTGTTGAACTAATTCCAGTTACTCTTATGCATGCTTGTTCAATTTATGTCGTGTAGTTCGAATGTTTCCAATGTTTGGCTGTGATATCTGATTACTAGCATGAGTAGGTCGCTCATGTGGGTGTTTGGCATGGATGTGTCATTTAAATCACCTTAATCAGAACTTGAACACTCTAGGGAGTTGAGAGAGACGGGGGTGGGTTTACATTGGGGACGTGACGGGTAGTAGCTCGCGTGATCCTAGAAATGTAAACTAGAACTCCTTGAGCCGGCGAAGGTATATTCGATGCGAGTTGGAGAAGGGTAATGGTCGGCCAACTATTACCCTCGACTGTATCGACGTGCCTTCGTTCGAGGTGCAGGTGATAGTCGTTACCTCCCTCGACTAAACTTGATCCGGGATAGGTGTTCCGGAACCCCTCTAATGGCTAGCAGGTCTTAAAGGGAATAAAAGAAATTTGGTTGTGGTAATTTGCTGTGATTGGAGTCACAAATTGGGTAGTAGCTCAATTCTAATGCAAATTTGATGATGGTTACTTGTCGGTAACTATTTGATGCTTATGATATGATGCTATTGGTGTAGCTTCAGATCTGTAATCACTGTTTAATTTGATGGAAAAATCAGGTTGGAGCTTGATTATGCGGTTCACTATTATGTTGTTCATGCACCAAAGGCTAGGGATGGTAGTCCTTAGTTTGTTTTTGCTGAAATTGGATTGTATTTCTTCTACCGTCATTTAATTGTTCAATATGCTTAAGTTTAACTTGGAATAAGCAAATGCAACTTGCGAGTACGAAAGTACTCACTCGAGAATTCAAATCCTGCAGGTGATCCTAGTATCGACGACTTTTACAATGCTGAAACTGAAATTCCTCCTGAGTAATACTGCATGGGTATCCGACTTGGTCTACGGGAAGATTGTATAGCTTTTGGGGAATGGTTTTAGTGAACCATTTCCATGTTTATACGGATGTTCCACTGCTGGTTTTGAAGTTCAGTGTGCTGAAAATGACTTTTAGGTCATGTAGTATTGAAGTAGAATGTTTCCTTTGTATGGATGACATATAAACTCTTAAATCCTCCTCATATGTAGGTTTTGTGATGGTATTCGAGTTGTTTCTAAAAGCTGCCCAGGTACAATGCGTGTATGAGATGAAGTGCTTGGGTACGCCGTGAAGAATTACAGCGGTTCTTTCTTTCACTGAGTTGAGTAGCTGACGGTTGAGTGACCCGCTGGCTGAGATGTGATGCCGGCCAGGCAGGGTGTGGGTGTATTCCACCGGGCCTTCGGGTGACCCACTAGCTTTCGAGCTAGGTTAGGGTGAGGGTGGACTCACCGGGCTCCTCCGCTTCTATTCTGCCTAGTGGATTTGAGAACAGTTCTAAGTCTTCACAGGATTTTGAAATCTTATGTGGCTTTGGGAAGTTTTGTCGCTTCCGGCCGGCTTGTGTTGGTCAGGTGTCGGATCACTCCGCCTCGGTGAGTACGGCGCAGGTACCGTGCCACCAGGTCGACTGGTCCTTCGGTCCTTGGCGACGATCCGTTCCCCTAATCATATCTGATTTCGGAGTCCGTTACAGCTTGGTATCAGAGCCGAACGGACCGTAGGATAACCCTTGCAGGTGGGCGTTAGTTGTAAGGCTTGGAGTCTCCAAGAAAGTTATTTGTGAAAACTAAAACTTATTTGTGAAAGTCATAAGTAGATTTCCCCTTTTTCTTCTTTGCTCCATCCATCCTAGATCTGAACTTCCTTATCTATTGCATTTGATTTATGACTTGAATCTGATCCAAGTGGTTTTCTCATTCTTATCAGGATGGCTGAAGCTTACATCACTTTGGTGGGATCATCTCACTGTCGTGGAGTGAGCGGTGCTCCCACTCTTCTCCTCCGTATGCTTGCCTCCGCTGGTTATCAGTGGATGCCGGAGTATACAATCTATCGCCACAATCAGAGTTTCGGAATGACGGACTACGTTGCCTCCGTCCACATCCGCCCTCGTCCAGTGTTTCCTTTGCACCATCCGTTGGTGTTTGAGGGGCGTGATATCTCATATGAAGGAGCTGTCCAAGCTGCTGCTTTCAATGCCATGGCCTTTCTCCGTTATGAAGACCTCACTTACAGCGAGTCTCCGTTCTGCTACCATGTGGGTCAAGAGGATCCCATCTCGGAGCTTTTTGTGGATGAGTTCTTCCTTGAGCCCAATCCTGTTTTGACGGAGCTGATTCCCACCTTAAAGATCACTCACCATCTGTATCGAGTTGCAGCACATGATCGAGATGTGTATCACCACCGTCTTTGCCATGCTCTGGCCTTCATTGATGAACATATGGGTTCGAGGAATGCTCCAGTTGATCTCATGCAGGCTCGTGGAGAGTTTGCTCCTCCCAATGCTTTCGGACGTCGTCCAGCACTTCATTTCCCGTGGGTTACGGGGTCACGTTATGTGCCTCGTCATTGGATAGCCATGGCCACTCCTCGTCCTCACCGTGCAACCTATGGGCCACTTCCGGGGGAGGTACCAGTGGAGTTTCAAGCCCCGGTGCCGATTCCTCCTGATGGAGCGCTTTTCTTCGCTCTCCACCCCGGATTGGAAGACGCAACTCCTTAAATTCCAGCACGCGTGGGTGCTGTTTTCTGTTGTAAATAGCTCACGGATGTCTTTTGGGTGATGTGAGCTAGTTCCTTAATCTTGTAAATGGTCAAATGTACTAGGGCACTATCATATGTAATGTTGGCTGCGATGTTTGGGATACATTTTGTGTTGTGAATATTCCGCTTCGGCGATGTAATTTGCAGCCACTTGTAAAATCTACCGTATGTTTTATGTATAAAGTGTGTTAGTTTTAACATTTGTTCCATTGTTTGAGTTGCCTTCTGAATGAATGTCTTATCGAGCTGGCATGCAATTGAACATGTATCCTTCTTGTTCCACATGTTTAACATCTTGCTCGCATTAAGGTTGTCTCATCTTGCTATCTATTGATGCTGTCCTGCAGGATGTCTGGAAACGGATCAGGTGATGGTAGCGGAGCAGCTCACGATGCTCCCCCACCGCCTCCCCCTTTGTCTCTGGCTGAAGTGCTTCTTCAAATGGAACGCAATCGTCAAGATCAAAATAAAATTCTCGAAAAGCTTGTCCAGCATATGGAAAAGTCTTCTCCCGGAGGCCAAGCTAAAGGAGGGTTTTCGGACCTTCAACGAATATCTCCTCCAACTTTCTCTGAAGCAGAGGATCCTCTGGAAGCGGATGACTGGCTCCGTAGTCTGGAGAAGAAATTTACTCTTGCTCAGTGCTCAGATCAGGACAAAGTTCTTTTTGCATCATATTTGCTGGAAGGGGCAGCCAGTGCTTGGTGGGATAATCTTCTCATCACTCAACCTTCCGCCAAGAATATGCGATGGGAGGACTTCTGTAAGGCCTTTCGTCGTGCGCACATCCCTGATGGTCTCATGGACAATAAAAGGGAGGAATTCTTAGCCCTGAAGCAAAATAAGAGTTCAGTTACTGAATATCTTCATCGCTTCAATCATCTAGCCCGGTATGCTGCTGAAGAAGTACCTTCTGATGAGGCGCGTCGAAGGAAGTTTATGAAAGGTCTGACCGAAGAGATGCAGAATAAACTTTCAATGCTCGATTGCTCTGACTTTGAGTATCTGGTCAATAAGGCTCTTATAAAAGAAGGCAAGCTTAAATCTCTGGAACTCTCGCGTAAGCGTGAGAGAGAATCTGCAAAATCAGCAAGCAGTGGCTATCAGAAACCCCGTTTTGTGCCGCCTTCTGCACCTCGGTTTCCAACTCCACCACCCTCTCGGCAGGGTGGATACCCTCCGCGACCACAAGTTCCAACATACCAGCCTCGTTCTCAAGGGAGTTCGCAGGGAAACAACCCTACTTATCCGTACGTCAAATGTTTCCGTTGTGGCAAGCCAGGTCATTATGCGAGTAAGTGCCCCCATCCTCCGGCCACTAATTCTTCAGCAACTCCACCACCTCGAGGACCACCAAAGAATGGCCCTCAGACTCAGAAGCAGCAACCTAATCACCCTCAAGGTGTAGCACGAGGCCGAGTAAACCTGGTGACAACTGAAGAAGCTGAGGAAGCTCCTGAGGTCGTCATCGGTACGCTGTTTGTGAACTCAGCTCCTGCAAGTGTACTATTTGATTCCGGAGCATCTCACTCTTTTAAATCTAAATAATTTGCTGAGCATCATGGCATTTCATTCAAACTTCTACGCATTCCTCTTATAATTCAAACACCCGGCTCAGAAAAGAGGGCTGAGCAAGAATGCGAGGGTGTTAGGATTGATGCACACCGTCATAAGGATTGGCAACCTGCAACATAGGTACGAAGTTTGACTATGGGATAAGACAGGTTTTAAAACTGCAAATGAGGTTCAAACGTTCGAGATTGCTTTCGGGTGTGAAGAAATTTCAACCTGTAGCTGCACATGCAACAAGCCTTTTCTTCTACACAAGCCGTGCTCACATGTGCTAGCCGCGTGTGGGCTAATTGGTATGGACTCTACCTTTTTCATGTCACCATATTATTTAAAGGAGGCCATCCTTGCAACATGGAGCGGTGAAATGACTGGATTCCGTTCTGTCGACAACTTCACCAAAGTAGAAGAGAATCAAAGGGAATTCATACCGCACTAGAGCCTACTTCGTCAGAACAAGGGGCGGCGTAGAGTTCATCAAATTCGTAACGACATGGATGAGTCAGAGGTTGGGGGCCTACAAGGCAGTGCTTGCATTGTGCTGCTTATGGCCATCGGAAGAAACATTGTCTGAAGTTAAAGGACCAAGCGGGAGGTGATCCCACAGCAAGTACATTGGCAGTACCTTCTACTGGTGCTAGACGAGGGCGTGGACATCATTCCTTCGCGGAGTGAGAACGAGTCTTCGTACTGATATGTCTTAAATAAAGTTTTGTACTATTCGTATTGTGTTTGAAGTTTAGTACTGTGTTTGAACTTGTTTGTAATAATTCTAGTGAACTTCTAGTATGTGCCTGCTTGGTCCAGTCTATTATGTAATTGAACTTCCTTGTTGTAGTCTCCTACTATGTTTGAACTTCTTTGTAATAATTCTAGCGAACTTCTAATATGTGCCTGCTTGGTCCGGTCTATTATGTACTTGCACTTTTCTTGTTGTACCGTGTTGATGCATTGATAAGTAGTACTGCTTCACATGTGCTAAATGCTATGATCCTGCAAGATGCTTGCAGGTATGACGGACTTCAAGTTGCTGGATGCGCGGGTCGACGGTAAGCATCGCGCGAAGAAGATTGCCGACAGCGAGTTCAGCCCGGTCTTCAGGACCCGGACCCCCCGTGTGGCATTGAGGATTCACCCAGCGTGGATCAATAGGTACATCTACGCGAGACCCCATGTAAGCCAGTCATTGTGATATGTAATATGCGTTCAATTTTGCAGGTTGGAGTGGGCGGGTCTACTCTCCCTAGCACGGATGGTGGAGGACACTGACGAGGACTACCAGTTCCTCGGTGAGGACGATGAACATCAAGACATGGAGGTCAGGTCTAGACGTTTTCCTTTTGACAGGGCTTTGTTGATGTGCCTCGTAGATCGATGGAGGCCGGAGACCCATACTTTTCACTTTTCTTGGGGAGAGATGGCCCCGACGCTGCAGGACGTGTCTTACCTGCTAGGTCTCCCGATCGCGGGGACAACGGTTGGACCTTTGGAGGCTTCAACCACTTAGCGGGCAGATCTCGTGTAGCGCTTCGCAGGTGTTCGTCCCACGATGATCCCCTACAGCCTATCGACGAGCACCAGAAGCACGGCCCGAAGTGGGCGTGGTACCGACGGTTTGAGGTAAGCTCGAAGAACCTATCTCGGTCGTGCTATTATTTATGAAAGTTGTAACCAAATGAGCATTTCGTGCAGCTAGGAGAGCTTGGTTGGCCTGGTGAGCAGTTGACGAACCACGAAGTCACTCGTTCGTTGGAGGTGTACATCATGTGGCTTTTCGGCTACGTGATGTTCACGAACTCTCACGGTGACACGGTCGATGCCCGTCACATCGAGATTGCGTGATAGATAGCGGACGTGTAGGACCCCAGTGATGTCCCACCCAGGAGTTGGGGATCAGCTGTTCTTTTGGCCACTACGCACGCGCTATGTGACACCTACACAAGGACTACGAAGAAGCCGTTGTTGCTGGGCTGCCCCCTTTTGTTGCAGGTCAGTTGTTCGTAGTTGTATGTTATGAATATTACATAATATATTAGCGTCATTACATTACATACTTTGCAAGTTTGGTTGTACGAGTGTTTCCCTATAGGGTGACCATTCGTGAACACGGACGAGCCTTACGGAGTTGAGTTGTACCACAACAACCCACTCGGGGGGACCTACTTTCGGTTCACTGTGGACACGGCGTCGGGTAAGTTCGTGCCTACAACCATATGTACTTTTGCTATATCTATTTGATTGTTGCCACTTATGTACTTGTACTCTCATTCTACAGCCACAGTTCGCGTCTGCACAGCTGAGAAATTGCTACCTCGTGTTCACGGAGCAGTTCGACTTCTTGCCTCACGAGAAGGTCACGTGGGAGCCTTACACTGAGGAGGCTAGGCTCTATCGTGCTCCCCATGGCCTATCTCCATTATGCACTAGGGACGATGCATACTAGATGACAAGGAAGAAGTTGGTCTTCGACATCTTCGTTGAAGACTACGCTGTGCATCGTGTGATGCGACAGTTCGGCCTACACCAGGACGGACCACCGTCACACGCAGTTTCTCTGGATCGTGCCACGCATGGGTACGTCCCATTTACCTTGCTATTATGGAATCAACAAAATTACTTACATATCTAAAGCATTTGAAATTTGTATTTTCGCAGCTGGTCTCGTAGAGGGGGCGTGTTAGGGCACAGGAGTGGACACAGCTCCTGCACCCTTACATTCAGGCTTGGGGGGCGGCTACAGCGGACTGTTGGGAGGAGTCTAGGGCCTTCGACCTTCTGACCCATTGGGCTTACCTCCAGTGGTACGTTGCTCGGACTCGCATTTTCCTTCTACCACGCATGGACGTGAGAGATCTAGCCAGCAGGGACCACAGATTTGTACCCACTAGACAGAGCACGTTTGAGGGTCAATGCGGTATGTTCTACTACTTGTTTGAAAATATATGTTATACACTCTTTTCGTTTCTAACAAGATCTTATGTACGTGCAGACTGAGGTGGCACATGAGCTTCACGACCACATGACAACCGAACTAACGAGATCGAGGACAAGAGAGGACTCTACTGCGTGGTCTCGTGCAGAGGAGCTCTACCGTAGTTTGCTCCATGCTCTTTCCTGCACACGGGCGTTAGATGTGGTCGACCTGCAGAGAGGACGTGGAGCACACCTCCCTCGAAGGCCGTCCACGATGCAGCCTACTCCCCTAGGTCCTTCACAGGCCGATGGGTCGTCCTAGCAGGCGCCGCAGCACGAGGTCAGACAGCTGTTTCCCTGGGACATGCCGTCGAGCTCTCAGCGCACACCTACACAGAGTCCGTCCATGATTCCCACACCTGGTACATAATCTTTTGCTGCTTCTGTAGTAGATTCAACATTTTTACTCACAATCATGACCTACTGTCTCCCACAGGTTTTGTTCTCATGTCACATGGAAGAGGAGGTTCGGACAGCCCGTCTCGATACTTCCTGAACACTCAGTTCGACCCCACTGATAGTTCTGCATTGGGAGGAGGGTATCCTACCCCGTCTTCACCGCCGCCACCCACGCAGGACACCTAGCCTACCGCCCCTCAGCCTGAGAGCCCTTGCACGGTAGAGGCCGTCGTACGATTGTTCCGCCAGGACAGTTAACGTACTCGGACTTCCGCAAGAGGCCGTGGAGGGGGCTGCGTCGAGGACGTGGACAGGGAGGCCCAGGAGGACCTGCCCAGGGAGACTAGCAGGAGTAGTTGTTTCGAATAGTTATGACCGCATCTTTTTGAATTTTATCTATCTTAGTTCAACTACTTTTCCTTAGAACACTTAGTTTATTTCATCGAAATCTAGACTACAAGTACGATACATTGTCATCGGTACACATAGGGTAGATGGCACGATAACATTCGCATGATACAACCATAGAACCGAACAACCTAATAATAGAACAACTATGGTAATAGAACATAGGACAATCTACTCTGGGCCTTTCGGATATTTTCCCTTCCTCATACGACGAGCGTGAGCTTCCTCTCCTTCTTCCTTTGCGCGGCGCGCGGTCTCGCTTTTCCTCGCCCTTTCAGCCTCACGTGCTTCCGCAGCTTGACATTCCGCCTCCATCTTTTCCTTGCGTTACTCCTCCTGCCAATGCTTTCGTTTTTCCTCCTCCTCCGCCTCATGCATGCATTGCAGAGTATAATCTCGCCTAAAATATACCTCACACATGAGTTGTTCTTCATCCTCTTTCGATTGGGTATTGTCCAGCCACTGAATGTAGTCACATATAGTGGGCGGAGACTGCAAGCAAATGAGTGTTAGCATTGTGTTGCATCATGTTACAAATGGGTGGAACCAAGAACTACTGGGTGGAATGCATGTTTTACCCTTCGACGCTGTGTGCGCATGGCAACCTTCGCTGGCTCTTCATCGTAGTTAGCACACATGAAGAACCTTCTTCCGAAGGTGTACGACATCTGTCTTGACACCATTATTTTGCACGGATCTTGGCACTAGCAGAGGGGAACCTCGACTCCGTTCGGCACATCGGCAAGAAACTTCTCCTTCGGCATGTCGTCCGAACTAGACGAAGCCATTCCTACCATTTTGCAGTATGGGCGTGGTTAGTACATCCAACAAACTTAAAAAATTTCCGCACATATTTACCTCACTTGAGCCCCCCTGCCGAAATTCCTCTTCCAACTCGCCTCCAAAACCCCTCTCCTCTCCTCTCCTCTCTTTTATGTTCGTCGGTGGGTGGGAGGCAGAGAGAGGTCTGGGGGTGGATAAATAGGGCAGCTAGGCCCAAGTTGGCAGCTGGCTGGCTGACTTGAGCAAGTCGGCAGCTGGCTAGCTGATTAGCCCTTCACGCCAAAATCCGTTGATTTAGTCGGTTGCTAGGCTGCCGACTTCTCTCTTTCGGCAATTGGTTTGTCGATTAGTGCATTTCGGCAGTTGTGCGGCCGACCGGCTATTATTTTTTGCAATTTTTCCATTTCCTGTTGTATTGTTGTGATTTACGGGAAAAAAGTAATATTTTTTAAAAAATCCTCTTCCATCGACCAGCATCTTATAAGTACATGGACTTTCAACTCCAATTGGTAATGTAGCCCCCAGCGAGACTCTATTTCATGTTTTTTTTTCACCTTCAAACCGCAATCCGACATGAATGAACCCTCGTCTGCCTCGATGTCTAGCCGAAACATGCCTGCATAAGAACATCCTGAACCCTCCATCTTCCCAACAGCCAACAATCCTAGAACGCTATTTTTTTTGGGTATGGGGTTCTAACTATTCAGTATGGTTACTGCTGCTCCACTACGTCCTGGTTATAATTACCTACTCACCACCTGGCCGGCCTATCACGTGATGTCACTTTTATCCAGTAAGGGCCGACCTCATTGTTCATTACAAACTAGAACTAATATAGGATATAAAAGCTGTACTCCAAAGGCCCACCTGATCTACCTTTTGAATCCAAACTAAACGTGCATAGTTCGTACACATGCATCATCCAAATTTACATGCTAAATATGCGATGAATCCAAACAAAACGGAGAATCGACATAAACCAAGTTCAACATAATCTCATCAAGAACAACAAATAGCATATATAACAGTTTTCACTTTGGTGCACCTGTCCAGAACTTTGTCCGGTGGCAATAGCTTGAATATCCACCATCTCACTTCCTTGAGCCTTCTGCTTCCCTTCCGCTTGCATGCCCACGTCCGTCCCGCAAGCCGTGCTGGCCGTACCTTCGGTGTTCTTCTACATGGAATCGAGACATATTAAGTGCAACAATGTGTTCGTCCAATTACCTTTTATTGCGACGTATCATTTAAGGCACACAATTAATGTAGCAAAATATGCCTAATATTAAGTCAAACCTTACCCGAGACAAATGCCCATCCAAAGTCACTCTCATCGCGCTAGAGGCTACTGCTCCTCGCGCCTGTCCACTAGCATTCCTCCTTGCTACCATTGCCTGCGACGACTGATTCTTTCAATACTCTATGTGGACCAACTACTGCTATATACATACACTCACCTCCTCATGTTGGACTGGAGCACCGCCCTCAAGCATTGAAATGAAGATCTCCGTTAAGAATGGGCTGTATACCTCGATGTCAAAGTCTTCTTCCTCGTGCGTGTGCACTACTTGGCTGCGTCCTGCTTCCATGGCTATTGGGACTCCTACCGTATGATCTTCCGAGTATATCTAAACAATGACTTCCGACATAAGACATTATTTATCCATAGCTTTTTACCACCCAATCTACCCCGCCTGTCTTAACTTTATAGTACTCTTTGTACCCACAGGGCAGATTCTAACACAGCAGGGCACTTCACATTTTCTACGAATAATGATGATAGCACTGCCATGTGTCCTTACTATCTGCGCAATGACATCCAGTTCTCCCAAATGCCCATAAGATTATCAAAGAAGCAGCACACAATATAGCACATTTTGGGCATATGAAGAGACAATGCACACACCTACATGGAAAACCGCGCCACCTTTTTATCAAATCTGCCCAAGATATACATGCAATTTGATTGCAGTTTGAGATTTCACAATCTAGTTGCTGGAAAGTTGCCACCTTTTAACCGAATCTGCCCAATACATACATGCCATATACATTGCAGATCAACATTTCTCAATCGAGTGGGGGCCGAAAAGTTGCAACTGACACATCGAGCTCCACACCACGGCATGCAAGGTCGCAGTGCTGCAGCCAAAGCTATCTTTTCACGACATATTCGTTCTGCATCGCCCGCCTCTTTGTTCAGTACGTGCACTCACGCGCATACAGTTCAAACATAGCAGCAGTACCATTTTCAGCTGGGAATTGATATTTCACATAACAAACTTAACAGATAGCACCTGTTTTTTCCGCCAAGCTACTAATAACTAGACCATACATATGCTGGAAGTTACAAATAACTACATGTCCGAAGACTTTCATTCATAACATGGACATGTTCATCAGCTTTCTTATGTCCCCATGTCCCTCACGTCCGCTCGAAGTGATCATCATCAACGGTACTGTAAATCTCTCCTATGTTCCTGAGCTCCACAATGTAATCACTGCCGAAACAAACAAATACACATGTAAATATTGAGCTGAACTTTTTAGTACGGCATGCGTTCTCCACGGTGGACTTACCTTATTTCCTCTCTACCTTTACGCAACGCCGAGCATATATCATCTATGCTTGCTCCATGGCAGCCCGATCTGCAATTCATTTTATGCAAACAAATTTATTCACTTTACCCCCGGTACTAACACTAACCCCATTCTTTTTTTCAAGTCTTTACATATTCTTACCTGGCTAAAAGCTCGACTATTAAAGCTATGATCTGATCCGATTGAGGGGTTCCAATTGTCTTGAACTGAGACTTGCATAGGTGATAAGTGTTTTATATACGTACAAGGACAATATACTATCAGCTAATAATACATGATGCCCATACGACTGAGAGATAACTTGTATAGCCAATGATTCTGCAGTGTGACTTCATTTGTTACCTTCTTTTCCGCGTGCCTCGCCTAAACAGCACATAAAGCTTAGCGTTACTGAAACAGGACCTAAACGGTTCAAATGGGCTGAAATTGCAGATATGTTTTTCTCGTACTTACCGGCACAATAACAAGATGTAATTGAGCCTCAATTGCAGATATGTAGTGGTAAGTGACATCATTAAAGTCTCTTATTTTCCTGCGTTTTACCTAATCTATCACCCCTTTTACACCCCTTCACATATACAACTGAAATTATAGGATATAACCAACACCTGCAACAATAAGCTGTAAGATGCGCCTCACCAGCTACACTTGTCATCCTCCCATTGAATGTGCCGTACTGCCCTTCCCTAAATTATGGAACGAACACGAAACAAGATCTTTTATACTGACAAAGACAAGGCATTTTTTAACACCAACAAGCAAACATATCTTACCCTATGTCCATCAGCTCATGGTATGCTTCCTCACCCATGTAGCTTCATAGCAATACAAAATTATTTACAAGCAATGTCATGTATTCTGTTTATCAGCAATGTACGGTGAGCAAGATCTTACCACATTTTCGCTCCCAACCTCCATGTGCCATCGTCTATGACGAAAGTCATTTTCTCTTTGTCGCCCGATGCATCTACCAATCTACCCACCAACCTAACCTGCAACCAATATTCTATACGATTATTATACGACCTACATACAATTATCAGTTGGTTTATAGACGTCCGATTTACCGTTGTGATTATTGTATTGTTTATCACCAGCTCACTGTTTGGGTTCAACACAACAGAGTCATTGATCATTTTAACCATCACCGGCATTAGAGTCTGCCCTCTGTCCATAGCCACCATACCTTTATTTTCATTTTTCTATTCTAACACAAAAAATTCATCAATCCCTCCGACAGTACGAAACGAACACGAACACTTAACATGAAGTACTGTAAAGTAATATTATGAACACGTACCTCTATAGTTTGCAGCTCACCAGCAGCACCACCTTCAACGCTTTCCTGACCCAGCCATTGCCCAGACATACCAGCCATTGCTCAACCTAAGTTCTGCAATTGGGAGGAACCCTATTGCTCTGCATTCTCTTGTGTTGTCTTCTCATGCAGGTTACAGGGCTTCACGTCAAACCTTTTGAAGTCCTTAATACGATGCCCCACAGCCCAGTTATCTTTCCAAACTTTTATATACTACCAAAAAGCACTCCAGATCTGCAAGCATACATATCTTTTTCCCATAGTTATATAACGTGCCAACATAATTTCCAAATCATACATCTAAATCTAGTTCCTGATCAGCACAACACACAACAAAAGAACTAGCAAAGTAGCGATAAATCTAACATACATCAAAATCTCTTTAACATGTTCTGCCACCACCCTTCCTACATCAATCTCCTGCTCTTGGACTCTCATCTTTTTGGCCGCCTGGACCACCCTTACTTTATCAATCTGCTATTCTTGGACTATCATGTCGACCCCTTTGACATCTATACCTACGGCCCTTAGGTTTCGGATGTAATCTTCCACCCAAAACCAAAAGTTGCACCCCCTTCAGTTCGCTGAAACGACAGAACAGAAATAATGGTTCAGGTTTCTCCTATTGCAAACGAACTAATATAACGTATGTCGACGATTGGTGAACCGCCGATCTTACAGTAGTCGTGAGACAGAGATACTTGTTGTTGGGTAGGGACCCCTAGGGCACAAGGCCAAGCGGTCTGACGACAAGGAAACGCCCTTTTTATACAGGTTTGGGCCTCCCTCAGGATAACAACCCTACGTCCTATTCATATATATTGAGCAGAGAATATTTTACAAATGATGTGTATATTAGTGGCTATCCTAGACCTAATCGGAGGCTACTTCGACTAGTTCCACGGGGCTCGACTCCTTCAAGGCAGCGGGTCTTCTCGTGGGAATCGCTGGAGCTTCTGGATGGCTTCAGGCTTCAGGCTTCAGGCTTCAGGTTTCTTGGATCTAACTTGACCTCTTGGAACTTGAAAGACCTGTCCTCCCCTATGGGATTGCTGATCCTTTTATAGGGGGCTCCCCGAGTCGTACCGGACATGGACTTATGCCCGAGTAGAACTCTGGCTTCCTTAAATGTCGGGATTAACTTCCTAGTTTAAGGGGTGTCCTTCCTCCTTACGGGTGGTTATCTTATCTCCTGGGGATCCTTACCGGATACGTATTCTTATTTCAATAGTCCAGGGAATTGTATATGGATACCTCCTCGTATACGGGATACTATACTATTCATCGTCAAGCCCCCCATCAGTACGTGAAGTGAGGTCATGACTATTCTGTAGGAAATCTGCCCTTTTCGGGAAGCAACTCCGAGTAGGCGAAATCGAGTACTTTGTTGACAACATCCCGGAGTAGGCACTATCTCTATCGGGTAGTCGCGATATCCTTGTCGGGATAAACCTCTGAGTAGTCCAAGGCATTTTCTAGGCTAGCTTGCCCGAGAAGCATCTTTGATTTAATCTGATCCGTCGATCACGGACACGCGTTTGCCTGGTAGATTTCTGGGAAACCAAACCGTCGTGGCGGAATTTTCGCGTGGTGATGAAGAATCTTTCCTTTTTCTGCGCTACTGTTCAGCTGACGTTTGCCAAAACGTAACACGCTCGTCGGGGTCGTGGGTTTGCCAGACCCTCATTTTCCCGCGCATGCCGTCTCGCATGCAGGGAAAGTAACTGTCCACATTTAATGTGATGGAACAGATTATGCCGTTAACCGTGCTCCGGTCAGGCAAAAATTGAATCTCTTAAGAGATCGAGAGTTGGTTGGGGTTTGCCCGCATTGCTCTCTGTCTCCTAGCATCCCCATCTTCTTCTTTGCACCCCTGTGTCCAATCCTTGCTTCGCTGTCGCCGACCACCGTCAGCGACAATGAGAAAGAAAAGCGCAGCGAAGAAGTCCCCCGAGACCTAGAAATTGGCGGAGGATCCTTCGGAAGAACCGATCGTCGTCATCCCCGAGTTTGAGCCCTCGGTGATGGACTCCGCCGCCCTCAAGAAGCTTGTGGCGGAGGAGGTCATCCTCCCAGAGGTATTCGTACCTTACCGGGAGGTTGCGAAGAAGACGGTCCCAAGTCCAGACACGAATTGGACCATCGTCTTCGTGGATTTCTTTAGGTGCGGATTCCAATTCCCACCTTCTCACTTCTTCCTCCTAGTGCCCCAGTTCTACGGGATCGAGTTGATATATCTCAACCCGAACTCGGTCCTGATGCTAGCGGTCTTCGCACACCTGTGCGAAGCGTACCTCGGCATCAGGCCGAGCCTGGAGCTCTGGAGGTACTACTACAACCTCCGCCAGATGAAGGCCAGCGGTGGAGGCGTCGTCGGTGGTGCTAGATTTTGACTCCGGGAAGGGAGGAAGGACGCCTACATCTCCTCCTCCTGGAAGTCGTCATGGTCGGGCTGGCACTCGAGGTGGTTCTACTGCCAGCCCCCACTCTTCTCTGAGATCCACTACCGCGGCCTGGCCCCCCTCCTGAATAAGAGCTGGTCGGAGGCCCCGAAGGAGACCAAATGGCTCGAGGCCCTCGTTAGCGACATCACCGCTCTTGTCGGAAGGGACTTGTCAGCATGGGATGTCGCAGAGGACTTCCTTCGGTGCCGGATCAGCCCTCTTCGGTCGAGGGTCAAACCTGCCTGGGTGATCCCAGAAGGCCAAGACCAGACAAGGGATTTCGACATAGGTGGGTGTCTGAACCCTTCCGTGTCGTTTTAGTTAGAAAACTCCTGTCATCACACTCGTTAGATTTCTTTTGATTGTGTAGATCTTTCACCCGAGGAGCTTCGGAATAGGTTGAACAACCTGTTCGAGCAACCTCCTCAGGGCGGGCGGACTGACGTGCCCTTACCGATCCTGAAGCTTAACTCCGACAACCAAAAGGAAATCCTTTCGGTGAGTTAACTGTTTCTGCATTGTCTAGTCATGGTTTATCCGAATAGCGCTACTAATGCTATCCAGGTCATCTTTTGCAGCGAGTAGGCCACGGGGTCCCGACTCAGAGGCTGAGTGGGCTGGTGCCCCCATTCAGGACGAAGACGTCGAAGTCCTCGGTGCGACCGCTCTGATCCTTGAGACAAGGGTCGAAGGTCCATCTGAGGCTGAGGCGGCAGTGGAGACTATTCGAGCGAAGTCTCCTACTCGGGCTCCTTCTCCTCCGCCGAACCCCCAACCTCAGGTACGAACTCGCGCTTGACTAGCTCTTCCCTTGGTTTCTCCATGCTCTAGGATGACGGGAATGAGCTTGTCGAAAAGCAGGACATGAGCGACCCTCACCCGGAGGAGCCGACACCTTCCTCCACGACTACCCGCGTAGAGGAGGATGCGTCGACAAAGGGGAAGCCACCGCTGGTCTCTACCGAGAAGCGGAGTTCAGAGGTTCCGATGAAAGGGTCCTTACCCCCGGCGAAACGCCAACGGTAAGTCTTTCCTTCAGTCTTCTGTTCCGATCTCTTTTCCTTGAGGATGCTGATACACCTCCTTCTCCGAGTAGATTGTCCATCCGTCCGACCAGATCTACTACCAGGGCTGCTGTGGGTAAGGAGACTTCCGCGGCGGGCCAGGCGCAGCCCTTGGTTGAGTAGGCCAAACCCCCAATGCCGGAGCCGTCAGTGCCCGAGGACGACGACGCTTGCTCCCCGCTACAGGTAATCCAAGGAGTCAGTAACCAAATGTCAATGTACTCAGTACTAACCTTGTTGTTTTGACAGCGCGCCCTTTCTTGGGTTATCCCGTTGTGAGGCGAGCTCGAGGAGCTGAAAAAATACCTCGAGGAGTCCGAGAAGAGGCGGGCGGAGAGTGAGGCCGAGCTCCAGGTCGTGAAGGCCCGCCTCTCCAAGGCTGAGTCTTCTCTAAACCAGAGTCAAGCATGTGAGGGAAAGCTGGAGGAGGACCTCGAGCATGTCCTTTGCATGTTCGAGCTGGCGCTCGCAGAAGTCGGAGTCGCCGTCTTCCCCAGCCCTCCGCGTGCTATCCGGGTGGTGGAGCTGGCAGCGTCAGTCTCCCGCCTGAAGCCTGTCGTCGAGAAGCTCCTTTTCGAGTAGCTGCAGCAAGGCGTTCGGGACATTCTGGCCATGGCACTGGCTCTTCTAAAGTGCTAGTACCTGGAGCTGTCCCTGGAGGCCCTTGAAGCCGATCTGCCGGTTGGCGAGGAAGAGGAGCTCCTTGATGCTGTACAGGGTGTGGCTGATGCTTTTGCGGACCGTGTCCAGGCACCTAGTCTGCCTAAATAACTTTGTAATACACTGTGATTAGTAACTGTGTTTTAATCAGTGTGTTTTTGTTTTCTGAAAACCTGAACTCTACTGCTCTGCGAATGTTTATCGGACGCAAGGGTTCTCGTAGACTTAGTCGAACTTTGCGTCCACTTTCCTTAACTTAGGCTTACGAGTTGTGCCGTATGCCGCTGACTGCGATCGACCAGGTCTTAGGTTTAGTTGGATGGAGGTCTCATTGGCTCCTCGTCATCAGTAAACGCGATAAGGGGTCTTCGTACAGTCTATCATGGCCATAGCAGCAACTCGTGTTCCCTTGTCGCAGGGATATTGGACGCTAGTTAGTAAGTTCCACGATTGCCCTGTTGGTGACAACATTGCACTCTATCCATGACGCCTTCTGTTTAAAGTAGTCGGGGATGCGGATAAGCAAGCGGGTTCTGTTGGCCTAGTCATATTCGCACATTCTCTTCTTCCTTTATTCGTGGTCGGGGAACGTTACAACGGAACCGAGGAGCTTAGTCGACCAGGCCTTAGGTCTAGTCAGGTGGAGGGCTCAATGGCTTCCCCTGTCACTTGCAGCTAGTCAGGTGGAGGGCTCAATGGCTTCCCTTGTCACTTGCAGACACGTTAAGGGGTTCATCCCTGATGGTTGCAGTGCGGAACACTTTCCCCTTGTGTAGGTCAAATCGTTGGTACGCGCATGTGTACGCCAGTACCTGATGCCACATACTTATCCAGCCCCCGACTGTCTCATTCGAGAAGTTTCTCGAATAGGCAGTCTGAAAAAATAAATATCGAACTAGGAACTAGGAACTTGACATTTTAAAAAACTGTGAACTGACTGAAGTATCATTTACAAGCTACTATAAAAAAACTGCTTGGAAAAACTAGAAATAAAAACATCATCCCCTCCTCTCGAGTTTGTCGTTGGTTGCTCTAGAGATTCTCGTGCTCTTGTCGTGACCCGCTGAAAAAGCTTGTCGAGTGCGCGTGCTGGGCGGTGGCGCCTGGAGCGTCTTACCGTCGGCTTGTTCGTAACTTGACGACTTGAGGTTGGAGCTGGCGCAACCTGAGATGGACTGGCTTTCAGAGAGGTGATGACTGTGTGATCTTACCGAAGGTGTTTGCACGAGGAACTCTCTAAGGGGACTCGACTATCTCTTTACTGCTAACTCGAGTGACCTGGATCGAGCGACTTCTCCTGTGGAGCCGTTGTCCTGCTAAGGACAAAGCCCTTTTTGCCCCGGTTCCAAACTAGTCGTAGAACCTATTTTTTGAAGTCGTCGCTCGTAGTTGCAATGGAGGTCTTGCTGACGCGGGGGTGCATGCAGCGGCGTTGGAGTCTGCTTCCCTACTCAAGAGTTGATGCTTTTCTGCGAGGTCAAGGCTACGCATGTCGTAGAGTAGTGCTTCCTGAGGGGAGCTTTTTATTGTGAGGACGCCCTTTGGGCCGGGCATCTTCATGCACTGGTAGACGTAGTGTGTTGCTGCCATGAACTTGGCCAAAGTTGGGTGCTCTAAGATGGCATTGTGTGCCATCTCGAAGTCGACTATGTCAAACAGGATCTTCTCTGTTTGGAAGTTCTCTGGTGTTTCGAAGGTAATCGGTAGTGTGACTTGCCCGATCGGCGTAGCCGACGAGCCTGGGATGGTACCGTGGAATGCCCGTGTCACCGTTTGGACTGATGACCGTGATACTTGCATCACATCGAGGGCTTTTGCAAATAGGATGTTGTGGGAGCTCCCTCCGTCTATGAGCACCCGGGCCACTCGACAGTTATTGATCGTTGGTTCGACAATGATCGGGTATCGTCCTGGTCGAACACAGTTCTCGGGGAAATCTGTTTGGTCAAAAGTGATCGTGACCTCCGACCACTTGACTACCCGTGGGACTCGCGGTATACTCGCGAGAACTTCTCGGGCAATCGCCTTGTATTGCCTCTTCGACTCGTAGGAAGCCGAGCCCCCGAATATATGCTCAATCGCTCTGACATGCCCTTGGAATGGCTCAAGGGCGGAGTCATCGTCGAAAGTCATGTCCTGGCTGTTGTTTGCGACCTGCGGGCCCTCCCCGCGGAACTTCTCTCCTTCTTCCTTGAGGTACTTCTTGAAGATGCGGCACTGACGAAGATCATGCGAATCGGTCTGGTGGAAATCGCACCAGAGTTTTCCTATCTTGTCGGAGGAAGTCATCTGCTTATCCTTGGTGCGCGGTCGCTAGGTACGCTTCTCGAGGAGATCGGCCAATACCTCATCGGCTTTAGATCTCTTCTCCCTATTCCCTCTGGAGGATTTCTTCTTGCGCTTCGTCTTCGTTGAGTTGTATCTGGTCCAGAGGGGAGACCTAGGCAACCTGTTCTGTTGCTACTTGATGTAATGTATGGTTTCCTCAGCACAGGCAGCCTTTTCAGCTAGGTCCATCAGCTGTGCCATTGTCTTTGGAGGATGCATGATCAGGTCGTGCGTGCACATCTCGTTCCTGCTGCCTCGAACAAAGGCGCGGATGACGTCCGAGTCTGCTATTTCAAGAATAGTGTTGCGAACAGCACTAAACCGCTTGGTGAACTCTCGGAGGGTCTCGTCTGGGCGTTGGACGACTAGGAATAAGTCGTCGACCCAGCCAGGACGCGTGAAGGTACCTTGGAAATTTCCGAGAAGCATGTTGCAAAGCTGTCCCTAGGAGCGGATTGTTCCTGGGCGTAGGTTCATCGGTCCTGGCTGCTCCTCTGAGAGCGGTCAGGAGGTAGTTGGCCATGACCTTCTC
Organism: Stipa capillata; assembly: GCA_019208055.1. Taxonomy (NCBI): domain Eukaryota; kingdom Viridiplantae; phylum Streptophyta; class Magnoliopsida; order Poales; family Poaceae; genus Stipa; species Stipa capillata. The sequence continues at coordinate 976,638 of JAGXJF010003351.1, forward strand.
GTTCCCGCCTGTGGCCTTGTAGTGTAGATCTGCAGGAAATCTGCAGGGTTTGTGGTGCCATCGTACGACTCTAGGGCCCCAGGCTTGAAGCGAGACGGCCAGCGCACATGTCGGAGCTCTTGGGACAGCGCTTGGCATCCGTTGATGGTTCTCCAATAAGGCACGTTCTCACCGCTGTTCGGGGTCAGAGATCGTCCCCAACTATTAGCATGGGGCCTGTGGTCTCTTCGAGGAGGAGATTGCTCTCGCTGGCGCCTTTGGGATCGGCACTCGTTGAGCGTGTCACGGAGGTCGACGTGCTGTTCCTCCCGGCGAGACCTGGTCTTGGGATGTCGTCCATCTCCATCTGATTCCTCTTGTCAGAGAGGGTTCTTCCCTCGGTTGGAGCTGCGTGTCACCGACTGGAGTCGAGAGGACTCAGCTTGGGCTTGGGCCTGTTGTAGTTCAGCCCCCAGCCGTTGTAGCCACTATACTCCATCGGGTGTCGTCAAATCTGCCGCCGGTGGTCGTGACAGCAGATTGTGCACCTCGGCGAGTCTTCGAGCAGTTCGGGACACATATACCCCCGTCCCTTGAGGGGTTCCGTCTGCTGCCGTAGGCATATTCCCGTTTCTGCGGGGAGTAGCCGTCGGGCTTCGATGTTGTGAGCCCCCATGCTGATCTGGGTCCTCGAGATCTTCCCGACCGTCATGGATTGCGAGAACCACTCGAGGGTCTGGATTAGATGAGGTGTAGTTCCACTCCATCGTGTCTTCCTCATCGGGAGGGATACTGTGATTGAGATCTTGATCGTTTGGTCGATCAGAAGTTGCAGGCGATAGTCCGGACATTGGGCTGGTCGCTCCTGCCTGGGAATCGTCGGTCAGCACCAACGTTCGCCCGAAGGCCCTGGCGCGCTCGGTCCTAAAGTGATCAGCTTCGCAATCCGAGTACTCGCCAGTGGCGTATTCTCTAAGATCTACGCAGTCAGTTGCCAGGTACAGATCTATCTGGCTGAAGTTGTTATAGAAGCCCAGACCTGAGTACCCGATACGTCATGTGAGAGCGATCGAATCCCCCACCGAACCTACTTCTTCCTCCTCGGGTCGAACCAGGGAGGGCCGTGCAGTCGGCGTCATGGGCTGATTACGACTAGTTGCACATCTTGCCGACTCCGATACTTCCTTGACGGCTTGAGCCGGAGAGGTCTCCACGGTCGGTGCCATCTATCGACGATTGGTGAACCGTCGATCTTACAGTAGTCGTGAGACAGAGATACTTGTTATTGGGTAGGGACCCCTAGGGCACAAGGCCAAGCGATCTAACGACAAGAAAATGCAATTTTTATACAGATTCGGGCCTCCCTCAGGATAACAACCCTACGTCCTATTCGTATATATTGATCAGAGAATATCTTACAAAGGATGTGTATGTTAGTGGCTATCCTAGACCTAATCGGAGGCTACTTCGACTAGTTCCGCGGGGCTCGACTCCTTCGAGGCAGCGGGTCTTCTCGTGGGAATCACTGGAGCTTCTGGATGGCTTCGGGCTTCAGGCTTCTTTGAACTAACTTGACCTCTCGGGACTTGAAAGACCTGTCCTCCCCTATGGGATTGCTGATCCTTTTATAGGGGGCTCCCCGAGTCGTACCGGACATGGACTTATGCCCGAGTAGAACTCTGGCTTCCTTAAACATCGGGATTGACTTCCTAGTTTAAGGGGTGTCCTTCCTCCTTACGGGAGGTTACCTTATCTCCTAGGGATCCTTACCGGATACGTATTCTTATTCCAATAGTCCAGAGAATCGTATACGGACACCTCCTCGTATACGAGATACTATACTACTCATCGTCAACGTACATACAGGAAGTAATCATACCCGGTGATTAGGACACTTCACGAAGTCATGATCTAGGTTTTCCTTCGTCATCGACGTGAATCTCTTCACATCTCGCCGACCGCAGCACGGACACTTTATTAGTAGTAACTCCCCTACACGGTGGCTACTGATGGTACAATTAGACGATGAGGCCATGATAGAAAAGCTAGAACTACCGATTAGTTTTCTAATTTTTGTGATGTTGGTATGTCTCCACGTCAAGATACGACCATATATAGGCAGCTCGGTTGGACGGCCGGGGTGCTTTTCTTCCTAACAGCCCCCTCACTCCCCCCACCCCTTACTTTTTTGTGCTTTCTGTGTTGAGCTATCAATTCACGGCCTTTTTCAGCCACTTTAACATTTTCCTTACATTATATATACATATACAAATAAGCGAAACTCCATAGTGACAACACTGAAGTCAAGCCGTCTCGAGTGACAACTCCATAGCGATACACTGAGTGATGTAGCAAGACAAGGGAAATGAAGCTTTGTTCAATATGGAGTGCTACAATGTTGAGTAGACCGATTTCGTACAACACCTGACATTTAGGACCCACCTTACATCACCTAACAGCTCATGACAATGTCATGCATTCATCACAAAACACAAATATGTCCTCACATGCATGGTCCTCTTAAAGCCAACTCTAACAGAAGTAACTACTTAACCATCGATTTCGTGCACGAACTGAACTGGCAATCTTCCTATGTTGTTTTTCAGGTGCATAAGTTCATATATGAGAGATTGCCTTGTCTTTGTCAGACGCCATTTCTGCAGAGAACACAAAACTAGTCAGCTCAATAGATCTGACATGTGTCTATCAAATGCATGCTTACATCTAAAGGCCCCGCTCCATGTTTTACTCCATCAAACGTCCGGCTAAATTGCACTGCCTGGAAATCGGATTCAGGCCTGCAAGGTACGAACACAACATTAAAAGTACTCATAAAATGGAGAATCCTTCTTTCAGTTCGTATGACATCACCACTCACCAACTTTTCAACTTGCCAGCAACAGTGGGTGCTGCACTGCAGTCAATGAACAACTTTGTCCAACAGTTCCAGTCTATGTCCCATGCAGTGAAATAACTTTCAAGGCATTGACGTATGCCGCCATGCAATACCTGTACAATTTTTCAAGGTCTTTCTCATTCTCAGTCCGATAGCCTACACCATATGGGGTAAACTTGCCTTCTTTTCATATCACACGCACAACATGCCCAGTAGCCTTCAACAAATACCAACGCGAAGAACTGTTTGCAAAAAACTTAAACGTTCAAAATGTGCATATCAATATAACGAACAAGTTTACTGAAACGCGTACTATCGGACTTACCATCTGACACCGACCAAGCTCGTACGTAATATGGTCACCAAGGAATTGTTCTTGTATCGACTTGGAAGATAGGTAGTTTTCATCTGTGTAACACCCTAATTTTCCGAAACCCAAAATTTAGGGCTAACAAAAACTTTTGCCAGTAATGCTGATTTAAAATACACCAAATTAAAACTTTTATTCCAAATCATGTTCCTGCTAAACCCTAAAGCAAAGCAACCAAAACGGTTTCATCTGTTCCTGCTCCCTTGATTTCTGCTTTGTCGAAACCTTGTCTAGCGAGGGATACAAACCCTGCTATATCCTTGGTCTCCATGCGGGACCGTTCGCCCTTGCGTTCCCGCCACGACAGCCTGAGGCATCTGCCACAGCCAACTTGCTCTGCCCCGACAACCCATGGCAGCCGTTGTCGCTGCCACGCTCTTGCCACGGCAGCTGCCGCTACCCATTTTCTCTGCCGCGGCAAGGCCTCTGCCACCACCGTTGCTATCTTTCTCTGCCGTAGCAAGCCGCTCCTGCCGCGACAAGCTTCTGCCACGCCATCGATTCCCTGCCACGGCATCTCACAGCAGCTACCGTCGCTGCCATGCCTCTGCCACGGCAACCCCTCCCCCGCCGCGGCAATGTCACGCCGCTGTTCCTTTCCGCCGCGACAACCGAGTCCCACCGCGACAAATTCCTTTTCCCTACCGCGGCAGTACCACGGCAACATGTTCTCCTCTACTACAGCCCTTCTCCCCGCCACAAATATACTTTCGACATCCATTCCCCTCTAACTAATCAGTGGCACCTAAACCCACACCTGCCGCTAAGTGCCTTCACAGTACCTCTACGAAATCGGAGCATATACCTATGGCGCACCCGGTTTTAAGGCCGGATAAGCCCTTGTGTTTACGGTACCGGTCCCTGGATCAGTAGCCGATACCCACAAGTTTACCTGTGTATCAAAATCATACACGCACTTATTAGAATATACAGCATAATCCGATCTTTAAGATCGAAAAACTATACCTTTAGCCCAACGGCTAGAAATCTTGCAGCGGAAAATCGAGCGGTGATGAGCCCATCAATATGCCGTTCCCAACATGCAACTGACTGGGGGTTCGCCCTAGTTATCGCGGATACCGTCTTTGCTTTCGAACGGTCGCCCATCGGTCTGGCCAAATCAACAAGCCAGGTGAGTACATTGAATGTACTCGCAAGCGCTCCACCGGGGAGTTTAATACAGATATGATCATGCTCGGAATTTATCAATAACATGGCTCTATCCTAAGTTTCATGTTGTGCGAGAAAGTAAATTTGCATTTGAAATAAATACATAGATGTAAAAGCGATTTTATCAAAATTATCTCGACGCAGCGAGATAAGGTATTGCTCAAACACTCACCCGTTGCAACGGGGAGTTCACTTTTGTGCTTACCGTTACAACGGTACAGCACGGTACTTACCCGGTTCCACAGGGAGACGCAGCTCGCCTCGTACTTACGGGGTTCCCAATCACCCGGTTCCTCAGGTAGACGACGCTCACCTCGTACTTACGGGGATTCTAGGGTTTGCCCGTAGCTACGGGAAAACCCGACTTCACACCTCCCGATACGACGGGAACTTGGCAAACTGCCCTGCGAACACGACGGTTCGCGTCCTTAAACCCATAACCCAGAAATCCTTTTTGGGGCTCAGAAAGCCAGACTACTTTAGTGTGGCCCGACCAAGTTCGTCCATGACCGCGGACGCGGCTATTCGAATAGTTTTTAACACTCTGCATAGGTTGTACGGCTTTACCCACACGATGTAGTTCCCCCTGGGCATGCTACACGTCGCATGTGTCCAGAGCTTGTACAACGAGACTCTTCACCGCTGTGAACCCAGCCATGAACCCGTCAGAAGGACATGTCCCACACCTAGCTCGAGTCAGTATCCCTGCTACGAGGAGGTTGGTGTTCCAACTCTGTGGCGAACCAAACCTCGTTAACCACGGGTTTAGCCCTCTTCGGAGCTACCCGCCCCACCTGCACTCTACTAACTGCCCACAGGTTCATGCTAGTCCAGGACGGTTACTAGATCAAGTCCTTCCCACAAAGGACATGTGGTCGTACTGTAAGACTTGGCCAAACGGCACTTAAGACAGGTCCTTAGGTGATCCGAGAAGGACTCCACACCACTCCCGATAACGGGCAGCGAGAACCACGACGGGCCTTACCTCGCTCTTTAACAACTCCCTGCAAACACCCTTCATTACCAACTCGGATCAAAATCTTCTCCATTTTTAGCTTGGTTTCACAAAACCATTTCCGGTAGAATATCCCAACCCATGCATATCCTACCTTCCATGCACCTCTACAACCGGACGCGACGGTCCGTTTCGATATCTCATCACATGAAATATGGGGTGTTGCTTCCTTTTCCTTTTGAAAACCTAACTATTGCTACTGCGGGGCTAAGCATATATATATACACTACCCTAAGTTTCCGATAAATCTTCGGAATACAATAGTCCTAAGGCGACAAGGTTTACGGGGTCGGACTAGGGTTTTCTATCATCGGTGATAGCTACTCTACATAAAGTAACATGGATAAAATATAGCATGCATGGTTCGAAAACGAAATAATATTTCGTAAAACTGGGATTCAACATGATCAAGGGCGGAGAGCTTGCCTGGCGTTATCGGCCGAGTCGATCGCAAACCTGATACGACAAACATCGGGAATCCTGCGCGTGAGGTATCGCCGCGTCGCAACTACACGTCGGAAAGACAACGAATCACTAACGGCGCGAGGAAGATCCATTTAAGATCCAAAAATATGCTCAAGCAATATATAAAACCATACCTCGACCTTAGGAGGTGGCTAGGGTTTTTAGGGTTTTACGATGCCCTTTCATCTTCGAACTATGCAACATGTGTATGAGCATATAAATATGCATGAGCTCTGGATCCTAACATGCTTCCGAAAGGTTTAACATGATGGGGATAAAACTAGGAGGATCATATATATATGCATGACATTAACACTAGGGTTTCTAGGGTTTGGGCGTTAAGCTCATGCTCCTATGGCTTTGGAATCACGCACTAAGTGAAGAGATGATGGACCACTAGGCTACATGAAACTTGAACTCTAATCCCACTGGTCAAATGGAGGAATCATCTATTCGACTATATTTGAAAAAGAGTTTAAACTATATATGGATGCTTATGTTTTAGGGTTTCATAAATTAACCTATCCTTTTTAAACCTTGAGCTAAGCAACATGAATGCATGGTTGTAACTAGTGCAATGCTAAAAAATAAACATGTTTACATGCTGGAGCAACCTAGAGCTAAACACCTATTCAAAAAGGGAATTCGAAAGACTGTTTGAAATTTGAACTGTGTACTGGACTGGGCTGTACAGGGAGAACCATTGAGATTTTCGAAAGGTGGTCTATAAGAAAAAGATGGGAATTAAAGTTTTGAACAACTTTTATTTGGGACATTTTCTGAGAATCGGCTTGGATGAGGCTGTACAGGCCAGAACAGAGAGGAAGGGACTTGAGGCTGTGGCAGGACGCGGCAGCGGAAATAGCTAAAGGGAGCTGCCGCGGCAGGAAATAACAGGGCAGCGGCAGAGCACGACTTGTTGTGGCAGGAAAAAGGGTGCCTCTGGGCTGCCGCGGCGGGGTTTAGGCAGCGGTGGCAGAAACTTTGAGCTGCCGCGGCAGGGTTATAGCAGCTGCCGTGGTGGAGACTCGGGCGGCACTGCCCTGCCGCGGCAGAGAAAAGGGGGGTGCTGCGGCTGTCACGGCAAGGAACTGGGCAGGGGCAGCGGTTGCGGCAGAGCTTGGGCGAGCTCGGCTTGAGCTGGAGTGAAGCTTGAGGAACTTAGAGAACAGCTCGGGTTACTCCCTTGGTGCGCCTGAGGTGAGCTCGGCTTGCTGGTGGAAGCTTGTTCTTGTGCAGCTCCGTTGGGGAAACACGGCGAGCTCGGGCTGAAGCTTGAGATGGGGAGCTACAAGGGAGGTGCTCGGGTGGAGCTTGGGGAAAGAGGAGCAGGGAGGTGCTCGAGCTGAGGGAGACAATGGGAGAGGAACTCGGCCAGCTGAGCTAAAGAGGAGAGGAGCTGCGGCTTGAGAGCAGGTGCAGGAGTTGAGGAAAGTGGAAGGGAGCTAGGCGCTGCTCGGTATGGGAGTTGGAGGAAGAAAATGAAACGTGAATATGGGGAGCTGGCCGGAGCTCTAATGGAGAGGAGGTGGAGCTCAGAGTGAAAGGGAGCAAGCAGGCTTGGGGAAGAAAAGGAATGGGGGAAATAACTTGCTGCCCAGGAGCTCGAGAGGGAGTGGAGAGAAGTTGAGGAAACAGCTGAGAAAAAGAAGGGTAGCTCGGGTGGAGAAGAAGGGCAGTGGAGTGAGGGATGGGGCGCAGGCTGCTGCTGCTGGTTGGTGCGGCAGTGCTGGAAAATGGAGAGGGGGCTGGGGTAGCTCGGTTGAGGACTGCCATGGGAGTTATGTGCATGCAGCTTGGGGAGTGGTCGTGTACTGCAGTTTAGAGGGAGATGGAGTAAAGAAATGGGAGCAAGGACATAAGGAAAGGGGGCAGTTGACTGCTGTTGTAGAGGAGATGATGGCACGGCCTGGGGAGAGAGAGAGAGCAGTAGGGGAGATGGGACTGGATGGTCAGCTGCTGCTGGATGCATGCGAATAAATGAGCTCAGTTAGCTGCTGTGCTTGGCTGTTGCATGCAGGAATAAAGTATTGGGTGCTGGTTTGCTTTAGGGGAAATAGAGAAGAAAAGGAGAAGTACATGGCCAGCTCAATTCCTTGCATGCAGGGCTGCCCAGTTGACCTTTTGAGCTGATGTGAGAACGATTAAAAGAAAAGGGGTGGCGTGTAGCTTGGTTGGGGAGTTGGGCACTAAAGCCTTGGCATGCGGGAAGAGGAAATGGGTTGCTGGCAGTGGCACAATAAGGAGAAACAAGCGCATCGTGTTGACTTACAGCAGACAACGTGGCTTGGTGAAATTAGAGAGGCAGAGCAACTTGGAGTTAAGAGCTTGGATGAATAGGGTGAAAGTGCATCCACTCCCATGGAGCTTGGGAGGATGGCTATCTTGCCCCAGAGTTTGGTTTTGATGGTTATTGGCAATCCTCACCTGTGTCTAATACTTGCAATGAGTGTGAACAGGAATTAGATGGACAGGTGAAAGCTGAAGTGAGACAACTGTTGATGATGAGCCCTAAAAAGAGCAAGGAACTGGGAAGGTCAGAAGGACCAGCTGAGCTAGGCTCCTGAGGCACAGTTGCGAAGAAGCCGAGGCTGTGCTCGAGGGCAAGCGAGGTGATGGTTGCTTGATGGAGTTCAAGGGCCGTGAATGCAAGCTTGATAAGTCCTGGAGGAGCTAGGAAGCTGGTGGATCTGGACCAAGGGTTCGCTGTGCGTCTACAAGGGCAGTCATCTTTGGTGAAGAAGCTTGGAACCAGTGCCAAGGGTCTAAGCGAGCTGGTCAGGGACTGTGGCGAGGCCATTGCTCTCTGGTCAGTTGTAGGCTTGTAGTGAGCCGGTCAGAGTTGTGCTCAGGTGCTGCCTGAGGCAACCGAGTCCACCTGAGTTTGGCATCTGAGACTCAGGTGGGTAGCTCAGCCGCGGCTAGTAGGTTACCAGAGGTGCATGTTAGCTGAGTCTCAGACAGGTTAGGTCTGGTGGCTCTTTATCTGACGTGGCATGAGGGTAACGGCTAGCTGCCAGGGACCCTATAAATAGGGAACCTGGGGAGGTTTTCAATCTTGAACCTTTACCTAACCTTTGCCTCTAACCCGAAAGCAACCTGTTGAGAAAGAAAGAGCTCTAGGTCTCCAAGTGAGTGTTGCCTGCATGCATCCATCGTGAGAGAGAGTTTCTTAGTCCTTCAGGTGTAGCATTCGAGGTACTGGTTCCTCCAAGAGTGGGAGTGCTCTTGGAGTTGGTGAGCAAGCCAAGTCTTGTGTGGCTGCCACCAAGAGTCTGTGAAGGCGATTCGGGTCTGCCTGTCTTGCAGCAGCAAGATCAAAAGGATTCCACACAAGAAAGGTACTCGAGGAAAGAGCACGGTTTGGTGCCGGCTGTGAGAACAGCTTCCTCAACGGAGACGTACTGCTTCGCAAGAAGTAGGAACTTCGGTAAAACAAACCATTGTGTGCTTTACTATCTGTCTTGTGATCTGCTCTTATTTATTCTGTTATCTATGCATGCTTAGATCACTAGAGCACCTTTATCTGTTGCACACTAACTGAGTTTCCTCACCTGAGACTCAGTTAGCTCTTGCTAAAACTAGTACCTTTCCTGTTCACGTCATCTGATGCACTCACCTGACTCTCACACCTGAGACTCAGTTAGCTCTGAATATAACTTGTTCTACATCAGCTGAGTTTGCTATCTGAGTGTCTGGTGTTTATCTGATATATCTTGCTGAGTCTCAGTTACCTGCATCAGTTGCATATATTTTCTCTAGGATTGACCTATCTCCTGAAGAGAAACCCATTAGGCATTATAATTTCTAGAGCCGACCTATTCACCCCCCCTCTAGTCGACTCCTGAGATCCCTTTCATAGGGTTATGAGTTAGGTTTAGGTTTAACTCATTACTAGGAGAGAGAAAAGGTGGCATAAGTCCCGGGGAGGATATGTACACATGTACATGTACATGGATCGATATAACGCTCGTGTCCGAGCGAGGGATGAGTATGGCGAACGGTAAATAGGGTTTGGACTGGGACAAGAGATAAATGGATGAATCAGTGAGATGGTAAACGGTTATTTGTCTATGGTAAGAAGCTGAATGGTTAAATGGTTATTTGGTAGAAATTACTAAGACAGATATTTTTCTCCCGGTGCGGTAATCTGGTAAAGGTGAAAAAGATATTTTTGTGCTGCCTGGTAAAGAGAGAAAAGTAACCGTGGTGAAATGGTTAGTTAGGGTTTTACCATCCGGTAAGATAAAAAGGTAACCTGGCAAGAGTAAGGGGGTAAGGGTGAAAAGAACTTTGCGTATATATATTCTGGTAAGAAATAATGGTAAGGTAGCTGACGATATTTTCTGGGTCAGGTGATAAAGGATTTTACCGAGGAAAATAGTTTAGGGATTGGTGTGTATGTGCCCACATACACTTGGTGATTCTTGCATATACGGGGTTTGCATGGAGATGAAATGGACATGCGATGTTCTGGAGAGCTGTGGTTGAATGATGTCACGGATATATGTATATATGCACGGAGTTGTGGTGGAGTCGAATGTTGAGTTAGGGTTTTGACCCGCAGCTCAGAAGGAAAGAATTAGGGTTTGAGAGCATTTGCTGAACAGAGTCCTGACAAAGCAGAGATCAAAGATACAGGAACAGAGGGGGAGGGTTTTGGGTTGACACACTTTAGGATTTCGCAGGGGCATGATTTTGGATAAAAGTTTTTAATATGCTGAATCTTAACTTGCATTATTAAGAAAAAGTTTTTGTTGGCCCTAATTTTCAGGTTCCGAAAATTGGGGTGTTACAATACCCATCCCAAATCTCTTCCGAATGACTTGAAATTCTACCACCAACTTCGCCACGCCCCATCGCAAGTATGTGCAAAAATATACTGCTTTCGCACATACGTCTATACGCAAAACCCCAAATTCTTTTTCCCCTGATTCAACGAAAGGGCAAAACCATAACACAATACACGCGCCGTATACGCCACCGCATCGACGGTACCTCACCACCAACACGTCCTAAGCCAACACAAAGGTTTCATCTCGAGTCTCAAGTCTCTACCCCATCTTGCCGCGCTCCGAAAACTCCGACCCTAGCCCCAATCATTGCCTTCTGATTAAACACCGGTTCTTCCAAGACCATAATTCGTCGCACAAGCAAAATTCATCGAAGCGCTCGGGGCACCTTGGCCCCACATATTCCCGAGTATCGTGTCGAGACCCCGAAGACCTTTCCATCCAATCCCCCACCTTGCCACACTCCGGAACCCTAGTTCCGACCTCCGATATCTCTTCCGTCTTATTTAATCTTTTCTTCCTAAAACCCTAATCCGGGAATTCACCCCATCTCCCTGCTCGATCGATATCCGGTGATGCCCACGCGGCACCTCTCTACCAATTTGTTTCCAAGCACCGTCTCAAGACTCCGGAGATCTTTCAACCCACTCCCTTCTTTGCCGCGCTCTGAAACCCTGGTTTCGGCCCCCGAATTCCCCTTTCTCCTTATTTAACTTTTATTCCTAAAACCCTAAATCGCGAAATCTATCTCTCCCCGGTCTGCCCAGAAATTCCAAATAAATCCCCGAAGAACCCTAACAATATCTTTGACCTAAATATAACATAAAATATAATCGGCCAATGTAAAAATCTTGAATAACAAAAATATTAAAACTTGGTCAATTTTGGACGTTGTACTGCAACCCCTATATTTACTCCTCAGAAAATTCTGATAAAATCACACAACACTCCCCACATTTCCAGGAGTCCAAATATCTAAAAATATGGGCAAGTCATATACAGAAAGCAGTTAAGGCAGGCATCGAACACCTTCCCCGTATTAGCTCCATGCATAAAATCACAGCACCTTTCCTCTGCCAAAGCTGCTACCATTTATTGGAAAGCTACCACACGCTGCCCTCACCCCTCTAATCACCCTTAACTCTCCCTGGCAGCTCACGTCCACTCTCCACCATGGAAAGTGAGGACTTGTCACACCCTGGCATGCATGGTCTGTCCTGCATGTTATACCAATCAATGCTAAACTTTGCAGAACACTCAGTCGAGCCATCACAATCCCCGTTGACGTGTTTGTGCACGTGGAAAACCTTTTTGGACACGCGTTGGCATGGGCATGCCGCTCTGGACGCGCTCTGGACGCGTCCAACTCTGCCACAGTGCACGCTCACCACTTCTCCCTCACTGCACCGCCGCCGAGGAGCCTTGTCCGAGCAACAGCACCGCGTCTCCATGCTTCCAGCTTCCTCACGACCCGTCCCTTCCCCCTGACCTAGCTCCAGGCGCCATTAATCTCCTCGAGCCGTCACCTCTCTGGAGCAGCACCCGCGCCAGCTAGCCGAGCTCACGCTGGCTATAAAAGAAGCACTCGAGTTCACCAGGTTTCGTCAGCCATCTTCTCCCCAAAGCTTCGCCGAGCTCCCATTTCCCCTCTACTCGAACCCCAAGCCATCCGAGCTCACACCCCACGAGCTTCAGCTCCACCCCGCCACTCCTCTGTTCCAAGCCGCTGGACCAAGCCACTGAAGCCTTAGCCAACCCAAGCAGCAGCCACGACGCCCAGCTTGAGCTCCACCGCATCCAGCAGTAGCTAACCACCGCTAACCTCCAACGCCCGAGCTTCGGACATCTCCAACCGCCGCCGCCATTTCCGGTCCCCTGTCCGAATAACCGACGCCGGTCGGGTTCACACACCCGCGCTCACCCTCAGCTCACCCCTTTTACTTGCACCTCCAGAGCCGCTCCTTTCTCCCCAAGCTTGGCCAATCTCCTCTCTGAAGTAACCGCATTGCCGAGCTCCGCCCTCCTCCTGGCTCGCCGGGTTGAGCTCTACCGCCATCTGCAGTAGCTCAGGCCGCCGAGCTCCCCTCGTATCCTTTCCGCTCAGACTGAATCAGTGAGCCGCCACCCATTCCACTCCTCCGCAGCAGAGTAAGCCGACGGGTAAATCCCAGGCAGCGCGCCGCCGCTCTCTTTCTATCCGAGTGCATTAGCTCTGCTGTATCCGCATACCGACCATTGCAGAACCTATTTTCTTTTCTTCCTTCCATAGCTTCCGACCGCTGACCGGGTAATGGGCAGCGCATGGTCCCGAGGCACTCACGCGTAGCAAAACTCGGCACGTCCGATCCAACCGAGTCGGCCGCTACTCACCCGGTTAGCTCCTTTAATGCACCGCTTTTAATCGCGCGTTAGTTCTGTCCGAGGCCAGGCGCCGAGCGGTTGCGCATTAGTGCTGCCGCTTTAGCTTAATCAAGTCATTTAACGGCTGACCGGTAGCACAGTTAATGCACTGGTTTAGCTCGTGTTAGCAGTAGCCCTAATCCAGCCGGGTTAAGGCACTAATAGCCAACTTTCCTCACTACAATTCTAGTTCTGGAATCTTTGGAAAATTCCAACCTTTTGGCTCTAACACATTTCCAAAATTTAAACCTTTTTGAATAGGAGCAGTAGGGTTTAAACTTAGGGTTATGTCTTTAAGTTCTAAATCATGTGCAATGTATATATACGCACCCATGAACAGCCCAAAAATAAATCCTCTATCATCCAGTAGCTTTAGGGTACCTGTGACCTGCCACGATTCGTTTAGATGAAGGTTTTTAAATTTAAAAGTTTTGCATGTGATTAGTAGAGATTAGAACTAGGGTAGTCCTTTAAGAAATTAATTCCACGTATGTAACTTATACGCATGCATAAACTTTTGAACAGCCCTAGTGGCCGACTCCTCACTCCGAGTTTTGTTCTGACATCCTAGGTTTAGTTCTAGTCGATTGATTCAAATGCATTTCTAGGATTTAAAATGTTTGCATATAAATGATAGGGATTAGAATTAGAGTTAGTTTATTAAGCAGCCAATTCCACATGTGCAGCAAGTATGCATGCGTAAACCCTTGAACAACCCTAGGTTGAAAATCTGCATCCCCACCTTGTTGAATTAAAACATCAGTAACCCCTAAACTCGTTTGAACCAAAGTTGTTAGTTTAAAACATAATGAGAATAATTTCCCCATTTAGATACCTCCTATAATCGGCCCTGAGCTAAGTTCCTTCCAGCTAGCGTCATTAAAATGCCCCTGCATCCTACATTTCGTTTGGTTGAAAGATTTCTAAACTTAAAAGCTTAACGAGAGTGTTTTCCACACTTATATACATCGTCATTTTATGTGACAATTTTGCATATACCTGTCGCCAAAGTTATTCTCTGCCACCATAAACCTAAGTCATGAAATCTTGAGGTCCAATCTTGAACCTAGCTCCAGATATATGCATCCCATTCTTAATCGCTGTCCAAAACCCTAAATCCAAACTCGATTATTCTAAGGCAAACCCCCTCTTTAGTTCATCGTGTTATTCACCAGTTCTTTTGTCATGCATATTGTTTGATTTTCTTGAAGTATTTGGATTGCTTCTTATTCGATGTTTTCTTCCGACGCGTAGTTAGCGGAGTGAGGTACGTGCGTCAGAACGAACCGGGATCACCCCCGCGTCAGGAACCAGAGCAGGAACTGCCAGGCAAGCAATCTCCCGCCTTGACCATTTTGAATCCTATATTTGTGAAGCATATTTATTTCGACTTCGAAACATGCATGCTATGTTATAAACAGTATTTTATGTAGAAGTAATTATTTCTGATAGATGCATATGGACTAGGGTCGAACAACTGATTTCTTGTAACCCTAGTGATCCGTCGGTCGGTTTCCAACCGACGACATACCAAGGTTATAGGCAGTAGCCAATGCTTAGCCCTGCTATAGTTTAAAACTAAAATTTTGTTTAAACCCGGGGATGGGAAAATCAAAACCCGCGGATAGCATATGTTATCCGCGGTGAGTTTAAATGAAATGTTGCCAAAACTCAAAATGGAGTTGGAGATGGTTTGGATTTGGGTAGGAAGTAAGGTGGTTTGAAGGGAGACGAAGTAGCTGAAGGCTATTCGGTGATCGATGATAAACTGGAGTCCTACTCGAATCAATTAAGGACCGAGCCACCGTGCCGCTAAACCAGTTCCCCCACCGTACGTCCACATGTCCTTTATGGGAAGGACTTGACTCGGTAACCCGCCTAATACTAGGGTTCGGACCCGTAGAAAGTAAGAAGAATGTGCTAGGTAGGACGTTGGGCCCCTAGAGAATCCCCACGACGCTATTTGGGTCAAGATTCTTAAATAGTGAGCCCCATCTAGGCGTGGGTGTATATTCGACACAAAGATGAGCGTTTCTCCGAATTGTGGTGTCAGGTTTCCTGGACACAATCAGAGTTAGGGTAAGTCTCATTTAGTGGGTCCGGCCCTAATATTAACGCAGGCGAAAGGTCTCGTTGTATTATCCCTGCCAATATACCTCATCAGGTGTATTAGTAGTACTCGGCATAAAGGGATTAATACATCTTGTGGGTAAAGCCGTACAACCTCTGCAGAGTGTTAAAAATCTATTCGAATAGCCGCGTCCTCGGTTATGGACATGAACTGGCACGGCCACACACCGGCTAGACTAAGTTTTGTTTGCCAAAGTTGGGCAAAAGGGATTAAGGAGGTGGGCATGATGTGTCCACAGTTGGGCAATTTTAGGCCATGAGTCGGTGGTAAGGAAATTGCCGAAGTAATCCGCCGTATTGCCGGGAGTGACCGGAATACAGTTTAGTGTTGGAAAACCTAGTTATCGGGTAGGTGAAGCTACCGTTCGATGGATGGAGCCATGGACGGCGAGTGGAGCTATCAGGTAATAGGTCATGAGATGTTTAGCGGTGTTTACCGCGCAAGATGAGGAAGGAAGGGATGTGATGGGATGTTGTTGATTTGCTACCAGTTTTTCCAAACTGCTTTTACAACCTATTATGCAGTATTTTCAATTTCAGAACTTACATTTTCGCACAACTACCAACATAGGTTAGAGTAGTCCCTTGAAATATTCCTGCATGAATTATAGCCGTATAATCCCCCAATGGGGATTGCTTGCGAGTACATTCCATGTAGTCACCTGGCTTGTTGAATTGGCCAGAGGAGGAAGAAGACTTCAATTTCGAGGAGGGCGATAGCGAAGCCGAGGGTTAGGACGTATTCCCCCAGTCAGCTGCCTGTTGGTTCGGCAAGCCGATGGGCTATCCACTTCGTTATGATTTCCGCTGCTGTTTTATTCGGCCAATAGGCCATGTATTGAACCTCGACCGTAAGGGTCTAACCGTGTAATAAGAATTCGGTATTGTATGTGTATGCTATCAAGTTTGTGCGTACTGGCTACTGATCCAGGGACCAGTACGGTAATCACAAATGACGTGTCCGGCCTTAAATCGGGCACGCCACAATCTGCCAGGACCCGCATCTAAAAAATGTGTGTTTAAGTACCTTACGAGTTCACAACTCATAAGTAATATATACACATACCTTTCACCCATGTGACTTACCGAGAAATCAGACTCAATCATGTGTCTCCAAGTGACCGAAGCATTAGCCGAATATTGAAATGTCTTCTTGCTGTGTGCAACAGAAAAGGGCATCCCCACATTCTGGTGTCATGGCTCCACCTGCCATGAATTGATTTACTACATCCAAGCCGTCCATTTCCAAGTACTTGGGAACAACATGACGAATCCAGGTCCTGCCAATATTTTCATATCCTCGTTAGCATGCAGTCAATACAAAAGAATCAAATATTCATAAATCTTACGGACGTACCCAGCTACTGTCTTGCTAACTGAGTTGGCCCACTCGTAGAACTTCCGAGCTGAGATTGCATCTCTCCCGAGCCGCTTACTGCTTCTTTCCCACGGGCTCTTGGCGTATAGACCTCCTTTAGCTAAGCACCGCTGCACAGGAGACTGGTTGAACTCCTCCTCAGGCAAGTCTGAGTTCAGGTTTATGTGATCTATGGCCCGCCTTGCCGACAAGAATGACGCAGAGCTCAACCTAGCAGTTGACAAGGGGGACATCACAGTTCCAACTATCTTAGGTTTGCATGGTGTAACCAATAGACTACCGCATGCCTCTCCGCCCGATTTTGTGTATGCTTTATCTTCACGACTTTCAGGAGAGCCGTCAATTTCAGTACTTCTCGACGTATTACCTACAACATAGTTGTTAATTTACAATGAATAATTAGTTTTACCTATACTAGACTTACGAACCTCGTCCAGCAGGCACCAAAATAGGAGGGGTTATAGGACTAAAGGAGTCTTCTTTGTCACGGACATTGTTTACTTGTGTGCACGGAACTGACTTGTTAATAGTTTGTATTATTGCCTCCTCTAGCTTCTTGGTTTCCTCTTCCACTAAGACTCTTGCACCTGACAACAATTTCACAAACTTCGCTTTATAAGCTCTGACTGCCACTAGGAGTCTTGTTTGTTCCTGCGATACAAAAAACATAAGTTCACATACATACATCATTTTCATAATTTTTATGAATCGGGTTTACTTACGTCCATTTCAACCCGACGACATTTTGCTAAATCGTTGTTGACCTCATCACGTTCTGTGCCGTCTACATGTAAACGTTTCTTCCTCAACTGACTCGGCGCAAATGTCCCATCTTTATGTACGATGGGGGAAACAGTCTTTTGAACCTCTTTTGATGATTCAGTTCCAAGAGACGAACGTTTACTCCTCTGCCCATTAGGCCGAACGGACCAACCAAATGCTAGCCCCCGATAGACCACACAACCATGATTTCGCAGCTGACATATAATTTCCTTGCTTACATTATTCAATAACAATAGCACGAAAACAAAATATGTGAAGACACGTACCACTCCAGGGCCAAATACCCTCGTAAGTTCGATGCCCGTAAGCCCGCTTGTGTCTGCCATTATAAGCCTGCTAATAAGCTCTCCATCATATAATTTCATCCTAGGAAGTATGGATGTATCCAATCCTCTTTCAGGGAAATCCATGTTGTCAAGATAAAATATCTGCATGTTAGTTTTTATACAAACTAGCACAGTATCCCGTGCAATTGTGCGGGAAACGTTTTTAATTATCTTTATGTATTTTACCTGTACGTGTGATATTATATCAGTACAGGAAATAAAAGTTCAACTCGCGAGCCGGCCTGTTAGGCATTGTACTGAGCCGTCCATTTAGGTACAGTTATGATGACCTATCGGATGCAATTTGTTTAATTATCTTTATTGTTTTACTTGTACGCGTGATATCAGATCAGTACTGATTACGTGAGAAACATTTTGGTTATCTTTATTTTTTTACCTGCATGTGTGATATTAGATCAGTACTAATTGCGCATCAAACATTTCTAATTATCTTTAATTTTTACCCGTACACGTGATATTAGATCAGTACAGAAATAAAAGTTCAAATCGCGAGTCAACCTGTACTTAGCCGTCTATTTAGGTACATTTATGAACCGTTCTGCTAGTCGTTATATCGAGCCGTCTATTTATGTACAGTTATGATGATCTATCGGATGTGATCTGTTTAGGTATAATTATGAAGATCTATCAGCTGTGATCTGTTTAGGTGCAGTTATGAAGATCTATCGGCTGTAATCTGTTTAGGTGCAGTTATAAAGATCTATCGGCTGTGATCTGTTTAGGTACAGTTATGAAGATCTATTGGTTGTGGTCTAGTAATAATAAAAGGGTCCACCAAATTAACGATCGGATGTTTTACTTTTTTGTGAGAATTTCTAGTCTTTCTCTTTTTTTATTGTATTATGCTTTTAGTATATAATAATAATAGATAGATAGATGTTTATCACTTTCGTAACATAGCATTGTTATAACTAATATAGTACACATAATATAGTTCACAATGTACGTACTAGCTAGAATAGAAGTACACCTGCAGGAGGGCGACTCTGTCTTTCCTCTCTGTTATCACGCTTGGAACCGTGACAAGAGCTAAACACAGCCTCTATTATATAAGAAGACCAATTGAAACTAGAAATTTCAGCAACATTTCGAAGAGCAGGCCAATAGTTAGTACACTCATCCCCCAGTCTTCGGATCTACCAACAAACTCATAATGTATATGACAAATGACACCACAAAGCTTGATTGCATTTCAGCACCCATTAAATTCGGTCGCTTAATTCTCACAACCCGTTCTGCAGCTAAACTTGGAGGTTCTTGATCTGATTGCACACCTATAACAGATCTTACATGACTATACAATGACTCAGACTTGTCAAGTGTTCAGTCCCATACCTCCTTCCCTTTGCTAGGTGTACCAAATACCATTTCAACGTCGTGAGCAAACATCAGCAAATCAGGACCATTTGTAACGCTAATACTACGTTTCATCATGTCAACTCTGCTGATCAACCACTCACAAAACACCTGGTCGAATTTCATTTTATGAAATTGAAAGAGCATCTAGACCCCTAAATGGTTTTGATGGTTAATGGCAACTCAACTGGGATCTAACAGTTACCTTGAGTGTTAACAGGAAAGTTAGGTTCCAGGAAGAATGATTTATCCAGAAAGGATGATCACCAAAAAGAGGTACAAGGATGGTTACTCAGGTCAAGGAAATGGCTGTGCTAGGCAGCTGTGCCATAGCTGTGAAGAAGCCGGTGCTGAGCTAGGAGTAGCAAGCAAGGTGATGGTTGCTTGATGCGTCAAGAGCCTTGACTACAGTTAGTGGAAACTGAAGCCTAGGTTTGCTAGTTTCCTTGAGTCCTTAGGTAACACCTGTACTATCAAGGGGGATGAAGCTGCAGGCTCATTTGGAAGTTCTTATGTGAAATGCTCAAAGTGTTGGACAGTGGCACTGATGTCTTCAGGTCAGTGACCCTGTAACAACAGTTTTACACAAGTGTGAAACTGGGTTGTGCTAGTACACTGCTGTGCTAGTTTCCTAAAACCCTAGAGCCAAAGTTACATGTGTGGCACAGCTGTGTCACAGGTGAACAACCGCTCTATGACTCAGGTACATCTCTGTGCCAGGGGAGAGCTTGAAAATGCTAAGGGAACTGCACTGCAATGGTTTGTCTGCTGAGTCAGAAAACTGTTGGAGGTTCTCTCCTGTTAAGCATCAGAGTTTGTTGTGTGCGCTGAGGGCATGTAATGTGCCAAGATTGGACTGAGTAGGGAGTCTACATCAGTTAGGGTTTCACCTGTGTCAGCCACCGGTGACACAGGTGTCGGTCTGCCTGAAGCCTTGTTACTGTTGTGCGTTGTGGTTAACTGTGTCACCGGTGCCTGTCACTGGTGACTCACTTAATCCTATGTGGCATGAGTGTAACGGTCAGGTGCCTGTGGACCCTATATATAGGGGACCAGGGGAGGTCTTGGACCTTAATCTTTGCTGAACCTTTGCAAACCTTGTTTGTCTTTCAACCTTAGCGAACCTCTCCTCCAGAACAGAACCAAACCTTCATGTGAGTGTGTCCTAATTTCTGTCCTGGAGAGTTAGAGCTTTGAGCAAGAGCAATTGGTTCCTCCAAGTGATTGTTGTAGCAGATTCTGTTACTCTTGGAGTGTCTACTCCTAGACAGGTGTAGGAGTCGCCGGTGATCACCCAAACTTGTGTGGGTTGGCTCGGACGTTTGTGAAGGTGATCTGAAGTCTACCTACTGCAAGCAAAAGGACTTCCACAAGCAAAAGGAAGAGACCTGAAGACTCAGGTACTCGGAGAACAAGCACGTTTCAGTGCTGGCTATCTCTTAGGAGTAGCTTCTCCAATGAAGACGTACCTCTCTGAAAAGAGTGGGAACTTCGGTGAAAAATCTATTGTCTCTTTGTGTGTTTGTATTGTGCACTTACTTGTTTGCATGCTTGTATAACTCTCTGATATAGATATCTGATCTAGCTTTAATCTCTACTCTATACCTGTGTTATCTAGCTGTGTCACAATTGCCCTTTAGTTTATCTGCCATCTGTGCTAGCTACCTGTTTCACAATTATATTTTATATCAGCCTGTTTAGAATTTTTTCACCTGTGTTAGCTACCTGTGTGACAGTTACGTGTTAATCTTCATATCATTTGCTACCTGAGTAGTCTGTCTGTTACACAGCTGGCTGAACCTCTTTACTTGTTAAGGCTTATATTTGTTAAAATTGAGTAGTCAATTTAAATTTGGCTAGCCTCCTATTCACCCCCCCCCTCTATCGGCTCCTACGATCCTTTCAGAAATCCACTACAAAATGAACCGAACTCGGATTCTTTCAACAAATACCTTTGTTCCTGGTTGAACGAATGAACAATGCCGTTCAAATCATCAAACAGCTCTGGGTTGCCAAAACTTTTCTTCCCCTTCTGCGACCTTCGGGCTCTACATTTCCAGCTTGTTGCCAATTTGCTACCTCCTCTCTGCTCCTGATAAAATACATACGTGCATTTAGGGCAAATATAAACTATGCCTAAACTAAGACCAGAGTAGAAATACATTTAGGGCAACGAATTTTTTTGCATGACTTACCATTATGAAGCTAACAACACAAACCAGCAAAGAAAGGAGGATCAAATACCTCTTTGGACTCTAATATATAGGAAGCTACACTCCTTGTTCACGTCTACACCGCGCTGGCGATTCAAATTTGAATTTTGAATGCACCACATGCAACAATAATCTGCCAAACATAAAGCGGCTCATGGAAACATGATACAATGCTTTCTCTGTAGATTTGAGTTGCGCAAAACTCACCTCCTCGGTGTAGTATGACAATGCTTCGGATGGCTCCCGGGTTTAGAATGGCTGTTCTTATAGTACCATGCCGACGATGTACCGCCAACTTTACTGAGAAAGTTTCGCGCCAAACAACGTTGCACCCTTTCCTAGATCTAAATCCAACACCGCCTGGCCCAGGCATTTTAATTCCATCGCCTGCCATGCAAGAGTTTACGTACAGCCCTCATACTCCCTACGTGGACCCACATGCAAGAGTTTACATACAGGAATCAAAAGCAGTGAATGTCATTACCTGCACTTGACCTTTCGTGCGCTCCAAATGTCCCAGCAGACGTCAACGCCAGCTTCTAACGCACGCACAAATCAAAGAGTACATCCAATGACTATGAGAGGGTGTGTAGCTACCCACCGTGGTATGAAATCCTCACTCATTGTCTTAATATGGTGGCGGCACGGTGATCATGTTGAATTGGTAGAGTAAACAGGTGTATTAGAGCAAAAGTTATTTGAATTTGTACACACACAAGTGTAAAAGCTAGGACTGGTTGATCCTCTGAGCCCGAAGGCAGTCACCCTGTAAACAATGCAGATTATTACGGGGAATGCAAACATCAGGAACAACAATTCATGCAAGGTCGTTAGTTGCATGCATCTCTTTTGTTACTTGTACATGTAGACATATACTCTTGGTTCGCATTTGATAGAGATAGCCAATTAGGCCGCTGTTATGTGTTCTAATGCTGTACGTACGTAGAAACCTCAAACTGTCCAGCTGATTCACGGCAACTTTTGGTAAAATGGTTTCGAATTTGATAGTGATGGACTGACGAATTAGTGACGATTTCCTTCCTGACTTCCTCCAACGTCGTTGGTGCAGCTGCATGCCACATGCTCCATCGTCCCTGTTTTATTTGTGCAGACCGCAAATAAGTATATTTGTTCACGAGAAATTGCAAGGACATTCTATTCTCAATATACATAATTGTCACCTTGTTTACACTGCCCCTCGTATCCACCCCTCTCACACACGAGAATCATCCTCCTGTAGTGACTAGTAGGGTATCTCTTTGTTGCCACAGAATGATAAAACAACGTATAGGACCATTAATCAACCATCTTTCTCCCTTTTTCCATGTATGGCTCTCTTGCTCTACGTCACGCATCTCCTTCGCCATATTCGCCTCTTAAAAAGACAAGGTGTCATATTCCTCTCTCTTCATCTGCCCATAAGCAATATTGTTCTGTTCAAGCTACCCCTCTACCACCAAGCACCACGCAGTCTCCCTTCACCCCCCCGTTTCTTTCTTACTTAGGTAAGCTCCGCTCTTCTCCACTGCCACCACCCACGGGGCATGGCGAGTCCTCCTGTTGGAGTTTGCTCCAAATTCCTGTCACCTCTTTGCAGAAGACGTTCTGCGTTATCAGTGTCAGCCAGCAGTGTCACCCAGCTGTGTCAGTCACCTATGTCACAGGTGGCTCATTACCTGTGACACAGGTAGGGTTAGCTCACCTGAGTCAGGTGCTAGCATGTTAAGTGTTCTGCCTGTGTCAGTCAGCTGTGTCACAAGCAGTAACACAGATACCTCTTCACCCACCTGTAACTATATATACCCTACCTTGTAAACGTTATGGGATAAGCCAAGCATTGTAAATCCCTAATGGGTTAGGACTTCATTCATAGTGAAGTTGACGTCTTCATGCGTCCGTGGTTTTCACCCTTTATAGGGTTTCCACATAAAACTCCCTGTGTGCTTTGGATCGTGTTTCTTGCTCTGTTTTCAGAGCGCGCTTTGTTGCTTGTTTCTTGCCACGAGTTTGTTTCCGCTACTCTGATTTCTCTCTTCCTCTGGTCCGTCCATCTCTAACAAGTGGTATCAGAGCTTTGGTTGCTCGTTCTTGAGATGGCATCCATGAAGTTTGATCTTCCGCTTCTTGATCGAGACACTCGATTCTCTTTGTGGCAAGTCAAGATGTGTGCTCTATTGGCTCAGGCTAATTATGAGGATGCTCTGGATTCCTTTCGTGGGAAGGTTGTTGCTGCTTGGTCCGATGATGAGAAGAAGAAGAACCGCAAGGCCGTTTTTCAAATTCAACTCCATCTGCACAACAACATTCTGCAGGAGGTTCTCCAGGAGACACATGTTGCTTCGCTATGGCTGAAGTTTGAAGCAATCTGCATGACCAAGGATGTGACCAGTAAGATACACCTCAAGCAAAAGTTGTTCTTACACAGGATGCAAGGAGGTAACTTACTTGAAGACATCTCTAATTTTAAAGAGATTGTTGCTGATCAAGCATCATTGGATGTTAGTTATGATGAAGAAGATTTGGGTTTGATTCTCTTGTGTTCGCTGCCTAGTTCATATTCTGGTTTTAGAGATACCATGCTATATAGCAGAGATACTCTCACTCTTCATGAGGTTTGTGAGGCTCTGCATTCTAAGGAGAAGATGAGACAGATGGTGTCTGATGATTCAAGTGGCTCACATGCTGAGGGCTTGTCTGTTCGAGACAGATCTGAGAAGAAAAACCCTAATCATGGTCATGGAAGAAGCTCTGCCTGTGCCACAGGTCAGAGAGGCAGGTCAAAGTCCAGGGGAAGGGCAAGTTTTGTAGATACTGCAAACGTGATGGACATGACATTTCTGAGTGTTACAAGTTGAAGAACAAGGAGAACAGGAAAGGCACAAAGCCGAAAGATAAGGCTGATGCTGCTGCCAACTGTTCTGCTAACTCAGATGTCGAGTCTTTGGTGGTCACTGCTGGAACCTCTGCCAGCAGCCGAGACACAGCTGACCACCTCAGCTGTGCCAGCTCCAACTGTGACATAGGTGATCATCCCACCTGTGACACAGATCTTCGTCCCACCTGTGACATGGCTGCTAACACAGGTGTTGGTTTTTTGAATGTTGTTGCCAGTTCAACTGGACAGAGAGCTGCCACAAATGAGTGGATTCTTGACACTGCTTGCACATATCACATGTGCCCTCACAGAGATTGGTTCAGTTTCTTTGAGCCGTTAAGCAATGGTGGATCAGTTCTAGGCTATGATGATTCATCTTACAAGATAGAGGGCATTGGTTCAGTTCAGATCAAGATGTTTGATGGCATGATCAGAACACTGACAGATGTTAGATACATTCCAAAGATGAAGAGAAATCTCATTTTATTGAGCTATTTTGATGGTAAGGGGTACCATTATTCAGGTGGAGATAGTTGCTTGAAGATCATCAAAAGATCTCTTGTGGTGATGAAGGCAGACCTGAGGAAGTCCAGTGGACTCTACTATCTCCATGGCAGTACAATCTCAGGCAATGCCGCCCCTGTAATTCCTCAAGATTCTTCTGGTTCTGATGCATCAAACCTTTGGCATATGCGTCTCGGGCATATGAGCAAGCCTGGTCTGGAAGAGCTGAACAAGCGTGGATTACTTGAAGGATATAGTGGAAGCCTGAAGTTCTGTGAGTATTGTATTTTCGGTAAGCACAAAAGGGTGAAGTTCATCACCTCAACTCACACAACTGAAGGAATACTTGATTATGTGCATTCTGATTTGTGGGGGCCATCCAGAAAGCCATCCTTTGGTGGATCTCGTTACATGATGACCATTATTGATGATTATTCAAGAAAGGTCTGGCCCTATTTCCTCAAGCATAAGTCAAAAGCATTTTCTGCCTTCAAAGAGTGGAAGACAATGGTTGAAAACCAAACTGAGAAGAAAATCAAGAAGCTTCGAACTGATAATGGTATGGAATTTTGCTCCAAACAGTTCAACTCATACTGCAAGTCTCATGGCATTGTGAGACACTACACTGTCCCTGGCACTCCTCAACAGAATGGTGTAGCTGAGCGTATGAATAGGACCATTATCTCCAAGGCCCGTTGCATGTTGTCTAATGCAGATCTGAACAGATATTTTTGGGCTGAAGCTGTCTCCACTGCATGTTACCTTATCAATAGGTCACCTTTCACAGCCATTGATAAGTAAATACCCATTGAGGTTTGGTCTAGTTCTCGTGCAGACTATTCTAGTCTGAGAGTGTTTGGGTGCCCTGCTTATGCTCATGGCGATAATAGGAAGCTTGAATCAAGAGCAGTAAAATACATATTTGTTGGCTATAAGTCTGGTGTAAAAGGTTTTAAGCTTTAGAATCCTGAAACCAAGAAGATGATAGTCAGCCGAAGTGTTGTCTTCAATGAGGCTGCTATGTTGCAAAGCAATGATGTTCCAGTTGATCAGCTCAGAGGTTCTGAAGACAGAGGACAAAAGTCTAACTATAAGGTGAAGCATTCAGTTAAGCTTAGTAATTCTCATGCACCTGTCCCACAAGTGAGTACACCTGTGCCACGGGTGACAGCTGTGCCACAGCCAGGCCTAGGGCAGCCAGCTGTGCCACAGGCAACTCATGACCTGCCAGCTGTGCCACAGGCAGGTGACACAGGTGGTCATATGCCTGCTGCTGTGAACACTCCACAGCATTCCATTGCAGTTGATAGGCCCAGAAGGGATCCTAAACCTGTCAGGAGGCTAATTGAAGAAGCAAATATGATTGCTTATGCTTTCAGTGTCGCAGAGGAAATTGAAGGATCTGCCGAACCTTCTTCATATTCAGAAGCCATTATCTCTGATGATGCAAGCAAATGGATGACTGCAATGCATGATGAGATTGAGTCCCTTGACAAGAATGGAACATGAGATTTAGTTAAACTGCCCAGTGACAAGAGACCAATAAGCTGTAAATGGGTCTTCAAGTGTAAGGAGGGTATTACTCCTAATGATGGGGCAAGATACAAGGCAAGATTAGTTGCAAAAGGCTACAGCCTGATTCCAGATATCGATTTCAATAAAGTGTTCTCCCCTGTTGTGAAGCACAGCTCTATTCGCACACTTCTCAGCATTGTTGCAATGCATGACTATGAGCTACAGCAACTAGACGTCAACACTGTATTTCTTCATGGGGAGTTAGATGAAGACATCTATATGAATCAACCTGAAGGCTTTACTATTCCTGGTAAAGAGAAGCTTATCTGCAAGTTGAAGAAGTCATTG
Source organism: Stipa capillata (assembly GCA_019208055.1). NCBI lineage: Eukaryota > Viridiplantae > Streptophyta > Magnoliopsida > Poales > Poaceae > Stipa > Stipa capillata. The sequence goes on from JAGXJF010003351.1 coordinate 1,003,175, forward strand.
TATGGATTGAAGTAATCTCCTAGGCAGTGAGTGGTACAGGAGGTTTGACACATTCATGATTTCTCAAGGTTTTCAAAGATCTGACTATGATAGTTGTGTCTACTTGAGATCTGCTAATGGCTCTACCATTTATTTGCTATTGTTTGTCGATAACATGCTGATTGCTGCTAAAGATAAAGCAGATGTTGACAAATTGAAAGAACAATTGAGTTCTGAATTTGATATGAAGGATCTGGGTGCTGCAAAGAAGATTCTTGGCATGGAAATTTCCAGAAACAGATCTGCTGAAAAATTGTATCTCAGTCAGAGAGGATACATTGACAAGGTGCTTCACCGATTCAATTTTCAAGATGCCAAACCGGTTTTTACACCATTAGCTGCACACTTCAGATTATCATCAAGCTATTATCCAAAGTCAGAAGAAGATGATGAGTACATGTCTAGAGTTCCCTATTCGAGTGCTGTTGGCTCTCTTATATATGTCATGGTCTGCTCCCGTCCTGATTTAGCTCATGCCTTGAGCGTTGTGAGCAGATTCATGGCTAATCCTGGAAAGGAGCATTGGAAAGCAGTCCAATGGATATTCAGATACCTTCGAAGTACATCTAATGCTTGTTTGCATTTTGAGAAATCTAGAGATAGAATTGTTGGATATGTTGATTCCGACTTTGCTAGCGATTTGGACAAGAGAAGATCACTCACAGGCTATGTGTTCACCATTGGTGGCTGTGCTGTGAGTTGGAAGGCAACCCTGCAGTCAACTGTTGCATTGTCTACTACTGAGGCCGAATACAGGGCTGTTGTTGAGGCATGCAAGGAGGCTACTTGGTTGAGAGGATTATATTTTGAGCTTTGTGGAGATTCATCCTGCACCACTATCTTCTGTGACAATCAAAGTGCAATTTGCCTTACAAAGGATTCCATGTTCCATGAGAGAACTAAGCACATTGATGTCAGATTTTATTTCATCAGAGATGTTGTTGCCAAGGGTGATGTCAAAGTGACCAAGATCAGCACGCATGATAATGCTGCTGATATGATGACAAAGCCAGTTCCTACAGCTAAGTTTGAGCTTTGCTCAAGCTTGGCCGGTGTTAAAAGATAGTCCCTTGTGACTATTGATGCATGGCGCGTGATGAACTGTTTAATCAGTTGAATTTGTTATCCCAGGCATTACAAGGAAGGAAGGAATTTGTCTCAAGGTGGAGTTTGTTGGAGTTTGCTCCAAATTCCTGTCACCTTTTTGCAGAAGACGTTCTGCGTTATCGGTGTCAGCCATCAGTGTCATCCAGCAGTGTCACCCAGCTGTGTCAGCCACCTGTGTCACAGGTGGCTCATCACCTGTGACACAGGTAGCTGACACAGGTAGGGTTAGCTCACCTGAGTCAGGTGCTAGCATGTTAAGTGTTCTGTCTGTGTCAGTCAGCTGTGTCACAAGCAGTAACATAGATACCTCTTCACCCACCTGTAACTATATATACCCTACCTTGTAAACGTTATAGGATAAACCAAGCATTGTAAATCCCTAACGGGTTAGGACTTCATTCATAGTGAAGTTGACGTCTTCATGCGTCAGTGGTTTTCATTCTTTCTAGGGTTTCCACGTAAAACTCCCTGTGTGCTTTGGATCGTGTTTCTTACTCTGTTTTTAGAGCGCGCTTTGTTGCTTGTTTCTTGCTATGAGTTTGTTTCCGCTATTCTAATTTCTCTCTTCCTCTGGTCCGTCCATCTCTAACTCCTCCCCTCTCTCCGTCATCACTCCGGCCACCCTAACATTATACATGTTGACATGATTGGCATCAGCTTGCCCACCGTTCTCGCTCATGGCCGCAGCCGGTGGCACCACCACTGGCTCGCTAGCTGCCTCTGTCTTCCTCCTCGAACCTTCAAATCTAGATTATTCATATATATGTATATATAATATTCTTGGGTTGCAAATTAATTAACCAGCTGGAAGAGAAGAAAGAATTGAAGTGACGAAGGGAGGCACATGCATGATAGAAGCAACGGGGCGGGGCCCTATCACGTGAGCAGAACATTGGCTCTGACAAAAGTAGCAGCGCACCAACGAACCAAATCACGTGCCCACCCTGCATCCTCCTCCCTTTCCGTTAACCAGAAAGCTCGCCATCTTCGGCTTGACCCACCACTACTCACCACCACTGAATTATGGCACCGACTCTTCAAAGAAAGCTAGCTGCAAACCCAGTTACTTATAAAGAACCGAACATATATACCGATCATGTGAAAAGCTTTCATTATTACGTTGTTTTAAACATGCTCCGTCATTTATTTGGGACAAAAAAAAGATGAAATAGATCCTCGATCGATATAAAGTAAGGGAAGCAAGATACCAACAAAAAAAATAATACATGGAAGAAATTGCCAAAAGAAGAGGGAAGGAATTTGCAAAATTAAGCAGCGCTAGCTAGCTAATTAAAGCAGCTTGATTGGGTGGGATTCATGCATGCACGTCCGGCCGGCTCCCGTCGACGCTAACACACGCCGTAGTCACGGAACATGTGCTCCGCGCCGCCGCCTGCCGACCCCGACGCAGCGCCGCGGCGGAGGTGGAGGAGCTCGTTCTGCCGGCGCAGCTCCATGACCTTGCGGTGGGAGTTGGAGTGCTGCGTCAGCACGAACGTCGGGCTGGCCGCCGGCCGGTACTCCGGCACCAGCCGCCCGGACTTGTACCGCACGCCGCACGCGTTGCACAGCGTCTTCGGCCCCAGCGGCCCCGTCCGCCACTGCGGCGTCTTCTCCGACGCGCAGTGGGTGCACCGTCGCACGCCGCCGCCGCCCTCCGTATTATTGCCCGTCTCCCCCCCTAACTCGCTCCCGCCCCCGACGAAGCTCTTCTTGCCGCGGCTGCCGTTCGAGCCGCCGCCTGACCGCGCCGGCTTCGAGGACGACAGGTCCGAGGAGGAGGAGGACGACGACGGCGAGGGCTGGCGCGGCACGAGGGCATGCCACGCGGCCGCGGCCGCGGAGGCTGCCCGCGACCGCTTGCTCCGCGCGCCACGGCCAGGTGCCGCGGAGACGGAATTCTCCTGCCCCGCGGCCTGGCCGCCACCGTTTCTTGCGGCGGCCGCCATTGCCGCTTGCATGGCCGGCGGGTAATTAGGGACGTCGGGGTATGAGTCGTCCACGAAATTGGACAGCCACTCCAGCTCCGCGGCTTCCTCGGTCTGCATATATGCATTAATTAATTAAAGGAATTGCTCATTGTTTAGCTAGCTAGCTACATCTCTTCAACAGTTGCATGCTTACTTAATTCTTTTCAGAAAGATATACGGATCGTGTATATATATGATCAGGGAAGGTATTGGATCGAATAATTAACTGGGCTGATGCTTAATTAGTTAATTACCGGCACCGGAATGTAGAACTCGTCGGCGAAGGAGAGGTTGAAGGACGACGTGTGGTGATCCGACGGGGAAGCAGCGGCCGGTGGGGTCGGTTCGCCGTGCATGGCTCCAGCGCCGTGGTGGCCACCATTAGCGTGAGCGGCGCCGCCGGGAAAGAAGTCGTGGGCGCCGAGGTGGGAGGAGAGGTCGAGCAGCTCGTCGACGCGCATTGGGTCGCCGCCGCCGCTGGGCGCGGCCGGCGCCCCGTAGAAGTGGAAATGGTGCGGCTGGGAGTGTGAGAAGGGGTGAGGTGCGGCAGCCATACTAGTAGCAGCTTGCGGCGCGTTGTGGTAGTGCGTCGTCGTCGTTCCCATGCCGAGCTCCATGCCCATGGCTGCCTCCCACTCCGGTGCCATGCCCGCTAGCTTATACTGTCACTGGGAACGTGCAGTGCAGTAATGGAGTGAGAGTGGGTGAGGTCGAGTGGGCTAGCTAAGCTTAGGGGCTCTGAAGAGCTCCAATCGCGCACCAGTAACAAGAAAGCCGCAGTAGCAAAACCATTAATATAGCCCTGATGGGAAGAGATGAATCGAGAGAGTGTGAGCCCACATAAAATAAAAAGAAATGCAAATGAGGTGGTAACTAAATAAATTATGATCGAGCTGAGCTAGCTAGAGCAAGAGGGGGAGAGATAGAGAGAGGTTGAGTAAGGTGCAACCCATCAGAGGAACAGGACGCATGCACTGCACTGCCTCCATCCTTGGCCCGTACTCATATGCATGCATGCCCCCACCACTCACTACACACCGGCCGGCCGGCCGGCCGGCCCCCCTCGTGCACCCCACGATACAATTATTGTTACTTGCTTTCACCGTGCATGATGTTTAATCCTGTTTGTTTCGGTATTTATTTACTTAGTTACAAGTGCATGTACGTACATATCTATCACCTAGCTAGCTAGCTCAAACAGTACCTTGTCATCTTGGGACAACTGGTTGTAGTCACAGGACACTGTGACAAGCTGTAGTTTGGCAGACAATAGCTAGGCTCTCACTAAGGTGTAGGCCCAGCATGCAGCAGGCGGCCGGTTCACCATGCATAACGGTCTCTTGTAACAAGGTAAAAAACATGGATGGCGTCGAAGCGGGGAGTGATGGACGGAGCAAGCAGTGGAGGGAATGGCATCGAATCACGTGAGCGCGACGAGGATCCCGAGGCGGGGTGGGAATCCTCGCTCGTGCGTGCGTGCGTGCGTGCTTGGCCCCCATGCACGTGACACCACTTAGCTCCATCCGTCCGTCCATCAGTGAGCGTTAGTTCCAATTGGTCGTTAGTTTCGTCGATGTGATGTGATTCGCTACCCAACTAGTGTTAAAAATTGCATGCCAGCTAAGGTTAACATGCATGCTTTCCCTTGGCTGACACAAGCACACACCCCCTTGCCTGCCTGCCAGTTGGAACCTGCAGAAGCTAGCTGCTACCTTCCTATCGTTCCATCGCCAATTCGCGATCCTGTGCATGCTATGCTGGCCTTGCGCTACTGTCATACTGGGCGATGATCAATCAGATGGAGTTAATTACAATCAGATGGAGTTAATTAAGCACTGTGTTTCTGCTTGCCGGCAGTTAGTTACATCTATCTAGGTGCAGTGCGGGGAATGAATTCAGGGTTGACGTCAAGACAAGCTCGACTGTGGAGTGTCGGCGCGCGCGCGTTTACTTTAGCATCCATGGTTTATTTATTTCCTGCCATATCCATCCATCCATCCATCCACCCGGCATATCTCTTTGTCTGCACCGTCCAGTAATACTATATACTATGCTGTACTATAATATACTATACTACTACTGCAATATGTACGTCTTCAGTAGTTTGGTACTGACAGAGCCAGCTAGGTAGCGCCGGTGAGCTGCTGCAATAATGCAACACTGATCGATATGCAATGCAATTCATCTCTGTTTCCCGCGCAGCTAGCGTGTGTGGTTCAGCTCGATCGCACAGATCGAATTGGGCCACAAGATTAACTACTGCATGCATGCCACTGCAACCACGCATGCATACCTCATACCTCCACGTACGCATGCACTCTCCCTCCTCGATATCTCTCCATTCCGTTCCATGCATCATGACTATCACGTAGAGTACGTACGTACTCTAGTATAATTTAGCTACATGTATCCTATCAATGTTGATCGAACATGCACGTACGTACAGATCAATGGTGGGAAATGGAGATTTTTTCAAATATTAATTTTTGTTCAGAAATTGTAGAAATATTACCTGAATCAAATTATTTACAAAAATAGCTTCACTCCCTATACGGTGTGGCAATTGGATCTGATATCACCGGTCAGCCTGGTGATTCATGATGTAATCGCCAGATGGCATTGGTCAGAATCACCACCTCGAATGGCGATAAGGCTAATTGTTATTTACAGTGTCGATAGCGCCCCTCCTCTGTAAATTGGGTCTTTTTCTTTTGTGCAGCTTCTCACACGTCCTCCCTTAGTTATTCCGAAAATTTATTTGAACTTCTGAAGTGGAAAGTTTGAGAGGAGAAGAAAAAGTTTGTGGATAGCTGGTGACAGGAGTAAGTTCCGCATCATTTTTCTTATTTATATGCGGGTATAATAGGAACATTCTGATCTATAAGATGCGTTGTTTCTCATATTCATTTTTTGTGCAAATTGCTAGATGTTGCTGATCCTGTTTGGACCGTGCAAATGGACTACGTAGTTCTTAGCTAGGGCTACGGTTCATAGGAAAAATCAATGTAAAATTATTCGTGCATAGATCGGGGAGAAAGTTCATATGTGTGTGACTGCAGAGGTGTCTCCCTGCATTGACCTACAAGCAGGTGTGCAAGCGCATCCGGGACTTGCACAAGAGGTGGGAGAGGGCGAGTGAGCTTAGAAAACTCCCCGGGGCAAGCTTCAAGAAAGATCTATATTGTACAAGAATGATAATTGTTATAGAATCTCAGTACACTAAGCACATAAGGGTTAGTACGCTCACAATCCATTTGTAATAAGTTGTGAAGCATTTTCATGTTTCGTCTGTTTCTTATGTGACATTTTCTCTGTGTAGGCACATCCCCAGGATGCAGGATTGTTCAACAAGAAGATCTTTAACTTTGGATAGATGGGCCTCATATGGGCAGACTGGTGAGCTGGTTAGAGACACTTAGTGAAGACAATATTTGAAGAAGATGAAAGGAGGGTTTGTGGACTTACCCTTTTGTCAAAACGTCGTGTAACATCAAAGAATGATGTTGGATCATCAAAGTATAAGCGTGCAACCAGTTTATCGACTAATGTGTCAACCATTCTTGCACATTATTGATATAGTATTTGTTCTGAGTCTTGCATAGATAATTTGCATTGTTAGAAGCTACTAAGATCGACAGAACCAGACTCATCCGTGTGGATCTTACCAACACCATATATAGTAAACTATGAATTCGACTAGTTCATCCTGTTATCCAGAATATAATACGTTAGACTAAACAAGCTGCTAAAGAATATACGATAGTGCCCTGTGCAAAGAAATAATATACCCTGATTTACATATAATACAAATCACTACATCTAACCATAAACACATTAATTTATATTCAATAGAAAATGCATATACAAAAACATTTTTTTCATGCAAATAAATAATCTAGTCTATTTTTAGATCTACACAGAAAATTTAATAGTTTTACATCTAAATAGCCTTGCAAAAACTAGACTATTTTACCTCTACAAATTTCTACCATATCTATTATGTTTATAATACTACCATTTATTTAGACCTAATCCTATATGTAATCTATTTGTAGATCTACAAATTCCTATCACATGCTCTCTATTTCTAATGCTACCCTAAATTTACACATAATATTTTCTATATCTACAAATTACTACCATATGTACTCCACTTCTAATACTTCCCTAAATTTACATATAATCCTAAATCTACTACTAAATCTACCCTTTCTACCCCTAGAAGTAAAAACCGGCTATAATATAGAGAGAAATGTGGGAACCAAGAAGTAGCTGACACTCCCCAAACGTCTTCCCTCTCTGCCTGTGCCTCATCTTGGTGGCAGCACGCGGGTGTTTATATAGGCCAGCCTCAATCGCCACTTCGTGTGGCGATAACGCAACGTGTCCGACTATTTGGGCTGGGTTGGTAGGACAGTGGGGCGACAGTTACTACAATCGTCAGCATGTATGGTGATTGGTAATTATCGCCAAATGGCATGGCTATAGCCTTCGAAATCATTATTGCACCTGACGGTTAGATCCAATCATTGTTCCGCAAGGCGGTTGAGGTTATTTTTACAAAATTTTAAATTTTGATAATAATTTTTCAAATTTTTAAATAAAAATAATATTTCGACAAAAGTCTAGGTTGGAAATGATATGCAGTTTGTAATTAATAACTAGTCGATCGATCACTACCTTAAACGACAAATTAAGTTCCCAACACCGCACACCGAGTTCCCAGTTGCCGAATAGCTCTGCTCTTTTTCTTATCATAAGGCGATGCGCAGAACGCTGGTGAAAGAAAATTATCAACTTTAACTGTAACCTAAGGATCTGATGACGATTAGCATGCAGCATGTCTGGGAGGCGACATATAGGCACGAAATGATGTATATATATGCTCCAGGTCGCGACAAGCAACAACTTAATCTACCCGATGTCACCAAAGCATAGTAATTTCAGCTAGCTAGTTCTGATAGCTCTGATGCATGGCACTGTACTGTATATAGATATATATATATATATATATATATATATATATATATATATATATATATGTACATGTTGTGGAAGTGAGCCGGAAGGGAAGCTTCCTGCTGCCTGCAGTGCATGAGATGATTAAGTAATTAGACAGAGTCCAGGATAGAGTAGTTAATTAAGTTAATTGGCGGTCTGACAGCGGGCTAGCTAGCTGTGAAGGTGAAACGGGCGGATGATTAGTTTGAGAGTGAGAGGAGAGGTTCTGACAGCGTCCTGCATGGCACCACGTGGTAGTAGCTTTCGGTGGGCCCTGCCGTACCACTGCCACGTGTCGGTTGGCCGCCGGGCACTCCGCCTGCCTGCCTGCCTGCCGACGTCAGGGACCACACGCCATGGATGCATTATTAGTAAGCTTATTAGCTCCTCCTCCATTTTCCACCACTACTGCTACAGTGCTACTTCGTCTTTACCTACAGTGCTGCTCCTAGCTAGCTGCTTCTTTTCTTCTTCCATTCACCCGGCAGGCAATGGCATGCTCGATCCATCACTGATCAATTGACGACCAACTGATATACTGCTTTCCAAGCAGAGCAGCACCACTATATATATACACGCATGTAAATAATGGACGCACGTACATTTGCAAGAAACATCCATATACTATGAGACGACCTGACGATCGATCGGATCTTTTCCTTATCCTTGAAGATATGTATATACTGAGATCGAATTTATAGCACGTACACCAAGACATTATTTTCATGCATGGGCAGTATATAGTTGCTTTCATGGTAGCTGGATGGATTTGGCGGGAGGTTAGTTCCAATGAATACATGTTTCCTTTAAGCCGGGCTCACTTGTCGCCTGTTTGCACGCTACCTAATTCAATTAATTAATTGCAGCATATATGCACGTAGGTATGATCACACTGCAACGACATGAACACTGGCCCTCTCGCGGACGCGCATATCTTCTCTTCCAACAATGATGCATGACTGGCATGCGTTGCTGGCCACCTATATAATTGACATCCAAACTTCTCCACCTCGCCATGCCTGCCTAAGTAAAAGAAAATAAAACGTGATTTATAACTTGCCACTAGCTAGGTATTGGTCCAATGCGGTTCCAATCAATAACTACAACAAATTAACTCTGGTCCTGTTTTGGTTTTGTTCTCATCTCTTCGGGAGAATCGATCGATCGGATGCCATTACCAATTTGTCGGCCCAACCACAGCACCAATTTAATTGTCAACTTTGCGTAGCGCCAAAAGGCTGCAAAAATATTCATGCATGCACGCTACTCCTTCCGTCTCAAATATGCATGGCGTACTAATACAAAACAGTAACAATAATGACTTTATCAGTATATAATTTATGTGACATAAAATAGATGTTATTAGATTTATCTCCAAAAGTATTCACTTATAATTGTGACTTTATATTACATAAACCAGTAATTATTAATTAAAATATTATCTTAATTGCCTTATATACCTAAATGGAGGGAGTACTTACTACGTGAAGGACATGTACAGGGTATCTCGGGGGGACTAGCCGGGCCGTCGACCGTACGTACGTGCGCCAAACCGTAGGGCCATCATCTACCCTGACATCGAGCTCAGATGAGTCTAAAGGTAGATGATCAACCCTAAGATCTTGTTGTGCAAACTGAGTAATATAATTGGATGAACGATAGTTAAGCGATGGATGGATGGGTCTGAAAATTACTCGTATATATCGATCTCGTAACAATGTTTTCACCATGCATATATGACTCTAATTATCCAAAACAGTAGTTTACTTGGCTTTTGTTTTCTCCGATCATACTAAATTTTTGATAAATTTCTATGTACTACGTACCTATATATTCATATGTCGTACTACTACACTGCTAGTAAAAAAAAAGTTGCTGGACGGCACGCGTAATTGGGGTCAAGTAAACGAAAAGAAGTGAGACAATGGATCAAGGAAGTGTCAACCTTGTAATCAAGTCGAAGGAAGAGAGGATATATGTCAAAGCACGCATGTCGACTCTACACCTGATCACGGCATCGATCCATGCATACCTCAGTTTGGCTTTTCTAATTTCCTCCAAGAGAAATAAGAATTGATGGACCCTGACCCCGGGAAAGAAAGAAAGCGTCAAGTTTGACCTAGGAATCCTCATATACAAACTACTATTTGCACCCATGGCACGTATTCTAACAAACCAGTACTACAACAAAAGTGTAGACGAAGTAGTAGACTCACCAATCAGAAGCCATTCGTGCTGTAAAATGTGACAGTAAACAGCTATCCATGTCCATGCAGACAGTAGATATATATTCTCACCGCTCTAAATTACACTCCCTTTTCGATTTTCTAAAAACGGTTGTTTTAGACATTGAAATTTTGATTATTAATTTTTTTAAATATTTATATTAGATACTTGAAAACCATATGCATAAATTTATCTCCAAAATACTTTATTGGATTAAAAATTATATTACGATAGTGTCGAACCCCAGAATTCATAACAGAGAGGCTTAAGAGAAACCACCCGCTAAGTCGAAACGACAACCCCGACCTCAACTCCTGGGTGTCAATTCCAAGAGGAGTGGAGTGATATGGCTCCGAATAGCCCGAGACGACAACCCCGAAGCTTACTCTGGCGAGAGCACAGAGTAGTAGGGTGAAATGGTCTCCTCACTCTGTTCCTACTGAGCCGGAACATCAACCCCGAACTCGTCCCGGCAAATTAATGCACGGCTGGAGTAGGGTGATATAGTTCCCAATCTCTCAGTAGTAGAGTCGCTTCACAGGGGTGATTAAACTCAATGACTCTATGATACAAACTCTAAAGTCCTACCCGCAACATGCGCTTCATCACATACACGCACGGCACATGAGCAGGCGAAAACAACCAGATCTCATAGCAGTGACTCTACGACAGAAACTGCAATATTATAAGTTTGAAACTTAACAAACATACATACACACAAGGATCCGAAGATCTAAACACACAGCGGAAGAATTTATAAGGCTGAGAAGCCAAAACAGTAGGGCCAAAAGTGGCAGCGAAAACAAACCAAACTGCCAACCCCAGGGCAGGATCACTGCCTGGGATTCCCAGCGTCTAGGCGTCGTCGGTATCGATCTCTAAATAGAAACCACCCTCCGAAGGGGTAGTTTCCTCTGCAACAAAACAACAACAATAGCAGGGTGAGTACAAAATTGTACTCCGCAAGACTTACAGTGCGGAAATAGTAGTGATCGTGCCAGGTATCAACAAGGGGTAATTGTGGACTAGTTGCGGAAAGCCAAGTTTACCTTTTCAATAATAATAAGTAGATTGAAATGCGACTACTAGAATACCTTTTCAAGGGGATGAGTCGACACTTCTTGGATATTCCTTACTGCAGATCACCACACCTGAAAAACCCATCGACCCATCCTCGACCACCCTGGGAGGAAGCTGTCGCTACACCATCCTTAGAGTTGGCAAGTTTTAGAGTTGGTTATAGTTGTCTAATTCGATGCAAAATCTTATCAAGTTGTCCATAACCGCGGACACGGCTGTTCAAACAGTTCTAACCCTGCAGGGGTGTACATCTTTACCTACACGCATTGATCGTCTCTTAGTGCTAGGCCAATTACACACTTCACGAGGTGTGCTAGCAGAGGGTGATCAATCACGACCGTTACAATGCTGTCGACCTAGGTATGAGCCACCCGTACGGGCTAGTCCATGTGCATCAGTCCAGCCGTAACTGCGACACGGTCCCATGCGTTGTGAATCGAGGTACATCCCCGGTCTCCCAGACCGTGTGTCCACCCCACCCTTATATGAGACCACACACCACATCCCTTTTTTCACGCACACGCAAATGGAAACGGCAAACTAATGCAGCTCATACACTAAGTCTAAGCAAATTAGTGAGTCGTGGGTGGCCCCATAATCCACCCGTGTAGAAGTACGCGAATCTTGGTTCGAAGGGACACCGGTAACCGGTCCTTGCGGGAAGACGAGACAACCCACCATGCTCCCAGCCATGGCCTCTCGTCTAAACCCAGATATGATTAAGCAAGTTCATTAGTTATTCCGGTGAACACCCACCTACCACGTAACCCATTCCCAGTGTTGATTCATCTGTTATCCCCGGAATTACGACTTCTACAAGTCTAAGCATGTCTAAGCATAAATAGCATAATAGCATTCGAATAGAAGATACTAGACCGTGCTAGATGGGTTAGGTTAGTGGTGGAGCTGTTTAAGCAACAAGGCGAGTCTTATTCATCGGACTAGGACTTTTCTTAGCGGAAAAATAGCAGTGGAACGCATATGATAATGATTTAAAAACAACTAATACTTTGCAAGTAATAGGAGATTTGCAACGTGACCAAAGGGGCTGCTTGCCTGGTTGCTCTGCAACGGAACCCTGCTCGTGATCGAGACTATCGCCCTGTGGATCTTCCGGCTCTATCGAAGAAGAACGAAAACACCGGAAAAGAAGGGCATAACCGTAAATATCTAAATGCTGAACATCGGCATGGGATGACATGCATGCTATGACGTAGAGGGTGCAAAAAGAAGACTAATGCAAATGGAATCAATTTAATCGGAGTCCGGACGCATAAAATATCGCGATCCGAAAATCCTCCGGCTAATCGGAAACCCTAATTTGAGTTTTTAGCAAATTGTATTATTCCTAGCATGCAAACATGGATGAAAATGATGTTTTTGAATAGATCTTCTTTTTCTGAACATTTTGATATATTATTTGCATTTTTCTGACTAAAAATGGATTTTCTGTGAATTTTACAAGATTTAATTCATTTTCACCCTTTGTTGTATTTTTCTCAGTAAAAATAATATTTAAATTATTTCAAATACAACCAGAGGCTGACAGGTGGGCCCTACTGGTCCACTTTGACCAAAATTTGACTGTGTCATTGATAGGTGGGGTCCACTGTCATATAAATTCATTTTCTTTTATTCCTTTTCTTAAATTCTTACATGTGGGGTCCCCATGTCAGAATTTTCTTTTCTATTTGCTCCTTTCTTTAATTCCTGTTGCATGGGGCCCACTGTCATTGAGACATTTACTAAAGAGCTCATTTAATCCACTAATTAATTATTAACAGAGGTCATTAGTGCATCGGTTAGCAATAATTACAGGTGATTAGCATTGATGACTTGCATTAAAGTGTCGGACAGCAATTATTCCCATTTATTACAGTGATTAAACTTAGTTAGTGATTAATACACATTCATTAGGGATAATTGTCTCGATTAGGACACAATCAATGGGGCATTAATGCCCTGGACATCTCGGTCGGGAGCTCGCTGCGGCGCTCGGCCGTGTGCTCGGTCGGGCTGTGGCGGAGCCACTGCCGGCGGTGAGGCGGGCCGGGGAGGGGCGGCGCGGCAAGGGCGGCGGCGACAAGACCTTACCGGAGGCGGCGCGGTGGAGCGGGGGACGGCCGGGGAGGCTCCAAGGCGGCGGGGAGCTTCTGGATCCGGGGCGGCGCGGTGAGGGAGGGAGGAGGCGGAGCTAGACGGCGGTGGCGCTCCGGGGCGAGCTCGGGAGCGGCGCACGGGAGGCTCGGGTGGCGGAGGCGCGCGGTGGGGGATGGCGAGCGGCGGGAGCTCGGGATCCGGCGAGGCAGGGGGCGGCGCGGCGAGGGAGGGAGGGAGCTCGGGTGGAGGCCGGTGGTGAGGGGGCGGAGCAAGGGGGGGCGGCCTAGGAGCGGTGAGGGACGGGGTGGTGGAAGGAAGGGCCGGCGGCGGCTTGGGGACCCAGGGGAAGCGGCGGCGAGGCGGGGTGCTGGGGGGGGCGAGCTAGGCCGGCGCGTGGATGAGAGAGGGCGGCGGGTTGGAGAAGAGATAAGGGAGAGAGAGCACCGGATGAGGGATAGAGATGGAGAGGGGGGGGGTTAGCTTAGGAAAGAAGCAACCAAGGGGATATTCTTAGAATAGGGTTTTATTTTCTTTTTACTTCTTGATTTCTTTTGCTGCTAAGAATTTCATTCAAACCCCAAAAATAGAATCCAATCCAAATAGTTTAAGTTTTAAATGAAGATTTTCAGATTTTGATTTCCTTACGAAACAACCTTCTATACCAAGACTTGTTAAAGCAAATTGAGCTTTAAGACTTCACTCACTTAATCGGTTTAGGGTTTTGTCGAGCAATTCAAAAATTCAAAAACTTACGCATTTTTAGATTCGTAAATTCATGCATGAGATGCACATTACACGGTTAATAAAAACAGGGACGTTACAGATAGATATCAGTGGTTAATTAAATTATGTTTTGAAGATCGTGTCAATGTCTAAAACATAATTTTTAGAAAACTGAAGGGAGTAACTATTTAATTAAAACATGCATACTTTTCCTTGTGACAGACAAACTATGTTTTATTACCATGCAAAAGATCATTTATATTTTGTTTTAGTTTTCGAGAGCGGATATCAAACCATTTATCTAAAAGTATCGCACAAAAAGAAACATCTATCTGAAAGGCCAAAGCCCACCTGAACATTCTATCACCAAGTTTTGGGCCGTTGTATAAGAGAAAGAAATTAAATGTGAGTGGTAAGGTTAATGGACCGAGGCGTATAGAATCTGATAGCCCATTTATCAAAACCTTCATTCCGTACATTAGATTTATTTAAATTTAAATGTGAGCTTACTCAGGCTTTGAGGCCGTAGGGTGAGTTGTGTTAGATTTCGTGCCGAATTCCATCCTACTCCTTGCAGCCCATCCCCAATTGCAAGCATAAGCATCTACAGCGGCAGGCTGCTAGCTGCATTATCCTGTACGTCTGCGTGTGATCGGTGGTAACTGGTAAGCATATTTTGTTAGGGCATTAGTTCAACCACTTGCTAATTCTTCCACAGGGGAGTCACTGTCTTGTTGTTTTGTTGTGTCTTAAAACAGAAGTGCTTCTACATTCTTCTAGATTATTTTAAAGCTTGACACGAATATCAAAGCTGTCAAAGGTGTAGTGGTAGTATCAGAGCAGCCTGAAACCCACATCCAACGCCCTATCACCGGCCGCAGCCTCATCATCGGTGAGCTTGTTGAGGTGGACGCGGTGGCAGATGCAGCAACTCGCGGCCACGTCGTCCTCCGGTGTTGCATTGACAGACAGGCGCAACAACTTCTGTTGCTTCGGCCTCTAGAATTAGCGGAGTGATCCTGAGCTCGCCAGCTAGAGTTTGTGGTCGGGCATCAATTTGCAAACAGGGGAGGTGGCCGGGGATCAATGATGTTAACGGTCCGAGGGATGGTCTGTCGTGTGTGGATCGAGCGGGTTGGATCTGGGCTTCGGGCGGCCCTAATACTATTTGAGACTTTTGCTATGCTTTAAAATTTGTGCGGAAAGTTATTTGCAAGAGTATAAAAACACTCCTCAATTATTTGTGAAAAATGAAACGGCCATCCTTATCCTTCCCATTTGACGAATTAACCCGGCCGTCAAATAAATCAACGTATCGATCACTCCCATATGCATGCACCCCATCACCTCACCACGTACAGCATATGCATTTCCGGGAGAAGAAGTGGATGTGGTGGCCTTGCTTCGCTTGCAGGAGATTAGATATGATCGAAAGACGGAAAAATTAAGTATGGACAATGACCCGCCATTAATTTGGCCTCTCCTTCTAACTAGCTAGTCATGTATATGTTGTCGCAACTTCATCTTTTTCGTATTCATTCATTTTGCCATGTGATTACTTGGTTTTTCTATTTCTCGTTTTGTATCCAACCACAATAAATCCTCTGAAAGAAAAGCTAGCTAATATATATGAACATGCTCAATCCACTTGATAAAGGACAGCCGGATCAGTTTCTCTCTTCCCTAATTAAATGAAGTAAGTACTGTATAGTAGTATCAAGGAGGAGTATATATATATATAATTGAAGTCGAATTAAGACATTTGTATCTATCTATCGGAGAAGCTTAAGCTAGCAGAGGAGAGGAGCGTGATGGTGACGAGCATGAGCAAGACGGCCGTAGGTGTCGTCGTCCCGGGCGACCTGATGATGGTGGCCGCCGCGGCGGACGACGTGTCGGGCTCGGAGAGGGAGCTGAGGCTGAACTGCGGGTTGGAGCCGTAGAGCGCCTGCACGCCGCGGACGTCGTCGACGGTGAGGTCCACCTTCCTGGTCCGCGGCTTGAGGCTCGGGTACATGACGGCCTCCGGTGACGACGAGTGCGCGAGCCCCAGCACGTGGCCGATCTCGTGCGTGGCCACGGACTCGAGGTCCACGGCCGTGGGGTCCCCGTCGGCGCGCAGGTCGACGGCCCAGCGCTCGGCGGCGTCGAGGTGGAGCTGGCCGCTGGGCGGGGAGAAGGCGTGACCGAGCACGCCGAGCGGGCCGTCGAAGGGCTCCCCGTCGCCATGGTCGCCGAGGAAGAAGCCCACTTTCACGTCGGCGGTGTTGTAGTCCCTGGTCTCAAGGAAGCGCACGGGGATGACGCGGGCCCAGCGCGCGAAGGCGCGGTGGAAGGCGGCGCGCACGGCCTTGTGCGGCGGCAGCTGGTAAGGCGCGTTGACGGTGGCGGCGATGGCGTAGGTGAGGAGGAAGTGGTTGGGCGCGCGCCCCCAGCGTGGCTGGCCGGTGAAGTAGGCGAAGCGGCTCGCGGGGTGGTGGTCGGGGACGCCGCAGCGAGGGGTGGCAAGGAGGTCGAGGGTGAGGTTATCGAGGCGGCCGGTGACGGGGAGGCCGAGGGTGGACTGGTAGAGCGCGAGGAGGTGGGCGTCGTCGTCAGACTCAGACATGGCGGGCAGGTAGCCGAAGCGCGCCAGGTAGAGCTTGAGGCCGTGGGAGGAGTTGGCGGCGAGGAGGTGTTGGGTGCAGCAGCTGCAGCATGACGGGAGGAGGAAGAAGGGGAGGAGGAGGACATGGAATGGGAGCAGGAGTGAGCGCGCGGAGGTGCATGCCATTGCCGGGGGCGGCAAGCGGCATGCAGATAATAAGACTCATCTGCAAGTGCAATTTGCGCATGCACGACTCTTTGGAACTTGGGGTGCGTGTCCGTCCTCCTCAAACGCCGCTTTCACCTTTATACCCAACCATCCTCGCCGCCTCCCTATTTTCTGCCCTGTCCTCTTCCGATGCCTGCCTGCCGGCGATGTAATTTAAGCTGCTGCACTGTATCAGTATCAGTATACACTACTCCGTGGCTGCAGCTGCAGGCCACCTTTAAACTGAAGCGTATCATATCGTGATGGAGCACTATCTTTCTGACTTGGACGGGTTGCAAGTGCAACCCTCTTATCCTGATTTCGGGGGGCTAGCTCGTTCGTGTCTTGTTTTCGCACCAGGAATAAGTGCCCCCACTTTATGTTCTTTTCACTGGTTAGCTAATCCATTGACTCTCTCTCTTTAATTCCTACACATGTCCCACGAGCCTATCCCCACACCACACAGGGGAACCAATCTCACCTTCTTTCTGCAGCTTGCTACCTCCTACATATGCACCAAATCTTGCTTCAGAAGCCAACCAAAATATCTTCAGCTTCAACAGGTACCTAGCTAACTTTCTCAGGAAATCAGCTGGATTCAAAGGATTTTTAAAGAATTTTTGAAGTATTTGAATCCTCAGGAAATTTTTCTACGTAGATTGTTTGATTCATAGGGTTGCAAACTATAAGAATTTTTCTTTAAGATTCATTTGTACTTGATTTCATAGTAAAATTTCCATTAACTCCAACCTCTTAAAAAGATTTCTATGTTTTTCCTGTGCACAATCAAACATCCTTTCAATCTTGTAGTATTTAAGATGTCATGACACTTCAATACTACGTTTTTTCTATTTCAGCGTGTTAGGAATCCTATGAATTAAAGAGGCCCTTGACGTGACCCGGCCTACTCTGTTGTCTGACTGATAAGTATCTACCACAATCTGATAGACTCATATATATATCTCTAACTAGTGATGCCTGAAACCTTGGAGCAAATATTATGATGCATGTGCAGTTGCTGCCTGTTCGACTCTCGACCTGTGTCTGTGTACGTGCGTCAAGCGATTGGTTGGAGCAATCCTCTTTCAGACAGAACAAATGATCAGCTAGCAGATGTTTCCCCATATGCATATGACCCATGTCTAATGCTTCATTTGTTTTCCAGATATGCAATGTCCAGCTAATTCAGGTAATGTTCAAAACAATCACCAATTCTCAAGCAACAACATAGCTCACCTAGTAGCATTCAGCTACTGCTCTTTAGCTTCATCCGGTCTATGAAATTCTTCCCCTCAAGTTTCGCGGAGAAGAAGAGCTTCATGAAGTTCTCATGGTCCACCATCTTATAAGCCTCGTCTTCATGCACCAAAATCTCTCTCAGAGGACCTATCATGGCATGGATGTTGGGAGAGTGGAATGCCGCAACCGACAACCGTTCTTTCTTCATGTCAACGACAGCCCGGTGTTCAATGCTCCTGTACCTTCCATTTGTGAAGATCTGTCCTCAGCAAAGCAAAACAATAAACAATTTATTTAGTGAAGGGGCCTCCATTATCGATGCAGTGTTAATTCGACGAAATCTAGCGTATGGCACCAGGCACTCTCTTATATCTGTTCATCAGTTGACAGCAGCATTGAGTTGGTGTTCAACTGTGTGCGCTTACCTCAAAGATGTCTCCAATGTTGATGATGAAAGCGCCCTCAACAGGCTTGACAGGAAACCAACTGCCATTCCTCTTAATCTGCAGGCCTTGGACATTATTTACTTGGAGGACAAGAGTCAGAAGATCACCATCAGAATGTGGAGAGAAGCCAACAACTTTGTCTGCTTGAGCGCATGGGGGATAGTAGTTCATCCTAACTGACTGTATTCCACCGATGCATTTGTCAGCAATCACTTCAGGTTCCAATCCCAAATTCTTTGCCATGGTAGCCAAAAGGCAATCTGATATATCCTTCACAGCAGTACAATATTTATCCAATGTCGATCTGAATGAAATTCACAGCGAAACGCTTATGGGTAAGAACTGGATGTTCTATCTGTTAGGGCATGACTTAAAACCACAGATACTTAAGACTAGAAAGGATGCCTTTTTTTAATTGCTTTCATGCTTTGTACCTAATTTGCCCTCCTGAGTAGGGCAAAGGAAGGTGTCTACCAAAAAGTAATGGAAGCACGTTTCACTGTAATTAGGTTGAGCAATAGTGAGACAACTACAGGCAATGGACAATCGCAATCAGACCTGAAGTTAGCAGGTTGGTCAGGCCAGAACCTCATGTTTCTGTCCTTAGGTGGCTGTGTGTTTAGATAAACAATGTCAGCCCAGTCCAGCTTTTGATCCTCTGAGATAACAAATAATTGACCATAACCCTCCAACTGCCCTCGTTCCTGAGCAAATAGCTTCTTCGTTTCTGCAGGTAACTGAAAGAATTCTTGAATATTGGCCTTCAATCCCTCCATCACGTCGTCTGGAACACTGTGATTAATTAGCTGCAAACACCAACTGCTTGCCATCAGGATGAGTGATCAACTTATCATCGCAAGAGAAGTAATCCTATCCACCACAAAGTGCTCACACAACTATAAGTAGGAAGTCAACAGAAAGTATCTTTGCTAGGATTGCATCTTGGTTGGTTGATTTTAAGAAACATAGGCGTATCAAACAGAGGTAGCAAGGCAGCAATCAGCAGAGAGAGGTACGTAATGGTAAAAACTGGAAGATGTCAGCCAGTGAACCTGGAAGAAGCCCCACTCCTGGCAGGCCCTGTGAAGACGTGCAGACTCCTCACCATGGTCCAGCAACAGCCTCCGGAAATCAATGATGGGGATCTGAGCTTCACCAGTGCCGATGCCAGTGACGGCATCCGCCGCTGCCTCTGGCCGGAGATACCTTGGCGGCACATCGGCTCCACCAGTGGCTGCCACCATTGCCTGTACGCTCGGCACGGGGAGAGATTCCATCTCTTGCCTCTCTTGGGCTGCTAACTCCTTGGATAGTTGAGCCTTTTGTATAGTCTTACCTTTGGAATATGTGGATGGTAACGTGGTATCCAGTAATTTAATATTCAGAAATCCAGTCCAACTACAACCATATAATACCTGCCAACTTGCTTGTTTTTTCTGGGAATCAACTAGTTTTCTGGGTGCGTTTGGTTGGAGGATGGAGGTGGGATGGGACGAACCCATCCAATTTTTTGAGGAAATCCCATGTTTGGTTGGGGGATAGGGTGGATGGGGATATCTACCCCAAAGGAATATTCCTCGCATATGCTGAATACAGAGAGCCGGCAAAATCGGTCGGACGGGCTGAGCCTAATTTCTGTTAATCGTGCTTAAGATTAGTAATCGCAGTTAATCATTGCTAATCGCAGTGCTTAATGCTCAATAATCGCTCCGGCCACCTCTTGCGCCCAAGCTCCGCCCGCCCGAGCTCCGGCCACCCACCGCCGAGCTCTGCCGCCCGCCCACCCCCTGCTCGAGCTCCGGCCGCCGGCCCCGCCCGAGCTCCGCCGCCCGCCCGCCCCCTGCCCGAGCTCCGGCAGCCGCCCCCGCCCGAGCTCCGCCGCCCGCCGGCCACCCCCCGCTCTGGCCACCCCCTGTGCTCGAGCTCCGGCCGCCACCTCCTGCCCGAGCTTCGCCTGCCTTCTGCCAAAGCCATGCCCGAGCTCCGGCCGCCGTCCCGCCCGTGCTCGACCCGCCTCCCGCGCGAGCTCCTCCCGCCGGCCGCTCCCCGCCCCAGCTCCGGCCGCCACCCCCCGCCCGCCGCTCCCCACCCGAGCTCGGCCCGCCTCCCGCCCGAGCTCCTCCCTGCCGGCGGCCCGAGCTCCGCCCTGTCGCTCCCCACCCTGATCTCCGGCCCCATCCCGAGATCCCCGCCGGCCACCGCCCTAGCTCCGCCCCGCCGGCCCCCACAGCCCTGCCGGCCCCCGGCTGGAGCTCCGTCCGCCGCCCACCCGAGGAAGTAGCCACCAGTGTGAGAGAGAGAGAGAGAGAGAGAGAGGATGGAGAGAGGGATTAGAGAAAATAGTCAC
Organism: Stipa capillata; assembly: GCA_019208055.1. Taxonomy (NCBI): domain Eukaryota; kingdom Viridiplantae; phylum Streptophyta; class Magnoliopsida; order Poales; family Poaceae; genus Stipa; species Stipa capillata. The sequence goes on from JAGXJF010003351.1 coordinate 1,024,247, forward strand.
TGACATATGGGGCCCGCATATCAGTGGCTCATCCAGTTTGGTCCATCCAGTTTTAGCCAAACAAGTATTTGGTCCATCCAATCCACTGAACCAAACAAAAAAATGTCTCACCCCATCCGAAAAAAATTGGATGGGCTCATCCCATCCCACCTCATCCTCCAACCAAACGCACCCTAATTCTCCTCCTAGGATAACATTACACTGGATTGAATAATACAATACACCTAGCTCATGGCCCTCAATGGGCGAACAGCTCATAACTCAGTTTGTAAAAGACATGCAATTATGCGAGAACATAACACATAGAAGAATTAGCTAAGTAAGGTAGGCAGCCATAATTCAATTGCCCTAATGTAAGGTAGGCCACACTAAGGCCATAATTCAGCCAGCCCTAGTTTGGCGCAGCAGCATGTTTTGGCCCGCCTAATAACAAATTAGTACTTGTCCTGAAGTAAGTAATCCTAGTGCTTATTTGATATTTAATTAATAAGTCCTAATTTGCACCCAGCCAAAATAAATTGAAAAATGGAGGCGGCTGGGTTAAGTAGGAGCGCAAGCACAAACTCGTCGCGCGCCTAGGCATAGCACGCAGGCAACTCAAGTGGGGAAAAACGCAAGGGAGGCAGCTGCTGTTACCGTACCGTACCTAGAGGAGGAGGCTCGCGGAGTCGCGGGAACCCTAGCCGGTACGCAGAGACGGCGGAGCGGCGCGCGGAAGCCAGCGGAGAGTGGCTGATCTGAGTTTGGTGAGCAATAATTGATGATCCTCAACTCATACAGATGGAGACATGTTGGGATAATGTTTTCGAGTTTTCACACATTTTAAAGAGGGGATATTTGAATTAACTTTTGAGAGCAAGAGTCACTAATCAGGCTTAACAAGGTAGCACATTTTGTGGAGATATTGCACAGTTATAGGAGAAACTATAAGTGACTACTTTTACAAAAAAAATAGACAAATGTACCACATGTTTATTATTATTATTATTATTATTATTAGCTAGCGTTGCGTTGTATGAATTGGGATGACCCAGCCAGCATACATTGTGTGTGATTGAGGAGCGGACCCTCAATTTGGCAAGCTTGCCATATTTGCCCTACTTATTAGAATAACGACGATAGATGGAACCGAAAACCTTAAGATTTGGGGGAAGGGGAGGGAGGGGAACAATTAACCATGTCAGCATTGCATTTTGCGGATTGGTGCAATGGGGTTAGGGTCCCTAGTACCTAGTGCTCGCAGTTGCGACAAGCGAAGAGGAGGACGCGCTTGTCCCTCTCCTCCTTGGGGTACAGGATGTTGTTGCTGCCATTGATCAATTTCCAGGCCATCATTAGCCATCAGTAAGAGGAGAAGAAGCACTGGGAGGAAGGAGGGAAGGAGGCGCCTACCACTCGCGGCAAAACTTCATGGTGCTTATGGCGGCGGCGGCGGCGATTCGATTGGAGGAGCCTTGCCTTGTATTGCCTCGCTCAACTATAAGTCGATTGTGTCTTGAGGTGTTGGCATTATATACGGACGGGAACTGGTCGGTCACGCTCTTTAGGCTGGAGTTTTTTTGTTTCTTTCTTCCTCCACCTTCCGATTTTGCCCTTCACTCTTCTTCGTCTCTTCCTTTATTTTTTACCTCACACAAATCAACATACTAATTTTCTAACAAAAATCAACATGTGCACGTGTTATTCTATCATCTACATTTTAAAATGCCAACAACCACGCATGTACAATGCACATTTTTCATAATGTATATTGCATGCGATATATACTTAAATATGTATAAAACTAATCAAAAGAAAAACCGTGCACGAAGGAAAAGGTCTATTTTTGTCCTTCAACTACTATCAAAGTCTAAGATTGGTCCCTTGACTCTATACCAGATATTCTTTGTCCCTTAAGCATCAAAACCATCTAGGTTTGGTTCCTTGTCTGACTGAAAGCAGTTTTGATGATGACATGATGATTGTTTCACATGCATGATAGTCCAATCAACACAAGAAATTGAAAAAAATAAAAAAATCATATCAGAAAGCAAAAATATTTTATAAAAGTTATTGAAGATTCTAGGAATTCTAAAAATGCATAACATTCAAAAATAATCTGAAAAATTCATGGGCTTGGATAAAATTCAAAAGGTTCCTTTTCTACATTTTTCATTTCTTTTTCGTTTTTAAAATTCTCTGATTTTTAGGTAACTTTTCTGGAATATACCTGATTTTTTTAAATTTCCCTTTTTCCCCTATTTTTCTTATTTTACTTCAATATATATAATTTTTTCAATTTTCCTATTTTTTATTTAAATTTTCATTTTAAAAAAATATGTTTTTATATAAATTTTTAGTTTCCTACAAAATTCCTATAGTTTCATATTAATTTCTAAATTTTCTATTTTATTTTCAATTAGTAGGGTTTTCCAAAAAACCTTCAATTTTTTTCTTTTTTCATTTTCTGATTTCCCCCTTTTAAAAAAAAATTTGTGCTGGCATAGCTGCAACATGTGTGAAACCTCGACCAAGTCATCGCCAAAACCATTTTTAGTGGGACGAGGGATCAAATCTAGACAATTTTAATACCTGAGGAATCAAGAATATTCGGTATAGAGTTGGGGGATCAAACTTAGACTTTAGAAATAGTTGAGAAACCAAAATGAACTTCTTATTGTGTTAAAACATAAAGTGCTTATTATTTTCTAAATAAATAAATATACGAAAAATAACAATACTCACGTATACAGATAAGAACGGAGAAATAATTATAAGGCAATAAGTATAATAAGGAGACAGTAAGTATATAAGTGATAAGTGAAGGATAATCTTTATCCACAAACCATCGAATCGAGATATTTCATACGGCTGACATTAAAAGTATTCTATCCTGACTCTTTGATATTGGTACAGAAACTCTCGTAGCAACACAGAGAACAGATAAACAGCTCTATGCATCCCTAAATGTTATTTGCCACTTCAAAAGTTGGATCCTTTCTCTCTCTCTTTTGCCACTGTGACAATCTTCCCCCTTGTTTTCTCCGCGACCATGTTCATGGTAACGCCTGAAGCAAAGCCAATTGTTGCTTGCATCGCATCGTCACCCACCGAGCCCCAGCACAGAGCTCCATGGTCACCACCATTGTTTTCGTCCGCGAGCCTACCGCTGCTGCACCCTATCTCGAGCAGCAGCTAGCTAGCTGAGGGAGAATCTCAGGCGGTGACGGCCATGGATTCCAGCCAGGGCGTGGCCAAACACTTCCTTGGAGCGTTCCCTTTTTTTTCTTCCTTTGAGACAGAGGAAAAGTGCCATGGATTTTCTCAAGGGAACACACGGAGTCCGAGACTAGCTTGTCAAAGTAATTTCTCGATAAAATCTTCAGAAACACCATGAATATTGCAGTCAATCATCTCAGCCATGTGGTTTTGCTCTCAAAGTAATTTCTCGATAAAATCTTCAGAAACACCATGAATATTGCAGTCAATCATCTCAGCCATGTGGTTTTGCTGTCTAGGTGTGCTTAGCTGAGCAGCCTTCTCCAGCTCGATGGATAACGGTGTTGATAGTAGTGGGCCTTTTCTTATAACCTCAGGTGATCATTTCTTATTATTTCCAAATGGACCAGCGGGGGTAGAAGTAGATGATATCAATGTATGTTCAAGATAAAAAAATTAAAAAGGCAACCCAGAAAAATGCAAAGCCGATTGCTCCATTTCACTTCGATGTAGAGAGAATCACATCACGTACAAAGCAGGCAAAAAGAAGACTCAAAGGGGAGATAGAGATATTTCACTGATTGCCAACAAAAAAGTTGCTCATTAAAATGTCTCCCACCATTGCATGCATGCTTCCCTTTCATAAAAGCAAATCAGAAACAGAAGTGTTTCAGAGACATGTATTTCCCATCTCTAAACCCTAAACCCTAAACCCTACAATTTTCAAGAGTCTGATTTCTTCTTCATGTGCTTCCATTTCGCCTTCAAGTCATCGGGGCGGCGTGCCTTGTGAAACACATCCCTACCATATTCTCGTATCTGAACCCACGAAATTGGCCCCTTGTCCTTTTTGGTGAATTTTGCCACTGCTTCCTGAATCAAACAAGTGAAAAATAGTGTGTGAGTACACATGCCAAGCAAGGACAGCACAACTACATACACATCACTAACTAGGGAAATGCCAAGCTAGCTCAGCAGAAGATGGTTCAGCAGTAGTAATGAAATTTTACAGCCTGTCTGGGCTATCGTTATGGTATGCTTACCCTCAAAGCTGCCTCTTCTCCTACCGTCCAAAGGAGCCTTGCACGCCTTCCAGTTGGTGCAAGAGGCTTTCTAGTTGGTGCAACGTGACTAGAGCTGCAAGACAGAGTTGGAAATTGGAAAAAAAATATATACCACTACATTAAATAGTATATTTTTCTAGATTAACCACAGTTCACAGATATGTTTAATGATTCCAAAGAATACGACTAGGGAAAGAAGTGCTTATGAAGCTCCTATCTAACACTTACTAATGCTCGGGTGGATATGCATAGTATCTTTTCCTTGATGGTGAAGGCACATATTTATCCTGGCGCCCCAATGATTTTTTAGAATTATTTGATACCGCTGTCTCCTTTTCTTGAAATCTTGCTTCGTGGTGTCTCATGTTTTGCCAAGATGTAGCTTCTATTTCATCGGAATTTTCGCACTTGTGAGAACTTGTAAGACCATCATCTTTGTCAGCGTCAACATTCTGATTTGCAACAGGACTGGATCTATTCAGAGATAAATGTTGCGCTTCATGAGATGAATTTCCATTACCATCTTCTTCATGGGCTTCTGCATTTTCCATTGGCTGTTCATGCTCTGCAACATGAACTTGTTTTCTTTTATTTTGGAGAACAAAATGTTTATTCATGGGTGCAACATCAGAAGTCAGACCAAAAGATGCCTTTTCAGTGACTACCCCCTCAGGACAAGCATCACCTGTAGCATTTGTTTTCTGCTGACCAGACTCTTCATCCTTATGAGAAGCGTTATCTGCTTCAGACTGATGGTTAGATTGCCTTTTAGATGTATTACACCCATTCAAGTGACCCTCGCTGTTAGCAGCTCTTTGCTGCTTTCCAGTAGATTGCTCATCGTGTTGATTTGCAAACTGCTTCGAGCCAAGGAAAGCAGATAGGATCTTGCAAGCTTCAGAATATGCTTCCTTAGATTTTTTATATGTTTCAGAGGCTTTATTATAGAAGCACACGGGGCAATAGAACTGGCCAGAGTCACCAAATGTTACTGATGAACCAAAACAGCTTTCATGAGCAGCTAAGAAGCAGCTGCTACATTTCAGCAACTGCCCATCTTTACCACATTTTACACACAAATCTTGTTCTGCCAAGCCTGCAATCAAACTATTGGTATTTTTATCCTGAGTACAGAATGGCATATTGTCAGTCACCGACAGAAGATAAGTTGCTGCAAAGCTACTGCAACCATCATATGAGCAATGCACATGTGATGTTTCCACCACAGCATTCCCTGCGATTTTCTTGTTTGAAGCTTGCTTAGCTCCTTCATTCCCATCCCGAGGAGAATTTGGAACAGATCTACTGCAGCAAGAGTTCCGAGTATCGGCCATGTTCTCTCCAGTATTCTTCTCGGGTAAAGAGTTGGCTTCTGAACTTCTATCACGTAAGGCCACGTTGCAGCAATGAGACTCTAGAGCAGTCTGCCCACCACAGACTGTATTCTTTTTCAAGATGTTGCCATCATCATATAGCATTAGATTAACTTTGTCAGCACAACTGACTTCAAGATGAGCCTTATCACCACTCTGTTGTTCAAACATTTTAGTATGCTCTGTTGTATTCTCTGGAGGATGGTTGGTTTCAGATTTATCTCCTTGAATAGCCCCATTGCAGCTTACAGAAGGTAAAACGCCAGCAGTTTGCAGAGTCAGTTCATCATGCCTGGGAGCCCTTTTCACCAGCTGAATCCTGGAAATACCATCATCCAGGCCTAGACTTACTATCTCACCACCACCATGTTGCAGTGAATTCAGGTGAGTTTTGCTGCTGTGTGGTTCTGCAATCATGGTCTTGCCCACGGCAGTATCCTTACTGCCTTGTTCAGCTGTGCAACTACCTGCAAACTCATTTGGTGAGGGGATAAAAAAAAAGCACGTGATACATCGCAAAGTATAGGGTATTTACCAATCCAAGAACTACCAGGTGTCTCCAAGCCAGTCATTGGTGACTTTTGGTTCTGCAATCTGTCAACAGCAGCACACAGAGCTTCCTCCCATGCATGTTTATGGCCACCTATTGTACATTATAAGAAACATTAAAAGCAGATAAGATAAACATGGAGCAAATCTATGTTAGCCTATAATTGCACAAACCAGATTGTCCAAAAGCCCGAACCATGGTAGCCTCTGCTGGTGGTTTTCCCTGACTAGAAAGAAAAGAAAGTTACCTTGGGAAAACTCAAACAAGTTAAAGGGTTAGGACTTAGAAGCACCAATGACTCACACAAGATCTGCATGAACTAATATTTGTGCAAGCAATTGCATATGCTGTCCATTGGTGAAAGGTTGATGTGCCAAAGCTGCAGAAGAAACTTAGGCATTCAGGTAGGTAAACTAGATATGTGGAGTGCTTGACTAGAGGAAGTTTGCGTACTACTGTTCTCAGAAGTGGGATGTTGTTGTATCTCTGATGGTACACTTGTCATTTTAGTAGTATCATCACTAGCTGAGCTGACAATCAGGCCACCCTGGCTTTTATCCACCTGCCTTTCCATTGGAAACTTTTTACTTGTTTTCACAAAAGATGTTCTTTTGTTATCATCAATGGTGTTCTTCACCGAACTTCCAGATGGACAGTTTCCCATCAAGTCCTAACAATCAGGATAGGATAAATCATGTTAATATATTTTAATTAACCAAAATAATTGAACTTTATAAAATTATTTTCTAGAAAATCAAAATAGCTCTTCAGTAGCACAAGCTGGGAGTTGGACCATGTGAGAAGATGCATGAGCAAACACACTTGCATGCACCTCTTGCACATGATCTGTGCACGCATACGCACAGAGATAGAAAGAGGGGAATGGGGATTACCTCAGTATTTGGAACAGGTTTAGAGCCAGGAAAAGGTTTCCTATCAAGACTTTGAGCTTTCTCTGATAAATTTGGCAGTGCTCGAACTGCAAACCAAAAGCTTATATTATCTGCACTTATTTTTGTTTCATTGCAACTTTGAGTGATAGGTTCTGCATCACTGGAAAGACATTCTTTTGAGCTTTGAACGATATCAGCTGAAGCTGCAGGATCCTCAGATTTTGTAGGGATTGTGTTATCCAGCAAAATATTGGTGCCTTTGCCGCCTTCTTGAAGGCATGATTTGCTGCAACTAACAACTGCAGGTGAACCACATGAAGCTTTAGTAAGCTTTCCATCACCACAATCATATGATCCAGAACTTTGATTTTGCTCTTCAGCTTGATCTGGTGCATAGAAAAAGATTGTTCTTTTTAGGAGAACAGAAAAAAAGATTGACACTATACGTCTCCTTGAATTAGCATGATGCTTCTATCAGCAATATTTAGAAGGCACCGAAATCAGGAAACATAAAACACAAGCCATCATAATACATAGATGTATGCCTTGCCTGTGAGAGCAGCGATACAGGGAATGCAATGGCATATCTGAATGCAAGATAGTTGAAATAATGTCTTCGAAAAGTGATTGTTCAATTAAGGCTAGCCAGCCGAGTATAATTCCAGAACGAGCAGTTTTTTAGCTTGAATAAATTAATATTATGAGCGTGTGTCGCTGCTGTCGCGGCTGTAATGTCTGCAAACACTGATCTTTTTTAGCTTGAACAAATTAATAGCGCAAAGTAAGGTAGGCAGCCATAATTCAATTGCCCTAACGTAAGGTAGGCCACACTAAGGCCACAATTCAGCCAGCCCTAGTTTGGCACAGCAGCATGTTTTGGCCCGCCTAATAACAAATTAGTACTTGTCCTGAAGTAAGTAATCCTAATGCTTATTTGATATTTAATTAATAAGCCCTAATTTGCACCCAGCCAAAATAAATTGAAAAATGGAGGCGGCTGGGTTAAGCAGGAGCGCAAGCACAAACTCGTCGCGCGCCTAGGCATAGCACGCAGGCAACTCAAGTGGGGAAAAACGCAAGGGAGGCAGCTGCTGTTACCGTACCGTACCTAGAGGAGGAGGCTCGCGGAGTCGCGGGAACCCTAGCCGGTACGCAGAGACGGCGGAGTGGCGCGCGGAAGCCAGCGGAGAGTGGCCGATCTGAGTTAGTGCGGCGGTGGCAGGCATGGATTCCGGGGAGGTGCTGGTTGGGCCATGCGCGCCTGCGAGATGCATTGCGTTGCTTGCCTGGGTTTGAATGGAATGCCCCTTCAGGGAGAAGACGACGCACTTCACTCCTTGTGTTTCTTCTCGTTGGCAAACCCCCAAGTCAAAAAGCAACCAGCACCTTATCCGGGGCTACTCTTTAGACTTTTATTTAAATCTCTTTTGATCTGTATACTGAAACTTGTAAACACGAGATGTGGACTTTTATTTAATAAATCTCTTTCGATTTATACACGGGAGCTCCTTCGCTACTCGTAAACACGAGAAGATGAATAAAAGGAAGAAAGAGATCTTACTCCCACGTCTTATGTCACATTTATATTATTATTTATATATGTGTAACTGTTTTTCTCTATCTACTGTATCATTGATCATTGAACTACACTCGGTAACGGTAGTATACCAATATGTTATCAACATGAACCTTTTGTTGTAAAAGGAGACAATCGATGAATGATGTCACTATTAATAAATTGATTGTGTCTAGATTGCTTTACCTGTATGATCTCGCATTCTAGATCCTATGTTTGTATAAATTGTATGGAAAATAAAATTTCTCTTGAACCACCATGATTAGCAATCACCTACAAATATCGATAGCATGATCTAATTACATCAGTGAATTTTAGATCGCATCATAGAATATGCGCCACGTGGCCGTGAGCCTGGCTCGGTCACTCGGAGCCTTCCGCGCCCGTGCGTGCGAGGCCGCGCACTACCGCAAATGGCATAACACGACGAACGTGACGACATCAAGGCCTCGCTCGTTGCCATCTCCGCTCCATGCCGCACTGTATGGTGTGTCATGAAGCCTCGTCTTGCTGCTCACTCGCGGTCACGCACACCACCGATGACACGTCTCCCGCGGCTTAGCTGCGATTGCTCCACGCCAAAAGGCGTGGTGGGCTCTGCCACACAGACGAGGGCCAGCTGCCCCGAACGCAACGGGCACCGCACGCCACCGGTGACCCCGAACGATGTTGTGGCCCCACGCGCCTCCTGCACATTGCACCCCGCAGCCTCAAACACCACCACGCCTCCGGCAAGAAGCTGGCGGGCCCACATGTCACCACGTGTCGCTGCTACATCGGCCGATGTGCCACCACACTGGCGGCAGCTCTATCGACCGTGTGCTGCGCCCGCACGAGCCACGTCAGCCACACATGTACGATGCGACAATGCTTCGTCGGCAGTGGCCCCAACAAGCGACATGTCACAAGCGCGCATTGTCGCGTCCATCCGCACTAGCGCGCCGTTGAAAGGCTATCGGCTCTGCCCACATTCGTTGCTGGATGTGCTTGATACACCCGCACACGCATGATGCCGCGCTCGCAAGGGTCGGCGCTGGCTAGTGAGCATCGCGACCAGCCCCGTAGCCAACGCTAGCCGACCCTCCTCATGTCATCGTGCCTGGCACCGCCACCGGCCTATCACGTAAGGACTTTCCGCTGCATCGTCTCCCGTGCTCACCGCCTCCCACATGAGGCTACCATGCCCGTGCCCACACCCCCATCCTAATGCCACCGTACGACCACTGCGCCGTGCTCGGGCGGCTAGGGTTTTATCCCGAGCCGCGCGCTCCCCTTTTGTGGGTTGGGGCATTGTGAGGTGGGCTAGGATGGGCCGGATAGACAGGCCACGCAGCCCACTAAAATACAGACAGGGGCAAGGGGGAATGGGCTGCCGGCCCATTAAGAGGTGTAGAACGAACTAGTATGGACCAAATTGGTCCAGCTCTGAAAAATTGTGGATAGACCCAAGTTTTTCAGTTATTCCACGCAAATTTTCTCAGAACTAAAAAATTGTGTAAAACCTCCTGTATTTGTCAGAAATGACCGAAAATACAAGAAGGGGTAGAAGTCGTGCATAAAATAGGCTGGCACCCAAGACTTATTATTTGCCACAGTTCCAGAAGGTCGGAATTGTCGCCCATTTCGTGTATTTGCATCATCAAAGTCCATTTCTATTCAAATTCTGTACTTGGCAAATTAGTTGGTAATTCTAGATGTCAATAGATGGTAATAAAAGAGCATAGTAAGTGGTAACAATAGACTATATGGGGGGTAACTATATCCTTTTTTTGGATTGTATTGTAACATAAGGGGTTTTTTCAATACCTGTCAAACTGTTATCTACACAATCTTGAAAGTCGGCATGCAACTGCGACCTTCTAGCCATGAATGAGCCTAGTTTTTCTTGTGCCTTTTCCATAATGTGCCACTGGCAATTTCTGTGGGTTGTATTGGGGAAAATCTGGTCAATTCCATTCCTTATTGCAAAGTCCTAGTCAGTAATGATGTTTTTTGGTGCAACCCCACCCATAGCATGAAGAAATGTCCAAAGAGCTAGACGAAACTATCGATTACCTCGTTCCGTAGAAAACCACACCCAAACTGTATTGATTGTCCATGGTTGTTTATGCCCATGAATGGAGCACACGACATTTTGTACATATTTTTTAGGTATGTAGTGTTAAACAAGAGGCAGTCATTGCAAAATTTGAATGCCCTCCGCACTTCACCATCAACCCAATATATGTTCTACACCCTGTCCTTATCATCTAGTTTGATTTTGTAGAAGAAATCAACATCTTGAGTTTAGAGCTGCTGGAAGTATGCAAGTGTGTCTTGTGGGTCTGTGTGCGGTGTGTAGGTGGAATGAAGCCCTGAGATTGGCAATATCTTTTACTGTGAATAATACATCATGGAGAGATCCATATAGCTCAGCCATTATTTGCATCTGTCAGGTTGTTGGCACATTGTAGTCGTGCAGCAGCTTGATGAACTTCTTTTATTCTTGTGGTATGTGGCGGTGCGAGCACAAAAACTTTGATAGCAAGGGCTTCCTGAGAAGGGAGTAGTTGTGAGTGTCAGAAAATCCAACCACACGCCACCACACATGGTTGTGTTTGACATACATGTATGCCTCACAGTTGGTTCTAGGTATTTTGCCCCTCTTTCTTTTCTTCACAATGCTCTTTAGGTTTTGCATGTCTTCTTTCTCCTCGCGAGGCTTGCCAGTCATACAATAGACAACCATGACCCGGCTAAGTTGCCCATCAGTAGTTGTTCTTGAGTAATCTTTTCTTATGCCAAACTCGTTTCTTTGTGCATAAACCCTATAGTGCTCATAAGATGATTCATAACTGTCGAAACGCATGTTTGTGGAAGGGGTCCGTGGGGTTGAATGGACCTCAGCACCAGCATCATCTTCCCCATCATGATCAAAACCATTGTGATGGTCAGTTGAGTCTACTGCAGTTGTTTCTGCAATTGCATTCAGATCACTTGGTTTTGCCACACCAGGCATGTCGATAGTTCTAGTGGGAAAAATATATTTATGGCTTATGTAATCAGGTTTTTTTGGATGGTAACAACTAAACAAATTTGCTGGTAACAACATATTTTTTCGTGTGGTAACTGTTCACACAAGCAATGGTAACTATGTGTTTGTGGTGTGGTAATGGGGGGGGGGACAAGGTTTTGGTTTATTTAATCTAAGGTAAGTATGCGTGTGTCTGGTACCTATCTATATCAATCCAAGGTAATTTTATGTATGTGGTGTGATAACTGTCTGTATCAATCCAAGGGAATAATGTGTCCAGTAGTAACTATCTATATCAATCCAAGAGAATTATATGTCCGTGGTGTAGTAATTGTTTATATCGATCCAAGGGAACCATAGACATCATATAAGTTGGTAAGGTCGCTAACCTGAGAGCAAGACCGCATGTTCATTGGGGTCTAGTGGGCGTGAGCTAGTGGTATGCAAATGTTTTGTTTGTTGAATCGAAGCATGTACATATTCTTCTTCAATAAGTACATGATCAGGTGTCAAATTTAGATTGAAATCCATTTTAAACCTGACATAGATCTGTCAGACAGTTAGACATAGGCATTCTATACAGTGATAAGCATCATGATACTTTTCATATAACAACTAGACGTATATTGCTGTATTTTTTATGTTTATTCACTAAATGTACTTTTTTTATGTTTAAGTGTTTTTGTAGTGAGGAAGGGATGTGATTTTTTCGGTGCCTAGGAGATTCATGAATAACATTGTCGTTGGAGTTGGAGCTACGGCTGGTAAACCGCAACAAAATTGCATATGATTAGTAAAAAAATAGTCAGTTTTTTCATTATGTAAGTGTGCACACTACATAATAGTAGCTTTTCAGCCCCAATCAGTTCTTTCTAGGCATACAAACCAGGCACAAAATGTAGTTCTTTGAGATTCAATGTGTGGTTCTTATTTTCCCTAGCGGGGGTCTGTGCTTGGGAGGCATACATGTATGACGATGGTGAGAAAAGAAGGAAAATAAATTTTCAATACCTAATTCGGTGAGTGTATATGGGTAAATTTGACCAGGGTGTAGATGATTTTTATGTTCTTCGAGTTGTGTTGATGGATCTATTTTTATGGATCTACGTTGATGGATTTGGTAGGGGATAGGTAGATATAATGCTGGGTAGGAGCTCTTATGCCTCCTTGCTGACAACTTCCTTGGAATCCCATGATTCTTTGTGTTTTTTGGTGAGTTAAAATCACGTGATTCGGTGGAGAACGACGCTCTACCTTTTTTATGCTAGCTGCTGGTGTCTCAAGCCCGTTAGCACAGAAGTGATGGCCCAGGCCGGCGGCCTTACGCTTGCACTCGGTTGGCCCAAAAAATTCTATCTCACACTCACGCGTCTCCGCGCGCTCACACTCGGGTCCACGTGGGGGTGAGCTATCAGAAGCGTACACATGATGGGCTGTTAGGTCGTTTGGCAGTTTGGCTAACTTGCGCACTGTCACAAGGTAGTCAGGCCCTTACATTATATATAGATGAGACGATATGCACGGTATGATCGATTGAGGTAGCAATTGCGGTAGGGCATGGCACAGAATAGGACATCATCGACGCATAGGTCGCACCAGTTGGACATCGTCGGCTACGGCGCGCGAAAGGCGCTTGGTGTCCGCAACACCATCATATCAGGTACGGTGCCTTCGAGGCCAGCGGCTACACTTAGCCAGCCCTCATCTGTTGTTTCGACCATCCCCAGCTTAGGGCCTGTTTGGTTGGGTTGTGGCTGTTGACAAAGCTGTTGTTAGCTGGCTGTTTGGAAAAGCTGCTGTGGCTGTAGGAAAGTGAACATATGGCTTTTGGTTGATTTAAACCATCTATAGCATTTTAAAAAATGAGCACAGAAACTTCAGCACATTGCAAAAAGCTGGCAAAAGGCAGCTTTTCCAAACAGCTGAATTTGCACTGCAAAGCCCACAGCTACCATTAGCAAAAGCTGCTAAAAAGCTGGCCATTTGGTTGGGCTGCAGCTTTTTCCAGTAAAAAGCCGCTAAAAAGCCTAACCAAACACCCCCTTAGGCCGTCGACCTGCAGCTCGCCTCCATCACCCTCGAGCTGCTCACCACTGATATGGACGATGACGACGTAATCGCCACCACCAACCTCAGGATCAATGACCCCGCTGGGAAGAAGGCTAGCTGCCGTGCGGCGGAGCGGCGAGGCTAACACCTTCCCCGCCCTAGCTGGGTCCCGTTCCACGAGCGCATGCTCATGGTAGCTGATTGCTCCTCGATGCGTTCTGGGAGGCACGCTACTTCAAGGAAGACCGGCTCACCATACACTGCACCATCGACGTCCTCAACGTCACTGACCCCGAAGAGACCAGGAACTGCTTCGTCCCGGTGCTGCCGCTGCCGAGTATCTTCCGCGATCTCCACATGCAAGCTTCTTCTGGAGCCGGAGCAGAGTGAGACCCAGGCACACAAGCTGGTGCTGATCATGCGGGGACATGAAGGAGAGCACCATGCACCATGAGCACCTCCACCTTCGACGCCATGCTCTACTTCATCTACACTGACAAGATGCCTCCTGTTCTTAGTGTCAAACCCACAACCAGTGATTATCGTGCAGCCATGGCGGGCGATCTACTGGTGGCCGCAGATCGGTACGACCTACAGAGGCCTAGGCTCATGTGCAAGAAGATACTTGCTGAGAGCATCGACGCCATGATGACGTTGATGCTGGTGCACAAGAGATATGGTATTGGTGAATCTATACATTACCATATTTGATGATGGCATAACACTTGGGTATCGTCAAGGAAGACAAAGCCGGCCCTCTGGACATAGGATGGGTCAGGTCGACTACTCAGAGTCTGACTTCTACACGGGGGCGCCTCATCGACTTGGAGCACAAGATAGGGACAATTACTTACCCTGCAATCCCAGATTCTGTTGTAACTAATTAGGAAACCAATCTGTAAGCTGATCCGGACTCTTGTAACCCTACCATGGTCACCTATATAAGGCTAGGTAGGGATCCTCCGATCGGTACACTTTCATAAGTTCTCGTATTCCCATACACTCTTAGCCCTAGCAACCCTGAGATCTACTCTCGAGGCCTTGCGGCACCTAGGATACAAGCAATACCAGCCACCAAACACAGGACGTAGGGTATTACCTCTCCGTGAGGGCCTGAACCTGCCTAAACTTTGTCTCCCGTGTGCACCCATCTAGATGTGCTGTGCTCACGTTGCCCCATATTCAATATTGCCGGATCTAAACACCGACAGTTAGCGCGCTAGGTAGGGGCTGTGTGCACAGATCCATTCGGACAGATCCAGATGGGTTTCTTCAGCAACAACGGCGACTTCATTCCGGGTAGTATCATGTGATTTGCTTCTAATTGGATGTTGTCCCTAATCCAGGACAACTTTTTCGATTTGGAAAACTGGACTTCATCGCCGACAAGCTCGGCAAGCTTCACCTCTGCGAGTCAACGGAGGCTTCATCACCATTGTCACTCGGACTCACCCCTGAGTCCGCACCTTCGGCTCCCCTCCCTAAGGTC
The DNA here is from genome assembly GCA_019208055.1 of Stipa capillata. NCBI lineage: Eukaryota > Viridiplantae > Streptophyta > Magnoliopsida > Poales > Poaceae > Stipa > Stipa capillata. The sequence continues at coordinate 1,039,452 of JAGXJF010003351.1, forward strand.
AAGTTTGAGCCAAAATCGGATCTGCTGTTCGAACACGGGTTCCCACCCGTCGAGCAAGGATCCTGTGGCGTACCCGGTTTTAAGGCCGGGTACTCCCTTGTGATTACTGTACCGGTCCCTGGATCAGTAGCCGATACACACAAGTTAACCTGTATATCATTGTCATACATACGAATATCAATATACGCAATGTAAGTAGACCGTCAAGGTCGATTATCTGATACCTGTAGCCCAACGGCTATAAACTTGCAGCGGAAAAATAAGCGATGATGTGGCCCAGCAATATGCCGTACCCAACAGGCAACTGATTGGGGTTACGCCCTAGCTGTCGTGATCGTAATCGTGTCTTCAGAATTGATGTCTCCTTCGTCTGGCCCAATCAACAAGCCAGGTGAGTACGTTGAATGTACTCGCAAGCTATTCCCACAGGAGAATTATACAGCAATATTTCATGCAAGGTGTAATTCAAGGAATAGCTCTATCCTAAGTTGCTTGTTGTGCAGAAATGTAAGTTTTCAATTTAAATATGAGAATAGTAGATTTCAAAGCAGTTTTGTAAATCAGAGCAATTCAAAGCAACAAAACTTCTCTTGAGGTAGACCCAGCTACCTCCTTTCCCATCTCAAGTGATAGCTCAGTCCATACTACCCCGGGCAGTATGACTAGCCTTCTCACTTCATGGCTCAGCTCGTACTATCCCGGATAGTACAGCTGGCCTCCTCTTAACTCGGTGCTCAGCCCGCTGCTATCCCGGATAGCACGGCTAGCCTCCGCTTTACTCAATGCTCAGCCCGTACTATCCCGGGTAGTACGGCGAGCCTCCTTCTCCTGCAATTTCTTGCTACCAGCCATGTAGCGTAAATTGCACCCTGTGGACACATCATGCTCACGTCCTTAATCCCTTTCCCAAGCTTTCACAAACAAAAATTAGCCTAACCAGTGTGTGGCCTTGCCAGTTCATGTCCATGACCGAGGACGCGGCTATTCGAATAATTTTTAACACTCTGCAGAGGTTGTACGGCTTTACCCACAAGATGCAAGTCCCCCTTGTTGCCAGGTACCAGTGGGCACACTTTACGAGGTGTGCTGGCAGGGTTATCGCAACGAGACCTTCACCCGCTTCCATACTAGAGCTGGACCCGCTAGGTGGTTGACCCAACTTTTACGTCCCGGACCAAAAATGGGACTCCCCACCTTTGTGTCGCATCAACACCCAAACGCCCAGCGGTGGTGGATCTCTAGGACTTTTAACCACCTAGCACATGATTCCTACTTCCCACGGGTCCATATCCTAGTACTTACCGGGGTACCAAGCCAAGTCCTTCCCATAAAGGACATGTGGACGTACGGTGAGGAACTGGTTTAGCGGCACTTAGGCACGGTCCTTAATTGATTTGAGCAAGACTCCATTTTTGATTCCATGTTCATCCCGGACGACCATGCCACCATCAGGTACTCTACACCCCCGAGCTACCCTTAGCATTCTCACCTGAATCAAAATCATCTCCAGTTTTATTTGGGTTTTGACAAACATTTCTTCCAAATGCCACCTCGGATAACACATGCTATCCGAGGGTTTTATTTCCCATGTCCCAAAGGAGTTCGTGATGTCCGAACAAAACTTTAGTTTTTGACTACAGTAGGTCTAAGCATGGCTAATGCCTATAATCTTAATACTTTTGTTGGTCGCAGAACAACCAACTAATATACCTAGGGTTACAAGGAATCGGACGTTCATACCTAGGTCTTATGCATCTATAGGGTATATCTAAGTCTACATAAAATACCATTGATATCCACATAGCATGCAAGTTTCACAAACAAAATAATTAGATTTCGCACATATGGGATTCAACATGATCAAGGTGGGAATGCTTGCCTAGCAAATTGGTCGAGTCTCGAGCTTGAGCTTGATACGATAACTGTCCAGTGTCCCCCACACGCTCCGCCCTAACGTTGTAACTACACGTTGAAAGAATGGCGAATAAACCAACGATGCAAGGAAGAACCAAGAACATCGAACGTAAAACCAGAATAATCAATTCGAGCAACCACAACACGTTGGATTAGCTATTGTGATTTTATGGAGCTTTAGAATAATAGAAATGGGTGCTTTAGGTTATCCCGACAAAGATATCTACTTTAAGCTTTTGTCGCGTTAGGGTTCCAGTGCCTCGGAAGATCGTTAGGGTTTGAGGAGCATAGTCGGGTATTTTTACTTAGCAGAATACTAAACGTGTTAGGGTTTTTGGTGAAGATCTTATCGAGCTAGGGTTTAGGGTTTTTGGTGAGCATGCGTTTACGCTCATAATAGCTCAAGGATTCAGAGGTGTTTTGATTCACCTCGTGATTAGTGTTCGGAAAGTATTACGGATGTTCGGTTAAGCACGAACGTACGTCCCTTATGTTTTTTTTCATAACGAATCGTATTTTTCTGGACTCATGGACATTTCTAGGGTCTTGGAAAATACCTAACTTATGTTGCATGCATTTTTAGGTGTTCTGGAAATGTATACGGTGTTTATGCTGATTTTTAAAGAAAAGAAAATTAGTCCTACTTGTATTCCTCTCTGTATGTATTAAATCGTATTTGCATTTTGAAAAAGTGCTTGAACCAAAAGATGGGAATTCACCTTAGGATTCCAGAACCGGTGGAAGGGGTCAGAGAACCGGTCGGGAAGTTTACGAACCGGCCAGACCGGAGGATCAGGGTTGAACCAGGCGGCTTTTCTATTTTGCTGGTGACGTGGAAGGTGCAAAGGAAGAATACGTGTTCACAGGAACCAGCGGTGGCTTGGACTGGCTATGGGCCGATGATGGGCTGCTGAGATTTTTGCTTCCGCCAGTTAACGTGTCAGTTGGAGGTCCTTTAGTGGAATTAGAAGGGAAGGAGGGGAATTAGGTAAGGAGTTAGGCCAGTGGTTTTCTTAGCTCACCTCGGTCTTGTGTGCGCCGGCGGCAACCAAACACTAGGGTGCGGCGAGGGCGGCGCTCAAGGAACCTTGCCGAGGAGCTTCAGCCGCAAGGGAGAAGATGAGCGAGAGAGAAAGAGAAGATCATGGTGGCTGCTTCCAGCGAGGAGGAGGGATGGGCTCGCTGGTGCTCTGCCGCGGCAGCTAGGAGGAATTCCTCCAGCGATGGCGGTGGGGACGGGGCTGGCGAGACCTCACTGCAGCGGTGCTCGGAAGATTGGAGCCAAGGGCGAGCAGCAGCTGGGGTGTGGTGGTCGACGGTGGCAAGGGATATGGTCACGGAGCGGCGCTATGGTGATAGCTGATATGGCCGAGGCGTTCTCTGGTGATGGTGGCACACACAGTCAAGGAAGAAGACAAAAGGGGAAGGAAGGGACCTAGACGTCGGGCTCACCTCAGGCGGTTCTTACCAGCGTCGGAGGAGGTGTGGTCCGTGGCGGCAGTTCGTCACTGTGAGGAAGGACACAGCCTAGGGGAGGGAATGGAGATCGGCGAGGGAGGGAGGAAGCTCATCCGGTGGAGCTCGAAAACTACACCGACTAGTCTAGTCGGGGACCTGGTCTTGTAGAGCTCAAGGAAAGGGGGTGAGTATAGGGAGTAGATCGCTGAGATCGGCTGTTGTTCAGGAGCTTGCAGTCAGCTTCAAGGGAATGGTTAGACTAGAGAGGAACTTGGGCCAGAGATCAACTGGGGAATGGAGGAGGAGCTCGGCTTTCTGTTGGTAGGAGGAGAAGTGGGGAATAGGGAGCTCGGGTGAGGAGATGGGGAGCGGAGCGGAGCGGTCTTCAGCAGCTTGAAGGGTGTGCTCGGTCTTGTGCTTAACAGGGGGAAGGAGAGGAATGATGGAGAGGAGAAGTTGCTCGGGTACAAGAAAAGTGGAGCAGAGCAAGAACTCGGATGTGAAGAAGAATGGAGGTTTGGGAGAAATGGAGCTCGGGATTATAGTACCGGGGAGCTTGGGGAGGGGAGGAAGGTGTTAATGGCGTTGGGGCCGGCCGGAGGCAGGGGCACTGTGTGGCTTCAAGACGGAGGAGAAACGACGCTTGCCGCGGCAGGAATCCCGGCGAGTTTGGCACCGATTCCTGCATGACACGATGGAGCAGAGCAACGTGTTCATAGTGAGCAGTGCTCAATAGTAAGAAGGAAAGGAGGGGAAGTTTGGGGAAGAAGAAGAAGTTGGGAGAGGGAGTTTGACTCGCGGGCCATTGGGTCCACAAAGCAGGGAATGTTGGGCTGTTCAGTTGGTAGAATCTGGGTAGACGTAGCAAGACTGAGAGAAAAATCAACAGATGGAAACAGGGAAGAAAAGACTGCACGAGAGTAGAACTGGTGAATGTGCTGGATCCTCTCTAAATATTTATTATTATTATTTTGAAGGAAAAACCCCTATAGAAATGCTAAGGTGTTGTGCTGAAAATGGATTATCTAGATAGATAGAGATTGATAAGCATAAGAACATCGAGGACTCAGTTGTTTACATGGATTGTTGAAGAGAACTAGAGAAGCTGGTATGAGGTTTTATCTCTCATATAGATCACATAGATAAAGAGGATTCTCTATGAGAAGTTTGAAAAGTTCTAAATGCCCAAGTTAGTTGAAATTAGGTTGCATTCAAAATTGACCAAAACTTAAACTTGGAATTATTTGAAATGTTTGAGCCGAGGCTCAAATAGCACTCTATATGTTTTTTTGTTACTTTTGCTCAGGAGGAGTGAGTTAGGGCATAGCGCGTATGTGTCCTCACACGCACAGAGGATTTTTTAGCATACCTAGGATCGTGACAGAGTTAGCATAAGCTTAGAGAGACATGGAGGATTAGGCTTTGAGAGGTGTCTCCGCTATACCTGGATATACGCTTAGGTGTGGTGGAAGCAAGCGGAGAGTGTTGAGAGGCTGACGGGGTTAGGCACCGAATGTGGCAGCGAGCACAGTTACTTGTTCGAATGCCAATGCTGAGCTAGCTCAGAATCAACTGAAGATGATTGAGCGTGAGCTGCCAGAGGGAATTTATGGAAGCGTATTTCTATAGGTTGCAGTTCAATGCGACTTTTTGTCCTAGAGTTTATTAACTTCATATGCAAATATTTTTTGTATTGGACATCACTATTTTATGTTATAATCGAGTTAAGAATATTATTAGGTTGTCCCGCAATTTACCTCGGAATTTTTGGAGGAGCCGAGCAGTGGTAGATCTCGCGATTAGGGCTTTGGAAGAGAGGGGCTTTAAATAGGAAGGAAGGGATCGGGAGCTCGGAACTAGGGTTTCGAAGCATGGCAAGGGGTGGAGAGGATATGGAAACTCGCGGAAATCCCTTCATCTTGTTTTGGGACCAGCCGTTGTCCGGGTGCCGTCGATACATGTCGATGTATATGGTGTAGGTATGGCATTAAGGTATTCTCGCGTTAGGGTTTTAGTGTGTATGTGCATATATAAAAGCAGTATATATGTGCACACACTCACGATATGACCTGGCGAGGTAGATGGCAGAAGATCACGTCGTTCGGAAAAAGTTCAGGACATATATACGTTCAAATTTCACAAGGGTGTTGTGTGGGTACCTAGCTATAATTGTGGTCCAGGTTATACCGGCTAGGAAAAAAGGAAGGAGAAACAAGGCGGAAGGTTTTGGCTTGCTTTGCTTTAGGGTTTAGCCTGATTTGAGATAAAGTTTCTAATCAGATGTATTTTAGTTAGCGTTGTTAACAGAAAGATTTTTGAAAGCCCTAATTTTCGGGTCTTGGAAAATTGGGGTGTGACAGATCGCAACTGGTTAGCGCAATCGAGTCCCTCTTACCCATCCTTGACTATGACTCGGACGGCTTCGATAGCTCGGGAAGCCACCATCCTTCTCGGAAGGTCTTCATGGCTAACCCGGACGTGCTGGTCAACAACGACGACCAGCCTGTCCCCATCGAAGAGCAGACTCCCGAGCAACTAGCAACCACTCGGCTTCGCCTTCTTGCCAAGGAGTAGGCACTGGTCGAGCAGCAAACCGCACTGGCTCGCCAGCGTGAAGAAAGAGAACGCAACGAGGATATGCGGGATCGTGGACACCAGGTCCATAGTGCACTCCGCATGCGCGAAAGGGATGGCGTCCCGATATTTCCGCTCCCCAGTCACAACATCGTCGCTGCCACGGTGGCGGTGCGTGCCATCAATATCGCTGAGGGCACCTCGGGTCACGGCGAACTCCGGAGGCTCCGGATCCTAGTGGAAGAAGCAGCCCTCCAGCAGGCCGAGATTTCCGAGAACCGCGCAGGTTCCTCGGCAAGTGCTAGGAGCCAGCGTGTTTCCCCTCCAGGGAACCCACAAGCCGCAGAGGGTCGTCGTGCCGACCCCGAACGTCATCATCCCGCCGGATCGGTTCGCAGCCGACTTGGACCGAATCGTGATGCACGGGGGACTATTGTTGCAAGAAACCGCGCCCGTCAAGGCGCGGACAAAAATGCTCATCCTGCCGGGTCGGCACGAAACCGACTCGGACCAAATCGTGATGCGCGGGACACCCTCGATGCCAGATACAATGCTCGTCAGGGTGCGGGGAGGAACAACCACAATGGCCACCACAGTGACAGTAGCGATCGCAGCGCTACTAGCCATGGCCACTCTCCAACTCCCACTGGCACGGCCTTCGTAGGCCCGAAGGCGTTCGGTTCCCGCATCCGCATCGTCGTTTTCCCTCCTCGATTCTGGGTCACCGGTATCGACAAGTACACGGGCGAGACTCGGCCAGACATCTGGCTGGCCGATTACCACACAGCATGCAGGACCAATGGAGGCAACGATTATGTGGCAATCTATTACCTACCCCTGTTTCTAGCTAACTCGACTCGAGCCTGGCTTACCAGCCTGCCTCAGGGTTGTATCTAGACATGGACCGACCTTGAGACCCTCTTCGTGAACAACTTCCAGGGCACCTACAATAGGCCTGGGAACGCGTAGGATCTCCACAGTTACACCCAAGAGGCGGACGAGACTCTCAAAGAATACATCCAACGCTTCTCCAAAAAGAAAAACTCTCTGCCGGAAGTCCGAGAAGGTGACGTCATTGCCGCCTTCTCAAAGAGTGTTCGTAGCACCGACCTCATCCACAAGATCACGCGTAAGAACCCTCAAACTACGCGCGAACTCTTCGATATCGCCAATAACTTCGCGACTGGCGAAGAAGCTGTTCGAAGCATGACCAAAGACGACAAGGGCAAGGGCAAGGCACCCGTGTCCCCCGAAGCAAGGGATCGTCACAGGTCGCCCAGGAAAAAACACCGGAAGCGCAAGGGTGGTGACCTTGTTGCTGCTGCCGAGCGTGCTCCATAGCGTCGACCTCAGTGTGGCAACGCCACTTCTGAGGAAATGATGAATCAGCCGCGTCACTTTCATGGGCCGAAGTCCAATCACGTCACGCGCGACTGCAATCTCTTGAAAAACCTGAACAAACCTTTCGTCCCCAACCGGAACAAAAAAGATCCTCCTCTGGAGGAAGGCGACGAGTTCCCAAAGGAGACTGTGTGTCTCATGATCTTCGGTGGTCCCAACAGTTACGAGTCCAAACGACGCCAGAAGATCACGGACCGTGAAGTCAACGCAGTCGAGCCGGCTGTACCTCAATACCTCCGGTGGTCCGAGTCCATAATTTCTTTTGGCCGCTCGGACGACCCCGACTACATACCTCACCCTGGTAGGTTTCCCTTGGTGGTAGACCCTAGTCTAAACATCCTCTATGTCAAGACTTTGGACGACATGAAGATTTTCCGACCGGAAATCAAGCCCACCGGTGCACCCTGCCATGGGGTTGTCCCTGGCAAGATGACAAGTCCACTCGGACAAATCAGCTTGCCCGTCACTTTCGGTACTCCTGACAACTTCCGGACCGAGACCCTCACCTTTGAGGTCGTCGACTTCTCAGGCTTGTATCACGCCATCCTGGGACGTCCCTACTATGCCAAATTCATGGCTGTTCCCAGCAATGTCTACTTGAAGCTCAAAATGCCAGGTCCCCATGGGATAATAACGGTGCAAAGCAGCTTCCAACACGCTTATGCATGTGACCTGAAAAACTGTAACCTTACCGCGGCCCAAATTGCTGCAGCCAAGCCTGACAACCTGAAGTCGGCCGTGGTCGAGAAAGCACCCCTAACTAAAAAAGCTTCAGCAGCGACATCATTCCAGTCGGCGAAGGATGCCAAGGCAATCCAGATCGATCCGGAAGACCCCTCCAAGACGACGCGGATCGGGACTACGCTTAGCGACAAATAGGAAAACGCGCTTGTCAGCTTCGTTCGCGATAACCGGAACATCTTTGCATGGACATCTTTGGACATGCCGGGAGTTCCGAGGGAGGCTGCCGAGCACTCTTTGAACGTCCGGCCGGACGCTAAGCCGGTAAAGCAATGCCTGCGCCGCTTTGCCGAGGATAGGCGTAGGGCAATAGGAGAAGAGATAGCCAAGCTTCTGTCAGCTGGTTTTATAAAAGAAGTGTATCATCTCGACTAGTTAGCGAACCCAGTTCTTGTTTGCAAAAAGAATGGAAAAAATAGAGGATGTGCGTTGATTACACGAGTCTCAACAAAGCATGTCCCAAAGATCCTTTCACACTACCTCGCATCGACCAGGTGATCGATTCCACGGCCAGTTGTAAAATTTTATGTTTTCTCGATGCCTACTCGGGCTACCACCAGATCAAGATGAAGGAGGAGGACGAGATCAGGACATCATTCATTCTCCTAACCGACTTGGGAGAAACATTCTCTAACCTTAGGCGATTCAGCATGAAGCTCAACCCAGAAAAGTGCGTGTTCGGAGTGCCTTCGGGAAAGCTACTCGGTTTCATCATTTCCGAACGAGGAATTGAGGTTAACCTAGAGAAGATCGATGCCATCATCAAAATGGGGCCACCAAAAAGCCTCAAGGATGTCCAACAACTCACCGGGTGCATGGCGGCCCTCAGCCGATTCATCTTCCGACTCGGCGAAAAGGCCCTGCCCCTCTACAAGCTCCTCAAGAAGTCGGACAACTTCATATGGACGTCTGAGGCTCAAGATGCCCTCAATGGATTGAAAAAGCTCCTGACAACGCCCCTAGTACTGGTTTCCCCAATGCCCAATGAACCGCTGCTCCTCTACGTTGTAGCGACTACCCAGGTGGCCAGCACCGTCCTGGTCGTCGAACGCTCCGAGTCAGGTCACATCTAGAAGGTTCAGCGCCCGGTCTACTTCATCAGTGAAGTACTTTCCGAGTCCAAAGCGCGATACCTACAAATACAGAAGATAATTTACGCGGTGTTCATCACATCTCGGAAGCTAGTCCACTACTTCCAAGGGCACCCGATTACGGTTGTTAGCTCCTTCCCGATCGCAGACGTCATCAACAACCGCGACGCCACAGGGAGGATTGCTAAATGGGCAATAGAACTAATGGCATTCAGCATAGTTTACGCCCCCCGCACAGCTATCAAGTCTCAAGTTCTTGCCGACTTCATGGCCGAGTGGACAGAAGTCCAGTCCCTGCCCTCCGTCATCGACCTCGAACATTGGCCACTCTAATTCGACGGCTCACTAATGCTTCAAGGCGCGGGGGCTGGCGTCGTGCTCATTTCTCCGAATGGAGAACGCTTCAAGTACGTGCTACAAATCCACTTCCTGGCGTCCAACAATGTCGCCGAATATGAAGCCTTACTACACGGCCTTCGCATTGCGACCTCATTCGGGATCCGCCGGCTCCTCGCCCGCGGAGACTCCGAACTGGTAGTCCAGCAGGTGATGAAGGACTGGTCATGCCGAGACCCAGCCATGGAAGCCTACTGCCAAGAGGTGCGCAAGCTTGAAGCCAAGTTCGATGGCCTCGAAATCACGCATGTCCTCCATCGAGATAATGAAGCTGCAGACGCACTCGCCAAGCTGAGGTCTAGTCGGGATGTCGTCCCGACTGGAGTTTTTCTCCAGGAGTTGCATGTCCCTTCTATCAAAGTAGAGACGGCGCCCGAGACCACCGAACCTCACCCTGAAGAACTTGACAACACTCAGCAGCCACCCCACGAAGTTCTGGTCATCGATCCCGACTGGACAACGCCTTTCCTCGACTACCTCCTACGAGACACTCTCCCGTCGGAGCTGACCGAGGCGCCGCCTCGCGAGGCGTACCAAGGTGTAACACCCTGATTTCCCAAAACTTAAAAATTAGGGCCAACAAAAACTTTTTGATAATAATGCTGATTAAAATACACCAGATTAAAACTTTTGCTCAAATCATGTTCCTGCTAAACCCTAAAGCAAGGCAACCAAAATCTTTCCCCTCTGTTCCTGTTCCCTTGATCTCTGCTTTGTTGGAGCTCTGTCCGGCAATGTATTCAAGCCCCGTTTTACCCTTTGTCTCCATACGTGGCTAACCACCTTGCATTCCCGCCACGCACACACCTTCGGCATCCCTCTCCTTCAATCTAGCCAATGTAACCTAGACCCACATCTGCCGCAAAGTGCCCACACGGTACTTTTGCGAATTGAAACATATATACGTCATGAACCTCCTCCAAATGACGTAATCTTCTACCATCTACTCCGCCATGCCCTATCGCGAGTGGGTGCGCATATATACTGCTTTTATGTATATGCGCATACGCCAAACCCTAACCCCTTCTTCCCAAGATACGGATCAAAACCCTAATTTGTCATTCGACTCTGCCACAACTCCATGCATATATATATGGATATATCAGCGGCAGCATTCAAACTCCATCTCACCGTAACCTCGCATATCCGTTCCATCCACATGCAAACCACATATATGCTAAAATCTTCAAGTGTATGCGGGCACATACACTCCCAACCCTGGTTTACTCTTCTCGGTAAAACCCTATCCACCATAGTGCTTCTCCTTTTTATCACATGACCTTCAGCCATTCTACTATTCATCTTTAACAAAAAAAAATATATATATATACTTCTTTTTCACCCTTATCCCTTATCCTTACCATGTCACCTTTTATCTTTTTGCATGGTAAAGCCCTAAGTATCTTCTTCACCATGTTTATACACTCCTCCTCCAAGAGCAGTAGCTACTGCTGTTCTTGTCCCTCATTTCAATTCGTTTTCTCCCATCTCCCCAAATGCCCGAGCAGCCCCTGTGCTCTTTTTCTCTACTCCTCCTAAAACCAAACCAACACTCAATCCCCTTCCCTGCTGCCCCCTGCTATTTCTACAGCAAGCTACCTCATGTTCCTCACTGCCACACTCCAAGCCACCAAGTGCAGCAGCTCTTTTTTTTCCTGCCATGCGTGTGCTGCCCATGTGCCCTTTTCTTTTTCCTCTACTCTTCCTAAAGCCAAACCTGGCACTCCTTCTCTCCCCTGATCCATCAGTACTACTTGGCCAGCTCCCATGTGGTTCCACAGTAGTAGCAGTGAATGGCCAACTGCTCTTTCCAGCAACCGAGCTGCTCACTCAAGTCAACCGAGCTGCGCCTAGACTCTCTCCCTAGAGCCGCACCCTACCTTCATCCCTGCCCAAGCTCTTTCTCCTCTCTACTAATTTCCTCAAGCTTGAGCTCCCAAGAACTCGGGTTGTTCCCCAACTCCTACCTGAGCCGTTCTTCCTCCTCCTCCATTCCTCACCTACAACCGAGCTCTACCCCATTCTAGCTCTCTCCCCCCAGCTCTACACTCTCCAAAACGAGTCTCCTCCAAAACCCCAACTCGAGCTCCAGCTCCCTCTCTGCCTCCTTCCGAGCTTCACTTCTAATCTACCCAAGCTCCTTCTTCCCCGCTTGCTGCCACTCCCGAACTCTCTTTTCTTGCCGCCATCGCCTTCCGAGCTCAGCAGTAGTGAGCCACTCAAACAGCTCTCCTTCCCCCTCTCCCTTGCCTCTACAGTTAGACGACGGCTGACCACTAAATGGCGCCATGCCCCGCGCTAGTCCCCAAGCTGCCGCGCTCCCCGAGCAAAGCCCCGGTGCAGTGCTGCTTTTCCATTGTTGTTTCTGCTGTCGCACTCCATAAAATGCTGCCGCGGCAGCTCATGGCAGCTGCTGCTGCTGCCTTGCTCCCGCCGCGGTAGCCCATTTCCGCTGCCCCCGCCGCTTTGCCCCTACCGCGGCAGTCCTCCCCCACCGCGGCAGTACCACGCAGTCCTTTCCCTCACCGCGGCAAAACGGGCATGGTAGCCGGCAAGCTCCATGGCCACTATCCTCCAAATGCCGCCGGTGGGAGCTACCCAAGGATGTCTCCACCCTGACCAAACCACCCCGGCTAGCCACCACTGCGGCTACCAACACGTCGCCGCATGCTCACCGAGCCGCCACCGGCGAGCTCCTCTCCCGCTCTAACCGCCTCCTGCTATTCCCCGTTGTCCCAATCGTCGGCCTGGTCAAGTGAGTCGCCATCGGTGGCAAGATCCGGCTCGACCTACCATCCCACCTCGATTGACTTCCCCATCAGTCGTCGGAGGGCATTGACGGGCCAGACTTTCCCTTCTCCATGCTTGGCCCAAACTCCTGACTTAGCCCCATTAACCGCCGCTTACTGGTGCGCTAAACAATGCGGCTAAACTGGAGACACACAGTCGGCCAAGGCCATCAACCCAATATGTGGAGGCGAAGGTCATTGAGTACATGTCCGCTGTTGGGAAGCGCCTCCCTCCATTACCTCTTGGGGTTTTACGCTTTCAATCCGTGAAAACGTATTCCTCTATAAGGATTTCCAGTTTACATCTTTTCCAGCATGAAGGCGCATTCCCAGAGTGCATTTTCGGCATCATCCCATTTTCCCCACCGGCTGAAACCCTCCCTTCGGTTTGCTCCCCGGCAGGCTTCCGAAAGACCGTAACCCTTCGTTATCTCTCTAATTTACTCAATTCCATTCCCACAGACTTCTAAATTCAAGCTCCATCCACCAGTACTAGTTTTGTAATTTCTAAAACCATTTTAAATTCCAACTTGAACATATTTAAATATACATGTTGTATATGTGTTCCTCCTTTGGTATAACTCCAAACTGATCGACTATTTTTCCCAAATGTTTTCTAACAACAAGTTCAACATTCTTGCTCCAGCGAGGTAGTAACAATTAAGATATTTCATGGCGCAATATAAATGTGACAAAACCCTGAATATCTCATATACCTCAAATACTTATGACTTGGTGTAATACCCCAAAAAGTGAGGTTAATGAAATCTCCAGAATATTTTAATAATCATACCAACCCTATCAAACCAAACTAGGATAACTACAAAGAATCCCTAAGGTAGCAATACGCTAATAATCAAATAAAGCTAGGGCTTCCCCTTCTACGAAACCGTTTTGCATGAGGAGTCAAGTCCTTCTCGCCTTTTGCAAACCCTATTATACAAGTAAGTCTACCACGCATGATTTCAAGCTTGTGAATGCATGTGTGGTTCTGGTTTGGTTCTTTCTCGCATCGTCATTAATTCGATGTCTTCCGGCGTGTAGATATGACATAGTGATACCGCGACGGAAGGAACTAAGGCGTTGCCATACCAAGGGCGAATCTCAGACAAAGGCCAACAATTGCCAGGCAAGCTCTCCACCCTTGATCATGTTGAATCCCAAGTTTACGAAATATATTTTGTTTTACGAAACATGCATGCTATGTTTTATACCCATTATTTTATGTAGAATAGTTATGTCCGACACTTAGACAACCCTAGCTCGACCCTGAACTCCTTGTCACCCTAAGGACTACGTGTTCCAGAAAAGTCATCGAAAATCTAGGGTAAAGTATGTATGTATGCTTAGCCCTGCAGTAGCAAAATTAGGTTTTCGAAATAAAAAGGGGGAAAACTCCCATATTTCATGTGGTGAAAACTTGGAAACGGACCATCGTGTCCAGAGGTGTATGAAGGTAGTATATCCATGGGTTGGGATATTTTACCTAAAAAGGTTTCGTTAAAACCTAAAAACAAAAATGGAGAAGATTTTGATCCGGGTCAAAATGAAGGGGGAAAGCAGGAAGCTTGTTAAATGTGAGGTAATGCCCGGCGTGGTTCTTGCAGCCCGTTTACGGGTGAGGTGTGAAGTCACTCTCGGATCACATAAGGACCGAACTTAACTGCCGTTTGGCCAACTCTTACCGTACGTCCACATGTCCTTTATAGGAAGGACTTGATCTAGTACCCGGTCTAAACTAGCATGAACCCGTAGGCAGTGAGCAGTGTGCAGATGAGGTTGTAGCCTCTGTAGAGAAAAGTTTCCGTGGGAAAGCGATGGCTTGTTCGCCACAAAGTTGGAACACCAACCTCCTTGTAGCGATGATACTGACTCAAGCTAGGTGTGGAACATGTCCTTCTGGCGGGTTCATGGTTGGGTTTACTCCGGTGAAGAGTCTCGTTGTACTAGCCCTGTCAGTATACGTTGCAAAGTTTACCCAAGGTGACCTACATTGTGTGGGTAAAGCCGTACCACCTCTGCAGAGGGTCAAAAACTATTCGAATAGCCGTGTCCACGGTCAAGGACGAACTTGGTCGGGCCACACTAAAGTAGATTGGGTTGCAAAACCTAAAAATGTGGTTATGGGTTTAAGGACGCGATCCGCCGTGTTCGCAGGGTGACATGCAAATTTCCCTGTCGGGAAGAGTGAAGAAGGGATTTTCCCGTGGACTCGGGCAAACCCTAATATCCCCGTCGTATCGGGTAAGCTGAGACTCCCCGCTGAAGCGGGTGATTAAGAGACTTTCCGTGGTAATGGAAAGCGTAGAAATGAATCCCGTCGTAACGGGAAGGAAAGATGAACATGTGTTCATCTCGGAATACCATGGAAATTTTGTGAAAACTGCTTTTAATATCTATTTATGTATTTCGCATGCAAACTTACTTTCTCGCACAATATGAAACCTAGGATAGAGCCAGTTTCTTGATAGTTCCTTGCATGCTCATATCCGTAATAAACTTCCTGGCGGAGTGATTGCGAGTACATTCAATGTACTCACCTGGTTTGTTGATTTGGCCAGACCGAAGGGCGACAGCTCGAGAGCAACGACGATATTCGTGAAAGCTAGGGCATAACCCCAGTCAGTTGCCTGTCGGGTATGGCATACTGGTGGGCCACATTACCATTTGATTTCCGCTGTAAGTTTCTAGCCGTTGGGCTAAATGTATAATTATTCGATTTTGAAGATCGGTTTTAT
The DNA here is from genome assembly GCA_019208055.1 of Stipa capillata. Classification (NCBI taxonomy): domain Eukaryota; kingdom Viridiplantae; phylum Streptophyta; class Magnoliopsida; order Poales; family Poaceae; genus Stipa; species Stipa capillata. Next base: position 1,054,554 of record JAGXJF010003351.1, read on the forward strand.
ATCAAATTCTTATAAGCGTGTGTATGACCTCGATATACAGGTTAACTTGTGTGTACCGGCTACTGATCATGGGACCGGTACAGTAAACACAAGGGTTTATCTAGCCTTAAAACTGGGTACGCCACATAAGGCTAATGTCGTCGTCGAAGGTAAACTCTACAAGAAAAGCACATCCGGAATCCTCCAGCGGTGCATATCTCAAGATCAAGGGAAACAACTACTACGTGACATTCACTCAGGAGTTTGCGGGCATCACCCGGCACCAAAGTCACTAGTCGGGAAAGCTTTCCGACAGGGTTTCTACTGGCCGATTGCCATTTCGGATGCCGAGCACATCGTACGCACTTGCGAGGACTGCCAATACTTCGCCCGACAGACAAACCTGCCGGCTCAGGCACTCCAGCCTATCTCGATCACCTAGCGTTTCGCTGTCTGGGGTCTGGACATGGTTGGTCCCCTCAAGAGGGCTCCCGGAGGCTACACCCAGCTCTTCGTCGCCGTGGACAAGTTCACCAAGTGGATTGAAGCCAAGGCAGTTGCCATGATCACAGCCGAATGGGCCGCCGAGTTCTTCCGGGATATCGTCTACCAGTTTGGTATCCCCAATAGCATCATCACCGACAATGGCACACAATTCACCGGCGCAGCCTTCCTCCAATTCTGCGACGACTATAACATTTGCCTCAACTTCGCCGTCGTGGCACACCCGCGCACTAACGGGCAGGTTGAGCGAGCCAATAGTCTAATTATGCAAGGCATCAAGCCTCGGATTTTCCAGCGCCTGAAGAAATTTGTGGGTAAGTGGGCAGCTGAGCTACCATCGGTACTCTGGAGCCTACGGACTACACCCAACCGGTCAACCGGGTACACACCTTTTTTCATGGTATATGGAGCCGAAGCTGTTCTGACGACTGACCTGGATCATGGCTCCCCACGCGCCTGCGCTTACATTGAGGCCGAGTCGGAGGAAGCGAGACAAGACGCTATCGACCAGCTTGAAGAAGCACGCAAAATTGCCTTCCTTCGGTCGGCAAAGTACCAGCAGGACCTACGCCGCTATCAGAGCCGACACATACGTGGACGTTCCTTCAACGTCGGCGACTTGGTCCTACGCCGAGTCCAATCCAACACGGATAAGCACAAGCTCTCCCCACCACGGGAGGGTCTGTACGTGGTCCCTGAAGTACTACGCCCGGGGCTTACCGACTGAAGGATCAAGATGGCAACATCATCACCAATGCATGGAACATTGAACAGCTACGTCGTTTCTATGCTTAAACTCTGTACTTTAATATTATAGATGAATGAATAAATATTTCTTCACTCCAGTTGACATAATCCTCAGAGTTCCCGACTAGCCCGCTATGCGCGCCCACGGCCACGCATATTGGACACTCGGGGGCTACACCACCCTCTGGGTGCGCCCAACCGCACTCGGGCTTTTTATCTTCGCACAATTATCTTAGTATTGTGTACAACTCTTAGCATTAACCCTTTGTCTTCGATCGCCGGTCTACGCCACAACCTAGCACTACACGGGAATACAGCCCATGGCTACTCCCTGCGCAACGAGGGCTACGATGGATCGGCAAGGACACACACAAAAGAGCTAGATTACACACAAACAAATCTTTTGTGAAGGAAGAAAATTAATATAGTTTAAGCCAAGTTTGCTACAAAACGCATACATCTCAAGTATTCACTCGGACTTCTCGAATGATTGACCTACGCGTTCCACATATTTACCCTTACAGATCGGCGTGGTCGACGAGGGAGTTCGCCATGGTTTCGACCACCGCCATCAGCTCTGGAACTGCTTCATCAGGACATCGGCGGCATACCCTTCCCCGATTGCTTCCATGTCAAGCAGCGGGTAATGGGACTTAGCCACCGCAAGAGATAATACAGCTCCGGATACTGTGGCCTCCTTCCCCAGCAACCTCGCCTGGTCGGGCACCCATCGAAGGCGCTCCGTTACCACCTCCGCGTGGTCCGGAATTGGGTCATCCTCCCACAAGGCGTCACAGGCTATCCGACCCGCCGCCTTCAAAGACTCGGCCATCTCGCTAACCTTCTGGAGTCGTATGTGGAAAGCTGAGGAGACAGAATGAAGCTATTAGCAGGACATACGGTAGACCCTGACTGACCAAGACCCAAGCCAAGGACTTACCAGCGGCGGAGTCTGCGGCCCTCTTGTTCGCCGACTCAACAGCCTCCAAAGCCCACCTCAGGCTACCGTCCATGACGACCGCCTCCTTCTCCAGCTGCTCGACATGGGTTTTCTCCACCCTAAGCTCCTCCTGAAGCTTGGCGGCCCTGTCTTCGGCGGAGGCAAGTTGACCGACGCGGGCCTTCATCGCCTCGAGTTCCTCCCTAATTTTGGAGGCCTCGTTTTCAGCAGCTGCAAAAGACAAGTTGACACGGCAAGAAACAAAAGACGATCAAAGAAGTTCGGCTTCCTTACTTTGAGCCCAGACGGCTTCTTGGGAGAGGCCACTCCTCAGAGTGGCGATCTCGGCCCGTCGAGCATGGGCTACCTCCTGCGTCGCCTGGAGGTTTCCCCTCAAGTTGTCCCATTCGGCCTTGCGTTGGCCGAGTCGGTCGAAGGCCGGGAGCTACTCCTGAAGGAATTCGGTCTTATCCCTAGACCGTTTAGTCAAGTTCTGCAAGAAAAAATAAGGAGGTTAAGCTACTCGGATACATAGCGAAATAACAAAGACCCTCCGCCCGACTATCCTAGTCAACCGAAGGCTCGAGGGCTACACCCTTTGGGTGCACTGATCGTGCCCCCAGAGTGAAATCTATGAAATCAAACAAGGACCCTCCGCCCGACTATCCTAGTCAGCCAAAGACTCGGGGGCTACACCCTCTGGGTGCACTGATCGTGCCCCTAGAGTGAAATCTACAAGACGCAAGAGAAAAAACAACAAACAACAACAAAAGGCGTACCTGCATCAATGGCAAGATCTTTCCGTTGACCAGATTGGCACTCTCCCGGACCGTCTTCAACAGCGTCAGAACCTGCTCCCCGAGCTGGGAGGCGGCGCTCATCACCTCCTCCCACTCTCCCATCTCCTGGACGTCGTCGATCTCCCGGAGGATCGCACTCGGCCTTGAGGGATCCACTTGCCAGACCCGCAGAGGTTGAAGCACCAGGTGGAAGCATGGCGGAGGAGGTGGCACGCGCCCGATGTCCTCCACCTCCACCGGCGGCACCAAGTTCCCCCGGTGGTCAGGCGGGCTGGTCTGCGTTTGGCTCGCTCTACTCGTTCCGCCATAGCAGGAGCCTGCACTTCGGCGTCGAGTTCCTCTGGCCGAGGAACATGCGGCGGGGTCGGCAGCGTGCTGCTTCGCTGAGGGGAAGGCGGTGGCGGAGAAGAAGGCCTCGGAGGAGTTGAGGGCCGGGCATCTGGTCCCGATTGGCTCCCGACTCGACCAGATCCCGGGGTACCCGACGCATCACTTGGAATGTCCCCTGTTCTCTGTGCCCTACAGAAACACACAGGCCCGTTAGTTCTGAAGATAAAGCAAGCAAGAAGGTGTTCACTCGACGGCTTGCTTGGTGGATCGGGAAACGGGGACACGCTTTTCGGATCTCGGGGCCCGCGGCCTGGATGCAGTGGTTGCTGGAGTCGGCGACGCTGGAGAACCGCTCTACCCCCCGAAGGCAGCATCAGCAGTTCTTTTCTCCCCTGATTGGGGGGGGACTTCATCACCAGCCGCCCGAGGAGTTTCCTTGGCAGCAGCAACTGGAGCGGTCGGGGCAGAGGAGTTGTCCTGTCCCCTTGGGGCGGCGTCGGCAGCCGTCCTCCTACTCCACCGTGCGCGAAGAGGAACGTCATCCTCATCCTCTTGTGGTTCTTCCTCTGGCGCTACTGTCACCACCGGCGGAGGAGCGCTGGGCACCTCCGACGTAGGCGCTCCACCCCCTGACGACCCGGCACCAGCAGACGACAGTCGGACATTTCCCTACACCAGCTGCCCTTTGCTTGGAATATCAGCGTATTGGGGCTGATTCCAGATCTCGTTCTCCGAGAGAGGAGCCGAAGAACTAAACCCAAACAAATCCTATGAATTTGGAGGACACAAACGAAGGCCGAATATGACTTGCTTGAAACATAGACTACAAACGACGACATTGGAGGATTGGTTGGTCACCTGGTTCGGGGAGTTGGCGTGGCTATAGGGCGCCGGTTGTCTGGAAGTGTCCAAGTCCGCTCCCTGGGCCATCAGCTTCCCGACTCGTTGCCTGACCTCCTCCTTCGAGAGCTCGACAGTTGACTCCCGGGTCACATCCCGATGGTCGGTGTACTGATACATCGGATGGACCCTGAGCTTTGCCGGCTGGATTCGGCGTCTGATAAAAGTGGCCACAACTCCGACCCCAGTGACTCCCGACTGGAGCACTTGGGAGAGATTAGCCATCAGGACTTCAACCCCGGGCTGTTCCCACTCCTTCGGCAGCTCGGTCCAACTCGCTCTAACCTCAGGAGGCTAACCCACGAACTCTGGGAGTGAGGGCTCAGGTTTGCCGCAGTAGAACCACTCCGAATGCCACCCCTTGTTGGAAGTTTGGAATGGCAATTCCAAGTAGTACTTGATGGCCCCAGCCCTCAGCCGGAACCCGGCGCCTCCGATAACCGCCGGGCTGCTCTTGCTCGGCTGCGGCTTGACGATGAACAGCTGCTTCCAAAGCGTCAAGTGCGGCGGTGTCCCAAGGAAACACTCACAGAGCGTGATGAAGCACGCTACGTGGAGCAGTCCGTTGGGGTTGAGATTGTGCAACACCAGCCCGTAGAAGTAGAGGAGTCCGCGCAAGAACAGGTGCACCGGGACAGAGAGACCACGGTGGAAGAAAGAGGTGTGGGCAACGAGCTCGCCGGTATTGGGAGTCGGCACCTCCTCTCCAGTGGCAGGACGCCACTCGATTAGTTCCTTCAATGGGAGCACCCCCGTCTCCACCAAGGTCCGCAGACGGGCTTCTGTGGCGGTGGATTTTGACCAAGGCGCCATCGAGCTGGTGGGGGAGATGCTTTCGTTAAATGAAGCCCACACCACCGTGTATTCCTCCTCCTCGAGCAGATCTACTTCCCAGACGGAGGTGGGCATTCAGCAGCGACAGTTCCGATCTAGGGTTTCTGTGGGATCCCTGATCGGGGCTCGGCCGGCTAGAATGGGGAGGCAAATGCGTGGAATAGCGGCGAGATGGAGTCTAAGCGGCGGCGAGATGGATTCGGGATCGACGGCGATTTGGATTTGCTACGCGGCAGTGCTCTCAACTCAGAGTAGTAGGAAGACGAAAGGTTTCAGGTGCGCAGAAGAGACAAAGTGTGAAAAGGTACCCAGTGTGAACGGACTGGGCTTTAAAGAGGAGATAGCCTGGTAGGGGCGAATTTTCCGCCCCCACGGGGCGGCCTTTTCGTTTGCACGACGTAACTCTTCCGCACTCACCGCGCGACTTTTCCGCTTCAATGGCACAAAACTTCCGTTTCCGGATCCCGCACGATCGGGGTTTCGACAGTTAAACCCTCGGGGATAATGGCCATTTGAATACACCCTCATAATGAGTGACGGTAACGTACCTTTAACGGGTTACTAGTCAGTTACTGAACAACTCGGAACCGAACATTACGGTTTTGAAGGGTTTCGAGGATTGGCCTCCAGGGGAACACAATCACTTGAATACACCCAAGTGAAGGGCAGTTGTGACGCGCCTTCAGCAGGCCGCTAGTCAGATACCGAGCAACTCGGAGCGACCGGTTTCTCCACCCGGATATTCCGGGAACCTTACCCTAGAATCTCTGGGATCCGGAACTTCCGGATTTAGTGGAACGTCTGGGTATTAGGCACCGATACTCGGGACCGAAGCGCTACAGCTTGTATTCTGGTTCTGACATGAATTTTGAGGGCATTCCCCCAGAGGGACACTAGCTGGACCCGAATCACTCGGGAAACCAGATGCCACTCGGGAATTCAGTCGGGATTCATGGTATGTCCCCCGCTGGGCTATCAGCCGGTCTCCATCCGCTGGAAAGAACTGGATGCCACCACAACTTACCGGTAGTAACTCAACCGCCATGATATTCCTGCTCTACGGGTGAATATTACTCGGCTTATTATCTCTACTCCACAGGAGCTCTATGAGTCCCTCACAACGACAAGTTGTAGCCAGATCGTGAAGGACTCGGGGGGCTACTGACGATGGCATAGCACCCGGGTATCGTCAAGGAGGACAAAGCCGGCCCTCTGGACACAGGATGGGTCAGACCGACTACTCAGAGTCCGACTTCTACACGGGGGCGCCTTATTGACTTGGAGTACAAGATAGGGACAATTACTTACCCGACAATCCCGGATTCTGTTGTAACTAATTAGAAAACTAATTTGTAAGCCGATCCGGACTCTTGTAACCCTACCCTGTTCGCCTATATAAGGCCGGGTAGGGATCCTCCGATCGGTACGCTTTCATAAGTTCTCATATTCCCATACACTCTTAGACCTAGCAACCCTGAGATCTACTGTCGAGGCCTTGCGGCACCCGGGATACAAGCAATACCAGCCACCAAACACAGGACGTAGGGTATTACCTCTCCGTGAGGGCCTGAACCTGCCTAAACTTTGTCTCCCGTGTGCACCCATCTAGATCTGTTGTGCTCACGCTGCCCCATATTCAATATTGCCAGATCTAAACACCGCAATATTAATACCCACTTAATCGAAAAAATAAAAATATCTGACAATATATCTGGTGAGACCGAGTTGTAACAGTTCATATTGACTCAAATAAGAATTCTTGCTCCTTACTATTCGTATGCACTCTGGTTCAGATTAACTCAAATTTGAGTCATTGTTCTTATTATTCGTAAGTCTGGATTTTCAAATAAATAAGTAAGTAAACACATGGTTGTACAATTGCACGAGCTGAGACTAGTACATTGAATCCGTCACTTTCCAAATGGGCAGTTACGACTGGAAGATACCCACCAGGGTGTCGTTTTGATGAAAATGAAGGGCAGCAAATAGGCCTATTCCTCGAGCTGATGACTTACATACTCATCCTGGAACTGCCATGTCTAGGTGTTGGCGACCTTCAAGATGGATGACCCCACTGGGAACTCACCCCGGCCATCGATTGGTTTTGAAACTCTTATACCGGTGAGCATCAATGCTGAGGAAGCCGAAAATTCATCGACGTGGCATCTGCCAAGTCATAGTACGTGGGACATGACGGCTCCCTTGTCATGCGTACACTGCCACGTTGAGGCCGGTCACCACCAAGGAGTCGTGCACTACTACTAGCACGTGCACCACCGACAGCGGAGCCACCATCATCGCGCCTTATACGAGGCGGTGGCGCCATCGGCAATGTACACATAGACCAATCGATGATATGACGGTCGTGGTCGAAGCCATGCTCCACTTCATCTACACCGACGAGCTGTCTTTGATGGACGACGTGACACTACTACAAAAAAGTCAAGCTCAGTTTTGAGACCAACTTTAAACAAAGGGAACTAATAATATATTGAGACTCGACTGTAAACAAATCTTGATCTCAGTCGGGTGAAACTACTAAACCAGCTGTAAAATTCTTCATCTTAGTTGGGTGAAAGTACAAAACCGGCTACAAAAATAATTACCTCAGTTGGTTAGCTGTACTTAATCGACTAGGATATCGACTAAAAAATTAAAAAAAGGCGGTCGACTGCGGCTTTGGCCCTCCTCCTCACCGGTCACCACCATCACTGCAACTCCCGCAAATGACACTAGCAGCGGTACACATTGCCCACATTATTCAACCAGGGCCACACATTGCCCACATCAAGAAGTGAAGCTAACACGAGATTATTAAGGATGAATATGTAACACTTGCGGTAGAGAGACAAGGAGAAATTATGTGTACAATAGCTTGTTGTGCTTGGAGTGCACCTCCTCAGATTTGTTGGGAAGAAGTCCATGAGCCATCCGGCGGAGTTTTGGTGGAGATGCGGAGGTAGTCGAGCACAAAGAAGTTGCCAACATCCTTGGTGAAGGGCGGGTTCCAGTCCACCACCAGGTACTCCGGCTTCACGGACGCGGTGATGTCGGTGTTTATCTCACACGGTGGGGCTCCTCCTTCTGGTTCAGGTGGGCAGATTTGGCGCAGATCTAGGAGCTCCACCCCAATGCTCCCTGCCCCGGGCTCAGCCTGCGTGGGCTAGCCAGCCTCCCTGACGGCGATGTCGATTGGGGATTGGGAGTAGAACTCGATGGGCACGCACAAAGTGCCTTGGCCGCGTCCCCTTCGACCTCGCCGACTTCTGCTTCCTCGACACCCACTGCTCCAGCCGCCGCCGGTCGCGCTGTGCACCTACCACCTCCCGCTTGCTCGCCCCCGGTGCTGGTGGATCTAGAAGACAACGGAGATGGTAGAGGGTGGAGGACAGTGACGCAACAGGTGAGGGGCTATCGTAGTACCTGGCAGCCTCGCGGATGGCGACGCGGATGTCAAGGTGACCCTGGGGGCCACCCTGAGGGGCGCTTTAGGCGTAGATTGCGCGACGCGCGGCTGCCAATCCTGGCGTCATCGTCGAGGACGTCGCACAACAGGAGGAGTACGGACCCAACGAGCAGCTTGACTCCCTCCCCCGCGTTGGCGTGGACGACGTCGACGTCCTTTAAGTGTGTGACGTTCGGCGGGAGTGAGACACTAGAGGGCAGCGACGGTCGTGGCAGCGACGCTGGAGGACAGTGGCGGTGGATCTGCAGGTGGCAGTGCGAGCGGGTGCGAGGAGCTCAGAAGAAATTACGGGCGATGCTAGGGTTAGGAGGATTTGGGTGGGGATCTGGAGGAGACAAGGGGCGGCGCTAGGGCTGAGAGGATATGTCTGTGTTAGGCTGGGCTGAAATCCTCTGTTTGTTTCGTCCCCTAAACCAATTTAGATACTTTTTGAGTCGGTTTTCCTTTTGAAACCGACTTAGATTAATTGCACTATCTTAGTCAGTTCAAAAAAGGGTCCAACTGGGATAATTTTTTAGTCGGTTCTTTTTAAAAACCAACTGTGATAAGTAATTATTTTAGTCGATTTATTTTTTGAACTGCTAGAGATTTTCTAGCATTGTCGGTTTTACTAAACCTCCTAAGATGAAAGATTAAAAAAAAACCTTTTGGTAGCGTGTGAGACCATGCCGCGACGATCGCTCGAGACATGCTGATGACGACCATGAAAAAAACAAAGAAACTCTCGAAGGAACTGTACGTGCCGTCTTCTCTTCGACACAAGCGGCATTCGGCTGGTTCATTCAAATCCAAGCACTTAAAAGAGACTCGGCATGCGGGAGACCACAGCAGTCATAAGCAAGCGATGCTGCACCTGCAATGGGCTTCTGGCATTACAGTGCCTTGCATTGCTTTGTCCTCTCAGTGGTTTACAAACTCACTCATATACCAGCTACGCTAGCTGCAACCAATTGACGACTACTGCTCTCCAAATCCTCTAATTCAATAGTGCGTTGTTGCCTTGTTCCGTTTGCCAGCCACATGATAAGATAAGATAAGATGCGTTTGAAAGAGAGAGCTACCTTTGCAGAAAGGCAGACCACATCATCGGCACCATGATCAGACTATACCAGTCACAAGGAAGCAAGCACCTGCAAGGCTACAATGCATTACAATGCTTTGTCCTGCCAATAGTCTACGAAATCATTGAAGCATGTACTCCCTCGCCTAGGTATATAAGACGTATTTTAATTAACTAAGATAAGATTTTAATTAATAATTATTTTATTAATATATAGTTTATGTGATACAAAATTATAATAATAAATAAGTACTTTTGAATATGAATCTAACGACATCAATTTTATGTTATATATATTATATATTAATAAAATAATTATTAGTTAAAATCTTATCTTAATGAATACATCATGCACCTCGACGAAAGGAGTATGTCATAATATGTCCATCCAAATTGCACCAGTAGTACGTGTCGTGTTGCTGGCAATGGTACCTCCTTCGTACGGAAGTCAAAAGCACAACATCGGTCGATCCAAAAGCTGTGTCATCTTCTAGCCTACGGGCAATGGCTAATACATGAACCTCTGACAAGTACACGACTCCAAGTCCAATGTTCTCTGGACACGGGCGTTGCTTCTCGTCCCAATGTCCTCTTCCTAGCTTAGCTAGCATCTCCTGCCAGTATATGCTGCTAACTCAACGGAAAAAAGAACTGCCATGACATATGAGTATTGCCATTTTTGCGATGCAAAAGACTTGAGCTCCTCAGCCTCCGTGCGTAGGTAGCAGTACAAGGAAGCAAAAGGCGTGCAGCTGAGCCCGGGCGCTCGGCTGCCCGTGGCGGCTGTCGCCCAGGACCACCTCTTCATCATGCGTCTGAATTATTGCCACTTTGCTGCAAATACGAACGTTTTATCTGATAATGATGAGGTTGACTGAACATGTACGCACGGCCAAACGAAAAGGTCCATTCCACCATCTTGGGACGGGACCCGTGCATGCCTCCTCCTAACAACTTTCCAAATGCCAACATCCCAAGCTCCTTCCTTCCTTCAAAGCCATGCCACCCATGAATGCCCGATGAACCCTCCGTCCGATGTTTGCGATAGCTCAACTGCTAGGATCATAGAGACACATTAACAAATGCAACAACGGCTAGGGGATAGCAGTACAATATTAGGAGTCTAGTACGAGTATAACCTTAACCTCACGTAGGGCAGGGGGAGAAAAACTTGGAGACAAGGCAGAAAAGAAGACCTGGGAACTGTCCCCCTTGTGTCCCCTTTCTTCACGGCTCCTCCCCAGCTTGTGCTCTGTGACTCCGCTCCCTCCCTCCCTATAAGTAAGAAACTGTGGCTACTGCTGGTCTCCAACAAGGACACTGGTGGTTGGTTGGTTGGCCATGGAAAGAGTTTGCAAGGGAGTGGATATGGATGAGGAGGTGCTTGTGTCGATGGCGATACCGCCACCACAGACTCCCCTGGAGCCTATGGAGTACCTCTCAAGGTCGTGGAGCGTGTCGGCCGCGGAGCTATCCAAAGCTCTGCTACTCAACGGGAGCAACAAGAGGAGCTTCTTTGCCATCGACCATTGTCTGCCACAGACGGCCATACCGGAGACGGAGACCTCTGACGTGCTCGTCGCTCCCGCAACTTCGAATCATCACCAGCACCATGTAATTATTCAACAATGTCTCTCGCTTCTTTCTTCTCTGCTCTTAGTTATCTGCAACATGTGCCAAGTTGGAAACAAAGATGCAAAAGAACCATTTTTATGAGTTTGAAATGAACAATCTTTACCTGCAAGTTGCGGTGCTTTCCGTCTCACCACTTGTACTTGGTCAACCATTTTTAATGAGCTTGCAGTTAGATGCAACAAGGAACTCCATCAGCTGCCACCACCACTCAAACTCAATAGGCAAATGGTTCCAACACAAGGAGGCTGCAGGACGGGTCAAGCACAGCAAAAAAGAGAAGGCACGTGCCGACAAGGCCCAGCTGCACGCCATGGTATCTGTCGCCCGAGTGGCAGCCGCTGTTGCTGCCGTTACTGCAGCCACCAGTGGTGAAAACAAAACTCCAAGATAGCTGCAGCCATGGCGTCAGCCACCGAGCTACTAGCTTCATACTGTGCTGAGATAGCGCAGCTTGCAGGGGCAGGTCATGAACGGGTGTCTTGTGCTGTCCGATCTGCGGTTGATGTCACAGGTCCGGGTGATCTGATGACACTCACAGCGGCAGCGGCGACTGGTGAGAAATCCAAAACTGTCATCACACTGAAATCCATATGATATTTAACATTCGTATACAATAGATGGCTAAATTGCATGGCCCTTGAATTGCGCAAAGCTTCCAGAGGAGCTGCAACACTGAAGAAGAGGGTTCAGTGCGAGACGAGAAGCAATGCAAGTGTTCTTCCTTATGAGAAGGGCCCTTCCTGGAGTCCTGATATCTGGTGCAAGGAAGGGAAGCTGCTAAAACGCACAAGAAAAGGTGAGAACTACTGAACTATTGGGAACATTTAATTAAAATCTGACAGAATAAAAATCTGAAGCATGGTCAAGAGATCTGAGATGCAAACGTTTGTTCCTGACTCAGGGAATTTACACAAGAGACGAGTATCAATCTACATTAACAAGAGGTCACAGGTAGGGCAATTTCGCTCCAGATGGCAAATTCTAGTGAATATGAAGTAACGGCATGAGAGCTGTTAGTATTCATTGGCAATTCTGGTTAAAAGATGTACGTTATACACTAACGGCAAGTCCGGATAATTACAGGTCATATTGAAGTTGAAGAGCAAACACATTGGAGGCGCTCTATCCAAAAACAATAAAAGTAGGTTCTAAAATTTAACAAATGAGCCGCTTTATATCTCAACAGTCAATACCTGACAATGCTTCCTGGATACTGACCTGATGCTTGAAAATGGGTACAGGTGTGGTTTATGGGGTATACAGTGAGCTCCCGGAGTGGACTGAGCCAGGGAAAGGTTCACCAGAGACATGTTGCTTTGGCTTGAGTACAGCACAAGGCCTGATTGAGTTCAAGTGTGAGAGCAGCACCAGTAAACAGAATTGGGTTCATGGTGTTCAAAACCTGCTTCAGCAAGTTGATGTAGCTGATCAAGTAGGACACAAGATAGAATCACTAAAACTCAACTGGTGCAGTTAGTATGTAAATCCAGATTTTGGGGGAGAGAGGGTGTTTTAAGGCATGTGCTTCGCACAATCAATGTATGCAATAAATATCAAATTTCTTGGCAGGCAGTTTTATAGAATGGTTGGACAAGTAGTACGTAGTATTGCTTGATTATTCTCATAACTTCGAACCAGAGTAAGACACACCTAATCACACAGCTAATGACCGTGTGGATATATTAAGAAATGAATCATGTATTGCCAGTTTTGGAAAAATAACACACATCACAACAATCAACAAAAAAGAAGTTCAAAATACAACAGTCTTCTTCAGTTCATATGGTAGCACACGGAGCTCGCAGTATGACTTGATAGCTTCCGCTAGGCACTGTTTCTCAAGGTTCTCAGACTTCACAACAAAACTCTGTAATGTGTCTCTGTGAGAAACTCGTTCAACCTGCATCAGATGAAAAGGAGAAAATACTAAATTTCAACTCCCTACTGGAATGGCAAGATAAAGAAATGCATTGATTTAATACAGCTTTCACCACAACACGTGCATTTCACTAAGCAGCCATTTTGCAACAGTTTTAATGTGAAAGTAGTCAAGCACGACAATAGTTTTGAATAAAGCCAATGCTAATAAATCCCACAAGGGGATAATGATAAAAAGCGACCTGAAGAGCTGCGTGCCAAAGTTGGTGGAAGAAAGCAATTCCACATTAGCATACACAATGAGGGACATCGATAATCTATTACAATTTCAACTGATGATTTGCTTCATGTACATATAAAATGATCAGGAATATTGAGCACACTAGGAGTTTGTAGATGACAGATAAATCAATTTGATACTTAGGTTAGCTGCTATGTGAAAAGTATTGTTACCATCTGCTCAATGATTGGCCCAGCATCAAGTTCTGGAGTAACAAAATGGCTAGTTGCACCAATCAACTTCACCCCAGCATTGAAGGCCTGAAAGGTGTTACAGAATTGCAAATTAAAAAAGAAAAGAAAAGGGGAAATCAGATTATGTTCACAATTTAACAATTTCAATACCTGTCTTGAAGGACTCCCTCCTTTGAACGAGGGAAGAAGGCCATGATGAATATTAATAATATCTTTACCATATGCTTTAAGAAAGCTTTCAGACATTACCTGTGACCAAAAATGATATGTGTGGCAGAAATCCGTATTACATGCTAGTGTATAGACCTCATAAAGTCTGTACACCTAATGGTGACAATATATTCATATACTCAATAGAGATGACAAGCATAACTATCTACTCTTAAATATGCACATCTTGTGAACTCTATTGCAAAACTCCTTCGTAGCTATAGAAAATAGTCAAATGACAGTCTCAGTCTTGTATGCTATATGAGATGCTAGCACTTCCTTTTCTTTCCACTGTAATATTCTTTAGAAGAGGGAAGGGACAAGGAAAAATGTTTACCTGCATATATCTTGCCAGCACAACAAAATCTGTACCTTCAATCAATTCTAATATCTCTTGCTCTCGTTTATTCCCAGGAGTTGTTGGTAAGTAATGATAGGGAATTTCATGTCTCTGAAGAAAACGTCTTACATGATTATCTGTACGTCGATCATGGTTGCTGTACAAAAAAGGAGCATATCTATTTGAGGAATAACATATTTTGAAAAGCAAGAAACAGAGCCCAAAGATCTTATTCACCTTATCACACAATTGATGTCAACTGGAAGCCTGCCTTCTTGCCATCTATACAGCACGTCAAACAGACAATGGTCCTAGAAGAAGAGAGGAACGTATTAGTCAGAATAGCATCATATCACTAATACCAGTAGAGACATTAAACCCATCAATTTCTCAGCAAAGTCTTTATCAAATGCAGTGGAAGGAAAAGATATGAAATGACAAACCTGCTTTGAAGCGAGGACTGAAATCTTATATTTGGGGTCAAGATCAGGTACTCGTACGGTAGATCTTTGTGCATTGAAGCAGTTTGACAAATTGAGGAAGTCGTTGTGAAGCACATCACGCGGCCAGAGCCTTGGATTGTACGTAAATTCACTGCAAATTAAACCAGATAAGCTGAAGACAACTGAATAAGACGAATTGCAGTGTACTACATTGTAGGGGTAGTTTACTTGCATAATTGCATTGCAAGTAAGAGGCATTTGTTTAATGATCTATTGTATAATTAAAACAGGGTAAATTGCTGGAAGCCATTGCTTCATCCTTTTGGATTAACGTGAAAGGAGCACAGTATTGGAACTAAACACGGGAATGTGGTGGAAAAACACCGTTTAAAATTTCACCCAGGCATTAGTCCATTGAGTTTACATATTTTTACGTACTAGAAAGAAGAAGCATGTAGCAGTGGTGAGTCAGAATCTACTGTTGCGTGTTAATTAGTATGGATCGCATCGCATGAGAAGACGAAGGTGATGGTCTATGAAGCATAGGTAATTGACAATCCATCGAACAGTTGGTAGGCTGACTGAAGGGAAAGGGAAATAATGGGGACGAAATGGAGGGAGGAAGATGGAGTGAGACCTGCGGGAGTAGAAGACGGGCTTATCGTCGGGGACGAAGACGTCGACGCTGTGGATGTTGCCGCCGCGCGAGGCGATGCACTCGGACAGCTTGGCCACGATGCCCACCGCGTCCTGGCCGCCGGAGCAAGAGGAGGAAATTCAGATCGGCACAAGGAAAGGGAAATGAAATGGGGAAGAGAGAGGTGTACGGGGCACTGGAAGAGGTGGACGCCGAGGAGGTTGCCGGCGGGGACGGCGGCGGAGAGGGGCCGGCGGGCGAAGGAGAGCATGGTGGCGGGGGCAGTTGCGGAGGATGGCGCCAATTCCAGCCCATCGGCGATGATATTCTGCTCAAGGTTGGTTGGTGGCTGTTGGAGTTGGAACAAAACAATGAATAAAAGAAAGATGTAAAAGTAACGTGTCAGAGACCACCAAAATGGATAATTAATCGTTGACTTTACACACACCACTCTGAAATCCTTCACATTATTTCCTGACTAGATTTCACATCAAACCAGCCTCAGGACCAGTTTAAACAGTTTCGATACTTGATGAATACTCCTGTATAGATCAAACGGTTCTCTCGCAGGTTCACCAGTTTGTCGCTAACTTTCTGTAACTATCTGTTAAGTACAAGTTAGTAGCGATGGTATGTTTTAACAAGAATAATCTATGTTACTAGACAAATAAACCCATAAAATTATCTCTTCCTCTACATGATTTTGTTCATTTTTCTCAACAAACAGATGTAATATGCGTTATCTAAGCAAACAGACCCGCAAAGTTTTCTCATCCTCCGTAACATCTCCCAATTTTTTCAACTAACATAAGTAATATGCATTATCTAGAAACAAACTCACGAAGTTTTCTCATCCTTTGCAGCATTTCCTCATTTTCCTCAACTAACAGAAGTAATTTGCGTTACTTAAACAAACAAACCCACAAAATTTTCTCATCCTCATCCATTAGTTTACACACGAATACAACCCTCCCTCCGGTAGCGGCGCAAGCATGGCGCTCCTCCTTCCTTGGTTCCATCTAGGCACTGCAAGAGCAGTGTGAATTGTTACCTGAGATAGTTGATCTTCATGTTTCCTTGCTTATGTGAAGCGTTTGTGATTATCTCTAGTTTGCAAGCATGATTTCTTCATGATTCAGGGCTTCAGAAACTTGATACAGATCTTGTTGTTAGCTAGGAAGTAGGAGGATTGGTTGATCTGCAATCTACATTACTATTATTGCTCGTTTAATCTGGTCAATCAATTTCGTACCTTAATTATTTTTCTTATAAGGCAAGTGCTTAAATTACTTAAAATATCAAGGTCCTTTTGACTAAGGCTACTCCAGACCTTGATACATCTGCAACCAGCATAAAGCTTGTTCTATTTTTTTCCTAAAGTGCATTATTCTTTCAACAACCCTCTATAAGTCCTATGTGCATATGTTCTTTCAACTCAGTAAATTTGAAAGAGGATCCCCTTTCAATTGTTAGCTTTTCAAATTGAATATATAATATATATGCATTGTTAGCTTTTCAAATTGATGTCTTTCTTTGCTTGCATATATTATATGACATATAGTGATTTAGGTGTTCATTTTTTAGATATTTTTCTAGCTGATAGATCCCTTTTTTGGCACGAAAATAGACAAGTTTGAGTGTTGATGGCTCTCCAACCAACTTGTGAATGGACATGCATCAACACTTGTTCATATTTTTGTATTTATTGGTTGCTCCGTTGCTCAATAGTCGAGACGGAGATGAAGAGGAAGTCTGACAGCAAGAAACTTGAGAATAAAACATGTTCTTAACATGAAGATTGTGCGATGGTATGGGTTCGAGTGTTATTCTTATTAAAAAAAACTTTATATGAGTTATTGGAGATTTGGTTAGAGGCAGACGAGGGGCTAAATGCGTGCATGTGCCATAGCTTGTTGGAAGGGATAGAGCACGCCGGTCCAAGATGGGGGAGAAGATGGTTGGAGGCGAAGGTAGAGCCGACGTCCGAGGGAGAAAGTGGGTAGAAGAAATTGACGATTATCACAACACTGTCAAAAATCATGCACTCATTGTGCACCTTTGCCAAATAGAATGACTATTTGATTGATGCATGTGTATGCCTTTTGTTATTCCATAAAAAAACACTAGATAGATAAAGCTTTTTCTATCACTATTTTTTCTATAGCGATAAAAATTTATTTGTGACACCAGACACATCATGCACATTTTTAGTGCCACCGGATGTATATTATTTTGTTCTAGACAGACTATCCACGTTATTGGAGTGGACAGTGCGTTCCAAGACAATCAAGGAGGCAAAGGCACAATACATACTATAGGTGGAGCTAGCCGTGGAGGCCAGAGGAGGAGCTTGTTGTAGAGCGGAGCCGAGACGAGCCAAAGGTGTTACCCAATGTCTAGATTCACTTGAGTTGGAGAAAATGTTGGAGCGGAGTGACGGTGCAGCTAGATGCAGAGTTCTGTTGGAGAAGACGGCAACGCGCGACGGCAAAGAGGAGTGCCATCGTGATGGAGCCAAGAGGCCGATGGAGAGGGAAAAGAGAATGGCAAAATGATGCCTTGTGTTCTCACGTGGTGGGATTGGAGTAAGAGACATAGAGCGGGAGAAAGGGAACCAGAGGGGTGCATGGTGGTCGTCAGCGAAGTGTGAAGGAGGAAGACGCTGGCTGGTATCAAGATGCGATCAGAAACTACATGTTTGCTATCCTCAGTATGACCGTTTGCAAAATTGAGCTACCTTTCAGTCAAGATCTCTAAACGCTGGTTTGTTGTTCTGTAGTCACTCGTGGGTAACTTAGTCTTTCATTAAGTCAGTCATATGCGTCTTCTCTGACTGAAAAGCGTATTCCACAGTTACGCCTGGACAGAAGTGGAGGCGTACACGATAACACAAGGAAGGAGGAGTTAGAACCCTCTCCAGATCCAAATCCAGATCACCCACCCACCCCGCTAGAAAGAGACAGGGAGCGATGGAGCTGGATGCCCCGTCGCCGGCGAGGTACCTCTTGGGCGCGGCGATCATGATGGCCGGCGTTGTGCTCCCGCTCGCCTACATGATCTTCCGCAGCAAGCGCTCCCCGTCCTCCTCCTCATCCTCCGCGTCCTCCATCGCCTCCGCGGCCCCCTCCTCCTCCTCCAAGCAGACGTAGGTGTGCTCTGCCTCTCCCTCTTACTCATCTCCGCTTCTGCGATCCTCTTACTCTGTCTCTCTGAAAATAATACATGTGTTGATCTGATTTCGTTCTCTCCTGCAGGAACAAGGAGCTCTTCTAACAACTTGCGCGCTCAGTTTTGTTTGCTTGGTGTTGTTCAGCTAATAGTACTAGCTCCTTTCTACAAGAAAACAAATCCCATTTGTATCGGCGATCCATCTCTGATGTTGTAGTAACTGATTTGTGAATCACTGCCTGTCTATCTGTATGTCTGTCTCGGAGTAGTTGAGCAATTTCATGATGATGATGAAAGGGAATGAAACTGAGTGTACTGTTGAATCGAATGAGTTTCTCTTCTTCTTTGTAATTCTACAACTTTGATTGATACCATACATTACGAGGGAGTTTACCTACATTGATTTTTCTCAACTTCATCTTGCTTCTTGTCAAAGATGATCTTGATCACAGCAGCACTGCTGTTTCCGTGTGGGCAATATGGCAAATTAGTTTTAAGAATGCACTGGTTCAGTTGACTATTTTTTTATTTCCTGCCTGCTTCAATTGTAGTTTGTTCATTGCAGCCGCCGCTAACTTGGACAGTGATCATGCTGTCTTTTTGCTGTGCCCTCTCATTATCGTTTGCTATGTTTCAGTTATATGAATTCTAAATGGGGAAGATTGGCCAAATCTTAGCTCACACCTTAATTAACATATTCAGCTTTTGATATCAACCACAGGTATAACAAGCAAGTGTTAGTTTTCCTCTCTGTCAGTTTTCTTAAAATACAACTTAAGCCTTATTAGTGTGTAGCTCATGTCATTGATTTTCTGTACACAGTTTATCATAGCGTAGAATATGCAAGTCAAAGGTATTTCCTTTTAAAAATACGAAAAGTTTGATGACCCACAGTTCATATCACCAATTGCATTACCTGTCAAGAGGAAAGAAATATCTCTGTCTTCACTAACAGTCCATACAGAAATGCCTTACAAAAAAGAGGAGAACAAAAGCTTCATGCTCATGCAGCTTCTCTTTGTTATGTACTTCTCTTTTTAGCACGGTTGTGCACGAGGTGGTTGTTATGGGCACCTTTCTGTATATGCTACACTGGTATGCTGAAGGTTGTAATTGCATAGCAACAGCATGTGACTATCGGGCTAACACATATCAATTGAGCTGACTTTTCTGAACACATCTTGATTTGCCTGCTTCCTTCATACAGAAGTACCTTGTGCAGAAATTTAACCTGTCAAGTGAAACTGAGGTATGTTTTTCTTTCTCCCAGTGATAACCTTGTATGCCAAGATCCAGAAGAGTTAGAATCAGGGTGGAGAAATAATACCATCAGTTTGTAGATCTTCAAACAGGGGAAAGACTGGACAAGTTGAGCTGAAATATCACCAAGTTACACCTAGTTATATTCAGTTATGCCAATTTTGACGTTGTTCTCTGAGTAAAAAGCACTATTTCATTATTATATATTTGAAAAATCCAACAAAGAACTCAACCTTTTGTTTCCAAATGGTGCTTGCCTGAACCCAGCCAGCTTCCAGCTGAGTTCGTGTTGGAGGTCATTTTGCCATTGGGTTTCGCGCATAACCACATGTACCGTTTTGCATTGAGCAACAAAAATGTTCGTTGATATAAGTGCATGTCTCACCGCTTGACATTCAGGGAAGTACTGTCCTATTTCTACAGAAAATAGCAAACAATGCTGATCAATATTTCTCTTCTGTTCTGACCTATGGAGGTGTGTGCTTGCAGGTGGAGACGCTGTATGGTAGCTGAGAGTGAACCCAGGAATGACCTAGCAGATTGCTGGTTCGACAAAGGAGTGAAGGAGGGGATGTGGTCTTCTGTGGGCTCCCCCGCCACCAGGTTCGTCGCGACGTTATTAAAAAAAGCCAGACCCCACCCCCACCTGAAAGTTGTCATGGCTGATCGAGAGCTTTGCCCCATGTCTAGACCAGTTCAGTGCCGACATACCGCACTCATAAGACATAGAGCCCCTGATTGATCTGAGCATTGATACCGATTACGAGAGGCTCAAGTTACCTTCTTAATATGTAGATAAATGTTTGTTTTCTGATCCTCTGAATTGATGCAACTTTTTACCCTTTTTATCTTCTGATAAAGAGGCTGTATTGTACCTATTTGGTCTGTACTGGGACGTAGGGTAGGCCTCTGTAATCTGTATGCTGATTGCTGATGTATACTATACCTCTTTTATCTGTATGCTGAATTGTTAATGGTATACTGGAGTGTAGTGTAGGCTTGCTTACCAATAATGCAAAAGAGGAGTGGAAATATGAACCGCAACCAATCTCACAAAGGAACTCTCAGTAAAGGAGGAAAAACAATGAACAGCAACTAAACATACAAAAATTATCAAACATTGCACGTCATATAATGAACTCTCTAAATACATCGTTTTGTCCCAAATATCTGTCCAAAATCCTACAGCATTTGACACAGCCGTATGAGACTAAAATCAAGGACAAAGAGGAAGAAATAACAGAGGCAAAGCTCAAGAGAACCAATTACTATACTTATTCCTCACAAATTGGTAATAAAATCCTGGTAGAATATAACGATAGCAGTCTTCGAACTGGAGATACAAACATGAACACAAGGTGAAGCCACTGTCACCAATTATCTCAATTGTGTAGGAGAGCAGAGGAGGCCTGAAGCATCCGCTCCAACCACCGAGAGTTCGCATATGCTGCAAAGCTGACCTTCGGCAGAGGGCACAAACCGAGACGCACAATATGGGCAGGAAACATCCTTCTGCCCACGGTATATTGGAACAAAGGTTGCTCCACACACAACAAACGGATTTCTAAAGTCGTAGTTCAGCTGATGGCCATCTTTCCTGTCACCGCAAGCCTGCAGAACTTGCCGAGCCTTCTTTGCTTGGGCCTCATTTGGGCTGTTCTCCAGAAGCATGCGGGCAAAGTTTGCTGCAGTAGCATAGTTTCCACCCTTGAAGCAAAGACCCATGGCACTAGTGAGGACAAGCCGCATATGAACCTTCTGCAGCTTGCAGTTAGTGAAGTATGCAGCCAACTCCTGTTGACGGGTTGCGTCATCTTTCAGTTCCTTCCTTTTGACTTCCATCCTAAGACCAAGGACATACTCTCTCACTATCTCAATAAGCTCCTTCACTTCGTCGACTTCTCTCCGCGAGTCCACGACAAGGAGTGGGATAGTGTACAAGATGTTAAGAAACTGCCTCAGTGCTTCTGGGAATTTACCCTCAGTAGTGGCTCTATATGCAGCCTTAAGCTTTTCATCCATTTGTGAGAAGCTAAACACAAGTGCGGGTGGGCCCCTCACATTGGGACTAGCAGATTCACTCCAACCTTTCTCAACAGCAACAGGTATAACTGGAGCACTTGCAAATGCACGCAGAAAGGTATGACTGCCCATATGTGCATCAAGAAACAAGGCCTTCAAAGGAGCAAAGTTCCTGATGCCCAACTGGCGACTAAGCAATCGCATTGCAGTGTCATAATTCCCCGCTGCAGCATGCTCCCCAGCAAGAGATGACTTCTGCGTCCAAATTTGGCTGACAGGCATGCCTGGTGTGGGAGCCACAAACAAAGCAGAGCGGGCCGGACCAGCAGCTTTTGGTGTTTCTGTCTCAGGTGGCAATTCCAGATCTTCAAGGTCCCAGCCACCTTCCTCCTCTCCATCCTCTTCATTTGTTTCACTTTCCTCAACGTGGCCAATATCTCCATTTTCCATCACATTACTTACGTCAACAATTTCTAGGTCTTCATCTCCCCAATCACCACCAGCATCTTCATAGTCTTCCTCGTGCTCTGCCCTCCCAGTAGCATCTAGTCCACCCTCAAAAATACCACGCATCACCCTCAACAATGGCCAATCACCACTAGCTGTGAGAGGTGCAGGAGGAATTAAAAGTGAACTATCTTTCCCTTCAGGTAGAGAAGGCACATTATCCCCCAATTCACCAGCAAGCCTATCAGCGATTTCAGTGAGCCCATGAGTGGCAGCGGTTACATATGCAAGAGGTAGCTGTCCCGCATTCTCCAAGATCTCAACTCTTTTCCTAACATCCCCAAGATACAATGCGTTGTGGAACTGGCCCATCAAATTGTTATTCTGCCCAGCAATCTTGGACATAAACCCCACCTTGTCCAAGTAACCAGTTACAAGATAAAGAAAAGCAAGCCTGTCAAAGTTCTTTGTCCGCTGGTATGCATATTCAACAATACCGACATTCCCCTGCCTCAGAGCCTCAATTCCCAACCTGTACCAGTGATCCTTGTCATCAAGCTCCTTTGCCGAAGCAACAGCAATTTGGATGTTCCCGCTCTCAAGAGCCAGGTTAAATCTGGTCTTCTCATCTTTCACAAAGTGGAGAGCAACTTCTGGAAACCCTTTCTGTTGTAAATAAGAAATGACGGCCTGCCCACACAGCTGCGAGTTCTTAATCATACTCATAACATGATCGTAGCGTTTCCGTAGAAGGGCCAGCTTGAAAATGTATTCAGATGCATCAACTGTTATCATCTTGTTCTTTCCATCACGATCCAGGCAGCAGATGTTGTTCCCTGTAACTCTGGTTATGTAAATAGGAACATCAAGTGTTCTGATGATGCCACTGTCCCCATTAGGAAGGCAGTACTTGATATGGTTCAAAGTGGAATATATGAACACATCATTTTCATCCCAAGCACCACTCTTTACACGTATGGTTTCATGAAGTGTGCAGCGATGGACAAGCTTCTTGTTAGCAATGACTACGGCGTGCTTGCTGAGCAGTGCAACGGACTCCATATCACTGGACCAAACCACATACTTAACAGCAGACGCCTGGAGTTCACCAATAACAAGCCGCTGTTGCAGATCAAATATGGCCACCCTGTCTTCAGCTTTGCACAATATGTTACCAGTTCCAGCATAGTAAATGGCATCAGTTGCAATAGGAAGAGGACTTTTCTTCACAATCTCATTCTTAAGACTCTTCACTAAAACCTGGTTGCTGCTCTTCTCCAGGACTGCAAACCGGTTGCGAGCTATGAAAACTGCAGAACCACCAGCTCCCTTCTTTGCGTCCTGCAAATAATCAGCCCTGCCAGCAGAATCCTTAGGAACAATGTAAAGCTCGTATGAGCCCCCATCCACATCAGAGCAGATCAAGACAGCATTCTCAGTTGGGCTATATGATAGCGTCCTCGGTGACTGATTCAAGCTGACCGATCCAGGCCGTCTTATCGGAGCCACCTGGACCTCCTTCTGTGTTGAGTATTCATAGAAACGAAGGAAGCGGTCCTTCACATAGAACACTGTATCACCACTCACGGAGAAAGCCGGGCGTTCCCTCTCCAACTTAAACACAATCATGCCACTATCATGACCAGCTGCAAGAAGATTCATTTCAGGGTGAGCAGCAAGGACCCAGAAGCGGTCATGTTCCCGCCTGAATGTCTGGATACCAGTTCTCTTTGTGGCATCCCAAACACGAATGCTTTTGTCTTCTGAGTTGGATACAATAATGTCCTGCTTCGCGTGGAACAATACACAGGACACATTATTCATGTGACCTCTCAGAGTATCAACCTCCCATGCCTTCGTATCTGTTCAAAAACAGCTAAATTCAGGAAACAGCAAGATAAAACATACTTTCAAATAAAAATAAAGAAATATGAATATGTTTGGCATGTGAATGCTTGTTGAATATCACGCATAAAAAAGCGTGAAGTTGAGAAGGGATTCATAGTGTTACCATTCATTCTCCACAGTTTCACTTGCCGGTCATCTGCCCCAGAAACAATAAGTGGCAATGTGGGATGAAATGAGGCCCAATTGACCCCACGGTCATGACCCTCCAAGACATACTTGACTACAGCATCAATGCCTCCAAACAGATCAGTGTTCATCTGAGTGAGACGCATGATGTCATCTGCTGGGGACGATGACTTCTTCCTGAGTGCCCCAATATCCCATACCCGAACGGTCTGATCCAGAGATGCTGACACGACCAGGTCCTCCTTAGGATGGAAGGAAGCACACATGACATAGTGATTGTGCCCTGTCAACACCGCCACGCAGGTGCGTGACTGCCAGTTCCAGATACGGATTGTCTGGTCATCGCTAGCACTCACGATCCATGGATGCTCGTCATGGAACTGGACCGTGCGGATGTAGTCAAGGTGCCCATGGAGCGTGAAGAGGCACCGGTGTGTCTTGTAGTTCCACACCTTAATCTTGTAGTCATCACCTGTAATGCATTGAAGGAGCGAAAGCATTAGAAAGAATCCATTACCTGTGGAACTAGAGCTAAATCTTAGGACTGTAATGTGAACAGGAACTTTAATACTTGTTAGAACTTAGAACCTCATGAAACATAACACAAAGTATGTAAGAGAAAATCCACAACTTGTTCGCGAGTTGCAACACTGCTAGTAAGTACAAACCACATCTACAGCCAATAAGATCTATTCTCCTTCGTTTTTTGTTTAAATACTGCAGATATTACAACAAGTACAATTGGGGTGTTTCTGGGTTCATATGATGAGTTGACTGGCAGGTACTTGTAGATGGGAAACTTACAAACAAGTTGCAACACTGCTAATAAGTAGAAACAACAGCTAATAAGATCTATTCTTCTTTGTTTGCTTAAATACTGCAGATATTACTACGTGTGCAATTGGAGAGTTTCTGGGTTGATACGAGTGGTGACTTGCAGATTCGGAGATTAGAGCCAAATGGTAACAAGTGGGAGTGAAGCGGGCCATTTGATCCAAGCAGTGGTAACTAGTAAGCAACAGTGGAAGAAGCATAAGGACAGATCCAGGGGCACAAGGCACGGATCAAAGGAGAGATCCAGCTACCTCCTGATACGAAGAGGGGCTGCGTCTTGTGGAAGTGGACACCGCGGACGGGGCCGTCGTGCTCGTCGAAGCGGTCGAGGAGTGTGCCCATGCGGTAGTCCCACATCTGGACGACGCCGCTGTGGAGGCTGGCGAGGATCCATGGTCGGCGCGGGTGGAAGGCGAGGCCCTTGACGCGGTTGCTCTTGGTCTCGAACTTGGTCAGCATCTCGCCGCCCCCCGCACCGGAGAGGGAGAGGGAGAGGGAGAGGGAGAGGGAGAGGGAGAGAGAGAGGTGTGGTCAGGTGGGTGGATCTGGTTCTCTTGGGTGATTTGGATCTCGGAGAAGAGAAGAGCCAAGATCTGCTGCTCCTTCTTTTTTCTTCCTCGGGCCGTGGTGGGATCTTTAATCTATTCCATCTCGACCAACTTGCGTCATTTTCCACCCTTGGATCTCCGCCTTCATCTGCCCTTTGCGTTTGTCATACTTCTAGCAACTAGTGTCGAGTCGGCTTCTACATTTTGCCCCACTTCGTCTCTTTTCCCCTTGTCACCACCACTGCCTCCTCTTTCCTACTGTTCCTGTCACTCTTCTGAGTTCCAAAATCTAAAAAATATGGTCAAAACTGATTTCTGGAGATTCCCAACTTTCTCAGGGATTCCGATTCCTTTTGCTCAGCGAACGAAGAAGAAGTTGGGAGCAGTGAGACCTAGGGTTCCTAATCCTAACCGCGTGAAGGAATTGGGGCTATTTTGCGCTTGTTTCTATGGGAGTGCGATCGAATCTAGAGCAAACTGAACGAAGAAGTTGAGGATCACTCGTGGGATGGATGCACCATGCAAGAATTTCTTAGAGGAGGTCGTGGATCCGACACCCGTGCCCTAACTCGATAGTGGCTATGTAACATCCCCATTTTTATTCTCTTTGACTGTGCATCATGACATAGCATGGCATGGCATAGCTTGAACAAATCTTTAAATTAGAGTTTCAAATGCATTGCAAGGGCTTGGAATTGGGTTATGTTTTAATCGAAATTGAAATTTGAAAACAAGATCAAAAGGAGACAAGAAACTAATAGTGACCTTGAGTAAAACATGAAATTAAAAATAATTGAATTTGAAATATGGTTTGAACTTACAAACAGAATTCGAAAGAAATAAAAGGAATTCTGCAATTTGAATGGAACTGAAGAAATAGTTTTGATTTGGTTTAAAAATTTGCAAAGACATTTAGAAATCTAAAATAAAAAAGGATTAAACCTAATTCTATTCGGCTGGGCCTCTTCCTTCGGCCCAGTTCCCTCCCCCGCGTGGCCCATCCGGCCTGCCTGCCGCTCCCCCCCTTCTCACTCCTCACCCCTCCTCTCACCCGGCGCCACCTCCACTCCCCCATGGCCGCCCCGTGGCGCCTCCTCCCTGCCACCGACGCCACCTCGCCTCGGGCGCTCGCCAGCGCCTCCCTCCCCCACAAAACCCTCTCTCGGCTGCTCCGTATTCTCCCGCCCCCTCTTCCCGTTGTCTTCGCCGCCACCTCCATTGCCGCTCCGGCCTCCCTCTCGGTTCCCTTGCCGCCGCTCCAACCGAGCCATCGCCGCCGCGTCGCCGCCTCCCAAGGCCTCCGCGCCGTCGAGCTCGCTCCCCTCGCCGCTCGTCCCGCCCCGTAAGTCGCCCTCTGTCGCTCGCCTCGGTCTCCCCGAGCTCGCCGCCATCGGAGCCGACGCCCCGGCCACCCGACCCAAGCGCCGTCACCTCGGCCCTGGAGCTCCACCACCCACCGCGTCGCCTCGGTCCTCCCTGAGCCCTCCTCGCAGTCGACGCCGCCTCCACCGAGCCCCGCCGTCGCCTCCCAGCCGAGCCCGCGCCGCCACTCGCCGCCTTCGCCCTCCCGCTCCCCGCCTCGCCGCCGGTGAGCTGCGCCGCCGCCCCTTCCTCTCTGCCCGGGGCGTTCCAGAGCCAGCTGACCAGATGATTAGGTCTTAATGGCATCGGGTAGTTATGTTAGGTAATTAGGTTAGTGGTTAGTAGAGTAGTTAAGTTAGTGAGGTTAGTGTGTTAAATGCTAATGGTTAGCTAATTAGTAGCCAGTGGTTTAATGCTGCTGTTGCTGTTAATTTCGGTTAGGGCAGGTTAGTAAGTTAACTAGGTTAGTTAGTTAGTTAAGCTAGTAGTTAGTTAGGCCAGTAGCTAGTTAGGTTAGGAGTTAGTTAAATTAGTTAGGGCTAAGTGCTGTAGGTTAAATGCTACAGATTAATTATGTATCCAGTGTAACTAATGCTGCGGTTTGCTGTTGTATTTGGTTAGGGCTAAATGCCGGTTGTAGGTTAAACGCTAAAGATTAACTATTATCTAGTGCAACTGATGCTGCTGTGTACTGTTGAACTCGGTTAGTGCATAGGTTAGCAGGTTAGTTTATGGTTAGGTTAGTTAGGGTGTGTTTAGTAGTGTGTTTATTATGGTCTGAGATGAATGCAACTATTTAGTGCTATTAATTTCAGCTAAGACATCATTAATTCTAACCAGACAACTTAATTGCTCTTAATAATGGTTAACCAGTGTAATTGTGGAGCTCATTTTGTTGTCTCAATGACACGTGGGACCTAGCTGTAGGAATTCAAGAAAAGATAAAAGAAAAGGGAATTATCTGGCTGGTAGGCCCCACCGGTCATAGGCTCTATTAGTGTTGACCTCAGGTTGACCTAAGGGCCCACTTGTCATTCTCTGTAGCTAGGGTTCAGTTGAGTAGCAAAAATAATTAATGTATTTCTTTTCTGAGAAAAATACAACAAAGGGGTTTAAATGGATTTAAATCTTGTTAAATTCGTAGAAACTTCATCCTAGTTCAGAAAATGAAATCTATTCAATCATGTCATATTCATCCATGTTTGCATGCTAGGAAAAGTAAAATTGACTAAAAACTCCATTTAGGGTTTCCCCGAACCCCCGGAAGTCGTCGGATCGCGATATCTCGCGCGTCCGGACTCCGATTAACCTGATTCCAGTTGCGTTAGTGTTTATTTCAAATCCTCTAGCTCATGGCATGCATTGCATCTCATGTCGATGTTTTCCAACAATGTATTGATTGTTTCGTGTGTTTCGTTTCGGTGTTGTCGCTCCTTCCGACAGGACCGGACGATCTCGACGAGTGTAACTTTGAGCAGGATCAGGACATAGTAACGGATCAGCAAGGCAAGCAGCCCCCTTTGACCATCTTGAGGATAACCCATTATTTGCAACTTACTATTTGCTTTTAAAATCGTATTGCATGCGTTCCACTGATATTTTATGCTAAGTGTGAACCCTATCCGTTGCATGAAAACTTACTTTGTCGCTCAATCAACACCACCGACCCTCCCAACCTATTTAGAGTGAATTACTTGTTGTTGTGATATTGCTATTATCGCTCATGATGCTTAGACCTGCTTAGTTGAGCAAAGTCGTAATTCCTGGGATGGCAGACAAAACACACTACTCTGGATGGGTTAGCGGTTAGGTGGTTGTTCACCGGGCGGATTAATAAACTTGACTAATCTCAAATCGGGTATCGACGAGAGGCCATGCTGGGAGCATGGTGGGTTGTCTCGTTAATCCCACAAGGACCGGTTTTCGGCGTACATTGATCCAAGATTTTGCGTACTACTACACGGGTGTATATGGGCCACCCCCGACCAACTAATTTGTCTAGACTTAGGTGATGAGCCGCATAGTTTGCCGTTTTCGTGACTTGGGTGCGTGGAAAATGAGAAGGTGGTGTGGTGCAACAATATAGGAGTGAGGGTTACACACGGTCCGGGACCGGGGATGTATCACCTGACACAACTAGCGGGACCACGGCGAAGTATCGGCCGAACTGTCGTTCGTGGATTAGCCCATTAGGGCGGCTCATACCTAGGTCGAAAGCATTGTAAAGGTCGTGTTCGATCACCCTCCGCCAGCACACCTCGTGAAAGTGTGTAAACTGCATTGGCATTAGGAGTCGATCGATACGTGTAGGTAAAGATGTACTCCCCTGCAGGGTTTAAACTATTCGAATAGCCGTGTCCGCGGTTATGGACAGCTTGGTGATTACCTGCGTCGAATTAGACAAGTATAACCCTAATCTAAAACTTGCCAACTTTAAGGATGTGGTTTTAGCGATTGCTTCCTCCCTGGTGGTCGAGGAAGAATCGAGGGTTTCGTGCATTCGATGGTCTGTGTTAGGTTTATTATGCAGTTTCAGCTCATCTCTTTTGCAAAGTATTCCAGTAGACGGATTTTAATCTACTTACAGGTATTGTGAAGAATAAATTAGCTTTCTGCAAAAATAACCCACAGATAGCCCCTTCTTGATACCTGATGCATCTAATACTACTTTCCCCTTGTAAGTCTTGCGGAGTACATTTTTGTACTCACCTTGCATTCGTTGATAATTTGTGTGCAGAGGAAACCACTCCCGCAGCGGAGGGTTTCTACGTTGAGGTAGACGCCGACATCGACTAGTCGCTGGTGATCCCGGGCAGTGGTCCTGCCCTGGGTTCGGCAGCTTGGTTGGTTCTGCCGCCACTTTTGGCCCTACCCTTAGGTTTCTCAGCCAAACTTATGTTTCCGCTGTGTAAATAACTTTTGCTATGAATACGTTGTTAAGTTTCCGAACAACTAGTATTATTGCAGTTTCGGTCGTAGAGTCTCTGTTATGATACTGGTTTGTTCTTCCCCCTGTATCGTGTACAATGCGTGTATGTTTGAAGTGCATGATGTAGGTAGGATTTCAGGTTTTATATCGTAGAGCTATTAAGTTTAGTCACCCCTGTGAAGCGACTCTCCACTGAGATGTTGGGAGCTATATCACCCTACTCCAGCCGTGCATTTATTTGCCGGGACGAGGTCGGGGTTGATGCTCTGGCTCAGTGGGAAAGAGTGAGGAGACTATATCGCCCTACTGCTCCGTGCATTGAATTGCCGGAGTAAGCTTTGGGGTTGACGTCTCGGGCCATTCGGAGCCATATCACTCTACTCCTCTCGGATTTGACAACCGTGAGTTGAGGTCGGGGTTGAAGCTCCGGCTTAGCAGGTGATTATTCCTAAAGCTCTCCGTTATGGAATCTGGGGTCCGACAGGCTACGCTACTAAAGTGGCGGCGGACGGTGAGGAGGCCCGGCTGAAAGTGCATCTAGGCCCCTAAATATTGTTTTGGTGGTTAATGATAAACGATTAGAGAACTAATAATCATCAATGAGTGTATGAACAGGTTTAGTCTCAAGAAAGTACAAAGGAGAAGCATCGATAACCCCTAAAAAAAGGAGAAAAGAAGACGGTAAAATCCCAAGAGATATAGATTTCATATTTTTAGTGGCACAAGTCACCTTGAGTATAGGTACACCTTATTATTAAAAGGGGTTTGATGAATATATCAAGAGATGGGTCAATGCTGAAGCAGAATCCTTTGTCACCAAACATCATGGAAAAACCTTAAGTCTCAGACTCTAGGAGAAATCTGGACCCTAGCCAGACAGTCCGGCTTGAGGTCCGGGCATTCCAGAGAGGATCCAGACCTCAGACCGGACAGTCTGGCTAGGGGGTTCGGCCAGTCCAGAGGAGATCCGGATCTCAGTCCGAACAGTATGGGTGAGGGTCCGGATTAGTACTGGACTGCCCGGACCCTAGGCCCGAACAGTCCGGATTGCTAATAGACTGCCTGAACCCTAGCTCGGAGTGTCCGGGCACCCGGAGGGTCTGGGTGGAATTCGGACAATCTGGGTTCAGATTTCCACAACCAGTCAGAAAGATTTCATCTGCCACCTTAGACACTAGCCGTTGGATTTTGAAATTCGGTGGATCCAGCCTAAATTCAGACAGTCCGAATTTTGGCAGATTCCCTCAAACGACTAGTTTTTTAAGGAACCTCTATATAAGCCCCCTTACTCTTAGCAAGGTGAACTCTTTACCCACTTCATTTCGAGCAAGGGGAACTCTTTACCCACTTCATTTCCTGACTTTAAAAGAGATTTTCTCCACTCCTCCAAGCACCAAGAAAGAATCCTTGTGGGGAAGAGAAAGATTTGAGACCCAATCCAAGCAAAGCATTGAGTTCGTCTTGGAGTGTTCATCAAACTCATTTCTGTTGAAAATTGGGGTATCCTAGACAGTTAGGAGTCTTTGAGAGTTCCTATCTTTGTGATAAGACTTAAGAAGTTTGTGAATGCCGGGATTCGCCTTTGCGAGGAAAGAATCACCAACAAGAAGTCGAGGAAACGTAAAGGCATCCTCAAGGGATAAAGGCTTGAGAGAAAGCCAGCTCTTGATCACGTGTGATTGAGCTCCCCAAACAGGGACGTAAGATTCCCCCAAGAATTCGAACTTCAGCAACAAATCACATGTCTCTCTTTGGTTACTTTCTGCATTTACTTTTGCAAGTCTTGCTTAAATTGCTCTATATTGATCTTGCTTGTGAAATTTCTCCCATATCATTGAGCTCGTTTCACTCTTGCTCTACTTAAGCTTAATTCCACATAAATTGCAAGAATTGCTAAAAATTGATTAAAAATTTTAAGTCGCATATTCACCCCTCCCATTTAGGTCGACATCTTAATCCTTTACTGTCATTGACTGCTGATGGTTGGCGGCGATCGACACTGGACCGGTATGGTCGAGGCGGAGACCAGCGGCGATGAGAGGAGTGAGAGTGGCGGTGACGCTGGGAATCTCGAGAGCTCGGATGCAGCGAGGTCAAAGTCAGAGGATCTGAGAATATGGTTAGGTTGAACGCCTAAGCCCTTACGTGTAAAACGGTTCAGCGAAGAACTCGGAGATTCCGAGAAAATATTGGAGGTTCCAAGAATCTCGGAGAACTACACGATAAAGTCGGAACAGTCGATTTTGAGTACACTGCAAATCTCGGAAGCTCTAGAAAAATCTCGGATGTTCTGAGATTGCGTACTGAAGTTGACCTTGGAGGCTCCGGAAAAATCAAAGGCTCCGAAAACCCTAAATGGCATGACAGTGGCAAGGATTTCACAAGCAACACAGCAAGAAAATACATACGCTTCCTGAATCACCATCTTGCATTCAACCTTTCACGTTTCGGACAGTATACCTTAGCTCATACAAGTTTTCTTGAAAAAGAAACGTAATACAAATTCAGTGTTCCTCAGAATTCAGACAAGACACTTTCTTTAGCTCAGGCAGCTCCGTCAACCGTCAGACGCACTAGATTCCACACGAGTAAAACTCAATTCAAGCGCAAGGTGCAACATATCAAGCATGCAAACACAAAAACTGGGGGAGAAAACCCTACTCCTATGATGGAACTAGACCATGCTATGATTCGCTCCATCGGCCAATGGCTTCTCCTACCCTAATCCTATCGCCGGCCTTGATGCAGAAGCCGAACTCTGAGGAGACCGTTCCATCCTCCCTTGCCTTGGACACAGGTGCTTCAAATACAAGGACTACGGTCGATCCCATATTAAATCCTGCTATCTGGAAATGGTGGAACGGACATCAGAACTTTGCTCTTCAAATGCAGCACAGTAATAACAGCCTAAGTACCCAGCATGTTATGAACTTTGTAGCCAGAGAAAAGTGGGGGCTGCATTTACCTCTTCTCCCTTTTTAACCATCATGCCAGTGCCTTCAGGTTCATAAAGACGTTCATTGGGAGGCTGGGAGTGAAGTATCCTTGACACTGGACTGTTTGTCTTCAGCTCCGGTTCAATGAATAGCTGAAAACTATAATTCTTTAGTAACATGTACATCAATCAAAACCTTGAATAGATGTCATGCAGAAAAATACTTTGATAGAGCCAACATTAGTAGCACCAATTGCTGCAATTGCAACAAAACCTTCTTTCCATTGACCTTCGAGTACTACCTATCATTAACAGTGATAGATTCAGTAAGAACAGTAGCGCCAATAAAAAAAAATACATTTCTAATCTAACTTATCTACATTTCTCAAAGAAAGCTAAAATAGTGAAATTACCCTTTCATTCTCGACATACAGATTTCTGATGGTCCGCGCAGCACGTTCATTTGTTGGGAAAAGATTGCCTAAATATACAATATACTTGTAATACTCAAGTTCCCACAAAGTTTCACAGGTACACTACAAAACAAAATAAACACAAACCTGAGAAATGTCGACGTTTTAAAATACTCCAATCAACAGGAGAGTGAACTCGATGATAATCACCAGGGTGTAAATAGAGGACACAGTA
Source organism: Stipa capillata (assembly GCA_019208055.1). Taxonomy (NCBI): domain Eukaryota; kingdom Viridiplantae; phylum Streptophyta; class Magnoliopsida; order Poales; family Poaceae; genus Stipa; species Stipa capillata. The sequence continues at coordinate 1,087,918 of JAGXJF010003351.1, forward strand.
AAAGATCCCTCTTTTCGGGCTGACAAGGAGAGGTTGAAGTTAATACCCATGATTAGTCGACATATGAGTACATTCAGTAACATATGCTGAGAGGCATTAGACAGTAATACATCAGCTTGAACAGACAAAGAGGTAGACCAAACAAGACAAGTTTTTTATAATAAAATCTGAACAGTGACAGAAAAAGGCTTCTGTTGGTGGTGAAAATCTTGAAGAGAACAACACTGGTACTAAGCTTGCAGCTTAGAGCGGTATGTTGTAATACATTAGACTTCTATTCAGAAACACAGATGCCATGGGCAATCCAACAAGCACAGAACCCATGCCTGTGATAAAGCTAATTTCGAGTGAAAAAGGTACACAGAAATCCAAGTACATGATAGTAAATCATTCATGACTTCATATATGTTCTTGGAAGCATCAATCATGATACAGCAGTAAATAAGTCTCAGATATAAAGTGCATCACTTTTGAAAGGGCTTGTACTAGAGCGAGAGCAGGCATAGCAGTTACAACAATCAGGATGCCAAAGTTTCACAAGGGTAGGTGAAACGCTTGCCTTTCCTAAACCAGCACATGCAGTTGTCTCAGATATGTCAATTTTAAATCTAAGTATAAATACCTCAGCAGTGTTCGATCCCGTAGTTTAGGTGAAGCCATTGATACTCGCCACCATGATTTTGCATTTGATCCCTCAGGCATATTTTGTTCAGTTTGTTCTCCAGAAAAATCTTCTTCCACATTATCATGAAGGAATGAACTTGCACCAAGAAGCAAAGAAACAGGATAAGAAAACCCTTTGACTTGTTCAATCATGGTTCCTGGGCCCCTGAGTTGTCCAAGCCGCAAAACTTTACCGTCGACAGGACTCACCTAATTGTAAAATTGAACACACACAGCAGATCAGTATCCACTCTCGAATCATCACCACATCAGATAAATAGCCATACAGAATAATATCTTGTTACCAGTTACCAGACAGTTCGGATTTGGATCAACAGGCCTTGATCCTTCTTTGAGGCTGCGGATGAAGAACGCTTGTAAAGAAGGATATTCTTCCAGGGGCAGAGCAGATTCTTGCAAATCTACAGTACATAGGAGTCAATATCTCTTTTCAAAGATGAAAAGGGAATTTCTAAAGCGTAGCAAATATCAAGATTTCATAAATAGAATAGATGAGAAGAAAATACATATATGCTACTAAGCAGCACTACTTGCTTACGACCACAAGCCTTTACAGGCAAGATCCTGAAGAACTTGTTTTGTTGGAGCAGTAAGTACTTACATTGTTACATATGAAGCTCGCTGTAAATTATTCATTTGAGCGCACTAAAATTACATGATATATTGAATTCTACAAGTATTATATGCTTTAGAAGGCAAGTCAACTAGAGACTGGAACACTAAATTTGCCTGATGAACTGTAGAATAAGAAAGCATCATAACAGGAGAATACATACCAGAGTGAAATGCTCTAGCCCATGCTTTGTAGATGGCAGGACGCATGAACACTGGAACTTCCTACAGTAACTAAATTATTTTGATTGAGCAGGGAAATAATACAACAATTTATATAGGTAGAAGAATACGAACAACTTCCATCAAGGATCCCCAGAAACGTGACATCGAACGCAATGGTAGAAGCCTAAGAAATGAAGCCTGTATTCAAAACAACATCATTCTGCAGCCATGTGTCAAATTCCAGAAAAAAAAATCAGTTAGTTCTAGTAACCACAGTACCTTAAGATCTGGTGAGAATTCTGGCTCAATTCCTTTCTCCTTCCTTTCGACAAGCTAACTCGTGAAATAAAGGATGAACAATGCGTTACACACATGGAACAGGACGTTCCCATTAGGCTAATAGAAAATTAGAAACAAGTCTAAGAAAATGTGATTGCTTCTCGTCGGGCCAAACATAATGTAAACTTAACTCAGCACATAACGAAGTCCATCTGTTGTTCCCAGTTGTATCAATAATATGTGCACATCAAAGCATGCATGGATTACCTTTTTGTCATCGTACAAACGCCTAGCATGTAGAACACTAAGCATGACAAGAGCAGCCACCGAAGCACCAGGTAAAAGGAAGTTGCCTGGAAATTATCGTGGAAAAGAACAAGGACAATGTTAGCAGTGACCCTAAGACCCTTGAGAAAACAAAAGAGCAAGTGTAGTTAGAGAAGAAAATAAATAAGATGCTGCGCAAACCACAAGGATTACATGGGTAGCATCAGTGTGCTGACCCCATGGCGAACATATATAAGATCATCAGCATCAGAGTTGAGAGAGACTAAGGAACATGTGTATCAGATTTATGCAATGCATTAGTAAATCAGTGACACAGAAGGATGCTGCCGAAAATAAGCACAAACGCAATCGGTAGCAGCAGCAGTGGGGTGCTTAGTGCAGAGTTGGCGGCACGCGTCTAGTTGAACAAGGAGATCTTTGCCGTGGTCGCCCAAAGAATAGTGGTAGCAATTAGCATCACAGCCGCCGCGGCGAGTCGTTGAGTGAAGGCGAAGCGAAACTGTGGGAGGAGAGAGAGAAATATACCTTGGCGGGATCCGGAGCCGCCGGAGTTGGTGGAGGCGTGGAGACGGCGGGAGGGAGGGAGGTGGTGGGAGCGAAGGGAAGCGAGGAGGTGCCATGGAAGACGAACCCTAAACCTCCACATTTCCGTCTTGTGTGGAGCGACGGCGGAGAGCTATGGATTCGAGGAAGAAGAGAAGAGTAGGCCCATTTTGGATTTAATTGAATTCTTTCTTTCCCATAAATTCCAAACATGCCCTTTACATGACACATCAGGTCAGGCAGCTCCTCTTCAGTTAACTCCTTTGAAAATAAACTCGATTAATAAACAAGACCTCTTCGTGGGTGTCATAATAATGGTTTCAGCACCAACGTAACAGTATACCACCAACAGGTTCATTCACCATTCATGCTATCCTACTATCAAAATTATTTCTTTGATTGACCTATAGAGGTATGACCTCCACATCGTCATGATCATCCTTCGGTTCTTCCAGCTCAGTCTTGTTGGACGATCCATTCTCCAGGGCAACAACAGGGGCGGCACGGTTCTCTGGCACGCTCATCTCTTGCACTGGAGGCGGATTGACGACAGTCATCGGCACGGCACCGTGGTCTGCAAGGCGGCCCCTCCTTTCGCGATGCTCCTGACAGTTTGCACACCAGTGCAGGCAGCAATGGACCATGCAAGGGTCGCATGGGGAGTTCTGGTGGAAACAGACAAGTTAATTCACATTCACACGGGAACAATAGATGAGAGTGGCAGGATCCAAGAGGACCTAACAGAATGCAATGCGATGAAGAAGATGCTGGTGCAACTTGGTGGAACTGGAAATAACCTTGCCCACTAAACATTTGTAGGACTCTTAAGATTATGAAAAGCTTACACTAATGACCATAAGAAGAAAATACTAGCACAGTATTGATAAATAACATACTAACATCACGTAAATGGTACATACAAAGATCTTTTATGATTGATGAAAGGATGTAGGGTGTTGGAAAACCACAACGATCACAAAGATTGAAGCAGATCAACTATATTTTGGGACAACACCGAATTTAAAATTTTCATTTTTCGTAACAGCACAAGCCAAGATTTACAAGTAATTTTTCCTAATGATTCACCGAGGTCCCTGATCTAAGCAAACAAACTCAGAGTCTTATATACTTGCCTACACAAAAGTCGAACAATCACGATTTGTGAATGGTGCCTTCGACATGAATATCTGACACATCAAAGAAAGCGGTGAAGGGATTTTGTATTTTCACCTTGAGATGATATTTCCTCTGGAGTTCTTGACGAAAAATGCCAGTATAGGTACCACACAACCACCAACTAAACATCAAACCTTCTCCAATAAGAAACGATGATCTTGGATCAACACCATGAAATATTGCTGTGAGAATTGCAAGTGCAATCCCTCCTTCAACAAAGACAGCATGACAAACACAAGGTGTTGTCCAAGGGATATCCTCTCTAAGGGCCTCAACATTGCGCCCAAACAGCACGCAAGGACAGAACAATCCAGTTCGACCTAACATAATGAGAAGGTACAATTTGACGGTTAGATATTATTTCATCAGTAAGATTTCTACAAACATTCCAGATATAGCCACCATCCAAACGGACACAATGAAGAATGAAGCACAAAGCCACAAACGGTAAGTTTTTCTTCAACTACTTGATAAGTTCAGCTTTTGATGTTTCATTAAGAAGGATATATATGAAACCGCTAAGGACTACTCTCATGACAATGTATTATGTACAGGTAGAGCACAGGCTCAGTTAAGAATGAAGTAAATGGTCAAGTGAAATATGCTAAAGCTATGACAAATCTTAGTAAAAGTGAATATTTTTTTTTAAGGAAGCAAGTAAACAAGATAGTAGCTCTCTTGCTTAGCCTAAGATATTTTATTACAGGAGCTTCATTATGTTCAAGATGGGTATGAATATGCATACAATAGTGAGAATATGACAGGTAATAAGCAAGCGTAAATGAATACAAAAATACATCCAAGAACTCAAGCAAAACTACAATTTATATTCAACACGAGGCGTGAATTTAACCTGGACTTCTTATCATAGTGCAAAAATCCGAGAAATAAAGTAAACTAGTCTAGTGGTGAAGAGATAGGTGGACAGCTCTTCAGAACAAAGTCAAAACCTTGTACCGCTAGCAGTCACAGAGAAATTATTTCAGTCAGAGAAGAGAATAGTGGAATCTAACATTTGTTCCATGATTTACAAATTAGCACTGTTTTTATTCCTATTCATTCTTGGCACACAAGGAAAGCATGAAGCAGGACTGCAGGAGTCCAGCGGTTATATCGAACACAAGAAAAGAATTTCCATATTAAACAGTGGTGGTAACAGAATTTGCAAGTTTTCCCTTACTCAATTTGACACAAAAACTAAAAAAGAAAGTTTGTTCAGTTCTTTACTCTCCAAAGGTAGACGTATATTTTCCCTGCACTGATTTCACTAGGATAGCACTGGTATAGGAAATCAAGTGTGCTACAGAATCAAATAGCAGTTAATGAGGCTCAGAACATAAGGTTTAGTGTTCTTGTACACAATTTCTCACAATTGCAGGAAAAGGATAAACGTAGCAGGTTGTAAACACAAATGTAATAACCAGTCATTTTTTACTGATCAATTCAGAATGGCTATGACAAAATTTTGATTCCATATAAATCGAAATATGAGAGGATTATTCTGAAAAGCATCATTGTTCAACCAGAAAACCCACGTGAACCTGTCAACCATTTTGGCATATCTGATATTGACCACTGTCTGGGATCACTTCACTCTTTTATTTCACCAACGGTCCATTTGTCCCTTGCATGCATGCACACTTACAAGCTAAACCTGAAAGCGATTTAGATTCTACAAAAATGGGGAGGAGATTGCAGTGGATCACTCTTCGATCTAATAACAGATTGTCGAAATTACATGTTTATATCGTCACACCTAATGGGATGAAATGAGGGACAAGACAAGGAACCAATGCAGAGTCCCGTTGAAGTCAGATCATCCGGCAAGATCTCAGGTGAATGATCCACTCCATCCTAAAGAGTAAGAATCTAAGAGTGTCTCGCCTATATATTTCATCGAAGCGTTGCAAATGTAGGAATCAGAGATACACAATTATCTATACAAGGCCTCGAATCTATCTGCACGGGCAGACCCAGATGAATGGCAGGAGTTGTAGCACCGGCGCAAGGCAAACCCGGCGTTGACTTATCGGAGTAGCCGGGAGGGATCTGAGAAGCGAAAGGGAGGTCACATACAGCTTTCGGGGTCGTCGGTGCATCCGAAGATCCCGGTGGTCCAGGGCTCGTCGGCCGGGGGCTCGTAGCTCTCTGGCAGGACCTGGCCGCATTCGCTGCACCTCCTGCCCTCGAGCTGCGCAAGCACGCCCGCGGATACGAGATCAGATCTTGAGATGAGGGAAGGTAGGGAATTGCGCGGATGAGAGGAAGGAGGAGAGAAATACCTGTGGGACGTGGACGGGCTGGTTGAGCTCGCCGGGGCGGATGTCCTCGGCGGGGGCGTCCTGGTCCCTCGTGAGCTTGACGTAGCGAGATGGGTGGCTCTCGTCCGCCATTGCCCCAGGCGCCGGCGACCTCTACGAGATCTGGGAGGGAGACGACACAGCAAAACGCGCGTGCTAGAATGAGTCCCAAAATTCTAAATCATCTGAACCGTTCGTCCAACTATATTTTGATGGCTCATCAATTTAATTCAGTCCGACTAGCTCTCATAACATACCCTCTTATACCTCTAAAAATTCAACATTGATCCCACATCAATTAGATTACTTGATAATGCCATTTTTATACTGGATTTCTCCATAAACACCGAGGATATCATGGTTTTGTTGATTTTTCTTATAATATTTTTAACCACGGCTGGTGTCGACGTCTAAACGCCGGCGTCGGTGGTCCGAAAGGACCCCTTTGGGATTCGGCCGGGGAAACGCAGATCACGGAGCTACGCTGAAGTTAGAGCTTGGCAGGATGGGAAACTAGAGATGACTCGGTGATTTGCCCAGGTTCGGACCACCTTCTAGGTGTAAAACCCTACGTCCTGCTTTTTGTGTATATATGAATATTTGGATAATTACAATAAGCCGGAGAACACGGGTGTTCTTGCTCCTCTTCTCCTCGGTCTAGCCCAAAAAAGAGAGTCCAAAAAAAGAGTCCCCCTTGCATGGCTTCGGTTCTCCCCTTATACATCCGGGGTCACCACAAAGACCGCAAGGCAAATACACTGTAGCCATAGCATGCTGACGGATAGGGTGTGGGCGACTCCCACCAGCGGTTGAGTGTTACTGTAGCAGAATAGTTCCTAACACGTTTTGGTTGGAAACCGGATCATCACGATGTGGACGTCTCCTGACACGGGCCATGCTGCAACTACCCGGGCCCTACGGACCAGGTGCAGGAGGCATGCGTATGGGCGCACGGCGACGCGCCCCCAAAGTCAAAAGAAGACGTCAGACCTCTCCATCCCCTCCAAGACTGATAGCTGGCAGGGCTTATCACTTGGGGGAATGGGAACCGGTCAGGACACCGCCATCTTATCCGTAAGGACTTGGAGTAGGAATGCCTGACAGACATGCATTTAATGCACCTAACACATGCATTAAATGCGCCTGTCGGGCAACGTGGACTGAGGAAGGACCTCCAAGGGGTGCTCGGGGTTCCGGTCCCCGAGCACACGACTTAGGCCATTCCGCCATCTTGGAGAGCCACTCGGCATCCCGAGTGGAGGCCGGGTCGCCTTGGATGCTTGGGAAGCATCCTTAAGGGACGACTCGGGGCTCCCCTCGATCCCCGAGTGACTACAGTGCTCGGGGTTCCCGGATGGGAGACAGGTCGCCTTGGGTGCTTGGGGAGCATTCTTAAGGGGTGACTCGGGACTCCCCCCTCAGGGCTTGAGCGGGTACAGTGCTCGGGGTGAGCCCCCGAGCCCCTCTTTTTGGACCCCCACGCCTTTGGCGATGTGGCGTCAAGTTCGGCCTTTTGTCAGCGATTTAGGGGACCCTGCTTCCCGTATCGCCGTCAGTAGCCCCCGACCCTGTCACCAGGCGACGGCCTAGAAAAGGACGAGGCTGGGGACGGGGCCTTCTCTTCATAGGCCAACGAATACGCCGGCCCATCTTGAGCGCCGAGCGGAAAAAACGCTTCGACCTTCGGCCGATTCCTCGAATCCCGCGCGACGTGGGGCGACGTGCTCCACTGCCGAGCGAGGGAAAAACCGCTTCGATTTTCGCGCCTCGTGGGAGGGGGGCGCATTACGCCAGGAAGCCGAAATGGCACCTTTGAACCTCCCACTATACGAGACGCCTCAACTTCTTGATTCCTTCCTTTAAAAGCTTCGCCTGCGCCTCCTCATTTTTCTCTTCTGCAAACCCTCCTTCACCTCCCTGCACACTTGCCTTCTTGCGCCCATTCGCCTCCAGCTCTCACTCCACATCGCTGCCATGCCGAGACCCGATAGGCGCCGTGCTTCCCCGCCGCCCGCCATCCATCCCAAATCCCGCCTCCTTAACGAGGAGAGCGTGGATAAGGTGCGGAAGATGTTGGTCCCGAAGGGCCAAAAGGGGGTGGCGACGGTGAGGCCGGCCACGTATCCGCCGGCGCCACGGCCGGAGGAGACGGTGATCTTCACGAGCTTCATTGCGGCGGGCCTGGTGCTGCCGTTCTCCGCCTTCTTCTTGGAGGTATTGTCGGAGTGTGGGATCCACCTCATCCATCTCTCTCCCAACTCCGTGGTGATGCTGGCGATCTTCGTCCATCTCTGCGAGATGTTCGTGGGCGTGATGCCTTCGGTGGCGCTCTTCCGCCATTACTTCGTGCTCCGGTCGGCGGGGAAGAGCAGGGGCTCCGACCGGGTGGAGACCGTGGTGAACTGCAAATTCCGCCTCTGTGAGAAGATTGGCGACCACTACATTTCGCAGGAGACGCGGAACAAGTGGGACGACTGGCGCAACCAATAGTGCTACATCTCCACTGATCCGCACACCCAACTCCTGCTTCCCGACAGGCCGGTGCCGGCGCACTAGAGGACGTGGGAGTTCTTGCCGGAGGATGACCATCTGCTGCGACCAGCGGTGGAGCGGATTTCGCAGTTGCGGGCTGTCGGCTTGACAGCGACGATGGTGGTCAGCGACTTCCTCCGGCGACGACTAGCGCCGCTGCGGGAGCGTGGCCGTCCGGCTTGGATATACACCAGCACGCGGGACATTGGCCGGATGGAGATCGGCGAGGTGGGCGACCTCAACCCCGAAGCGGTGAAGGCGATGCTGCGGATTCTCCTGGGCGTCGGAGACCCCACTTCCGCCGAGCTGCCCGGGCTGGACTTCACGCTCTGCGCGAACAAACAGCACAACGCGATCTGGGCGACCCTCCCGGAGTTCGACTCCAGGGGGATCAAGCCGAAGCCGACGGGCGCGGATCGGGTGGACGGAACGCTGCACATTCCAGAAGGCGGCGACGGCGGTGAGGGTCCGACCGGGAGGACCCCGGGGACAAGCGTCGCCGGCGAGGATCCTGCGGACCCGAAGGGCAAGAAGACGCGGCCGCCTTCTCCCCCATCTTCCTCGCCATCGTCGCCACCCCCTCCTCCGCCGCCCAAACAGCGGGCGATGGGTACCGGGGGCGGCGACTCGAGGCGAGGTAGCGACCAGCCGGCGTCAGCCGGGGGCCCGGCGTAGCCGAGCTTTGGGGCTATCAAGATCAAGACAGCCTGCAAGAAGAGGAAGGAGCTGTCGCTGCCGACGAGCCCGTGGTTTCAGATCCCGACCGCGTGCTGGCGGTACAAAGGGGCCTCGTCAACGTAAGACGAAACTCCATCTTCGTTCTGCAGGGTGCCCAAGAAGACTCGGACCGATCCGAGTGCCGAGGCCGCCCCGAGCGCGGAGGTCGCGCCGAGTACGGAGGTCTCCCCGAGCGCCGTGACCGCCCCGAGAGCCGAGACCGCTCGGGCGACGCCGGTCCTGATCCCCGACAACTCGGGTGCAGCGCTCGAGCGAAGCGCGGCCACATCAGCCGGAGACCCGAGGGCGGGGGCCGAGGGGGCGCTCCTCGAGAGAGGGCTTGGGGACCTAGCAGCTTCCGGGGGCCGAGAGGACTCCCCGAGAGATGTACTCGGGGGGAGCTCGATGCCCGAAGGCGGGGAGGCCACCCTCGTCTTCGAGGAGGCCCGCGGCCATCCAGGCGCCAGGACGCCTCGGGGGCTCTTCCCCGAAGTGTTCGACGCGGCGCACACCGTGGTGGACAAGATCCAGGCCGCCCTCGAGTCAGAGAAGGCTGCACTGGAGGAGCAGGAGGCCGTCCTCGCGGAAGCCGCGGAAACTTTCCTCGCGCGGACCCGGATCGCTAAGCACGAGCATCAAAGGAAAACCGCGGAGATCCTCCGGGAAAAGGCAGCCCTGGAGGAAATGCGCGCGGAGATCCTTGATGAGGGCGATCAAGTGGCCCAGCGAGAAGAGCAGGTGGCCCTCCGCGAGGCAGAGGCCGCCACGCGGGAGATCGCGCTCGACCAGCGAGAGAGGGAGCTCGACGAAGGGGAGACCTCTCTGGCACGGCGAGCGCGGGAGGTGGCAGAAGCAGTGGAGCGGCAAGTCGAGGCCGCTCGCAAAGAGGCCGCCGACCAGCTGGAGGTGACCAAGGCGGAGGCCCGAGAGCAAATCCACCGAGCTGAAGAGGACAGGGACCGTCGCATCCAAGAGGTGGAACAACGCCTTAAGAATAGCAACGTCTCCAAGCGGAAGCTCTCGGAGTGGGTGGAGGAGCTGCAGAAGGAGCTGCAACGCCTGGAGTCGTCGGTGGCCAAGGAGAGGGCTCGCCTCTTGGAGATGCGCTCCGAAAGGAGCAGCACCACCAAGATGATGCGCAACATCTTCAGACGGGCGCGGCGCGCGGTGGCAGCTGCAGGGCTCGGCCGCATAGATGCGGGCGAGTAGGGCCTGGACTCCCTGGGCCACTTCGTCCTTCCCTTCGGCACGATTGCCGAGCGGCTGGAGACGCTGCCGGCGGTCGTGAAGGACGTGGCGGCTCGGGAGGGGCGCGAGCTGGCCGCCGCAGTGGCAGAGCATGTGCTCGCATGCTACCGCAGCCGGGACCCGAACTTCTCCTTGGAGCCAGCCAGGCTCGGGGTTGCCGAGGAGGAGGAAGACGCCGCTCGCGCAGCCGTTCGCGAAGTAGCCGGGGAGATCGCCTAGCACTTCACGCGGGAGGAGGGCGAAAGTGATTCCGAGGATGATGACAGCGACGACAGCGGCGAGGACTAGCTTGCTCCCTTTGTATCTTTTTGTGTTCGAAGAGCCTTTTTTGTAAAGAATTTTATGTTGAAGCAATGTAAGGTGCAGACTTGGCTCCACATGCTTTTGCCTTTCTTCAACTTTTTCTTTTCTTGTTGATGCAATGCAAGGTGCAGACTTGGCTCCGCACACTTTTGCATTTCTTTAACTTTTTCTTTTCTTGTTGATGCAATGCAAGGTGCAGACTTGGCTCCGCACACTTTTGCATTTCTTCAATTTTTTCTTTTCTTGTTGATGCAATGCAATGTGCAGACTTGGTTTCGCACACTTTTGCATTTCTTCAACTTTTTCTTTTTTTTAGACGTGTCCAGCTCGTGACTGAATGGCCCGAGGACCCCAGCCCCCGAGAGCTGGATGCGTCGAACTTGTCCTTGAGCAGGCCGCGTCTCGGGACCCCGAGGACCCCAGGCCCCCCGAGAAGCAGACGCCGAGTGCAGACCGCCGCACCGAAGCAATCTTTGGTGCTCGGGGCTGCGCGGCTCCAAGCCTTGACGCTCCTCGGGGCCTCGAGGACCCCGCGTCCCCGAGAGGCGAATGACGAGTGCAGACCGCCGCACTGAGAGCTATCTCCAGTGCTCGGGGCTGCGCACCTTCAGGCCTTGACGCCCCTGTAGGTTCGTCCGAGCACTTTGTGCGGGGACAGTTATACAGATAGCTAGGCATCAGCGAATGTTTTATCGTGCCGACTTTTTCCACCTAGTTCCATTAACTTTCCCTCTCGCATAGCAAGGATCCCTTGCGCCGTTAGCCTTTCATCTGTGGGGGAGCCCCCGAGCACTTGTGCGAGCGTGTAGGATACTCGGGCGGCTTTTGGCCGGACTGGTGCCCAGGTTTTAGAACCAGGCGAGGCGACCAGGGCTTTGAGCGACGACCTGGAACACTCCCCGTGACTCACATCGTTACTCCGAAACGCCCCCCACCCTATGATTTGAGTGGTGCATGGGACTGCTGACGCGAGAGACTATGCGTGGGAACGGTATGAAAGCTTTAAAGCCGAGAGAACGCGGCGAAAAAAAGAAGAAAAAAACTTAGCTTATAAGTAGCATCGGATGCTTTGCATCTCGTTCTCGAATATTATCTTTGAGATTGACGATGATGTAAGGGGAATCCATGGTGGCTTTGCGACCTGGGTCTTCGCCATGACATTGTCAGCGGCACCCGGGAACATCACCATGGCTGATCTGTAAACTCGTGAGCGATTATAATAACCTGCAGGCAAGAGATGCTTCTGCCCCGAGTTTTTCCGAAACACCCCGCTGTCAGGACCCATGGACTTTCGAGTCAGCCGACTGGTCATGAGTACGAGGGGTAGAGTTATCCGAGTACTCTGAGGCTTGGTAGCGCTCGGGGACGACTGACCAGTCCGAGCACGTATGGTCTGGGGCTTATTTGCCCAGACTCTGGAGTGCTCGGGGTACAGTCGTTAGCCCGAGCGCCGACAGCTCGCCACCAGAGACTAGACTACCCCGACTCCTCGTACCACAGACCAGTAGGGACCTATTTGCGCAAGGGAGACATGGGAGCCCGATATTCGTGAGAGTGATCTCTTTTGCGAGCAAGAGAGGGGATAGAAAAAAATTTGACAAGTAATTGAAAATGCGAATATTGCTTATATTAACATTAATGCTATTGACATAGCTTATTATACAAGGGAAACCCCCCAGTATGCGTGCGAGCGCGTGGGATACTCGGGCGGCCTTTGGTCGGACTGGTGCCCGGGGTGTAGGAACCAAGCAGGGCGACCAGGGCTTAGGCGACGAACCCGGAACTTCCCGAGATTCGCTTTGCTACTCGGGGATCTGACCCAATGCATAAAGAAAAACTTACCCGAGCTATTTACGGATAAAATTTGCGCAGATGCTAGATGTTCCAAGCATTGGGCAGCGGCATACCGTCGTCTGTGGCCAATCTGACAGAGCCCGGTCGGGAGACGCCGGTCACTCGGTAGGGGCCCTCCCACATGGGGGAGAGTTTGTTCTTTCCTTCCCGCGTTTGGACGCGGAGAAGTACTAGATCCCCGACCTCCAGCGACCAGGCCCAAACATGGCGCTGATGATAGCGCCGTAAGCTCTGCTGATATCTGGCGGCACGGAGCGCAGCTCTGCATCGATGTTCTTCTAGGTAGTTGACGTCTTCGAGTCTTCTCTGTTCCTGATCGCCCTCCGAATAAGCTCCAACCCGAGGCGAGCCGAGAGCGATTTCGGAGGGGAGGACCGCCTCTGCCTCGTATATAAGGAAGAAAGGCGTTTCTCCGGTCGCCCTGCTAGGAGAAGTTCGGATTGACCAGAGGACGGCAGGGAGCTCGTCGATCTAACCAGCACCACACTTCTTGAGCCGATCGAAGGTTCTTGTCTTGAGCCCTCTGAGGACTTGAGCGTTGGTGCGCTCAACTTGTCCGTTAGCGCGAGGGTGAGCAACCGACGCGAAGCAGATCTTGACCCCGATGGCGTGGGAGTACTCGAGGAACGCATCACTTGTGAACTGCGTGCCGTTGTCGGTGATGATCCGATTGGGCACTCCAAAGCGGCTCATAATGCCACGGATGAACTTGATTGCCGTGTGCCGGTTGATCTTGACGACCGGCTCGGCTTCTGTCCACTTGGTGAACTTATCGATGGCGACATAGAGGTGCTCGTAGCCCCCGACTGCTCGGGGGAACGGACCTATAATGTCCAGTCCCCAGACCGTGAAGGGCCATGACAGGGGGATGGTTTGGAGAGCCTGAGCTGGTTGATGGGTCTGCTTTGCGTGGTATTGACACGCTTCGCAGCGGCGAACCAGCTCGTTGGCATCCTGGAGGGCTGTTGGCCCATAGAAACCTTGCCGAAAGGCCTTCCCGACCAGCGTGGGGATGATGCATGGCTACCACACTCGCCCTCGTGGACGTCCGCGAGCGCGGCCTTCTTCCCGGGAAATGCACTTCAGGAGGACGCCGTTGGTGCCACGCCGGTAGAGATCCCCATCCACCAGGGCGTAGCGCTTGGCTTGTCATGCGATCCTTTCTGCTGCGACATCGTCTTCAGGAAGGATTCTTTCTTTCAGGCATGCCTGGATCTCGCCGATCCCAGAAGTCTCCTGAGAACAGGTGGCGAGCACGGCGTGCTCACCGGGCGGCGGCAACTGAAGGTGCCGCCTGGGTAGCCTCGCCTTGGCGCGAGGTTCCCCCTTCGTCTTGGTCGGCGGCCTTGACGGACGGTCGAGAGAGCCTTTCTTCAAAGGTCTCATTCGGGACCGGCTCCCGAGAGGAGGTCAGTCGCGATAGGTAGTCGGCGATTTCGTTGTAGCGGCGCGGAACGTGTTGTAGCTCCAACCCGTCGAAACGCCGCTCCAACTTTCTGACTTCGTTCAGGTACACCGCCATTTGTGGATCCGAGCACTGGTACTCCTTGGACACCTGGTTGATGACCAGCTGAGAGTTGCCTTTGACGAGCAAACGCCGGATTCCGAGGGACGCTGCTGCACGCAGTCCCGCGAGAAGACCCTCGTACTCGGCCATGTTGTTGGTGGTGCGGAAAAGGAGCTGCACGACGTACTGGAGTACTTCACCCGTTGGGGAGGTGAGAACCACTCCAGCCCCCGCCCCTTTGAGCGTGAGGGATCCGTCGAAGTGCATCGTCTAGTGCTCAGTTCCTTCATGTCCCGGATTCGCGGATAATTCTTCCCCTTCATCTTCAGGCACCGGCGTCCACTCGGCCACGAAGTCGGCCAGAGCTCTGCTCTTGATCGCTCGGTTGCTGACGAAGCGCAGGTTGAACTCTCCGAGTTCAATTGCCCACTCGACGATGCGGCCAGTGGCCTCTCGGTTGTGCAGGATGCGATCGAGGGCGAAGGCAGTAACCACCGAAATCTCGTGTGCTTGGAAATAATGCCGCAACTTTCTCGACGCAACAAGGATTGCGTAGAGCATCTTCCGGGCTTGAGGGTAGCGCATCTTGGTGTCGCGCAGCACTTCGCTGATGAAGTAGATGGGCCGCTGCAGCACGGGGCCCTTGCTTGGGGACTCCCCGAGCATAGCGCCCGAGGGGTCGAGCTCGGTCCCGAGCACGCTTGACTGCTCGGGATCGCCAGGGAGCTCGGACCCTAACTTCTCGGGACCGCCAGGGAGCTCGGACCCGGGCTTCTCGGTACTGTCAGGGAGCTCAAACCCTGGGCTTCTCGTTGGACACGTCGCTTGTCGGGAGCTCGGACCCGAAAGCCTCAAGCCTCACGGGAGCCGTCGGGAACTCGGACCCGACCTGTCGCTCGACCGCAAGGACTGCGCTCACCACCCGGGGAGTAGCTGAGATGTAGAGCAACAAGGGTTCCTCGGATCTCAGCGCCACCAACACCGGAGGTGAGGTGAGGTAAGTTTTGAGGTCCCGGAGGGCCTGCTCGGCCTCCAAAGTCCACTCAAAGCGGCCCGATTTCTTGAGGAGCTTGAACAGGAGGAGGCCTCGCTCCCCGAGCTTGGAGATGAACCGTCCCAAGGCCGCCATGCAGCCCGTTAAGCGCTGCATGTCCTTGAGACGAGCCGGCGGGCGCATCTGGTCGATGGCCCGGATCTTCTCGGGGTTGGCCTCTATTCCCCGGTTTGAGACCAGAAAACCGAGGAGCTTACCCGAGGGAACCCCGAAGACGCACTTCTCGGGGTTGAGCTTCATGCGAGTACTACGGAGACTGTCGAAAGTCTCCACCAGATCCTCGAGGAGCGTTGCTTGATATCTTGTCTGATGACGAAATCGTCGATATAGGCCTCAATGTTGCGACCTATCTGAGATTGCAGAGTGATACGCATGGCACGCTGGTACATGGACCCAGCGTTTTTCAACCCAAAAGGCATGCGAACATAGCAATAAGTCCCCGCTGGGGTTGTAAATGAGGTTTTTTTCACATCCTTTATCGACATACTAATCTGGTGATAACCAGAATATGCATCTAGAAAGCACAAAAGGTCACATCTCGCAGTGGAATCGACTATCTGATCAATGCGAGGTAAAGGAAAAGGATCTTTTGGACATATCTTGTTGAGGTCGGTGTAATCCACGCACATCCTCAGCTTGCCGTTGGCCTTTGGCACGACGACGGGATTGACGAGCCAGTCCGGGTGGAGAACTTCCCGGATGAAGCCGGCGGCAAGGAGCTTGTCGACCTCCGCCCGGATGAACTCCTGGTGTTCTGGTGCTTGACGGTGCACCTTCTGCTGAACGGGCCGTGCGTCGGGGCGCACGGCGAGGCGGTGCTCGATCACCTCCCTAGGGACCTCGGGCATATCCAACAGTTGCCAAGCAAACACGTCGGTATTCACCTGGAGGAAGGTGATGAGCGCGCTTTCCTATTTGGTGGCCAGGCGGCCGCCGATCTTGACGGTCCTGGACGTGTCTTTACCAAGGGCCACCTCCTCGACGGGGTCATCTGCGGCGACCCTGACCCTGGTCGGGGGTGGACCCGAGGACTCGGGGTGCTTGTCGATGTTGTCGGCCGCTGCGGCGGTGGCTGAGAACAGCTCCTCAGCGCAGAGGACGGAGCTCTTAAGGTCGGCCGGCACCGTGATTGCGCCGTTGGGCCTGGGCATCTTGATGGTGAGGTAGGCGTAGTGGGACACGATCATGAACTTGGCGAGCGCCGGGCACTCGAGGATGCCGTTGTATGGGAGGTCGAACTCGATGACGTCAAAGACGACGCTCTCCGTCCGGAAGTTGTCCCTAGTCCCGAACGTGACCATCAGGGACACCTGCCCCAGGGGCACAGTGAGGCCTGGGGTGACACCGTGAATCGGCATCGTTGGCCTCAGCTGCCCGAGTGGCACCTGCATCTTGCTAAAAACCTCGGGGGACGGGAGGTTAAGGCCTGCGCCCCCATCGATCAGCACGCGGGTTACCTTGATGTTGCACACCATCGGGGAGACCAGGAACGGGAGGCAGCCTACGCCTGACGTGTTCTCAGTGTGGTCTGAGCGGTCGAAGGTGATCGGGGTACCCGACCACTTGAGTGGTCGGGACGACCCGGTGCTCGAAGTCGCCGAGCACACTTCACGCGCCATCAGCTTGAACTGGTGCCGCGAAGTGGGTGTGGAGGCGCCCCCGTTGATGCATGCCACGGCCTCGGGCTCTTGGAACCCGAGACCGCCTTCTTCGTCGCCGCGCTTGGCGTCGCCGCCTTCACGGTGATCCTCACGCTCCTTCTTTTTCCTCTCGGCGAGGAACTTCACCGTCCGGCACTCAGAAAAGTTGTGCCGGTCGGTTTGATGTATTTCACACCACCTGCTAGGGCCCTGCTCGGGGGTCCTAGGTGGTTTCTTGCCGCCGCCTGATCCGCCGCGCGGCGGCTTTCGCGCCTTGGGGTCTGCTGCCGCGATGGGCTCAGACTTCTGCTTCTTGTTCTTCTTCTCCCGCCCCCGGAGGGACGGGAGGAACCTACACCGTCGACCGTCGGCTGGTCGGGGTGCGGACTGTGCCACGCGCGAGCCTCAACCGCCTTGGCGCACTTGTCCGCGACTGCGAACAGGTCTGCCGTGGACTGGATGTCGCGCGTGCCCAGCTTCTCAAGCATCTTCTCGTCGTGGACACCTTGCCTGAAGGCGACGATAACTGCTTGAGGGGAAATCTTGGGGATGGTGTTCTGAACCTGGCTGAAACGCTGGATGAAGTGCCACAACGTCTTCCCTTGCTACTGCTTGATGGCGTGGAGATCGCTCTCCATGCCGGGGCGCTCGAAAGTGCCCTGGAAGTTGGCCACGAACTGGTGGCAAAGGTCTTCCCACGAGCGAATTGAGCTCGGGGGAAGGTCATGAGCCACGAACGGGCAGAGCCCTTCAGGCCCATGGGGAACCAGTTGGCCATCACCTTTTCGGCTCCTCTAGCCGCTTGCACAGCGGTGGTGTAAATCTGGAGGAACTCTTCCGGGTGGAAAGAGCCATCGTACTTCTGCGGCACGTCGGGCCGGAATTTCTCCGGCTAGCTAACGCGGTGAAGGTCAGGAGTAAAAGCCTGATAGCCCGCTCTGTAAAGCGGGGTGCCGACCCTCCCGACCGGTGGCACGCGGACGCGCATCGGAGAGCATGTACGACTGGCCGCGGGGCCGGAGGATGATGACGCGCTTCTCCCGTTGGCGTTCGATGGTGACGCGCGCATCTTGGTCTTCCCTCTGCTGGTTGATGTGGTGGCGAAGATCTGGGCCGTCTCCTAAAATAGGAGAGGCAACCGAATGGTGGGACCCGCTACGGAGCTCCCTCGTTTCACCATGTGAGGGACGTGGCGGTAATGAGGGAGGCGCCGCTGAGGGGCTGGCTTGGGTGTCGCCATGCCTCAAAGAGGTATGGGAACTTCTGACCGCCGCCTGACGGCGAGCGGTGTCGACCAGGTTGGCCACCTCCTGGAGCCAAGGGCCCACAAGAGATATGACTTCCACCTGGACAGGAGGGTACCGGAGGAGAAGTTGCGCGGCATGCAGCGCGCCTACTTCGCCCGGCTCGTCGAAATCCAGCCGGCGCCGAACCGGCTGGGGAAGCTCGACGGAGGTTGCACCGGCATGTGATCCGCCCTCGCACGCTAGGCGCCGCACCTATGACAGCGCAGCGTCCGCCGCTGCAGTGCCGCTGGGCGCGGCGTGGCGCCCTACACTCGAGAGGGCACCGAACGTGCTGGAGCAGATGACCGTAGTCGTCCCCGCTGCTGGGGATGTGACTGCTGGCCTGCCATGAGTGGCGTAGCTTCGAGAACTTGGCCTCCCCTACCTGGCGCGCCAGATGTCGACGTCTAAACGCCGGCGTCGGTGGTCCGAAAGGACCCCCTTTGGGATTCGGCCGGGGAAACGCAGATCACGGAGCTACGCTGAAGCTAGAGCTTGGCAGGATGGGAAACTAGAGATGACACGGTGATTTGCCCAGGTTCGGGCCACCTTCTAGGTGTAAAACTATACGTCCTGCTTTTTGTGTATATATGAATATTGGATAATTACAATGAGCCAGAGAACATGGGCGTTCTTGCTCCTCTTCTCCTCGGTCTAGCCTAAAAAAGAGAGTCCAAAAAAAAGAGTCCCCCTTGCATGGCTTCGGTTCTCCCCTTATATATCCGGGGGTAACCACAAAGGCCGTAAGGCAAATACACTGTAGCCATAGCATTGCTGACGGATAGGGCGTGGGCGACCCCCGCCGGCGGTTGAGTGTTACTGTAGCAGAATAGTTCCTGACACGCTTTGGTTGGAAACCGGATCATCACGATGTGGTTATGTCAGGAAGACGAAGAATTCCTGGGACGTCTCCTGACAAGGGCCATGCTGCAACTACCCGGGCCCTACGGACCAGGTGCAGGAGGCATGCGTATGGGCGCGCGGTGGCGCGCTCCCAAAATCAAAAGAAGGCGTCAGACCTCTCCATCCCCTCCAAGACTGATAGCTGGCAGGGCTTATCACTTGGGGGGATGGGAACCGGTCAGGACACCGCCATCTTGTCTGTAAGGACTTGGAGTAGGAATGCCTGATAGACAGGCATTTAATGTACCTGACACATGCATTAAATGCGCCTGTCGGGCAACGTGGACTGAGGAAGGACCTCCGAGGGGTGCTCGGGGTTCCAGTCCCCGAGCACACGACTTAGGCCATTCCGCCGTCTTGGAGAGCCACTCGGCATCCCGAGTGGAGGCCGGGTCGCCTTGGATGCTTGGGAAGCATCCTTAAGGGACAACTCGGGGCTCCCCTCGATCCCCGAGCGACTACAGTGCTCGGGGTTCCCGGATGGGCGACAAGTCGCCTTGGGTGCTCGGGGAGCATCTTTAAGGGGCGACTCGGGACTCCCCCCTGAGGGCTTGCGGGTACAGTGCTCGGGGTGAGCCCCCGAGCACCTCTTCTTGGACCCCCACGTCTTTGGCGATGTGGCGTCAAGTTCGACCTTTTGTCAGCAATTAGGGGACCTTGCTCCCCGTATCGCCAACAGCTGGTGTCATGTAATAAGTTTATTTAAATGCTAGAGGTAAGTTTGTTCATAGATCCGATGGCTTAACCATTTTCTCGTTGGAACTAAAAAAATATTTGGACATGGAGGAGTGGTCCGTTGAATCGATATGTGATGCACAGTACGAAAACGTCCACTAGCATACTAGAAATCACGAGATTAAGAAATCATGTTATACGTATTACGGTTTCAGTTGGCGTGCAAGCGTGTAAATAACACGTGTAGCATCGTTCCAGATGGTTTTACTAAAACACTGATAAATAATTATAAAATGAAATCATAGTAACTTATCTTAGGGCTCCAAGCACCTATCTGTATCAATATAAAAAACATGATTTATAAAAGAATAATCTTAATCTCATCCTTTCGGAATCTAATCACTTTGGTACTTATTGCCTCCTAATTACTCTCTTTCAATTTGTATGCCTGAGAAATTTTGTCTTAGCGTTTTATTTTTTTTGTTTTTAACATGCTATTTATTTACTTAGAAAAATTTAGCACTTACATTGTTTAACACAGAGCTTTAATGCATGGTTTTTTTTAATCTTTTCGAGTATCTCTTGGGGTGGGCGGCTCATGCGGCTATTGAGACCTTGGTGAGTTTGGCTTGTGTAGGTCTTGGGACGGCGATGTTGTCACTATTTTTTTCAACAGGTTCTTCATCGGAGACATGGAAGAGTTCCATGATGCGAACATCGGTGCGACGAAGACAATGACCCCAAGGACTTCCATGTAAGTTTTAGTTTTTTCAGAGGTCATGTTGTAGTTTTTCAGGACAATCCCTGACACCAGCGCTTTGAGAAACGGTCAATTCTGCCGATTAGACGAAGTCGGCAAACATGCCTTCACGTATTGCATAGTGGTGTGTCTTTAGCGTATGTGAAGGCTAAATCAGGTGTTAGAACTGATTAATGGCATGTTTTCGTCTAATCAGCCGCATAATGTACCAAATATCATCCCAATAACCAACTATCATGTTTGGATGGTTGCACCCACGCACGCCTCCGCTTCCTCCTCTCCCCTCTGCTCATCCGTCTACTCAATGCAGCCCATTCTTGCTACTGAACGCCCGAACCCCGAACCCAAGCCAAGATGGATAACGTCAGTTTGCCGCCGCCAGCAACCGACTGACCCACCGCGACGTGGTCACAAAGCCAAGTGCAGCCGTGCAGCCATGCAGCAGCAGTGCGCTGGACAAGAGTTTCATCATCACCGTCCTCTTCCTCACCGTCATCATCACCACCACTATTGTCATTGTCATTATCATCGTCAGCGCCTAGCAATGGTAATCATGGGCTTGCCATCGCCGTCCAATGCGAGATCGAGGGGGATGAGGTTGTCGACCTTGGTGATGGCATAGAGGAACACAATGTCGATGATGTAGATGCGGGAAGGCGTTTGTGGCTTTGAGCGGACAATTGTTGTTTGTCACGACGGTGATAAAGTCATCGACGGTAGACCGCATGAGAAACTTGTGGATCCCGCAGGTCTTGTGGTTGACGATGATGTCTTTCAAAACGGTGAGCGGCAAGGACGTGTTGGAGAGATGACACTGTCTGGGAAGGAAGGATGAGATGATCCATGGTAGGGGAGAGTACCAAGTGCCATGGGCGGCAGATGGCGCAGGAGCTCCGGCACGATGCCATACAAATGTACGAATGGTGCTGACTTGCGAATCAGAAAGGAAACACAAAAAGAACCTAGTCTTTGCCCGGAACTAGAATCGAGTCTGACATGGTGTCCAGTACAGAAAAGGCCGATCGGCAGCTGTTCCATCCGTTAGAGCATCTCCAACGGCATCTGCATCCCCTTCTCCATCTCCATTTTTAACTAAAGTGAGCAAAAAATCTTCTCCAATGGGTTCTGCATCCCCTTCTCCATCGCATCCCCTTCTCCATCTCGCTCGTCTCTTTCTCCATTCCTGGGAGTGGAATACGATCTGCATCCCCCAACCTCCGAGCTCGGAGCTCTCCCTCCCGCCAACCTCCCGAGGGCCGCGTGGTCTGCTTGGCCTTGTGTCCGCGTCGGCGTCCCTTCGCTGTGGCCGTTCCCAGCAGCAGCGCTTCCCATCGCCATGCCGGACCAAGGAGAAGAGACCCAACGAGGTCATCGATCTGGATCCAGCAAGTCTCCTCACCTCCGAGTAGCAGGCGGCGCGGGAGGCAGGTTCAACCGGCAACTTAGAGCTCTCGCCATGACGGGCAAGGTGACCACCACCGTGAGACCACGCCACCCCTCTCGGGCTCTCTCCTTCCTCCTTGGCTTCCCCGCCTACATTGCTTCCTCAGCTCTGCCTCTTCCCCGTCCCCGGCGATTAGATCTGGGCTCCCAAGCAACGACCGCTTCCTCAACAATGAGCACCAGCCCGCGGGACACAGGGGCGTTACTGGTGAAGGACCCTCGCTGCTCCACCGCCGACAACAACCGCTTCCTCAATGTCGTCGGTCACAAGTGGAAGCACTTTCGCCACCTCCTCCAGGCCGCTAACGCCTCCTCGCTTCCCCCAGACCGCCCCAACTATAAGCGTCTCCTAGATACCGTTCTCAGATCTTTGTGTGCTGCTAGTTGGTCAATTCTTAGAGATTTTACCTGTGCTTATTTAGCATTCTGTTGAGATTATTGTCCCCTCCTTTGTGGATGTCTATGAGCGTAATCTGGTCTGCAAAGTAAGTGCAAATTGATTCAAGACTAAACTGATGATCCACTTTAGGCCTAGAATTGTTTGCACCTTGCGTTGTTTCTTGGTGCTAACAAATAGCAGGGATTGATTTGCTTCTTGTTATGCTAGAAAACTTACAGTTTAGTTGAGATGCAAATAACTTCTTCCTGAAACACCAACACAAAAATGCGGGAAGTAATTTTGGTAGAATAAATGTTGTTTTGCACTGCTTTGTAGAGTGTCGTACTAATAGAAACAAATGGTTGTTGGCTTTGTTTTAGCATTCTTGCCTTTTGAAATATTAGCATTCACTGATAAGAAGATTGCATTGGTGAAATTAAGTTAATAGTTTGTCTCATTTGTACATGGTATCTCATATATGCTGTATATGTAGTTTTTGGACCAAATTGTGGCAAACACAATGTTTACAATATGGTGTTTTATGAATTCCTCGTTGATTTAGACATATTGAATTCAGAGATGTTCTCTGAATTGGAAGATTATAGATTTCTAGTCCGCTTGATTTTCTGATCTGTAGAAAAACCTGGGGTAGGGATGAGAATCATATGCTAAAAGAGAGATCTGCTGAAATTTCAAGAGTCAATCAAGCAATCTTATTCTGAAATTAAGAAAGCAGAAATGATATCTGACCAAAAGTTTATGGTATTGGACAATGTGAAGAAATATTATCATAGAGCTATAGTGGGCACTGATGGTGATATGAGATTATGATAATTCTTACTTTAGCTACTCCCAAATCACAATTTCTTTTTAACTACACCAAAAAGTTAGTAAGACAATTTAGAGGAGAGCGGCTTTTGTGCACACGGGGGCATTTGGCCCCATTGTGCAAAAGCCAATTTTTTAAATATATGTATAAGTTTTAAAAAATTCTAAAAAAAAATTCATACCGGTTTATGATAGAATGAAGCATGCACATGTAAATTTTTGTAAAATAATATGCTCATTTGTGACCTGGGTAAAAAAAAACAAATCAGTGCACTGTTCATGCATGTGTACTGTTCAATACTGTTCACAACCCCCAATGTGTTTCCTTGTTTTTTTTGCACAGGTCACAAATGGGTATATTATTTTTTGAAAATTTAACCGTGCATACCTCACTCCATGATATACATGTATGAATTTTTTCAGATTTTTTTGAAACTTAACTGTGTGCTTTTCAAAATTTTGAAGTAATGGATGCACATGCACCCGTGTGCACCCTGTGCTTTTCCAATTTAGAGGCTTTAAAGAGTTCATGTATAGACTTACTATTTTCTTCACATCAGACATACACACACTCGCCTGTTCTCTCCAGTAGCACATATACATGTGTATGAGCAATGTCGACAGGCTCCATACATATAAGCATGATGAATAAAGATGCTATTTGACCACATGTTTAGGATTTAACACTGAGGTTGCATTCTGTAACTCCTTGATTCAGATGTATGCGAGTCTTGGCAGGATGGGGGAAGCGTGCACAGTATTCTCAAGAATGGAGACCAAAGATGCCATGTCATGGACAGCCATGATATCAGGGTACGAGAAAAATAGCTTCCCAGATAAAGCTCTTGAAGTGTGCATGGTAGTAAATAAGATAAGTCCTGATGATTTCCCCGTAACAAAAAATTAGCCGTTACAAATATAGCTTTTATAATTAAACCCGTTATAAATATAATTGTCTGAAGTATTATCGTAGTTATAGGATATGAATAAAATATAGGGGAGTGGGATATGAAGAATGGGTTGAAAAGAGTGGAGATATAGGGAGAGAATTTTTTAGAAAAACTCTCCATACTGAGATATGGAGAATGGAAAATGGAGAAGCCCTTGGAGTTGCTCTTAGTTGGGCATGGATGGCTCAAGAATAAGCCCAACACAGAGCCCAGCTTCGTACCTACAGCTACCGTCACCACATACACATTGATCAGATGCTGTACGTTTGCATGTCAAGATTTTTGATGCTAGCTCCTCCTCTCTGACTCTAATCACACTTGTAACAGAAAGTAAACTTACTTGTAGTTGCATCGATGCTCCTTAATCTGTATGTAACCGCAACAACAGCTGGGTGGCTTAATTCCGTACGCGGGATTTTTCAAAAAGCAAAATATTGTCGATTGATAGTGCACCGAAAGGCGAGAAATTAATCCTTGTGAACCCTACAGCAATACAGGGGGAATGAATTAAGGAGGAGCCAGATGTACCGACTGAATATCCTAGGAATTGTGAGAAATGAAATTGTACAGTTGACTATTTATTCACTTATATATCAATGAAATACTTTTGAGTAGCCGTACGTAGCATATTTGGTGGCAGAAGCACATTATATGATCGAGAGCTATGCTTATTGCTTAGATGTGGTGAACAATAATTGGAAAACAATATTAAAAGATCGGTGGAGAGTGGAGACTAAAAACTGCTGCACTAACTACTACTGTTATGCATAATTAAAGAGGAAAGAAAAAAAAATTGAGGGAGTAGAACCGACGGTGATCAACCGAGAGCTCTAATAATTGGACGGTTAGTTTAATGTAGATCACGTGGCTGCATGACAGTCCCAAATACATAGATAGTAATGATTACTTGTTTAGTTATATATATAGGATATTCGTGGGATTTTAGGTTCGTATGGTTGTGCAAAGCATGTACGTCATTCTATGCCTACAAAATGTAAAAGTGATATGGTCTCTAATAAGGATAAACCTTTTTTTTTGCTATGAATGACACGTGGCATAAATGTAGTAGTTTCAATATAGTGTCAAGACTCATGTTTGAAACAAATAATTTTGAGATTTCTTCAAACGTAATTAAAAAATTATAAGCTCTCTTAATTACCTAATACAAGTCATATGTATTCAATCTTTTAATTACCAAAAATCTCATCAACATTTTTAGCGTACAATAATTTTTCTCCTAAAAGTATAATATGTACACAGAGAGCATGTATTATAGAAAACATAAAATGATGTTTCCACCTCGCAATCAATTTGGTCTAGAACTGGCGTACTCTATACATGCATATCAAACTATTATAGTACGAGAGAGAATTTTCTAACCCCATTGGACATACACCAATTTGTACACCGAGGACGTTATGCTTTGTGACTTGTATATTTTATATCTCTATATCACGCAATATTGTATACTTCCTGTGAGGAATTAATCCACATCTAGCTAGACTAATTATATTAATCCATTTTCATGCATACTAGACATAAAAAGTTATTGACCATATTCTAGACACATCGATGTTGTAGATTTAGCTTTATTAAAATCTGAAATGAGGGTGTGATACAATGGCGAGGACATAAATATGTAAATCTCAAAACATAAACTCACGCTAAAATCTATGGTTGCTATTACACCTGGCCGCTAGAATCTGCTTCCACTTTTTTTTAATACCTTTGCACTGAAAGCATCGACATACCAACAGTACAACAATAATACAAATACATCCACTTTGGTGAAGATACATGTGACAAGGATGGGATGGCACATGTTCAAGCTAACATGATAGACGATAGAAAATACCAGAAATAAAACTAACAGTATAAGAAAATATGTGATCAATCAAGTGCTGTTGAATGAAATATAGTTATTTTTTCCGCAAAACAAGCCACTGTAAATAAGGAACGCGATTCCATACAACTCAAAACAAAAACAACACCGGTAGTTTTAAAGCAGTTACACATGCAACTAGCAGCTAGCCTCTTCGAGTACATGTTTCAACAATCAACACACACACACATATATACCTTACAAAAGCATGTTTGGTTCCATACACTTCGTTTGATTGATCTGCTCACCATATGCGTGTTAAATCGTCAAATCATGCATAACCTAACTGAGCCGTACGTTTTACTGGGAACAGCTAGTTCATTAGAGGATCCATTAGAAATATATATATATATATATATATATATATATATATATATATAGGAAGCCGGATTGGGCTCCATGGAGCCTCGGCTCCATGTATATATATATATATAGCTAGCTAGCTTGTGTACATTAATTACCGGAACCATCCGAGGTCAAGTTTAGTTGGAAGTGGCGGCGATGGCGGAGCAGCGGCAGCTTCAGGTACCTTGGCGAAGCGGCCTTTGACCCGTGGCCTCATCTCGGCGTATGCTTTCCTGGACTCGTACCGGATCTGCTTCTCGTAGCGCCGCCTCTTCCTCTTCTCCCTGTATCTCATCACCTTCGCCTCTCTCTCGTGCACTGTTGCATGACACGCCGCCGCCAGCTGCTGGCCGCTCGAGCACATCTCGCCGTCGACATCGGTGAATGTGAATGGTGCCGTCTGAAAACCAGCACGAAAATAATTAATAAGAGTGCAATTACTAATTATTCATTGTTCATGCAGTCATTTAATTAGCAATCCCTAACCAAGCTTGATCCATGCATCCATGTTACGTGTATACATCTAATAAAACAAAGCAACACGAAAACTCATTCGATTGATTCACGTATATTAATAGTTATACTTTGGACGTGTGTACGTGTATATGACACATCCGTACGTAACCTGAACCTAATCGTACGTTTTTTGTCGAGCAAGTACACTTGATGAGCAGCTGCTTCATGAGCAGTATATGCCTAGCCAAGCATGCATATCCAGATATATACAAATGCTATTAGCTTACGGAACTAAAAGAGAAAAAGACAAACATCCAAATCGACAAATGACCACATAAAATGAGAGACATTAATTATCCGTTCGACAAATTTTGGCAAGGCTAGGGATTACCCTAGGTGACGATCGATGTAGACGCCAGATGGATACCGACAAGGTGAAATCATTGGGGAATAATATATATAGTATGTCGGCTCTTAGAATAATTTTCCTTATTTGCTTGAACCCAAACGAGGTAGCTAGCTTATATATGTCTTCACAGATACGCGCGTGCCGGTCGAGTTAATTATCAATTGTACAGTTCAAAACTTTGGTATGCATGTATGACTGATTGATTTCACGCGCGCATGCAATCCTTGCATCAATTGATACCAAAAACATACTGTTCGATCTATCTTCACACGCACGCAAAAAAAGAATTGTTCTGAAAGCTAGCTAAATATATGTCTAGCTGTTACTTCAATATATATATGCGTAGTAGAATTCAGAAATTGTTTTTGATTACGTTTCCATTTCCCCTCCTGAAGGGAATGAATTGGTTTTGATGTTGGCTTGGATTTTCAAGGGAATCAGCAGAAATTAACACACAAGAATTGAAGCTAGCAAACGTGCATCGGCAAGAGGCAAACATAACTCCGCCGGCCGGCCGTGCATGGCGGGGAATGAATGAACGATGTAGCTAGGTAGGAGATTGGAAGCAGCACTACTCACGACGTCGTGGGTGGTAGGTGGCTGACGGCCGGCGAGGCCCAGCCCGGCGTCCACCTCGAACGTGAGCCCATTCCCAGCTGGGTGTGGGTGGTACTGCAGGTCATGAAACGTCGACGTCCTGCGGTAGTGGTCGTCGGCCGGCGGTGCGCGGTCCAAGAGCCATGCTGCGACGACGTTGTCGTGGCCGTGGCCGTGGCCGAAGAACTGGAACTCGTGCAGCGGCGGGGGTTCGTGATGAACGACGACGGGGAAGAAGGCGCCGTGGTCGAGGTGCGGGCAGCTGCTGGCGCCGCACACGCTGCATGCGGCGCCCGACATGGACATGGATGTGTAGCTAGCAGAGCTTGGAATTAATCTAGTCGAAGGTGAGGTGCTGGTTCGTTTGTTCGTTCGTTTGTTTGTGATCGGTGTAGCATGTGGTGCAGAAGAGAGGCCGGACAAGAGCGAGGGACAACTGCGACGGCTACTGCGAGAATTGGTTGTCTCGATCGTCTGCTGCTGCACGCATATAGCCTAGCAAATGGAGTAGTGAATAAATAACAAGTGAAAAGCGGATTAATGGGCGGGGCGGAATAGATATGTGCGATCCCTAGATTTCTTACGTGGAGGATCACCAGCCACCTTTCTTTCTTTTTTTCGCTTGCTTGTCGGGGATCTTCTCTTCTGCATGCGCACAGCACATGAGAAATGAGACCATGCAATATACGAAGTTCTTTTCTTCTGTCAGTATCAAGCAAAATACGCGCCGTATAACCGGATGGAGTGATTAACCACCCAAGGTGATACAATATGAGAGATAATTGCGTGCTATACAATATTAGCTATTGATTTCAAAATTGTGAAGATCATCACTTAATTATATCAAGCATTTCATTAGGTGAAAATTATAATCTACGATTGTTCACTAGCGTGAACAACCCGACAACATGACGCGTTTTTGGCAGGGGCCATGTACTGCAACTCCCGCTTTGGTTCAAAGCTGATGTGAATTTGGTTGAAAGTTGGATCCATTTTTTTTTGGATTGAAAGATGTATAACATTCAATTGAAGGTTTGTTTTCTCTCTCTCAATTTTATGTCTCCTCGACAGTGCCGCTCGCCAGCGGCCGCCGATGCTGGAGCAGAAAGACGAAAGAGGCATGGAGAGGAAGGGGCATCTCGTTTTGTGGAGGCTTGAAAAGATGACACTTGGAGCTAGGCGTTCCGCCACAGTCTAGATCTACCGTAGAAAACGAATGGTCGTCAGTGACCCCTTTTAGTCAGGTGATATATTTGGGCATGAACACCCATTTCAAGGATACTAGAGGCGGGATGTTTAACATGTGCTCATGCATGCACCATGATGCTCGAAGAAGAAGCAATTAGTTATGTCACTTCGTTTGACTCACTGGCCACGTGCAAAGCATGAAGGGCTAACATACATAGGCCACACGAGATATTGAATAAAGTCTAGATTTAGTCTCTAAACTATTGCCTCGGTCTAATTTGCACCTTTAATTTAAAAACCAATCAATGTGTACCCTCAACTACTAATATCAGAGCACAGAACCCCTCGCGACCATTTGAAGGTGGTTTTGTCTACCGTGGCATGACACATGACGATGTGTAGTTGACAACTACTGTATACAATAACCATATCCGTATACTAACACACCTCGATTAAGGAGTATCCTATCTACCTAGGAGGGAGTGTACCCCAGAGAAGGACTCTACGTTGATAAGGAAACCTCCTGTGGGTATCCGGGATTCCTTAAACTAGGCAGTCAATCCCGACGTTTAAGGAAAGTGAAATCCTACTCGGGGACGAGTCCATATTCCTTTCCATATTCCTTACGATATGGTATACCCTCTATATAAGGATCCTGAAGGTCTTTGGAGAAAACAGGTTCAATAGAAGCTTTCAAACCAGCTTTGAATTACACAAGCCTTAGAAGATCAATTCACTTCTGAGCAAGTAGAAGAGAAGATCTACCTCGACAGCCACCCGGACTAGTTGTAGATCTCATCTAGGACTAGACACCCACTCTTGTACTTTGTTTCGAGATCAATATATACCAACAGGACGTATGTAGAGCTGTTATCTTAAGGGATGCTTGAACCTGTATAAAACCTTGTTGTCGGTGGCCTGATTTGTGGACCAACTTACTCGGAACGATCCTCTCATCTCCTTTCTCTCTCCTCCATGTTTACGTAAGATCGGCGGTTTACCGATCGTCGATAACATGTGGCGGTGGTTTTTGCAAACTTGGCAACCTAGCCACAAAAAAAATCCAAAAATTAGAAAATTCAAAAAAATGTAAAAAATTTAGGAAAAAATCAGCAAAAAAATTGTAAAAGACTAATAATTGTAAAAATCAAGAAAATTTAAAGAATTAGGAAAATTCAGCAATTTTTTTTCAAAACCGACTTATTGAAAAATAGGGAGCTTTTTAAAATAAAAAAATCATAAAATTTTAAGAAAGGAAAACCAGAAAATGAGAGAAAACTAAAAGATAGTTTTAAAACAATCAAGAAAAAATGATGATTTTTATGAATATCTAAATTATTTTCTGAGTTTTCGAATTCGTTGATTATCTAATTTTAAAATTTGCAAATGTTTAGTAAATTTGCTGGAATATTTATAATTTTTCTTATTTCCTATATTTTATATAAATTTTCATATTTGAAAAATAATTTATTGGACACTTTGTCACGTTTGACCGCCACGTGTTGTGCAACGGTGGAGAAAACCGCCTCCAAAGGTCTGCGAGGGGTTAAGTGCTCTCGTATTAGTAGTTGAGGATGCATATTGACCGGTTTTAAATTGAGGGTGCAAATTAGACTGAGGTAATAGTTTAGGGACTAAAACTATATATTTTTCCCCCGGATATTTGGAGCTTTATTGGATCAACGTCAAAGGAAGAAAAGAAACGAAAGCGAAATAAAACAAGAAGGAAAGAGAGAATTCTAAAACGGATGGAAAAGTACATGTAACAAGTTGGAAAAAGAGTCATGTGGCTACGAGGAAAATGTTGGTAATTTGCCACATGCCAAGACAGGCTCGCCACCATGCATGCTAACAGACAACTAATCTCCTCCTAAGTGTGAAAATACTAAGTTCGGAAATAATTTTTACAGATCAAAAAATGATGACCTAGCTTCATGTGGACTAGCTAGCTAGGCAGTGGCTACGATGGATGGATGGTTTTGGCGAGGACTTTTACAGAGCAGAATGAAGATGAGACAATAATTAATGATATTGGCTGTTGAACGATCGAGATCATATATGTATCTTGATGGTCATTATATATGTTGGCATGCATGCAGATGAGATATAGCACGCACGCACGCAGCAAGCTTGGTAGGTCCTCGATTCTGTGAGCGCTAGTTCGATCCACAAAATAAATATCTGCAGCGCAGACAGATTGGCACGCAGCAAAGTGGTTTCGGGATCAATGTATTGTGTGAAGCAGATGAAAAGGAAGAGGAATGGATCTAGGTGTCGACTCGACGGATATGAGATGTGACCTTTTGGCCGTTTTGAACTCCAAGATATGTAATTAAGTAAGTAAAGCGGAAGATGCTTGCGCGCGTAGGAATCCGGCCATCCATCGGCGGCCTGTCTGCCTTTAAAGAAAGGAAAAGCAGAGCAAATAGATCCACACAATCGTGAGCTCGCCGGAGGTGCGCGCGTGGGCAGGCCTTACCAAAACCAGACGACGAGCATCCATCATCCCCTCCTTTTCCTTCTGCCCCTCAAGAGTTTATATGCAGCTAGCTACGTTCCGCCTGCCCTGAAATGGAAGATAAAAGCTATGCTACGAAAAAAAGGAAAGGAAGACATTCACTTCCCCCACCTCGCGAGCGACCGATGCCCAGGCCTGCCTCTCACAACCACACACACAACTAGCACCACCAGTTCATGCATGTCAAATATTGTGAATAATTTTTCATGTGATGCCAACAATGACAGCCACTCACGCAGCACGAATGCATACTTATGCTGCTACATCCACATGCATGGTGTCCAATTCCCACTCGACCAGGAATTAGTTAAATCGCTGTTGACCAAGCCGCACATTGCCAAGCCTAAATCTGCACACAACTTTTATTTTTGTATTCTTATATCTCCTTTCCTTTTTTTAACTGTCGGATCAATATCTTAAGGCTCGCAGTGTCTACCCATTATTCTCCTAGCAACACATGATAAAAGTTGTAAAAAAGGAAGTATCTTTTGCTGACAAATTAATTAACCTCCAGTTACCATTTTGATGCACTATGACTATCAGTATTCAAAGTATTAGTAGTTTGATCATATGCTCCTACAATACTACCATCTTTCTTTTCAGGTTAATAGTTTTCAATTTGGAAACTGTTAGCAACACTACACCTACTAACCCAACGGGCCGATGAAAACCATCCGTCTTGAAGCCTGGCCTGGCCGCATTCTACTGGGCCGACCCATGCGAATTCTTCTGCCTGCCCCTAGTCTTCTCGTCTCTTCCCTTCCTTCTTCCTTTGTGTAATTACTTAGATCACGGTAGTCTGTTACGGCCAGTGCGCTAATCTCCCAAGGTGTGCAGCCATTAAATCTAACAAGGTAAACATGTAAGATCAAAAACATCGAATACACGATATTTATTGATAAGATTCAGTTGAAGCCTACATTTCAGGAGCATTTCTTGAGCGGGGCCCTCATATTATAACGACAAGATCTATCCAGAACAAGGCCTGCAGATTAACCAATCTACATAGCCACCAATATTAGCTTCGTGAAGCTTGTGTGTCCCGCCAAATTCACCAGCTAGTCTGCCATATATGAATCTACCGGTACTTGTCGAATCACGATGCCTCAGGCCCTGACTGGTCTGACCGTGTGCCCCTTGCTTTGTTGATTCTTTTTGCTCGAGTTACAGCGTGTGGTGCTCCCTCATTATATAGGGCCTAGGATTACGAAAGTCCGACTCTAAGACCTAGCATACTCCAATCCACACACGAAATAGAGTCTATTCCTAGCTCTAGTTCATTCCAAAGTCTAATACGTAACCCTACACGTATACATATTTAACACAACTCAACATACTCGTCGATAGCTTCCTTTTTATCATGGACCAAACCTCATTGGTTGGTCCAGCATCTCTGTATTTCTTGTATCTGATTTGCACCAACTTGAGGCTGGAGGCCAAAATGTTGGAACTTGTCTTCAAACCTTCTGCTACGGAAATGAAATCGAATGGCAAGGTGCTCTAGCAGATCCATCTAACCTATGAAATAGATAAAGAAGTCCATCTAAGCTATGGAAATACGGAACACAAAGAGAAATTGAAACCCCTAGAATTCTAAGGGGAGAAAAAGTGACTAACCTTCGTGTTCCTTTACTTGTGTCTATGATTCCACTTCCTTCCTCAGCCACGCATGCTTTCTCCTCTGGTGGAGCGTCATCTGTCCCTGGATGCGGATGGAGAGGACAAAGGTGGTGGCTACCATTTTTAGTGGAGGAGAAAACGAAACAAGGAGTAGAGAGGAAAGAGAGAGGTAGCAGGGTTCCATAACATAACCCTCCCACGCTGATGAGACGAGATCCACCACGTCACGAGCTGAGATGGCGTCCACATGGTACATTTAAATGATCGAAAAATCTAGTTACAGAATGTTCTGACCTGTGTCTCAACGCCGAACGCTCTGCGCGTCGTTCGATCTTGGTATGCGGCCGGGATTATTGTTGTCGGAAGTAGGGGATAGCCATCAGGCGGGGACCACATGACAGCGACTGGGGGTAATCGCGCGGAGGCCTATTCAGTTTTTTGGCTCGTTCAGTTCGCCGTTGTCTCCAACAGATAACAGAGAAGGGCGGAGCAGCGTCTCACGGCGAAATTTCTAGGGTTTTGGTGGCTTCGCGGGTTTCGACGGTTTTCGGAGGTAAGCCTCTCCGCATTTCACTTGATCGAGTGTAGGGGATGCAGGGACATGGGTTTTTGTGGGATTTTCGGTGGGTTTTTGTGGGGATGCAGGGGCGGGGGGAACGTAGGAGATGCTTTGGATTTGTGCATGTGTGATGAGGATACTGTTTGGTTCGTTAATGGGGCAGCGAATGTACGGTTGCTTACTGCTGGGCATTGATCGGTGTGATTGTAGCGAATGGCGAATGTATGGTTGTCAAATTTTGTGTGTGATTTTTCGTCGCGTGATTCGGACGAGTTTTGCTAGGAGAGAGGAGAGATGTTGGATACGGGTGTAGGAGGGGATCATTTTTGTGAGTGGAGCTCATGCTAGTGTTGATGTAGCAGACGTGGTTTTGCTCAGGTTATTTTGTGGAGTAGCAGGGTCTGTTGCTCTGCTCATTTTGATGAAGGCAGTAGATGTAGGTTGTAGGGTTTTGATTTTCCCGGCGATGGTTTGATTTTTGTTGGCATAGAGGTGAGGCAGGTGATGTATTCCTTTTTGTTGGGGTACTTACATCTGTGGTAGGCATGCGGTTTTGGCGCATGAAGCTTTTGTGCAAATTATATGGCCCAGGTTTGCTGATTTATGGACTTTTATTTTTTTGAAACAGTGCGCAGAATGGTGAGGAAGAAGAAAGAGCAGAACGATGGTTGTAGAAAAGGGAAACAAAAGTCATGCGATTGCAAGTCTTCAATCAAGCGCAAGGTTAGAGCATTGTTTTATATGCATATTTTTGTGCTTTCGTTCATGTTATAGTGTTGTTCATGTTCACATGGATGTGTTTGTGCTACTAGGATGGATTGCTTTTTTTTGTGTTCACAGGAAGTGAAGACACCATGTGATTACTATGCAGTTATCATGTAAATTGATTGTGGTGACTATCTCATTATTTTTTCCTTAGTTAAGTTTGCATGTTAATTACAGTTAGTATGTTGTTGTAGTTATAATTTATGGTCTTTTTTTAATTTGTCTTTATCATGTTATCATTAGTGTAGCTTCAGATATTTGTTGCACAGAAGACAGTGTCAATTTTTGCCAGGATAGAAGGAAGCGGTTTAAAGTGATATGTGTTCCCGAAAATGCTATTTCTCACCTTGAACCATTTTTAGGTTCTAATTATTCTGGTACCATACTCTGTTGCAGAGTTCCAGTATTAGATATGCTTATAATTATCCTCCAATATCTTGTATTTTTAACTGCCATTGGTTCCATTCACATGCTTAATCCTGAGGTTCAAATTTTAATTTGAGATGCTTGACAAGATAGAACATAATAAAAATGTGAGTCGATGCATTAAATAATTAGATTATTTGTTGACTACAAGTATGCTCTTTATCTTGTAGAATCCCTACATTAGGCAATCCTGTGGATCCTAACACCTCTCCTGGAAGAAAAGTACCTCTATTTATCTGAGCACTATGTAGTTTATCATGTGAAGTTGATTTTTATTGACGATATGAGCATTGCATTTTTTAGTTAGTGTTTTTCATGTTCAGATGGATGCAGTCGTGCTGTACTTTTATAGGATTGACTTTTTTTTGTTTTTAAGTGAAGATACCATGTCTGGTAGTTCTTCTTACCATCTTGTTATTCTTGCAGTTATCATGCATGTTTAGTGTAATGACTATATCTCCATTATCTAAGTTACCCTGGCTGTTAATTAGAGTCAGCATGTTGTTATTAGTTGTTTTTGTAGTGATCATTATGATCTGTTAATTTTTGTTTTATCATGTTATTATTAGTGTAGCTACAGGATTAAGACTTTTTTTGTTAACTGTTGCTACTGATTTTATAGCTACAAGACTAATTAGAGTGGCATGGGGGGTGAAAAATGTGATGATTCTTTTTCTTGTTATGTTGCTCATTTTTATATGGATCTGTTATCAGAAGGAACAGGGCGTCACCTTGTGCTATTGTGAAAATATATGGCCATCTCACAGATGCACAGAAGGCTATTGTTGGACAGATGGGTTTCTCGTCACTTTTGGATATTAAGTGTGAGACGCTGCATAAACCTCTTATCCACTGGCTGTCAAGGCAGTATGATCCAGACAGTCGGTCACTAGTTGTGCATGCGCGCGGTAGGATTCCTTTGACCGAGGAGTCTGTGCATCAGACACTTGGGATTCCTCTTAGCGGTGATGATGTGAAGTACGAGGAGGATGAAGAGGTGGAGGATCACATAGCTTCTGAGTTGTTTCCAGATCATGGGAAGAGACCTAAAATCACAAAAGTTGGTGAAATGTTAATGGAACATAAAGAAGCTGATGTTAGATTCAAGAGGTTATGGCTGATATATATTGTGTCCACTCTATTGGCACCAACAACAAGGAACCAAGTGAGCAACAAGTGTTATTCTTTGCTGGTAAGTTTTTTGTATTAGATGTCATGCATTTATGTGTTTCTTCTCTTATCTATGTTGTACATGCAACACTGCAATATGTTTTGTTGATCATATCCATATGTTCCATATGTAGGAGAATATAAATGATGTTTGCCGTCTCAATCGGTGCAAATTTGTTGTTAATGAGTTGCATGGGTAGTTAGCTAAGAAGAATTTCAATAGATCTTGCTTATTCTACCTGATGGTAAAAACATTGACCCTACTTTTTTGTTTTTCTAATTGTGTTTTTTGTGCTCCTTTTAAAAAAGGATTTGTACATCTAATATATTCTATTCAATTTTTTGTCAGTTGCGTTATGTTGATTGTGTGGATCACAGTGGACATGACATTGGATTGTTTGATGCGCCCTTTTGTGTGAATGCTTGGACAAAAGAAGCTGTTGAAGCAATTATTAATTTGGATGTGCAGAAAAAGGGTAAAACTTTCGGGTTGATGGAGGTGAGGGATGGCTAGAACCTATAAGTTGTTAATCTGATCTTTTTTTTGTGGGAACTGTATGTGTGTAAGGTGGGGGGTAGGGGGCTAACTGCCAGTGTTTTTTTGCATTTTCAGTGCATAGTATAGTGGTCTAGG
The DNA here is from genome assembly GCA_019208055.1 of Stipa capillata. Classification (NCBI taxonomy): domain Eukaryota; kingdom Viridiplantae; phylum Streptophyta; class Magnoliopsida; order Poales; family Poaceae; genus Stipa; species Stipa capillata. The sequence goes on from JAGXJF010003351.1 coordinate 1,124,613, forward strand.
AGTGTAATTGTTTCTGGGGGATAATGGATTTCTGCATTGCATGGTAACTGACTTATATAGCTGTTTTTAAGGAGTGATGGAATAAAGTTGTGTTTGTTGTTTGAGGTCAAATTTTTTTATATGATAGCTTCTAAGTATGTCGAAAGTCACTTTTTAATACATTTTTCTTTTGTCCAGTTGAAACCTGAATTTTCTGTAAACTTGAGCTTGTTTGGCGGAACAGCTAGCTTTGAAGAATGGATGAAGCTAAACACAGATGCTAGTTGCTTGGAAGAGGTAATTTAATCTTTTTTATTTTTAGGTTGTTTTTATGGTTCAATAATGTGATATCTGTTTTTAGTGTAGTATCTTATTTTCAAATAATTTGCAGGAACACAACAAGGTGTCAAATCTCATGCTGAACTTTGGAGTTGGTTTAGGTGGCTTCCTGTGTAATCTTGTTCAAGGATTGACAAAAGTATGCTCAAGTGGAAGTGTAACAACGGAACATGGTCAATTCAGTTGGGCTTATGGAAGATCGCGAGGTCAGCAACGTAGGAGTCGAGCAACTGAAATGGTAAGTGGTCCAATGGAGGACGGCTGTGATGACAAGTCAAGTTTTGAGGATTTAGTATCTGATGAGGGTGGTAGTGATGATGCTGATGATTCATCTGGTACTGACAATGGCAGCGAGGATGTTGATGATGATGAGATGTCTGAATCAGATGATGTGTTGCCAGATGCTTACTCACCTCTTGCTTCAATTGGAGTCTCGGATACTGCAGGCAGCAAGGCAGTGTGTGATAATTCAGCTTGTGTTTTTCCATCTCAAGTACTTCTAGGGGAATCAAGCCAGGTGCCTATGTCAGACCCTAGCTTGCTATTATCACCACAGCTTTCAGAAAATGTTGAGTCAGATGATAACAGTCAGTATGTACATGATATGATCAAGGATTCAGTAGCTGATCTTGCAATGCGTCTTATTGACATGAAAAGACATCATGGAGCAGCAGGAGTCAGCTATGGGAAAATAATTGATGATGAGACAGTAGTATCAGTTCCTGAAGACTCGACGGTGTCAGTGAATAAAATCTTGGAGGAAAGCATGATTGTGGGAAAATCAGGAGAAAAGAGGAAGGAACCTAGTGGAGCAGCAGAAGATAGTATGATGAATTGTATTGTCGATGGTTCTGTATGCCCAAAAAGGGTTAAGGTTGATGAAGTGTTAATCCAAAAGGTAATAGATTCCATACATTGTTCTTTTTCATTTTATTCTATTGTTTCATTTTTTTTAGTTGTAGAGTAACTTTTATAACAATGTTTTATTATTTAGTTGCAGTGTATCCAGGGCGCGGCAAGGTACATTTAAAAGACAAGCAACAAGGTTTTCTCCACGGCTTGCAGGTTTGCGATCAGAATGTGAACCAGGTAGCTCAGGGAAACCAATTGTTGTAAACTCACCAATTGTGGTTGAGGATATGATATCAAATAGTGGAAGGAAGAAGAATCCCATCGTCATCAACTCTCCAAGTACCGGTGTAGATTGCATGATCAAACCTGGGAGTAGCAGGATGCCTCTTGTTGTTTCACCTACGGTAAATGTAGACAATACAGCTGGTCATGGTAGTGGTAAGTATATGGTTGATAGACAGCCTCCTGCGTCTATAAGCAATGTTGGTGCTTCTCGCCATTGCAATGTACCAAGCAGTAGGTGCGGCGTTGATGTTCCTGTATCTATTCAGCGGCTAGCAGCAAATTTTGTGGAGAGGAGGAGCACTGCAGCAAGCAGCAATATGCCCATTAGCGCTGAAGGTAACGAATACACATTGCAAGAAGAGATCCAGGGGATAGAGAGTGATGGTTTTAGTGTGAAGGAAGGGGTGGTGTCAGTTTCTGCAGAACAAGGCCATGTGATGACAACACCTATGGTGGATGCAATCAAACCAGGCGCACCCCGACACATGCATACAAGAAATGAAGTGGACAATCGACCTGGTATGTTCACACCAACAAGGTTTGATTTGGGGATTGATTTCTCATCTCCAGCACATAGTACGATACCAGAACAAGCTGCCGTGTTTGAACCACCGCTTGCATGGGCTCCTCCAGTAGGTAGGTTTTTGAATGATGTTTTTTGGGTAGATAACATCTAATAATTGTGCTAACCATATATTCATTCTGTTTATTTTGTTTTATGTCTTGTCATACAGGATACAACGTTGCTAGTGATGAAGTATTGCCAAGTACATCAACGGATGGGTACTGTGAGGAGATGGATGATGCATTTGAAATGAATGAGGCTTTTGCAGCGGCGCTTGATGAGATTGAAAGATAACTTGAAGCTACAAAGGGCAGTCAATTGCCAGAAGCAAAGGAAAGTAGAAGTTCAGAGTCCAGCAGTTTGCAAGTTGTGGAGGAAACTCAAAGACTAACAGGTAAATGAAGCATAAGAGAGTCAGCAGGGGAAAGAGAAGGAGGGAGAGATTCAAAGGCTGCAGTTGAGGAGGTGGTTTTTGTACATGACATACAGGTGTATGGCAGGAGCAGCACACCTAAGGATCAACCTCGTAAGGAGAGAGTCAAGATGCCATCAAAGTACAAGCTATCACCATATGACAAAGTTACTGTGAGCAGTGAGCAAGAAGATGTGTATAGAAAGATTTTGGGCAGTTGTAAGAATGCTAGAGGGTCAAAGATAAATAAGTAAGTTGCATATATTTTTTGTTTTTCTTTGCTATCTTTTCTGATTTTGTACCAATTTTGGATGTCATTTTCTTTTTAATGAGTTAATTGTGTTTTTGTAGGGTAAAAATCATCCAGTATGAATCTATGTGGGTGTACACGGAAGAATTTGCAGAATCAGTAAAGCCGAGGGGTGAATTGTCTAATAATACGGGTGAAATTGGGATATCTTATGTAAGGCATCACCACAAGAAGGAAAAGAAAATTATTTTTTCGTACCTGGTTGCAAGGTACCTGCTGGAAGGTAATCTGGCTAAGAAGTTTATCAAGATGAATTTGTAAGAGAAAGGACGGGGGAGAAATTGAGTTGTCAGGAGCTAGTAAGTCCTAGCAACTTTTTTTAATACAGCTTAGGTTGTTTAGGCAGTTTTTATACATCTAGCACCTACACAATATATGCCTGTTTACCTTCTTTTTCAATAGCTTTGTAATTTTGTATATGCCTGTTTACCTTCTTTTTCAATAGCTTTGTAATTTTGTGTTTCTCACGGTGGTAACTTATTCTATATAATGATGATCACTAAATCATTTCAGGGTGGTAATCTGAGTTGATATGTTTATTTTTCATGAAAAAATAGATTATGTTCCCAGTGTTGCAGAAGCTAGGGAGAGGAAAGGATGACCCATCACATTGGTATATTCTGGTGTTGAATCTTGTAGCTCAGAGGTTCGAAATTCTTGATTCACTTCGTGATGGAACCGATAAGGTTTTGATGGAGCACGCAACCGAAATAATGGTGAAAATCAAGGAAGCGTGGCTAATTTATTATGGGCAGTCTAAAGTGCAGATAGCTGGATACAAGTTGGTGTGTATTGAGACGCCCAAGCAAGATAATCTGTGAGCATTTGTTCATTTTTTTATTGACTTTTCTTTGTATTCTTCATATTTTTATCTTTTTTCTGCATGTTTATTCGTGCAAAACAGGCGGGACTGTGGATTCTTCATGGTCAAGTTCCTCGAGCTGTGGGATGGGCAGAATGTGCTAGCAGTGTCGCCAGGGCAAATTCCTAACATCAAGAAGGTGCTGACACATAAGTGGTTGTCATCGGAGCTCAATGCTATAAAGAATTGGAAGCATCGGCTTAACAACAATGCATAATAAGGTACTGCCTTTTATATTATCATTCATATATAGAAGAATTTTTTGCATATTTATGTTTTCTGAAACAGTAGCATTTTGTTGTTAAGTTATCATTTTTTATCAGTTGGAACTACTGGTAGCATTAGGTTGTTAAGTTATCTTTTTTTATCAGTTGGAGCTGCTGGTAGCATTATGTTGTCAAGTTATGTTTTCTGAAACAATAGCATTATGTAGCAACCACCCTGGTATTGAGATAAAAATCACCCTGGTAACAACATGGGAACCTCCTTGGTAATAACATATAAACCATACTGGTAACAAGATGCAACACATTTTTTTTATGGTAGCTAAGATAACCTATGTGGCTACTGTGTAGTCTGTTAGCCTCTTTTTTATATCAATTGGAGCTCTTGGCAGCAGCATGAGCAAACCTCCCTGGGCATGTGCGTACATCGTGTTCTTGTGATTGACAAAACTTACACTTTCCTTTTTTCTTTGGAGCGATGTCCATGGGCGCTTGGTATCCTTTTTCATGCGGACGGCCTTTTGTGTTTGATCTTGGGGGGTCCCGTACAGTGTGGGAGTTGGATGCCTGGGACCCATCACCAGCAGTAGATGGCATGCTTGAGGTGGTAGGAGTAGTAGCATTAGCAAAACCTGCTGTCGTTGCAGTTCTTTTTTCTCTCTTTCTCAATGCCGCCAGCTCTGATTTCATAGCCTTCATGTGTGAGGTAGCTATATGATTTGCTTCTTGTGAAACACACGCTTCTTTTGCTATCTTGGTGAATGCAGCATTCAGAGTTGCATATCTCATCGTCCTTCTTGCTTGTTCTGGCATCTCTGGTGTTTCTTTAAGTGGTTCTGTAGCAGGTTCTATTAGGGCAGCCTCTTGATCCCAAGTCCATCTCCTCAGAATATAGTTCTGGGGGATTTCACATACCCCAAGTTGTGTCATAACTCTCATGATATGGCAGCAAAGCATGCCGTTTCTTTCAAACTTGCAGTACTCACATGAGTAAATGCCATCATTTTTGTTTGCCTCAACTTTATAGGATCTTTCACCGTAGTTTGCTACACAGCCTTGTAGTGACACAAGATCATATGTGTTACCTCCTAAGTGCTAGCAGTGGTAAGATGTTGTCTCTTTCAGTTCGTGTTGGAATCGGAAGAATATCTTTCTTGTGTAGATTTTGGCCATTTGCCTTTCAATTGGATTATAGCCCCACAATTGTGGATCTAAACATGCTGTGTCTGTCTCTTCTTTGTTCTCAGCATTCAATATTTTTTCCTGAATTACTGAGTATTGTCGTGCAAAGTCGAACATTGAGTTCTGGGGGTTTACATATCTTTTCAGCACTGCATTAAATCCCTCACTGTGTTGGGTGCACTGTAAGAAGGGGTAGAAGTTGTGCATAAAATAAGCTAGCACCCAAGACTTCTTATTTTGCCACAGTGCCAGAAGGTCGGCGTTGTCCCCCACTTCATGTGTTTGGATCATCAAAGTCCACTTTTGTTCAAATTCTGTACCTGGTTATTGTAGATGTCATTAGATGGTAACAAAAGAGCATGTAAAGTGGTAACAATAGATTATAAAGGGAGGTAACTGTATGTTTATTCTTTTTTTCCAGATTGCTTTTACAACATAAGGTGTTTTTTCAAGTACCTGTCAAACTGTTATCTACACAATCTTGAAAGTCAGCATGCAACTGTGGCCTTCTAGCCATAAATGAGTCTAGTTTTTCTTGTGCCTTTTTCATGATGTGCCATCGGCAATTTCTATGGGTTGTGTTGGGAAAAACTTGGTCGATTCCATTCCTCATCGCAAAGTCCTGGTCAGTGATGATGTTTTTTGGTGCAAGCCCATCCATAGCAAGAAGAAATGTTTCAAAGAGCCAGACAAAACTGTCAATGACCTCGTTGCGCACAAAACCACACCCAAACTGTATTGATTGTCCATGACTATTTATGCCGATGAATGGAGCACATGGCATTTTGTATATATTTGTTAGGTATGTGGTGTCAAATGAGAGGCAGTCATTGTACAGTTTGAATGCTCTTCACGCTGCACCATCAACCCAATATATGTTCTGCACCCTGTCCTCATCATCTAGTTTGATTTTGTAGAAGAAATCTGCATCCTGAATTTTGAGCTGCTGGAAGTATGCAAGTGTGTCTTGTAGGTCAGTGTGTCAGTGTTGTAGGTGGAATGAAGCCCTGAGATTAGCAACATCTTTTACTGTGAATGGTACATCATGGAGAGATCCATATAGTTCAGCCATTAGTTGCGTTTGTCTGCTTGTCGGCACATTGCAGCTGTGCAGCAGCTTGATGAACTCCTTTTCTTCTTGTGGTATGTGACGGTGCGAGCGTAAAAACTTTGACAGCGATGGTTTCTTGAGAAGATAGTGGTTGTGAGTGTCTAAAAATCCAACCACATGCCACCATGCATGGTTTCGTTTGACATACATGTGTGCCTGGCAGTTGGTTCTAGGTATTTTGCTCCCCTTCCTTTTCTTCACAATGCTCTTTGGGTTTTGCGTATTTTCTTTCTCCTCACGAGCCTTGCCTGCTATACAACAGACTAGCATGACCCTGCTAAATTGCCCATCAGTAATTGTTCTTGATTAATCTTTTCTTATGCCAAATTTTTTTCTTTGTGCGTAAACCCTGTAGTGATTATAAGCTGATTCATAACTGTCAAACCGCATTGTTGTGGAAGGGGGTTGTGGGGTTGAATGGATCTCAGCATTAACATCATCTTGCTCATCATGATAAGAACCATTGTTGTGGTCTGTCGAGTCCACTTCAGCTGCTCCTGCAAGTGCTGTATTCAGATCACTTGGTTCTGCCATAGGTGGTATGTCAATAGTTCTTGTAGGAACCAAAAAAATATGGTTTATATAATCTGTTGTTTTTTTTTGTGGTACAACTGAACAAATTTTTACTGGAGGCAAGATTTTTTTGGTTTTTAATGTAAGGAAAGCATGTGCCTGTGACATGGTAAGCTGCTATATTTAATATAGCAGTAACCATGTGCCTTCTGTGGTAACTATCTATACAAACTAATGGTAACTATTTTGTCTGTTGTGTGGTAACTGTATATATTGACCATGGTAACTGTGCGTCTGTGTTAACCGCATATACTAATCTATTATTTTTTTTTGGTTGGACAAGTATAAATTGGTAATATCGCTGGTCTGAGGGTGAAAACACACGTTCATCAGGGTTTAGTGGTTGCAAGCTAATGGTATGTGAATGTTCTGTTTACTGAGTCAAAACTTGTAAATCTTCTACTGCGATCATCAGGTGTCAGATTCAGATTGAATTCCATGTTTGGACCTAAGATAGATCATAAAAATATGAAATAGTTAGACATATGCATTATATACACTGAGACATAGGAACTAGAAGTATATTTACTGTAATTTTGATGTTTCTAATACATTTTCTTACATGTTTTTTTTTGCAGCAAGATAAGGTGTGTGATTGTGCTAGCGTTTCTTTAGGGGATTCATGAACAATTTGCTGGAGCTATGGCTGGTAAGTTGGAACGAAGTTGCAGATGATTAGTAAAACAATAGTATCATGTAAGTGTGCATATTGCAGATTAATAGCTTTTTTAGCCTATCAGTTCTTCAACCGGATGCCCAGACTGATGGGGATTTTCTTTTCTTCAATCTGTTTTGATGGATCTGGATGGATTATTTGGGTTGATCTAGTAGGGGGGCAGGTAGATCTGATCTTGTGGTTTCCTCATCCCCGCTTCCGTTCCTATTCATGTGATCCCCGCTTCCTTTTAATGAGCTGCCGCGCGTGTCTGAAGCGTTCTCGTGCTCGCGCGCTCTCCGCGTGCTCGGCCTGTCTCCGCGTGCGGGCTGTGAGAATCGCAGGCTGAGGTGGGCTGCTGAGCCGTTCGGTAATTAATTTTCGCGTGTTCGGCCTGTCTCGCGCACGCGCGCTACTGCGCACTCGCGCTCGGGTCCACGTGGGGCAGGTTGTCGAAATTGCAGGTCAAGGTGGGCTGTCGGCCCGTTCGATAATTAGGCTAACTGGCGCACTGTCGCCGAGTAGTCACGTCCTTAAATGATATTTCAGATATTAAGGGTGTGATCTAACCGATTTTGGATCTGGAGGTTGAAGTTTAAACTCCACTAATAGTTTGCACTTGTCTTCATAACACGCTGGGCCGCAATCGGCATGAGGCCCATGAGAATTCTCCATCTTCTCTTGTAGCATTCTCGTCGTCTCCCTATCGACTATTCCCCATTTCCTTTTTTTTTCTCCTTTGGCGCCATGGCGACGACCGCCTTCCACTACGAGCGCCGCCTCCTCGCCGCGGCCGACCTCCTCCTCTCCGCCGACGGACACTCCCAACCTCGCCGCCTCTCCTCCGCCGACCTCGGGGTCACGGCCGACCTCAAGCCGCACCAGCTTGACGGCGTCGACTGGCTCATCCGCCGCTACCACCTCGGCGTCAACGTCCTGCTCGGTACCCACTCCTCCTTCCAATCTCTCATCCCGACATCAACTCCTCCATTACTATTGGGATTAATCTAGATATTCCCTTCCGTTTCGTTCGGTTTTGCAGGTGATGAGGTGACCCCTTCGCTTCCAGCTCGCTTCTTTACATGATTACTTGGGCGGGGATACCCTAGCTTCCATTTCACTATCCATACGCATTCCACTCTTGACTGCTTACCATGTAATTTTCCTCTATCTTTACAATCTCGCACACTCTCACTGACTCGCTGCTCTCCTGTCCTCTCCTCTTGCAATTACAATTAGGGATTTATTTAGGGCTGGTTGTTTTGGAGCAGTTATTATAAATGAACTACAACATGAATATGTGGTTGCTGCATATTTGCATTGGGCACTAACACTTCGTCAGAACCATATTTGCTTCTGTGACTGTTGATGTTTATGTCTGACCATGGCCAGATGGGACTTGGGAAGACCCTACAAGCAATTTCTCTGTTGAGCTATTTGAAGATCCAATCCATTGCACCTGGACCATTTCGTGTGTACTTTACCTTGTTATCATTTGTCTACTCAAGAGCTTATTGCTTTATCATTTCCATTTTATCTCACAAGGGGATTCTTCTTTCAGTGGTATTATGCCCCCTAAGCGTGACAGCTGGTTGGTTCTCAGAATTCGGTAAATTTTGCCCTACCTTGAAGGTTATCCAGTATGTCGGTGATAAGGCGCATCGTTGTCATCTTCGGACAATGATGCATGAACATGCCCAAAAATCTTCAGCATCATCTGATTCAAATGTATGCTGTTTTTAGGAGTTTGTTTACTTTATTTCTAAATCTCCTTTAATATGAGTAATGCCTGTTGGCTGTTATATCTGTTGTTCTTACAGGTACCAGAATAGCTTCGATTTGCTTGTCTTAGACCATTGGTTTTTTATTGCACTTCTTCATTTTTTCTTTCATGAAAACAGGAATTACCATTTGATGTGATGATGACAACCTATGACATAGCCTTAATGGATCAAGACTTTCTTTCACAAATTCCTTGGCGCTATGTGGTTATTGATGAGGCCCAGCGTCTTAAAAATCCATCCAGCGTATGTAAAACCTTTTCTTTATGACCGTGAGACTTTTAGAGCTCTGATTATAATACTAGTTCTGCATTTTTTTAGGTACTGTATAATGTCCTTGAGGAACGTTTTATCATGCCAAGACGTCTACTACTAACAGGCACTCCTATCCAGAACAACCTTTCTGAACTATGGGCGTTGATGCACTTCTGCATGCCTGCAATTTTCGGGCCCCTGGATGAATTTCTTTCTACTTTCAAGGAAGCAGGGAATTCACTGGCAGGTATTACCTTAATATTATAGAGGGATTCATTTTTAGCTCTAACCAGTTGCCGGTAACATTTTTTGTTCTGTCAGAAACAGCATGTATGCAACTTGGCTGTGAGCACTACATGCCTCATGTGCCATCTGGTCTGGTGTTTTTCATTAAGCGGTCACCTTGGGTTCTAGCATCTGCATAATCTCTTCTTGCTTCATGTTGTATTATATTTAGGTAGGTGCATGGCAATGGGTTGGTCCGTTGAATATTGTTATCCTTTCATCTATGGTCCAGTTGCATTTTATAGAACACGTAAGACCAGAACAGACCTTTACAGATTTTTTTTTGCTTGTTTGGAGACTATGATTTGATTGACAATCCTCTCTTCGTGGCAACGAAAAATATTTGTGCTTTTGTAAAGAGAAAGTTATCACAGTACCATTGCAAAGAGGTATAGATTGGAGATGCCATCCAATGTGATGTGTTTCCCTGGGCCACATGTCATTGACACAATGGATGATATTCCCCAATTCTGTGATCTTGGGGATGGCCATGAGCAATATTGCCTTTCAATAAATGTTTGAGATGGTGAGACAGTTGGCTAGTGTAGTCATCTTAAGGATCACAACCCACAACTAACAGGTTCAAACCATGGAAAATCTTAGTGGAAAATCCACAGGAGTAACCCATGCAACCATGGTTGGTGGGAAACTGGGAATCAAACTTTGGTCATGAGGTAGTGAGATAAGGTGCCACAACATTGGGCTATGCAATGGTTGGCAATGTTTTTATTTGTTTAGGACCAGTTCTTCCAACATCATTCAATTATCTGCGACATTTCTGTGATTGTGATGTCTTTTCATGTTATTTGTTTGTTTGGAATGTTCACATAAGCACAGGGGCACCTGCTTGGCTGCTACCTTGCAAAAATGTGAACATGCACAGTTCCTTAAACAATATCTTATTTCTCAAAATTAAGTCTGCTTCTTTTGGTTTTCAAAATATCAATATGTTTCTGAACAGGTAGTGAAGGTAATAAAGCAAACATACAATTCAAGACCCTTAAACATATACTCAGAGCATTTATGCTGCGACGGACAAAAGCTTTACTAATTGAGAGAGGAATTCTGGAGTTGCCTCCATTAACTGAGCTAACAGTGTCAGTGTCTATGCTTCAGGATAATCTTCTTGCATTTTTGCCGCCTTACCTTTTTAATCTTTTATGATCTTTGCAGGATGGTACCTCTGACACCCTTACAGAAGAAGCTATACTTGTCAGTGTTGAGAAAAGAGCTGCAAACACTTCTTTCATTTACTGGTGGATCTTCTCGTCATCAATCTCTGCAAAACATTGTAATGGTTTTCTTTTTCCTGCCTGTAGTTGCATCGGCTTGCAAGCAGCATCTTGTATGTTCAGCTCCACAATAGAAGAATGTGTAGATTTCATTGTGTCTGTCCTCATTATTATTTTTCATGTTTGGTACTTGTGCTTTTGTTAATGAAATGAGCCTGTTTCTTGTTAGATGGCTGAGTTTTGGAGTTCATTCTCTCTGCCTCTTAGTTGGATTTGTCAACTCATTATTTATTATTTATTAGTCTGCTTGTAGCAAAAAGAAACTAGTTTCTTGAGCATGTCATACCAAACAAGATTATATCTCAGTAAAATCATACTTCAAAGTATCTTTACATTGTTTATATGCTATTTTTACATACCATTTACCGTTTATTTTGTTTTTCAGAGCAAGTTTTGGGGTTTTGTTAGTTCATATCAGAGTGCTGGGATTTGTGGCCTTCCATTTTTGTCAAGTCATTCTTTGATGATATCTCGTTTTGACTTTGTTTTCCTTTTGAAGGTTATGAATATTAGAAGCTATATACAAATTTAAGTTCCGTGTCTTAATCTTGTAACTCCTATCAGGTAATACAACTACGGAAAGCTTGCAGTCATCCATATCTATTCAGTGGCATTGAGCCTGAGCCTTATGAGGAAGGGGAGCATTTGGTTCAGGTTAGTTCTACTTCATTTCGAAACGGGACACTAAGAGCCTGTTGAGATCGTGCCTGATTCAAGTGTGTTATGAAATGATCTGCAAGCTTGAAATTCGAACATGAGACTTTGGGAGGGATTACGCAGAGCAGTTGTTTAATGATATTTTTATGGTCATATTTATCCAGGCTAGCGGAAAGCTCATTGTGCTAGATCTCGTTCTTAAGAAGCTCCATAGGTTAGGTCATCGTGTTCTGCTATTTGCTCAGATGACTCAAACGCTGGACATTCTTCAGGTTTTGTTTTTCTCGTACCATGCTAGCATATAGTGATTTGGTTACGTATGCAATTTCCTGTAATTTGCTTTTGCATCATCATCCCTTAAACAGGACTTCCTAGAACTGCGTAAGTACACATATGAGCGCCTGGATGGTTCAGTACGTGCTGAGGAACGGTTTGCAGCAATAAGAAATTTCAGCTCTCAACCTACCAAAGGTTTTGTCAGAGATGACGACAATCCAAGTGGAGCTTTTATTTTCATGATATCAACTAGAGCAGGGGGTGTCGGGCTTAATCTCATTGGTGCTGATACTGTGAGTGCAATTCAATTTGAACCTATAGCTAATCAAATTTAGTTCTCTTATCTACGAAATCCAGTGATGGTTTCTTTATTTTAAATGTGCTTTTAGTACCCAGCAGACAGTTCCGGACTGATGATCATGCTGCCTTTTTTGAAAACTTTATGTTATTGACCATTTTGTTGTTCATTGAAATGATTGGTTGCAGGTTATATTTTATGAACAAGACTGGAACCCTCAAGCTGACAAACAGGCTTTGCAGCGTGCTCACCGCATTGGACAGTTGAATCATGTATTATCAATAAATTTGGTATCACAGCGCACAATTGAAGAGGTTATGATCATGACTTGTGGTGTATTGGTACTTTCTTGATTAAGTTGCTCCTGAGTATTTTCCCTTTTATTTGAAATGAATGCAGGTCATCATGCGAAGAGCGGAGAGAAAACTTAAGCTTAGCCACAATATTTTTGGAGATGAGGATACAACTGATGGGAAAGGGAAAGATCTGGGAAATGAAGCTAGTGACATGCGCTCGATTATATTTGGCTTACACCAATTTGACCCTGCAGATACAACTGCAGAGACAATCAATGAGGAGACTCTGACAAAGTTGAAATCAATGTCAGAAAAGGTTGTCAAGATGCGCACTCATGAACCTTCAGAAAAGGACGACCGAGCATTCGAAATCAATCCACATTTGACTGACAGCAGCGGGGCTGTGATCACGAGAGCTTCTGATTCTATTAATATTGATCCTGGGGTTGACGAAGCTGCATACCTATCCTGGGTGGAAAAATTTAAAGAGGCTTCACATTCTATTGAAAGTGTCACAGTTGAACTAGAAAGGCGAAGATCAGCACCTGAAGACAAGCTCTTGAAACGTGAAGCTAATGAGAAAAAAGCAGAAGAAAAGAGATTAGCCAAGTGGGAAGCTATGGGGTACCAGACACTGGCGGTCACAGATCCTGATAACATACCAAATCAGAATATTTCGGACACAGGGTCCGTCCAACTTGTATATGGAGATTGCACTAATCCATCAAAAGTTTGCGCTGCAAGGCCTGCCATTATATTCAGGTATTTTTTTCAGGGATGTGATTACATTCTTTATCGAAGGCCACTACCAGTTACAGTTGAAGGAATTGTAGCATGTAAAACAATATTTCCTTTGTAGTATGCTCTGAGATTAAACTTGTTCTTAGATCAAGTTTTTAAACTGCTTAGCTTGAAATTTGCAATTTCTTCGATGTCCTTACCATATTTTCTTAGTTTCTTCTGAACCGCACTTTGTACTAAACAAATCAAATGTTGGTGCAGTTGCGTAGATAATTCTGGGACATGGGGACATGGAGGAATGTTTGATGCTTTGACAAGTCTCTCGACATACATTCCAGATGCTTATAATCGTGCTTCTGAAGTTGGCGATCTTCACATGGGGGATCTTCACTTGATTCAGCTAGATGGTTGGTTCTTACACTAGCTCCATTATTTTCACTTATTTTAAGTCAATCACATACTTGACTGCTGTGAGCTACTTTGGTCATACTTAAGTGGTACCTGAAAGTCTGAAGCTATCATCAACACTGCTCTCGTTTTACTCAAAGCACTGCTCACTCTCACGATGTGTACTTATGTTCCATCTTCAGCCACCAATTGCTGAGCTAACCTTGTCAGGAAAGCTAATGCCAATCAAATTCAAGTCGTACCATTTTCTATATGACAATTATCAATCACTGCCACTAGTTACTAACTGACCATCACGGATTTGGCGTTATGACTGTATTTATAGGCATATTTTGAACAAGTGACGGCCCCTTGGGGTTGTTGTCAGTGCCATCTATGTTCTCAGCTACAAGAACAAATCAGAATGCTTGCTAAATACATCAAGCTGAATAATGCAGCAGTGGCGGAGCTTGAGCGAAATCTCAGGAGGGGCTATCTAGTACAAAAAATGGATCAAACTGCAACACTTCTACCTATATAATTAGATGATCTAACTAAAAGAAATTGGCTGGAGTTGCCGTGTCCTAGGTTGGCCCTAAGGAACCTTCGCCCCTGTACTGCAGTGTTGCTGTCCACAACGAATCACATATCTAGTATTAAATCTGAGTCCATTTATGTGCCTATGGTACAAATACATCCAAAGTCCAAGAAAGCAGGAGTTTATGTTCTTTCTATTAAATCTGAGTCCACTTATTTGCATTTGAACATGATTTTAAACTATATTGGTCTGTTAGTGTCAAAAGTCCATTGCAACTCCAGCTTACAATGATTGTGCATTTATGGAAGTTTCACCTTCTGTTAGTGTATAAATTAAAGTCCACAGTGACTGCAGCCATTATTTTTTTCACTGCATTTGTATCCTCTCTGCAGAAGCCAACTGTAGCCGGAGTTTGGATGCACCTCTATGGGTGGCACTAGCTGTTGTGCAGTCTTATAATCCAAAGCGTAAAATTCCAAGAAGTGAAATTTCAATTCCTGATTTGGAGCTGTGTTTATCAAAGGCGGCCTTCTCAGCTGCTCAGCATTCTGGTATCAATCCCTTCTTGTCTACTTGATATTAGAAACTTGGACTGTATATTTGAACCTTGATATTCGAGTGCTACCTTTTGTTTTCACCCGTTCATGTCTGCCGTTAATAACTTTAATAGTTTGAAGTTTGAACAATTACTATGTAGCAAGCGCACAGTTTGGATTGCATGCTAAACTATCAGCATAGAGTTATTTCATTATAAATTGTTCCACGAAGTGAATTTAGTTCAGTTCTCAAACCAGCTCAATTCATTTAGACTAAATTTAATCAGCAGTTCATGAAGTGGTGTGCTTATGGTAATAATAGACTAAAAGTTACAGCATGTTTGTATAGATGATACAACCACTTTCACTCCTTTTGAGCAGTTACCAAGCTGTACACGCATTTTCCAGTGTGATTTATTCTAGTTAATTTATCAGGCTCACCTTGATTCGTTTCCATTTATTTACCTGAAGCGAGTATCCATATGCCCCGTATTGGTCACCAAGGTGGCTCCCAACGATCAGAGTGGTACACCATAGAACGACTGCTCAGGAAATACTCATCACTTCATGGAATCGACATTTTTGTGTATGCAATGATCTCACTTCAATTTTGTTATTAGTTCTTCATTGGTAAATACTTGCTAATGAATATTCCTCACTGTTTTTCCTGTAACAGGTACTACTTTCGGCGATCACCCAGGGAACAGCCAGATTCAGATTAATTCATGCTGATGTTTCCATTTTAACGACTCAACCCTAGGCGTAGCCGTGTAGGGCTGTTCCTGTAATCCACTAGAAGAATGAGGGACCATGGAGTTAGCATGGAAATTTGCTTTTTGTCTCCCCTTTTTCTGTAGCTCAACTGACTATGGATAGATGAACCAAATGAACTTACTACACAGATTATCCAACTATACAATGAATGATACCTCTTTAAATAAGAGGTGTATGTATGATGTGAGAATTAGTAAGAGTTCTTACTTCTGTTTGCAGCCGTTGTCCTTTCTCTGCAAAACTGCATTTATTTTTTCTTTCCTCTGAAGTCTGACCATATTATGTGAGGATTCAAGTCATAATTTTTTATAGAACAAAAGCTCTTGTTGTAATATTTGGTTTTCTTGTACAATTGATGAGAAATTTTGCAAGCCGATCTCCATGTTTGCATCCCTTTTCAATCGAGCTCTTCACACGTCCTGGGATCTGGATACTGACAGGACAGCGACTGTGCCACTGTAGGTGAGTTCAGATCAGCGTTTTCTGATTCTATGACGGTAAAGCAAAGCCAAACATAAATTACTTTCTGTTACATATCCGGTTGATTTGACATCAAAGTTTTTTAAGGCGTAAGATTGAGGCGAGGCGCCTAGCCTCAGCTTTAACTATTAAGCGCTTAAGACAAGGCGGTAAGACGAGACAAGACGAATAGAGCAATCAGATCAGCACATATATTATAAGAGAAAATAAAAACTACAACACATAGCTAGCTTCCCCAGAGCCTAGAAACCCACCTAATAACTCATCTACTCCTCCCATCGGCTAATTCTCACAACCCCTCCCTTCTCCCTCACCACAACCGCCACACTCCTCATCTTCTCCTGCAAATATCACAAAACCCTATATTCTCCCTCCCAACCCCTCCTCCCTCCCTTCTCTCTCACTACAGCAGTAGAGTAGCCCGGGGAAGGGATGCGACAACAGAAGCAGGATGGCTAAAGCAAGGGCCATCCCGGGGCGCCTGAAAAACCATGTTTGACATGCTGTTTCAGGTTCACGACTGGCTCATATTCAATGCAAATTGGACGCCGTAATCTCGCGGCATATTCATTGCTATGTTAAGCCAGATAGTTTCTAGTCTGTTTGTACCTTTTTTTTCCTTACTGAAATCCCAGCAGGACACGGTGGAGGTGCTACAAATCCTCTTATTTATTCAACACAAATATTTTATGCACACCTATAAACTATGCCAATTATCAAACCATATGTGTAGTGCGACTGACTGTACAAATCGTCTATGCTCATACGCAGGCAGAAATATCAGACCGTGCAGACATGGGATCAGACGTGGTTCTTGATGGCGGAGCTGTAGCCATCCTGGTCATCGTAGAACTTGGACAACAGCATATATCACCCCTCCAAACTTGGTGGATCCCTTCAACGCCGGGGGCACCTGCGACCCAAGGCTCCCCCGCCGCATCCGGCGCGGCCGGCAAGCCGAGAAATATGATGTCCACTGCTTCCAGGAGTTGATCAGGTTGGCCGTGCTCCCCGGCGTGTACTGGGCACTGAGGCGCTGCTGGCAGGTACACCTCCTTGTTCCCCTATACCATGTAGTTTTGCAACACGCCTGATTGCATTGATCCATTGGGGTTAAATACCCGTACATGTACAACATAAGAGCACTAAACGGCTATACAACAAACTGCTATAAAGACGGTGAGCGGATCAGCACAAGACCATGCGGAGAACGTGAACAGTGCCATGCATACACACGTTCTAACAGTAGACAATAGTAGCACTAATTTCTCTAAATCAGATACTTACCCCTGGTTCGCTGTCAACCAATCCAGCATCATCGCATGCTAATAGATAAGAATATGGTATTTCATAGTTTAATCTAGTCGAAAAATTTCACAACAATTAGGGCATTTCAATTGTGGCATTTCAGCAAACACGCAATGGGCAGAACTACCTTTTCATACCATGAGGGTGAGAAATCAAAACACGGTGCATTATCAGAGATGTGCAATTGGTTGAAGCATCGTCAGCAGCCGGGTCTTCGAGTCGATGCACTTCGCTTGGTCTTCGAGGAGCAGATGGGCGTCGCGGGCAGTGACGCATGTGGAAAATGGGCTCAACATTGGGTTGGTCATGCCTTGTCCTACTCCACCTCATCGGCCGCTTTCAGGAGGGCGACACGACATAAGGGGTGAGCGTGGCTAGGATTGGGACTCGGGAGCAGCCGAGGAGGAGAGGAAAAATAGGGAAGAAGAAGTAGGTGGCCGGCCAGGAGGAGGTTGGCCGCTGGCACGAGGGCCAACGAGGCTGCGTGGCAACGGAGGAAGAAGAAAGAGAGGGAGGTAGAGACGTCTTTGTCACCGGAGGGGCGCACTACTACACAACTGGTCATTCGAGACTTCTCATCACAGGCGGATAATTAAAATAGGTCTCTGTTATAGTAGATCATAGGCGGTTCGCAAAGAAGAATGTCTGAGTTAAGTCGGAGAGATGCGAACCGCCTGTGATGATAAGATATCACAGATGGTTCTGTCAAAGAACCGCCTGCAATATGTAGACGACATATCACAGGCGGTTTTTAGTAAGAACCGCCTGTGATATTGGCCTTATCACAGACATTTTTGTTGAAACCCGCCTGTGATAAGATATCCATTTATTACAGTGTGCCATACCGAGCTCCTTGTCTTTAATGTTCTGTTCTTACACACAGCAATAGTGGCGGCGGAGCTCTCGCGATTTTTCACCTTGGAGATTGAATTGAGGCCAAAAGCTCTGGATTTAGAGAGGATATTGCATATCTCTTTCATATTGGTGATCTAAGGTTAGCGATTGGTTTAAAAGTTTGACTAATTTGCTAGGTATAATGTGGTAAAGAGAGAGAATGTAAATCTAGCTATGTTATGGAAAATTTTATTTGGCTTTCTTGAATTTGAGGCATAAATTGGTTTCAATTAGTATATTGAGGATGTGGCTAGCTAATTTAGAGTGGCAAAATGATATATTTGAGTGGTTTAGATTTTATGAAAGAGAGATATTTGTATATAGAGGGATTTGCCCTCATACCACTAGTAATTTATTATTTTAGAATCGATTTATCTTGTCTCGTAAAAAGATGTTGTAATTGTCGAAAGGTTGTATGAAATGAAATTTTAAGAATGTTTTGATATAGTAAAAACCCATGTATTAATGGTATGATTAATTAAAATTTTGTTTATGTCATAAATAAATGTGTAATTATTGGTAGGTCATATCTTCGTGAATGAACTAAAATATTGGTAATAATCATTCACATATAGTAAAAACATTACCAAGATAGTAATTGTTGATCGTAAAATAAAAGACTATTGGTAATTATTACTTACATGTAGTCAAAACCAAATAGTAACGATAATATTAACTAATATTGTATAGATTAGTTGGTATGCACTTTGTGAGCCTCAATATTTTACACGAATTAATTAAATTTATTTAATTTGTCCTGTAGATGGACCAAAACTAGATGTATGATAATAACCGCTCAAGTGAATGGTACCTTAGTGGTGTATCAGATTTCATAAGAGTCGTAGAAGAGCATAAGTCACTAAGGTACCGTTCACTTGAGCGGTTACCATCATACATCCAGTTTCGGTCCATCTACAGGACAAATTAAATAAATTTAATTAATTCGTGTAAAATATTGAGGCTCACAAAGTGCATACCAACTAATCTATACAATATTAGTTAATATTGTCGTTACTATTTGGTTTTGACTACATGTAAGTAATAGTTACCAATAGTCTTTTTATTTCACGACCAACAATTACTATCTTGGTAATGTTTTTACTATACGTGAATGATTATTACCAATATTTTATTTCATTCACGAAGATATGACCTACCAATAATTACACATTTATTTATAAGATAAACAAAATTTTAATTAATCATGCCATTAATACATGGGTTTTTACTATATCAAAACATTCTTGAAATTTTATTTCATACAAGATAAATCAATTCTAAAATAATAAATTACTAGAGGTATGAGGGCAAATCCCTCTATATACAAATATCTCTCTTTCATAAATCTAAACCACTCAAATATATCATTTTACCACTCTAAATTAGCTAGCCACATCCTCAATATACTAATTGAAACCAATTTATGCCTCAAATTCAAGAAAGCCAAATAAAATTTTCCAAAACATTGCTAGATCTATATTTACTCTCTTTACCACATTACGTCTAGCAAATTAATCAAACTTTTCTGCTACTCACGCCAGCAGGCTGCCCGTCCCCGGACCCGACGCCGTCGCCACAGACGCCCCCGTCCCCGACGCCCCCGTTGCCATCGATGCCATCCCCAATGCTGTTGCCCCCGACGCCCCCCAAGTAGCTACCGAAGCTGTCCCCGATGCCGACGCCGCCGCCACCGACGCTGTCCCCGACGCCGACGCCGCCACCACCGACGGCCCCGTCCCCTACTTCGCTACCCCGACACCGCCCCTATCCTCGACGCCGCCGCCCCTTGATAGGTTAGTAATCTTGTTTGTGCTTAGTGGATGATGGGGAAGCGGCATATGGTGCTGCTCATTTTGCAGTAGATTCCTCTAAAAAAATTCTAGAGTACAACATTGGTAGAGCGAGCCCATGCTAAAACTTTGAAAATTTTCCATTTGCTAATTCACATCATAGAGGCTAGAGCAATATAACCTTGACAGGCTAACATCTTATTTTGATTAGCTTCAAGACACTCTGCAGTGATACACTATATGTTAACAACTGGGGAGTAGTGATTCATTGTGTTAATTCAATTTTCAGATGTTGGCAAATAGGGTTAGCACACAAAGCACAATGAGTCAAGTGACTTAAAAACCGCAATCAGAATCCACATCACATTATTCTTATTCCCTCGTATCACCTTGGATTTGGATACTATCACTAAAATGCTGTAACATCATGCAGATTCAAAGGAAAAACAAAAAATATAGAACCAAAAATATATTATCATAGAGTAAAACTTTTCTGCTCTGTAGTGATATAGTGTGTTTCTTTCGGCAGAAGTGATTACAAGTAGTTTCTTTTCCTATGGTACTGTAAAATGGAAGTACTTTCCTACTTCCTAGTTCACGGTCTCTTATGAATACACAATTTGGACTTCTAATTGTTGTTGTACTACTTGTGTTCCTAGTTCACGGTCTACTTTGTTCCATATCTTACCTTCTTCATGTAGTGCGTCTTTTAGAAGATGTCGAGTCTTGGTCGCTCAGCTTCCCCAGAGGCTGCCGGGGACAATTCTGATGCGTCAGGAATCACGACAAAATCCAGACGGGCACCAAGAGGACCTAGTCAAAGGCCGAAGGGGTGATTCCCCATAACAGAGTTAGGCCCGTCAGGGTCACCGATCGCGTCGGAACAAAACGCGGCGAAATGGAGAACGACATGCGGGATCGTCGCACAGACACAGGTTCCGTTGACTCTAGAATCATGGAAAAAGGTGGGGCAAGATCTCCGTAGAGCTGTAGTTGAAGATATCAACACATATTTCGTGATCCTAGAAGAGCTACAGGCCCGCGCCGATGCCGCCGCCCTGAAAGTCGCAAATAAAGCTTGGAAGGAGTTCAAGTTTATTCTCCACCGTGACTTCATTGCGAAGGACGAGGAGCCATTCGACGTCCACAAATGGATGGATCGCGAGATGTGGGCCCAATTTAAGGCGTCTAGGGAAACAGAAGAATTTAAGGCGAAGAGTGTAGTGGCTAAGGAACTAGCGACCAAGAACACCCACCATCATAGGTTAGGTAGTTCAGGGTATGCATCGAAATACAGAAATGGATGGACGAAGAAGAGAGGGCACGCCTAAATGACCAGCCCCTGCCATTTCCCAGCGTAGAATCACGGCGCGCACGGAATTGGTTGTACACGAGGAGGAATCCAGGTGCAACGTCTTCGGACGCCCAATCCTTCACGAGCAAAGCAACTCGAGAGGTCTACTCTAGATTGGTAATATATCGTTTATAATACCTTCCTCTCCGTAAATCATCCACCTGTTATACTATGTGTAGTGACTTGTTCTTCTATTATAGGAGAACCTGTCGACACAATCCTCCCCTTGCGAATTCCAAAGGGAGAAAAATATTCTTACCCAGGCCATCGGCACCAAGGAGCATCCGGGTCGCACGATGGGTATAGGTGTTTTACGCTACCTGGAGAGATGGATTCCCGGATGATTTGCATAGATATAGGAATAAGGGCATGGCCAAAGCCGAGCGCAAGGCAAGAGAAAGAGCCACTCTTATAGAAGAAATCACTGCCACGGTGAAAATGAGGGTCGATGCTCGTCTAAGAGCCCTCGAGGAGATGGTGGCCATGGCCTCACATGGCAACATACAAATGCATAGCAGCCCTGCTGCTAACCGAAAGAATAGCCAAGCCTTCGTCCTCGGTGGTGAAGTTGATCGCGCCGTCTCGTATCTTATCGATGAGATCCTGGTAATTAAATGTCAATCTCAAGTTTCACTTAAAATTCTATCACAATCTATGTGTAGCTAATTATTCTATCTTCTACCACATTTTACCTTCAAGAATACGACGCGGTGCAAACTATTGGTGCGGCTTCTTGATGACGAGCCTTTAGAGGTTGCAACAGGGATGGCATGTCCATCCAATGAAGGTGATCTCATCCACCGTGTCCCGATGGCGCGCGGGAATGCGAAGGTCAGTGTGGACTGTATCTATGACACCTGCAAGTCCATTAAGTTGAAGTTTTCGCCAAATGATGAGATTACGAGACTGGGTCAAGCTGAAGGGACTTTCATCCGGTGGCCCAAGAGGGATGTAGTATTGAAAGACTGGCACCCTCCATCTATTGACCAAGCTGAATCACGGGAGGTAGACCTACCCGTGATTCAAGAGCTTTATATTGCATGTAATGAGGACACCATAATCGCTCCGGTGCCGGTGGAAACCACCTTGGCCCCCGAGCTTCCAACAAGAGCCCATTCGTCTCCCGCCAAGTCGTCGAAGCCGATCGTTAAAAGAAAATGAAGCGCTAAGTCGAAGGCGAAGTTGCTGAAGGAACCACACCTTTACATTGAAAAAGAGTTCCCCTTCACGCCATTGGCAGATAATTACGTTGAAGAAGAGCCATGGCTCAAATCGCCAGAGGCACTCCATGCCCTCAGAAAATATGCCCGCGAGCTGTACGAGTACTACCTCAAGGAGGTCAAGAAGCCAAAGAATCAACAGACCACAACTTTGAAGGTGGACTTCAGTAAGGGACATTTCCACCACGTCTTCGAGAAATGTTAGTTCTTTGTGAACTTCGTGGACTTGTGGGAATTATACAACCTCCGGTCCCTCGAAGTCTCTCTCATTAGATGCTACACACTGTAAGTGTTCGCAATCACGGTCAACATTCATGTTATACGTACTATATCCACATATATGTAACCCATACCTTCTTTATGTGTAGGATGATGATTGAACAAATCAGAAAGAAACACAAAAAAGTAGGGTTCCTCGACCCATACATTGTCTCAACACGGATGATCCTAGATGCGGAAGACTTTGTTGCCGAGTACGTGCTAAACACCTTACTTGCTCAACATGATAAAGAATTCATACTTTTTTCGTACAACCAGGCGTAAGTATTGCTCTACCTACTTCACCATCCCAGACTATTGATAATTTTACCAAAATAACGTGAATTTACTAACCATTGGGACTAAATGCAGAGAGCATTAGATTCTTGCTGTCCTTATACCACACCATCCAAGGCTAATGTTTATGAATTCATTAAAACGAGCAAGTTTGACATCCAAATACTTGGAAGATTTATGAGCAAGTAAGCATATTTTCAACATATATAAACCTACCGTTCACTACTTTCATGTTGCAATGCCGAAGACAAACCATTTCAATTCACGTAGGGTGTGGAAGAGCTATCTCAAGAACGGAGGAAAAGGCGCCAATCAGTCCCTTTTAAATGACAAGGGCTTTAATGTATCTTTCTATACTCAATACAAATTTTCATAAATTGTCGTAATGACGATCTCCAACTACTAAACAATTGTATATATTACTAGTGCCACCAACAACAAGGAGGAACAAATGTTTGTGGTTTCTACATTTGCCACAACATGAAAATCATGCTCACTAACATTAACAAACATGAAGTCCAGGTTTGGCGCTATTGCGATAAGTATTATCATATTTCTCTTCATTATAAGTACATGACTTTAATATATATTCCTATCGACAGCAGAAAGGCATTCCCAAGACGTCACTGGATTCGTCTCAACTGGACCGAATAAGAGAACACATCACCGCGGTTCCTTATTAGAGACGTTATCGATCCTTATGGCCAATTCCATGCCTACAACATGGAGGAAGGCGAGTTCGTCTTAGTTAAGAAGTGATATGTATTTCTTTGTGAACTTTTATATGGATGTTGAATTTACTAAGAGTTAAATTACTTTGTGAACTTTGTGACATGAGGTGGATAAAATTGAGAGTTTAATTACTTTATTTGGTGATGTTGATGAGTTTGACGAGAGTTCCTTTTGTGACTCAATTTATGTGTATGTATCAAGTTTCTGTTATTTCATATGATTCAATTCTAATTACTGCGAATGAATGAGATATGTGTATGCATTGTGTATTTGTTTCCTGCTACAACAATGTGAAATTATTAGGTATGTGTTACGACAATCATAGGCGGTTTTTATGGGGAACCGCCTGTGATGACACCCCCATCACAGGCGGATCTCTACAAGAACCGCCTGTGATGACCTCCCCATCACAGGCGATTTATGACCTGAGAACCGCCTGTGTTGGGGATGTCATCACAGGCGGTTCTTGTAGAGATCCACCTATGATATTCCCTCACCACAGGCGGTTCTATAACCTCCTGTGATGAGGGATGGTCATCACAGGCCCTTACTTACAGGTGGTTTGGGAAACCGTCTATCTTGAGATTTTTGAACCACCTATAATAAGGTATTCTGTAGTAGTGGTGGGAGAGGACGGCGTGGCGAAAGCACATCGGGAGGTGCAGGATGGTGGCCACATTGGACAGGGCCCACAGCTATTGTTCTACTGTAGCAAGCACACCGCAGAAACATATGTAAGCATCGATCATTGTATTTTTGCTTGGAGGAAAACTGTTTCCTATAAAAAGTCCTTGCAAAATTCCTACTAATCTCTTGTAAATCAAAAAATCCTATGGGGAGCAGAGGAAAGTGCATAGTACAAAGTGAAGACTTGTATGCACTGTAGATGCTCATTCATTGCATAATTTTGTATCACTTTAGCTTTCCAATTTGTTGTACCTCGCTTTCTTGTTTGGCAAATTCTAATTGGCAACCTAGAATTTTGATTCGAGGTTGGCTTACACATTAGGGATCAGATGTTCTCCAAGTTTTAAAGAGTAGGACTAGTGTGGGGTCGAAATCTGTGAGGTTGCTTGAACAATATTTGTAGGTTGGTTTGCTGTAATGCTAAGTTGTCTAATATGGAGTAGTTGCAGTTATACCGATGCTTGCTACCGGATATGTTGCACTTCTTTGCTATCATGTTTTGCCTAAAATATCTACCAGGTGTAGTAGTGGTTGTTTTGGTGAGGCTTCCCCATTTCCTAGATGGTTCCCCATTCCTTCGGATAGATGTTGGGAAGGCATTATATTCATCATTTATTGCTTTTCAAATTTGTCATTGATTACTTTAAAAATATTGTGTTTTATTCTAACTTGTTTTTCATGCCATGCCAACTTGCTTTCTAGCATAGGGCATAGCTTTCACCTTTTTCAGATGGATTTCTTTTTCCAATTGCCTCTTAGATAAATGATAGGAAGGGCTTAGGATTCTCGATTCTTGATTTTCTAAATGATTCCACAGTCCAACTTTCCCTCAGATAGATGGCGTGTAGGATTTGGCTTCCACCATTTTCGGGGCAGATTTTTCCCTATCCTAACTTGCTTTCATATAATACCAATTTGCTTCCATGATTGTGAACCTTGCTTTTAGTTCGGTGCTTATGTTGAAACTTAATTTTCATTTATACCAACTTGCTCTAATTTGTTGCTTTCGTAGATTTTAAAGTACATCCAAATTGCTTCTTAATACATATTTGGTGGTGCCTGCCTACAACTTCCCAATACTCCATTTGCCGAGCAGATTTTTATAAAACTATTGTCACTCAGACAGATGCTGGGGAGGGGTTAGCTTTCCTCATTCCCCACACGGGGTTCCCCTGAACCAATTGCTCCTCGGATAGATGCCAAAGAGGGCTTAGCTTGCACCCTTTCTCATATAGGGCTTTGTAAACCAATTGCCCTTTAGATAGATATTAGAGAGGAGTTATCTTGCACCTTCTCAAGTAGTTCGCTAAACCAATTGCCCCTCAAATAGAAGTGGGGAAGAGCTTAGCTTGCGTAGCCCCTTAGATATGGTTCCCTAAACCAATTTTCATCTGATAGATGTCGAGGGGGATTATCTTGTGCCATCTCCCGAACGGGCTTCCCTTTTCCAATTACTCCTCAGATAGATGTTGAGGACCTCTTAGCTTTTACAATTCCCTAAACAAGATTCTCTAAACCAATTGCCCCTTGGATAGATGAAATCAACTACCCTGTTCCAACTTGCTTGTCACGTAGTACCAAGATGCTTCTCTTATTGTGAAACTTGCTTTCTAGTTGGGTGCTTATGTTGAAATTTGATTTTCATATATACCAACGTACTTCCGTTTATGGTGCTACATGCTTTCTAGTTGGCTGCTTATGTTGAAATTTGCTTCTCCTGTAATACCAATTTGTTTATGGTTATAGTGAAACTTGCTTCTCATTCATGTAGTACCAACTTGATTTGAGGAAAAGTTGCTTCATGTCCATGACAATAGTTCTCGGGTGGGTACTTCTTCAAATTGTAGCAACTTGCTTTTTCAATTTTTAAATCGCATCACTTTGAGGCTGCCCTTCCTATCCTCCAGGGACCTGCCACCTGCAACTCTATCCACCGATCGAAGAACTACCCATGACTGTGAGAAAAAAAAAGGAGTAACTATGATGCCTAGAAGAGATAGGCGGGCAAGACGCACATACATCCGGGAGAGCTATGGTGCCACCTCGCTCTAGCTTCCCGCCGGCGTGCCCATATATTGCATCCGCGCCAAGGGGTCCCTCGAGTTGCCTCAATGCTGAACTCTGCACAGGTACGTGTGGAGGAAGAAGAAGAGTAGGGCACCGGGCCTGGAGGCGAGCGTCATGACATGGCGGAACTTGACGGTGGTGGCAAGAGTGGGGAGGAGGTGAGGGAAGAGGAGAGAGCTGGGAAGGACGGTGAGGGCCTACGGCAAGTGATGAAGGCAAGGAGATGCAGCGGAATGGGAGAGAGGATGTGAAGAAAGGAGTAGGGGATCGGACAAAGAAAGTGGGGAGGATACAGCTGCTGGAGAG
Source organism: Stipa capillata (assembly GCA_019208055.1). Lineage (NCBI taxonomy): Eukaryota > Viridiplantae > Streptophyta > Magnoliopsida > Poales > Poaceae > Stipa > Stipa capillata. Next base: position 1,151,471 of record JAGXJF010003351.1, read on the forward strand.
AGGAAAAGGTGATGGCGAGATTTGAGCGAGAAGGGCGGAGAAAAGTGCATGGGATGGACGGAGAATATAGATGAATATATAAGGAGCAATCAAACACCACACGGTAGACTTGGGATCCACTCAAGATAATCACCATTATCGCAACTTGTCGATGATTGGTGAACCACTGATCTTACGTAATACGTGGAGGAGAGAGAAATGAGATATAGATATCGTTTCGAGTAAGCTGACCCACAAATCTGGCCACAAACGACAAGGGTTTATACAGGTTCATACCTCCCTTAGGATAATAGCCCTACGTCCTGTTGGTATGTACTGATCTTGAGACATAGTACAAGAGGGGGCCTGTCGGTGTTTTGATCCGGCAATAATGAATATGGGGCAGCGTACGCGTAGTAGATCTAGATGGGTGCACATGGGACACAGAGTTAAACAGGTTCAGGCCCTCGGGACGAGGTAATACCCTACGTCCTGTGTTTGGTGGATTGTATTGCCCGTATACCATATGCCGCAAGACCTCGAGAGGAACTCTCTAGGTTGCTTGGGTTTGGATGTGTATCATCTCTATGAAAACCTACCGATCGGGGGATCCTTGCCCTGCCTTATATAGGCGGCCGGGGCAGGATTACACAAGTCTAGATTAGTTTACAAGTAGATTTCCTAATTGGTTATAACTGAATCCCGAGATATTGGGTAGGTATATGTTTATGTCTTGTACTTCAAGTCGATGATGAACCCCCGTGTAGAAGTCGGACTCCGAGTAGTCGGCCCGGCCCACCCTATGAACAGAGGGCCGGTTTTGTCCTTTTTGACGATACCCGGGTACTATGTCATCGTCAAGGGTGTCTAGTCCTAGATCGGATCTACAACTAGTCGGAAGTGGTTGTCAAGGCAGATCTTCTCTTCTACTTGCTCGGAAGTCGATTGATCTCCTAAGACTTACATTGAACTTCTTCAACTTCAAAACCTTGTGAACTTGTGAACTTGTCTTCTTCAAAGGCCTTCGGGATCTTTATATAGAGGGTATATCATATCGTAAGGAATATGGACTCGTCCCCGAGTAGGATTCCACTTTCCTTAAACGTTGGGATTGACTGCCTAGTTTAAGGAGTTTAGAATACTTGTGGGTGGTTTCCTTATCGACGTAGAGTTCTTCTCCGGAGTACAATTTTTTCTGGGTAAATAGGATACTCCTTAGTTGTAGTATATTTATATACGGATATGGTCATTGTATATAATAGTTATATACCATTCATCGTGACAACTATTCACAGTAGAAATCTACATGTCAAGAAGCCTGAAATCGCGTCCTTTTTGACGCCCAATACAGATAGGAGAGATGCTTCCGAAGATGAAACATGAATGCATTTAATCAGTAGAGTTTACCACATTATGCATAGTCACAGTTATGTCGAGAATTAAAGAAATTTGGTTCTTTAGTACTCTCATAGATAGTGATTTTTGGGTATCCCGGTTTGAATGTGAAACCAACCGACGTACAGAGGGAATAAAGAAAAGAGCTGGCAATAACAGAGAGTTTTCGCCGGTACGGGATGGTCACTATTAATCTGACAGAATGCACCCCGCTCGGAGTCAGTACTCAGTACAACAACCTTGCCCCGGTTTCAGGGTGCCTCGTGTCTCTACCGTGCCGACATCTGCACTACCAGTCTCGACTCCTCCGGATACGCCACGTCAGCGGTGGTCGCCGTCGATCCCTCACGACCCCGCTCTCACCGCCGTTGCCCAATCCAAAACCCTAGCTAGCGAGGAGAAGGAGAATGACCGACGCCTCCGCCCTCGCCGCCACCCTCCTCTCCGCCTCCACGCCTCCCGCCGCCGCCGCCGCCGCCTCCTCCGTGGTCGACTACCTCGCCCGTCACGCCGCCGACCACCCGCGCGCCTTCTTCGCCGACGCCTTCCCCTCCATCCTCTACCGCCTCTTCGTCTCCTCCCCCTCCTCCCCCTCCTTCATCGACCTCGCCTCCGCCGACCCCGACCCCGCGCTCGCCAATCTCCTCCTCTCCCTCCTCTCCCCCTCCGGCCCGCTCCTCGCCGCCGCCGCCGCTGCAGACCGCCTCGCTCTCATCCGCTTCGTCTTCCCCTCCGAGCGTCTTCCTTACTGGCTCCGCGTAGCCCTCGCCTCCACCACCGACTCATCCGACCTCGTCTCGCCGCTCCTCGCCGCCCGCGTGGGCTCCGACCTCCAACTCTCCGTCTTCGAGTACTACCTCTTCTGGTTCGCTTACTACCCCGTCTCCACGGCCTCCTCCACCTCCACATCCACCTCAAACCCCACGCTCAAATCGCGCTCCCGCCTCGAGTCCTGGGTCTCCACTCTCGCACCCACACGCAAGCCGGGGCACAGGCCGGAGCCCTCGCCGTACCTCAAGCTACTACATGCCTACCTCAGGGACTTCGTGCCAACTGCGTGCATGCCACTGCGCCGGCTGGGTGGTACCATTCTTCAGCGCACAGCCAGTGAAGAAGGCACCGACGCTGCTGACCCTTTTGCTCGTGCTGAGTTCTTCCTTCACACGCTTGTCCAGTTTTGGCTGGTCGGGGATGACTTCTCGCCGCTGCCCGTGCAGACCTGCCACGCATTCGGACTGCAGTTACCCTCTCGGGCTCGTGCCGAATTGAGTGAGCAGCCACCATCACCCGGGCTCGTGCACGCGGTAAAGCTGCTTGTGATGTACCTCAACTGCTGTGTTGGCAGTCCAGACGTGGATACACGCATGGTGTTTGAAGGAATGACAGTGAGAAATGTGGTCTGTGATAGCCAGATTGGGTTCTGGAATCCCCTGGTACAGAGGCCTATGTATCGGTTTGTATTGAGGGCCTTCTTGTTCTGCCCCATGGGTGCAGTGATAAAAAATGCAACACAAGTCTTCTCTGTGTGGTTGGCATACATGGAGCCATGGAAGATTACACAAGAGGAGTTGGATGAGTATGATGTGTCCCTGATGCACGGACCAGAGACTCAGCTAGCTGGTGAGGGAAAGGAGAGGCAGAAAAGGGAGGTGCTGTATACTCCATCATGGAAGAATTATGTGTTATCCAACTACCTTTTCTATAGCTCGATGGTAGTGCATTTCCTGGGTTTTGCACACAAGTTTATCCATTCTGATGTCACCTCAGTGCTGCTGATGATCCTAAAGGTTAGTCCTGGCTCCTGAGTTTTACTTCTGTTGCCACGCCATACATGACATTGGTTGAATTTGTGGTCAACGTTAGAGTTAGCTGCTTCAGGTATCATGTTTCTTGATGGTCATTAATGCCAAGAAGTCGCAACTACTGAACATGACAAGCGAGGGTGCTGGATTTGCACCTTGCAACTCTTAGTGTTATTGCTAGTACAGTACACATAGTTGCAATTAAAAAAAGTGTTAGGTTCATGATGATATTTTTGCCTTTCATGCTTTGGTGTATCATAAAGAAGCCGATGGGACACAAGATGAACCAAGAGGAGACAGACATCTGTTAAAACGCTTAGGTACAGGAGTTTGGTGTTCAATCCATCAAAGCTAGGACTGTAGATGCATGATTGAGAAATTCACACTGTTCTACATGGTACATTCCATGAGATATAATTTGTGGAATAAGAACATGCTGAAAATTTAAAGGCTTTAGCTCCTGTGTTCGCTCATGCTCCCTGGTAATTTGTATTTGCATCTGTAAGCTTTCTAATTCGTTAGTTCTGCCTGTTTCTATTTATGTACATGTAATGGCATAACCTGTGAAACTGTACCTTATGTCTTTTTGAATAGTTTAAGCCTCCTATCTGTCCATGCTTAGTTTGCCAAACATAAGTGTAGATGTGCTGCTTTGTGTATCATGCCTAAGATCCTTTGTCAGATATTCTTTTTAACTTTATTTGCTGGGTGTTTAAAGGTTTTTTCTGCTCAGTGTGTACATTCAAAAAAGTATTTGTCAATGCTTCATTATGCCATACATTTCTGTGCTGCAAAAATATTGTTAATCTTCTGTGATGATTATTCCATCAAGGATCACCTTATGCGTAGTGTGGCTACGTGTAATTCAGAGTTTTCCACCAAAAGAAAAGAAAAGAGAGAAGAAGCTAGTCAGTATTGAATGAACCAATTAATGAAATAAAAGAAATGATTTCTCGATTCTCTTGGTGTACTAGCTCGAGTGTTATTTGGCCAATTACATGCTTGTTCGGATTATCTACTATCCAGGTGTTGGAAGTCTTGTCTTCCTCGGTGGAACTGGTAGATCTTCTATATAAAGTGGATGTCGCCTATCATTCTAGACTGGTTACTTCATCCTCATGTTCATCAGATGATGTACTGAATTATGTGCCATCAATCCGTGAACAGCTAAAGGTGGGTTGCAGTTCAACTGCCATTTGAAATTTTAATTTGATTATATCATGAAGTTACCATCCTAATTGTTTGTATAACCTATATGGTTTGTTTCAGGACTGGGAAGATGGTTTGTCAGAAACTGATGCAGATGGGTCTTTCTTGCACGAGCATTGGAACTCTGATCTAAGACTTTTCAATTGTGGCGAGGATGGGGCTTATCATCTGCTTCAGGTATGCATTTTACCATATGATTAGTAATTTAGTCTGTTCAATGTATTTCACATGTTTGATTCCACTTCCAGAATACCTGCCCAATATTACTTCAACTGAAATTAGTTCTAGATAAAAATATTTGGTTACTTGAGTTGTACTGCTGGACAAGTCCACTGAGTTAAAGAATTGTCTTGGTTTAATTTAACTTGTACTGTGGGTTTTATTAGCAAATGCCTTGAGTAAAGTACAGTTAGTATATGTTGTGGAACCTGGAGGATAGTTTGGTAATTTGTTTGACAAAGCTTACACTGTATTAAGACTCAAATTTTGTTAAGCTACAGTTTGTACCAATGTTGAGGGACTGAAGGACAGTTTGGTAATTTGGATAACATCACTTATGCTTGTTCTTAAGAATACAAATTTGACAAACTACAGTTCGTATCTTATGTGGAGCTGTGTACCATCACTTGTGCTTGTTCTTAATGCTACATACTTTGCTTTGCCTTGTGCATATGCTGGACGACTAGTGGATCATTTGTGCTTGGTTCTTGCTATAATTTGTTTTTGTCATTTTGTTAATATGGCTGGATGCTGATATTATTTTTCATTTTTCTCAAGCTGCTTTTGATCCGAGCAGAGTCAGAGATACAACGCCTGTCAGGTGACACACTACAAGCTCTCCAGACGTTGGATTTGATCAAATTCCACATGAAGAAGGTTTTCCAGGGCCGCATTGAGGGCATGCATTGTCATACCTCACCAGAGGAATCACAGTATCAACATAATGGGCGTGGCGAGATATTCACGCCTAAGCATCCACATTCAGGGAAAAGTAAATTGGCTGAAGTAAAATATAGAGGTGACTGGATGAGGAGGCCCATCTCAGAGACTGAAGTGGCCTGGCTTGCGAGGATTCTAATCCGCCTTTCTGATCGTCTTAATGATGCCCTTAGGCTTGACTGTGATGATGCTGATGACAGCCCCGCTAACCCATCATACATTAAGTTTGATCGCAACGAGCTGACAACAGTAGGCGGGCCAAAGGATGCTGCCAGGATGGCTCTTGTTGCTGTTTGTTCACTGCTCGTGCTGGTGGGACAGGCGCTGCTTAAGTTTATGAGGGCTCACAGGGTGAAGATCAATTTGAGATTTCTCGCTTCTAAAAAGTTACTCACCGGTATTGTGGTGTTGTATGCGGCAGTGGCAGGAACAATGAATGCTTTGCGTTGAGTTTTAGATATGGTGTTTCCAGCACCAGCACGTGCGAAGCTGCTGCTAATGTGCCAAGGATCCCGAGTTTTGACATGGACAGATCATGGTGCATATGCTGTACAGGAACCCATAGAAACAGATGGAACTTAGAAAGGTTCCATCTGTTTGGTGTACTCTTGCGTGGGTTGTTGAGAACGAGTTACCAGTGCCTGGGAACTTAAGAGTAGAGGTGGGCATCCGGCACCTGTGTAAAAGGAAAGGGAAATGTTGATGTAAACTTATGTTGTACCACAGGGTTTATAATCCTTCGAAAGAGAAAGAAAAACTTGTTACTGTTTTGATTGCCAGTCGTTTTTGTTGATGGTCGTCATGGAGAAGTCAGTTTGCCATTGCATATGATGATGGTAGTGTGGAGAGGCCTGAAGACTCCTCTTGTGAGTCTGACCCTTTGTAACATATCATACGATATGTTAATTTTACCAGCTGTAACTACATTGCAACGAGAAATGTGAACTGGCCCAGCAGCAGATGAGGATGAGATGACTTGGGAGAGGTGGAGGTAGCGGAGGCAAAGCGATGAGGCCCTCGAGGGAGCGGTGCGCGATGCTCTCGGCCCAGGTGCAAGTGCAAGTCGGATGTTGTGGCCGGCGATCCGCGTCCCAACGTCTATGAATTTAACGCTAAACTAGACACGTCAATTTTCTCTCTTCACTCACATGTCTTAGTATTTACGCGTCTTAGTTTCTTTTATCACATCCCTTAGCATCACCTATAGGTGCTAAAGACTTTAAAATTTGTCATTCAAAATCAAAATATTTTTTTATTTAGTTTAGCATTAGGTGCTAAGCTTAGTGATGGTGTTAAGTTTTTTAATCTTAGTACCTATCCATCCTCACATCCCTTAACACCACCAGCGCTAGCTAATCTCTCTCAGCTCTAGTGTCTCTTTGACATCTAGGGATGTGAATGCTCTTAGTCATTATAAAACACTAGTTTACACATTATAAAACATTAACTTCTCTACCATTAAATCATATTTCAACAGAGTCTTATTTCATGGCAGCTAGGGGATCCTCCAATCCATATTCTGCAGCAAGCCAAAGCAATCGGTTCCCATCTTAGCTGGTTTCCCCAAAGGGAACACTTGCCGAGGGGCAGTCCAGCATGTCAGCTTCTCCACGAGAAGCAGCTTCGACAATGAATTTTGTTGCTGTCTCACAAGTCATCTTGCCAAATGGAGACGTGCACAGCTGACCCATTCCGAGCCTGCTCATTCCTCGGTATCCACCATTGAAGGTCATGAAATCAGCAATCATGCACATGCACACGTGCCTCACGTTTACATCTATACCATGTATGGTCGCCCTTGCAGCTTCCAACCCATATTTCTTCTCGGCAATCTGAAAAGGTAAATTGAAATGTATCTATTAGAATTTGTTCAATGTAATTATATAATGGCAGCAAATACAAACCCAACTTTTAATTACCAAAATGATCAAAAATCTATGTTGTCAAAAAAGTAAGTTCAAAAACACAATGGTTTAAACCTACAAGAAAATGGGGCTTTAAAATCCCTGTTTTGGGATTAATCCCCAGACCCGCACAGCCCCACCGATATGCCCAATCCAATTTTTTTCAATTTTCAATTCTCTCCAAAGTTGATTGGAATTTTCTACAACTTCTAAATCCAAACAACATATCTCGCCAGATACTTCTCAAGTAATGCAACAGAAGCCTAAATGACGAAGTCAAGTACTGTAGAGATCCATGATGCCCCAAAAAAATACCTACAGTTTGACCTTAAACTTACAAAAAAAATGCATAAATAAATTTTTTAGACATGTTTCACTAAATTCTGTATCTTCCAACTAACAGAGATTACTAGTCTGTCATAGCTCACTAAAACAATGTATGACTAAAATTTATATGGTAGCAGCAGCAGGTGCTGGTGGTGACACAATATAGTGTCAGGAAAGTTCAGATCATAATATGGGAGAAAGCTGGATAGGATAACAGTGCCGTAAGCATGGCAGAATTGCGCAGAATGGGCGATTGTAAAAGGATGGGAATGATGCATGCCATGTTGTTCACAACTTTCATAGGCATACAGGCCCCAGTAAGGTGCAACAGCAGCATTTCAATAGTAAAGAGGATATAGTGGACATGATATAAGTTCCATCGTATAGTCAGTTGGATCAGCACATGTTCAGAAAGGAACTATTTTGAGTTATGTCATATTCATTTCTAGTCTCTGAAAGAAAAGCAAGATATAAATTGTCCTGTTTAGGAAGAGGTACCTGCGCTAGTAAAATATGGGGTTCTTCGTGCAAGCCTGCAAGGCGTAGTGAACCTCAAAATTTAAATCTGCGATGTCAACATGCACAGTCCGTTTTGACTTTTTCCTGCTCTTCTGGAATATTTGTGCCTTCTTCTGCCCCTCTAAGTTTCCATCCACGGTTTTATTTATTTCCTTTTGGAGTTTACCAGCTGCGAGCCTATCTTTTAATCTCACTACCTTGTTAGAATCTGACACATGTCCTTCCTCAGTCCCTTCTGATTCTCCACCTGACTTAACTGGATATCCTCATTCTCAAGTTCATATTTGGTCTGGTCTTCAGATTCACTATCCATACACCTCTTCCTTTCCAATATCATCGTCATACTCCATCTCATCATTCTCTTGCCGTTTCCTCTTTTCTGCATCAGTTCTCAAGTCATCCTCATTTTCGTTTTCATCGTCACCATCGCTCACATCAGCGCCTTCACCATCACTAGGCCTGCTTTTAGATTCTTCAAGACCACCTGATAGTGAGCTCTCTGTAACTTTTACCTTAGTAGCCTGGATTCCATTAATTTTTCTGTAGCAAATCGAGGTCTTTTTCGATTGCATCTTCCATTGCATCAACAAATACTTTTCTCAAGGTTGTTCGACAATCATGTACTGTAAGTTCCAACTGAGAAGGGTAACGCTTTTGTGGGTAGAGTTTCATCTTTAACTTATGCAGGGTCGAAATATGCCCATTATTGTTGTGAAAAGGAACTGTGCATACTTCAATTCCCTCCAAAATATCAGCCACACAAACCCTCCTTAATTTTGCGGCCACTCGTTCAGCATCATCCCTAGCTATCTGCATGTAGAAAGAATTAGTGCATGTATCTTGCTAATATTTTGTTGGTGGGGATCAAGTACAGTTTGATTGAGATTTTCTTCTACTTCTTATACAAGAAAGTTTGATATAAAGTCCTATAAATTACAGCAGAAATCAAACTAAAGACAATGAAGCATCTCGGAAGTAAATACAAATAAAGCTCACCTAGTCCTATCTTCATGCAGAGGGCACTTCATAAAAGGTGTACTAATATTCGTTGAGCAGTTATCAGAATTTCGGTTAACCGAGGTATCCCAAGCGTAACATTCATCTCACCTCTTCCAGCAAGATGGGAAGTGTTGAGCCTGCACGGAATGACAAACAATGTATTATTAATTTTATCCATGACATTTTAACGAGTCCCTAGATAAGAAATACAATACATCCCAAAAGAAACAAAAGAAAACTAGAGTCAATATATAAATACGATGCAAGATGGCTATGGTTGGTATTGGTGAAACAAGAATTGGTTCAAAGAAATGTGAGATTTAGAATTCTGAGGTGTATAGTTGAACACAAATAAAGCTCTCGTCCACACCCATTTAATCTTGCCTTTTAAACCTTTTCTGTAGATCAGACCCTTTTTATCTTCTCCACTCTTGTACCACAGAAGTATTTGTTATCATTGTGATATATGTCCTTACATTTTAGTTACTGTATGGTACGGAGAAGTGGATCCAAACTGTATTTATCTGATTACTTAAAAGAAGTAGCCAAGCAAGTGTTACTTGAATACTGAATGCGTTCCGATTGACTATTACAGAGATATATTGGGTACAATTTTTAAAGAATTCATTATACTGAAAAGTTATGGAGACAATATTCTACCACTTCTGTACTTATTGACCGTGTACCGAACTTCGAAGACTATGATATATGATCATACTTACACCATTTTTATCGTTTTCTGTTCCACCAGGGAAAGAACTTTCTACATTGTATAACTTTAAAGCTATACCAACTCCACAGGGGATCTTGAGTCTCGACGAATGTCTTACAGATTCTCGTTGAAGTTGAGTACAGAATAATATTGAATGCTTACTGTTGAATGCTATTATGCCATAGAATTCAATGTAACATTAAGGATTTTATACTGTGCAATTGACTAGCAAAATGGCAACACTGGCAGGTAAGAGAATTAAAGGTATGGATATTTCGCCACCCAAAAAGTAACTGAAAGAGAACGGTCTACATAAACTGCAGAAACGAAAGTGCATCAAATACAACAGATGTGTAGGAATGATCTTACGTCATCTGTGTTGAAGGTTTACCGCTATTATATCTAGAATGAATCGTCGTCCTAATCGTCTTGGTCGAGTGGCCAAGCTGTGGTAGTAGTCGTGGGGAAGGTGGAGGTACTGGTGACGGAGCTGGGCCTGGGACTCAGCGCAGGACAGGAGATGGTGGATCTTGCTTCGGATTTATAATCTAGGAGAGTCCGTCTCGGGTTCCAGTCGCCAGTTGAATTGAACTCAAATCAGCTTCATCCCTTCCCGAAAAGACAAAAATTATATTCATATATCCCCCGTCTCATTCATCATCTCAATCTTGGTTACGCTGCTACCCGCACTTGCACAATATAATGTCAGATTCCTACCAGCCAAATTTCACCAAATCTTCAATGTCACTTGAACAATACTACTGCTACTAATTCAGAGTATAAACTCAAACAGACAACCTCTTCCAATCATCTACGCTGTCCTGGAGAATGAATACTACTTGCCTAGGAATGGATACGTTGCAAAATTGCCCCTTCACTTTATGCAGAAGCTGACCCCTATAACAGCTAAACACACCAAGACCAACTCTACTTACACGGTTACACCATTACCCTTTTCTACCAACAAACTAGCCTCATCGCCCTCCCTCAGACTTCCAGCTTGTGATCGCACTCAGAAGAGACCGGTTCGGCACCAATGTCTTGTTAGGCAGTCGACATTTTGTCAGCGGCGACACATCGTTCTCACACAGCCACATCTCAATCGCGTTGCGCTCGTACGAGTGCCCATCTGCAGCAATACATGGGTCCTGCATCACCCTCTGCACTCAACATCAAACAACACATGTCATTACATATATATGCATGTACGTATCAACTAAATCATCAGGAGACATTATCCTAGTGTACCTTGAGTATTGGGCAGATGAAGTGGCTCGGTAGCCCGGCTGCGGCTGGCACAACCTGCACTGGGTCAGATGTGGCCTTGGCAATTTGCTTCAGCCGTTCCAGCTCTACCATGACCATACTCTTGAGGTCAGGCCTGTTCTTGCTTCGCATTTCCAGACAGCTTAGGCCTAGCTGAGCTAGATCGTGCGCTTCTTTCACAGGCCACTCCCCCGCACTCTCATCCAAGACATCCCTAAGTTGCCCATCTTCCAATGCTCGTTCCACAAGTTCAGGTAGTCCAATTGGAGGCCTTGCCGTTAGCAGCTGAATGATCACCATGCCAAGTGCATATGTGTCAGACTTCACCGACACTTGGCCAGTCCTCTGGTACTCTGGGTCTATGTAAAACAATGTGCCTGCCAGACCAGTGTTCTTGTACATTGTACAACTTGACAAAGAGTCCTTTAATGGGACCAGTGTTGAGAGCCCCACATCACCAATCTTGCTGACCAGATTGCCGTCGAGGAGGACGTTTTCAGGCTTGAGGTCACGGTGGATGATTGGGCTGGGCTTTGTGCTGTGGAGGAAAACAAGGGCTGACGCAATTTCCCAGGCAATGCGGAAGCGGTCAAACCACGGGAGTGGAGGTGTGCCATTTATGCATTGCAGCCGGTCCGCGAGGCTACCATTCTCCATGTACTCGTACACCAAGCAGCCTCTATCCGGACAGGCTCCCAGGAGCATCAACAAGTGTGGGTGGCGTATCCTGCCGAGAACCTCGAGCTGCAAAAATAGGATGCACTTGCTTAAACTTTTGAACATTGTCACTTGAAATTAAAGTTCTGGTATTAATAGTACATGCATGGATTAGTTCAACATCAAATATTATGAAATTACACAGAGACCATAACAGGCAACATTCAGCAATAAATATGGGAACATTACAGTTTCTAAGTCATACTAGACTTTCTTACAAAAATTGGATATGCCACATTCTCAGCATGGGACATAGTTCAACTATGTTATGCATAGTCGATTAAAATACAGTGTTGCATTACAATTGTCAAGAACAAAATTCAGGCAATACCTCTTGGTTGAAATGCTTGGTACTGGAGTTGTCATTAGAATGGAGGATCTTTATTGCTACGACTAAGTGATTGAGATAGCCCTTGTATACTGTTCCATTAGATCCAGTTCCAATCTTGCCCGAGTCCAAGAATGATGATGTGGCATTATCAATCTCCTCCCAAGTAAACGTCGAGTACGAGTTGCCTTGTAGTACAAAGAGCTTCTCCAACCTCAACTTCTTATCAGCGTCCCTGGATGCCTTTGCCAGCAGCCTATTTTTCTGCACAACCTCCGCTCTTACAAGATCCTTAACATGGGTGGCTGTCTCCTCTGCGGCATATCTATGTGCCTTCTCTTCCTGTACTTCGTCATTGGCCTTATACACCCTGGACTGTATCTCTCTTAGTTGAGCTTCCTCTTCCACGCGCCTCGCAGCTAATTCAGCCACCTGACATCAACAAGGATCAGAGGTAAGACGATATAAACATTGTGCTGAATTGGTAAATTCATCTTTTTTTTATAGCAGCAGCACCACTGGGCTTGCCTGGTGAGATGCATCGACAGACTCATCCTGAATGAGTTTGTATGCCCCCTGTATGTGTCTCAGTTCAAGTCTCAGCTTTTCGAGCTCTGTATTGACATCATCCTGCATTGGAACAGGTTATCAGAAGGTCTGAGCAGAGTATGCTCCCAAAACATACCATATTATATTCACCCTTTTTTTCCAAGAGCAATGGTTATTTTGCCTAATTAAGGCAGACATCTATAATGATTCAAGAACCATAAGATACATGTATGTCCAATTCAATAGTAATTGAAAACACTTGTTATCGATGGGAGGAGGAAAAACAAAGTACTGTAGCAAAGCTGGTAAACGAAAACCTGGGGAATTTTTAATACATTAATATTATCTGAAAAAAAATTCAAATCAGAAGCTTAGTGTTGGAGGTTTAAATACAGTTCATCAAAGATGTGCATATCATTAAAGTTCTGTCAATAACCAAGAAATTGCACCACTAACCTTGTTGTCTGAAAGCATTAATCCCTGCAGTGAACTTTCTTGTGTTGGTACCTTGTCCGAACCCTGCAATTTACTTGATATAGAGCTTTCACCACCGGTGCATGAGGTAATTCTTCTGTCCTTGTCAGTATATAGTGATGCAGTTCCACTGAGATAATCGTATAGTGTAAATGAGCGATTACGATCAGCATATGAACTATTTTCGAGGTTCTCTGATGTCAAGATGGAGACCGGCAGGCTTGGAAAACCAGGCGGACTCCGTCCTGAACTGTCACTCAAATCTGATGAGACAAGGGAACAAGTAACATTCAGATGATGAACAGGGGAAATAAGGAACTCCAACTTGTCTTTGTATTCCAGATTGAACTTTTAAGCCAAGTATCAGAAACAATAATTGGCTCATGTCTTCTTGCAAGCTTGCTACAGTGCTACAGTTTTAGCAGAAGGATAAATGGGAAGGAATATATTGCATGAGAAAGATGCACAGAAGGGAGCAACATATTAGAAATATTTGGTCTTAGCTTGACAACTGGGGATGCCTTACCTGATCCTGAGGACATTTCGTCCGAACGTACTTCATTGTTGGAGCTCCCACAGTTGGCTTTTGGCACTGCAGAAGGCGAGTCACTTTCAATCCAGGGGAATAAACGGAAGATAATCCATCCTTTGAAACAATATAAATTGTGCAAAAGCTTGGGACACTCTTGCAAATTTTGGAGGACGTCCTATTTCCACTGGACTTCCTATAAGACATCTCATCCGATCATCAACACAATCATTTACATTATTCATCATGAGTTAGGACAGGACAAGTATGATGAGCACCTACCTAGTGAAGGCACTCCTGGTAGTGATACCGACAATGAGGACCTGTATCTCGTACTGAGAGACAACATTGGAAATAGTTTCTGCCACATCAGTGCCCTTAATAAGCAGTACTTCGGCTTCAACCTGAGCCCAGTAAATAAATGCAACCAATAGCAGGAGTTCAATCTACAATAGTAAATGCAACGTGGCCAGTGTAGTTGTTAGATTTGAAAGGCAAGGCAAACCTTGTTTTCATCACACATGCTTTTGTAGAGGAGGAGCATTTCTTGTGCCTGGCGTTCTGCATCCTTGACGTAAGCATCGGCGATGTCGGTCCGTACTTTATCAATTGGGATGTAGTTCCCCACTGAAATGAATCGAGGCGAGTCACAGTAGCACTTTTAACCACTACTAGAGCCACAGCAAGATTCACAACAGAACAGGTACATAGATTATTATGAAAGAGAAGTAAGAGGAAGCAAGAAGAAAGGGGGATGGGGAGTATACGTGGTGTGGGTACCGCCAAGACTTGTGCTAGGACATGGATAAGCCTGAATTTGGAGGTTTCCTTCGTAAACCTTGTAAGAGCCCATTGGAGGATGTAGTTGCTGGATTTGGAACCGCTGAGAGCCAATCCAAGAGTGAGGGATGCATTGGCTCCAATCTCTTGTTGGTTGTCCATCTGTGTCCGGGACTCGGGCCGTGCCGTGCCGGCCCGGCACGAACCCGCCGTGCTTCGTGCTCGAGGTTGGCCGTGCCGGCACGGCCCGCCGGAGCCGTCGTGCCGTGCCGTGCTGGCACGGGGAGCCGCGGCCGAGGTCCAAGCACGGCACGGTGGCCCGCCGTGCCGCCGCCGTGCCGTGCCGGCACTAGCCCGCCACGGGCAACCGCTGCGCCGGCGCGGGAGGAGCGGGAGGAGGAGGGCGAGCCGGGCCGCCGGGAGCGCGGGGAGGCGGTGGAGCGCGGGGAGGCCGGGAGCGCGGGGAGGCCGGAACCGCGGAGAGAGGAGGGCCGGGCGGAGGCGCAGCTCGCGGTGGCGGGCTGGCGGCGCGGCGCACCGGTGGCGGCGGGAGGGAGGGCGCGCGGGCGGGCGCGGTGCACCGGTAGCCGCGGGAGGGAGGGCGCGCGGGCGGGGGTGGTTTTGGGAATTAGGGATTTGGGGGTGATTTAGCGGGGGAGGGGGCTGGCCGCTGGATGTTGTGTGAATTGGAATCAATGGAATTCAAATTCAACCTCTGTAGTCGAGTCCATCTGTCTTGATGAAAGCTATCTAATTATAAGCTGTTTTCTTTCCTTGACTTAAATCCTTTCGTAAAGGATAATATGCTCATCTGTACAATTTCTAAATTCAAGTCAAGGTCAAGTTTTCGAGTCGTCAACTGAAGAAACATCACTCGTTTATGCTGTGCAAATATAACAAGAATATGGCAATTTGTCTTGCATTATATATAAAGGATGAAGTACTAGTCGAGTTTGTTACTCCATATGGAATAAGACAACCTGTGATATTAAAGGATGTTACCGACTCACTCCATTGGCCAAAGACATGATCAACGGTATCACAATCATGGTGTACCAAATACTTCAGAGTAAAATACTTGCAACACAACCAAAGTCCTTCCACCCCTTTCTCCTTCTACAGTAGAGAGAGGCGGTAAGGCGGCGCTTTCGTTCTCTCTTCTTCCCCGGCGAGGCCGCCGGCCCTTCTCGCCTTCGGTCGCCTTCGGGCACCGCGAGGTGAGGGGTTATGCGGCCTTCGCCGGGCTTGTAGATAGGGCCCTCGTTGGCCCGCTTTTGTGCCTCTGTGTCGCCGTCAGTTCGCCGAGCTTCTCGTCGGCGGTAAGAGTTTTGGTCGCCCGGCTCCAAGCTCGGCTCGCCGTGGCCTTCCATGGTGATGGGGAGGAGCTAGTGGTGCTTTTGTTAGTTCTTTTCTTCGGGTTGTCCGTTCGACCGGCTGGGGTGTTGGCTGATGTTGCCTTCGGTGTCTCCATCCTTGGCTCCGACTCCGGCACCGCCTCGTCCGCGTCTGTGGTGGCCGATCCTCTTCGTCGAGCTGCTCTGCGTTGCGAGGAGATCTTCGTTGCTCGGCGCCCGTCGCTCGCCTGCTCAGATCGGGGCGATCTAGTCCCTGCCGATGCGCCTTCACCGGATGTTTTGATCCGCCTCTCGCGGCGGGCATCTTCTGCGGCTCATGTTTGAGGCTTCGTCCTCTTTTCTTTGCTTGCAGGTGTAGCAGGGGTCACCGTCGTCGTCGCTCCTCTGTGTGTTCGGCGTCTCGTCGTCGGGAGCGCTGCTGCCGGCGGAGCAGGCGTTGGGGGCAGCCCAGGGCCTTGTTTGTAATTTTAAAATCTTTGTGGGCTGTTTTGCAAATCCGGGGACAGCTAATCCCCTTCCGGATCCTTCCCAGGACACCTGTACTGTTTGTACTGTTTTCCTTAACGTAATCGAATCTAGATATTTCCTCAAAAAAAAATACTTCAGAGTGGATACAATCTTGCTGGCCATTGAGCATGTCGAGGCTATTTATTCTGCCTGAATCAAAGGAGATCAAACTAGTCCAGTTGAGAAGAATAGACTTGCATAGGAAGAACAAAAGACGCGCGGAAGCTGACTACGGTTCAATTGAGGATGTCACGAGAAATGATATTTTGAAGGGCTAAATAATCTTGCTGACGTTGAAAGGTTCTTCAAACTTCTGTTGGATGATCCAACGTCACATGAGTACCTGATCAGATAAAATATCTGCTTTTTAGATGACATCCTCAAAATCTTTTATTATCAATGGATTTATGAGACACTGTGGCAGATCAAAGATCATAACAAGGCAAGCTATGATCTGGCCCTCACATATGTAAAATCAGGACGGAAGAAATGGAAGGCTAAAGTATGCGGTAGTCGTATACTTGAGAAAATACTAAATTTCAGAGATGCTACATTATTTTCAGTTGAAGCGTGGCAATGCAAGTTTCTAGAGTATTCTCAATATCTCAGAATGAGATATTTACTAAGAAGGTACTAGAATAGAAAAGTTAGGAAACCTTCTAGTATTTAGATATTTACCTTGAAGAGTGTGGAAGGTCTAGATATTTTAGATGAAAAGCTATGATCTTGACACATGTCAAATATCCAATGGATCTTGAGCCCTATAAATAGAGGACCATAGCCTCTTGCCTTACCATGCAAGAGATAGCATAGCTAGTAAGAAGTGAGGGAGAGTGGAGTAAGTGCCACCTAAAAAGTATGTGTATAATAAAGTAGTGCTTCATAATTGATAGTCTCCCAATTAGGCCATGCAACTTCTAAGTACTTAGTGCATTATCGAGTTGTGAAAGAGATTATGAAATGATAACTACAATTCACCACCTACTAAAACAAACTTGTCGAGTGCACATGTTTCTTTTACTTAAAAAGTGTTTTCAAGTTTGATAAAGTTTGATTTAGGACAACTCAAATGTGCTAAGAGAAGCACACGGAACGATTTAACAGGAGAGAACATTATGTGGAAAATGCAGGACTAAGATGTATCCAGGGCTCATGACGCATTTAATATCAGATCAAGTAAAGTAAATATAGATTTGACGGTGATGATAATAACAATCTGTACACGGAAATCGGCTAGATGAGTGGGAAGATGAAAATGAAAAGTTGAAATGTGGAAGTGATATAAATTGGGTGCTAGAAAGAAGAAGACGAAGAGTAGATATGTGAATAATTGAGGCAAGTTGATGAAGATCATGTTTCCCTGAGAATTAAACAAGGATGTTGATGTATACAGAAACATTAGGGATGGCTAGTCGTGCCACAAGAGCATCAAAGGGGTGGCTTCGATTCCATCCCCCGCGTGCGCGCATGACCTAATTGGCGATTTCCAGGTTCGGTAGGCTTGATGCACGCATTACGGCGGGGGTAGGAGGAATTGATGATGTGGGGATAGTGGAATGCAAGTAAATTAGGACATGGTGGAAGAGAAGGGAGCAGAGCTTACTTCTCTTCGGCCGGCGAGGCGAGGCGACGGCGGCGGCACCGGGTGCGGAGGAGGAGGCGGCGCTGCGGTGTGGTGTGGTTTAGTGGGAAATGAATGCGGAACGGACTTGTTCCATCGAGACTGATAGGACGGCCCTACTCTCTGACATGCTACCATGCTGGACTGCATATCGTTCTATTCTTGTCTTATATCCTGTTGGTCTTGCTATTCATATTTTCCTAGAATATGCAGGAAAAATGCACATATTTGCATTTAGAAGACAACAAATGTAAAAGACGGTCATGTATGCTGTATTATTATTTTCATTTTTCTGAATACAAGGATAGTTCCTCGTGCTTTGAAAAACAATCATAAGCTGATTTCATATACATGTGCCAGCCTGTCTTCTTCTGAACTAAGCAGAGCTTACAAAGACTTATGCTATCTCGTGAAGCTGCAAAATTCCTTATTATCATATTGCCATTCGAAATGTCAACTTATAGGTTACATACTGACAGATGAATCGAACTAGGTGACTAATGTAGTTAGGATACAATGTATGGCTGTATACCTCCCATTGTACATGAAGATTTACTAATCAGAATGGTTTATCGTTTTTGCAGGTTTCACTAAATATATTGCCCCGTAACTTCAGTTTGTGCTGGACAAAGCTACAGTTCCTGCTTCTCTCTCCATCTCTTCCTCCTCCCCAACAATCCTTTTCCAGAACCAGTGCCTCCTCCATACCTGCTCCATCTGCTCCATTGGCAGTTGCTTCGTCTCTGGCAGGAAGAAGAACACAAACAGTGTCATCAAGCACACCCACCCTCCAAAGAGGAAGAATGTGCCAAACTTGAGATGGCACAACATCGCAAGAAATGTCTGACCAATCACAAACGTCACCAAGAAGATCACTGCAATCACAACACTCTGCCCTGCTGACCTGATCTCTAGTGGGCAAATCTCTGTTGGGACCAAGTAAGTCAGAGGTCCCCAAGACCAGGCAAATCCTGCGACGAACACACACATGACTATCAATACTAGGTACGCGTACTCCTTTTCCATCGCTCCGTGGTCCTTGAACTTCACAGCTAGGATCGCGCCAACTGTGAACTGTGAAAAGATCATCTGAATGCCGCCTACTAGCAAGAGCTTTCTGCGTCCGAACCTGTCGACTACAACCATCGCTACTATATTGGCAAACGTTGCACATATGCGTGTGACAACTGCTGACATGAGGGATGCACTCTCCTTGAGCCCGATCGTCCGGAACATGACAGGTGCATAGAAGTTGATCACATTGATCCCAGTGACCTGGTTGAAGAAAGGAATGAGGAGTGCTATGACAAGCTGTGGCCTGTACTTCCTCTTCAGAATGTTCCGGAATGGATGTTTGATTGTCCTCGAGACATTGCTGGCAGATACCAAATCATCAAGCTCTTTCTGAACTCCGGTTGTGCCACGTAGCCTCTGGAGCATGATCTTTGCCTTGTCAATGTTGCCATCACGTTGGATCAGGAAGCTGGGGGTCTCAGGCAGGAAGATTGCGCCAATGGTTAGAAATGCAGCAGGGACGGCAGCCATGGATAGAGATATCCTCCAACCCCATCCTCCTTCAATTTTCTCGACTCCATAGTTGATGAGATTTGCAATGAGGATGCCAATGCTGATACAGAGCTCAAAGCCGTTGTTGATGGCACCACGATACGGCGGCGGTGCCATTTCAGATAGGTACAGTGGAATTGACTGCAAAGGAAATTATCATATTAAGTTATCACTACAGTCTAGGCTGCAATATCATCATGAAAAGATATACTTCTAGAGGACACATGAATATCCTTATAGATTACGAATCTGAAAAGATGAGATGGCATAAAGCTTCAGCAGCATCTTTTATTTCTTTTTGCAAAAGCATAGTGCTAGGGGTTACTTTTAGTGACAACCATGTACTTAGTGAACTTCCTTTTCTGTTCTTGCACTGATGTGAATAGTCACCACTTTTGCTCCTCAGCATATAACTGTGGTAAGTTCAGATAGTGATCTAATTTGTTGCTTTCTTGCTGTCTTGTATAATCTAATGAGTGAAGGGCCATGTATAAAATATAAACATGTCATCCAATTCAAAATTTTAATTTTATATATGTATCGGATTCCTATTTCATTCTGGCCACAAGAATGGTTGAAATTGGACTTGGTGGACTAAATTGTCGTCATGTCCATGAAGAAGATTGATCACTTGACTTTGGTTCCAAAGACTTGAAATATCTAACTTTTTCCCTTCAGGTAATTATGGAACCACATATGGACAGGGTCTGGACAATAGATGTGTGCCACTCGCCAATTTTGACAAGGACAGAAAAGGATCTATTTGGTTCGGGCCACAGTTGCTTTGTGGCTAGACTCGGTTGTTCAGGTAAGAAAGGTACTGGTACTTTAATAAATGAACTCCACTGATCTAATTTTGGGTGTGACTTGGTAAGTCAATGGAAAATCAACATCCCTGGGACCCCTGCCCCTGTCAATCTCTGGCTAGTCTGCTCCAGTAGGCACCGAAAGAGAGTTGTGAATGGAATATTACTGGAAAACTTTGATAGCACTGCAATTAGCATGACTATGGAATTAATTATATACATGCAAACCAACTAAACTATCATTATCTTATCTGTATAGTGATCTAACATTGTTAATGCTTACGCTTGTCGACTTGTCGTTGGTGTTACAGGATTTACATATGACTGGGAATTAATTAAATGCAACTAAAAAGTGATTGAGTTTGTGAAGTTGGACCTGGTTAGTGAAGCCCAGGCCAATGCCAAGGAGGATCCTGTTGAGGAGAAGCATGTAGACATTGACGGCTGCCCCACCGAAGACAGAGCCCGCGATGAAGACGGAGCCACCAATGAGGATGGACGCACGGCGGCCGTACTTGCTGGTGACGGATGAGGCGAAGAGGGTGGCGATAAGGCCAGCGATGTAGAGGGAGGAGGTGAAGACAGTGAGGAGCTCGCTGTCGAAGCGGCAGTAGTTGCTGACGTTCTTGTCCCCTTTCATCTGGTGGTACACGTCTGGGAAGAACTTGCTGAGGAACGACTCCATTGAGGTAACCCCACCTATAAACACAAGCACACGCCTCCCTCCAGTAAGTAAACCACATCAACTTAAATTGTCGGTTGCTTCAGTCAATTCTCAACTAACATGACAATCAACTTAATTCCTAGTTTGAATCAATCATGCACATAGCAGTAGCAGATTAGGTCCACGCAAAAGAAAAAAAGTAAACTCTTGCTAGGCGTGCCCACAGAGTTAAATGCCGAAGGCCATCAAGTGAGTTGTACTCCACTAGTGATTGAGTACTGCGAAGAAAGACAGAACTTCCAATCTGGCACTCCGAGTACATCCAACTTTGCCATGAACTAACCGTTTGTGTGTGTGTGTCCCATTCGCTCACTCACTTTGCAGTGTGTAGAAGAATTTATGGATGCATGACCAGGACTGGTAGGTAGGTGAATTATGTGTATACGTACCTGAGATGCCGAGATCGTAGCCGAAGAGGAATGCCGCCGCTGCCGGCGACGATGCAGGAGAGCACGACGAAGGAGGTGACATGGCCGTTGTAGCCGGCGCCGCTGGGGCCTTCGACGAAGGCTCCTATCGCCATTGAAGCTCAAGCCGTTGGCTTGGTATGGATTGGAGATAGAGGGAGCGCTGAGCTAGCAGATGGTTATGGGCAGGGAGGGGGCAAGCCTTGGGGTGGCTATTTATTGAGACATTGTTGTGATCTATTCTGTTCTGGTGGGCAATGGCAATGGCAACGGCAATGCCAATGCTGCTAGCTTCATCTCTCTCTCTCTCTTTCAGTGTTGGATGTTTACAGCACACTCAGGGGAGCCCACTCAGTGAGACAGTGAAGATTGATGCTTCTGGCCGACGGTTTGGCTGCTCTACTTTGGAGCCACTGAAAGAGAGAGTGGGACCACACGTCAGCCACTTCTTGGTGCCAAGTTTTGTCTAACATGAAACCAATTAAGCATTGCTTTGCTTGAGGGCCATACATGATATGATGTTTTCGTTTCCCTTCCTTCATTGTGTGAGCATTAGCATGCAAAAAGTGTGACTGGGCAGATAGCTAGCTTTGCCTGCATGACATCTGCATGGGTTAATTGCACGTCATTTTAGTGGAGTGGAGTACTGCTCTAAACTAGACAGTTTAGCTAGCTACAACTTTGCTGTGCATTATTACAAAGAAAAAGAAAAAAAAAGCAAGGATGGAAGATTCTATACATATCCATTGGCCCCTTTGCTTTTCTAATTTTATTATTGCATGAAACAAAGCTAGCTAGGAGAGTAAAGTTGTGATCGATCGGTGTGCAGGTGATTAACTGCGAATTAAGAATTTGGCGTCGATTAACTCAGCTTGGTACGACGTGTAGGTACAACGATCGTACGATGAGTTGATGGAGATGGTGACGTTTGCCCTGATATGTTTCAAAGAGACAGAAAGAGAGAGATGACTGATGAGATTGCCAGTATCTATATTTTCAATCGTGTCTGTCCAGTTGTATGGTGGAGTGATACTGCGTCCACTTTGCTGGAAAATCATCCTTTCATACTCTTTCTGGTGTTATTTAATTGTGGTACACACAAATAAAGCTAGCTACCAAAATGCATTGCACTCACTTTATAGATGTGGATCATGGAACAATGTCGCAACGATGGCATGGCATGTCACCCCCATTCAATTATTCACTTGTTCAAAATACATACACATGCGAGTTCGAGTATGCAACGACCTGGAGGATCAATCCTATACTATAGCTTAACAAAGAGAGCTGGATGCAAGTTGCATCGATCGATCGCAGCATTCCAATTCCAATCCAGTTCGAATTCCAAAGAGGATGGAAGAGCTGCACCAGTTAGCTGGGTGCGTAAAATCAAATCCTAGCTTTCTTGTGCTTGTTTATTGTACCAGTTTATTAATTGCCACGACTGGTACAAAATTCAGAATCACAATTGTGTAACACCATAGTTTATGATGTGCAAACTGGGCAAAAGGAACAAAAATACAGATTTCGAACTAATAACAACAAGCTAAGCCCCTCCTGTGCTATGCTGTCTTGAGTTATTAGCTCACCAGGTAGTGTATGCCCGTTGTCGGACCACTTCTCGTCAGGACCTTGAAGCTCTCAGCAGTGAAGCCCTCACCAGGCTTCATGCTTACCTGCCTTTCCAGAACAGAGTACGCGCAGTACTCCACCTCATAGATCTCCACTCCCGTCTCAAGTAGGACACTGATGCACCAACACCCTCACCTGCAACACGTCAATTCTTCAGCGAAAATGGCTTCCAGAGGCAGCATACTTGAATTGATCGATGTAATAGCGCGAAAAAACAGCCAAATAGCTCTTCATTCTTGACTTCTTGAGAGAAGAGGTAGCACAGTTTCACGTATTAGATGCTTAAGGAATAGCAGTATTCATCACTAACATTGTTGTGGTCCGTAAGTTGGTAAATTTTTACACCACATCAAAATTGGATATAGCACATCACTAATTAATATGTTTTGTTTGTTTGGGGCTCAATGCTTGTGAACTCACCGTGTGTTACCAAAGCAAGTTTTCATCAGGATATTTGTCAGCAAGAGCCTTGATCACACTAGCGTATCTACTTCTTGCCTCCCAGACAGATTCTCCCCACTTTGGTACCTGCAGTGGAAAACAGCAGTTTCAAGGTATGATGGATTTCTGCCACAAACTGTTTGTAAAGACTGGAAGTGGTGCTTTAACAAAGGATTCCTGGGTCAATGGTGAGTGCAAAAAGGAAAGAAGTCACAATTTGTTGAAAAGCTGACCTCCTGGTAGAGTGGCTGCGTAGAATGGTCAATAGTTCCAGGTGGTAAGACAGCTTCGAGTTCTGGCAAGTCAGGAAACCACTTGTCGACGCTGGGTGCAACCTGGCTAACAAGACTGCCCATTGCTTCAGCATTCATCATCTCAGACAATCCATACTCAATTGATACCTGGAATTGACGAAAGGAGGCCAAATGGATTTAGCACTATGCAGAAGTATCAAATGCAGGAACAGCAACCTTAAGAGTTCAATCTGAGCACTAGTTTCACCAATTCTGCACCAGGTAATGTTATTTTTGTGAACATACTAGCAGTGATCTCATGACAACACAATAAGCTCAGAAGCAGGGCGTGAATTACATGTATATCTGTTCTGAAAATTGTTCCGACCATATCATGACCATCCATACCACACCCACTAATGAATGGCACATTCATTGGATATAAGGATGCAAATGAGAGAAGTAAATTGTTGTAACAAGTTTTAGTTTCCTTCTAGAAGGAGCAAGTTCAGGTTTAAGAAACAGTGAGTCAGTCAGTGTAACTGAATTCATTCTTTCGTGTAGAGCTGAAGGCACGCCATGCAAATCCTATAATTCTCAAGTCTGAAAGCAAAACCCGATCTGATGGAAACAAGAAGAAAAAGAGCAGTTTTTGATGGAACGGCTGCAATTGCACGCAGGAACTGATCCAGTAAATTTTTCTGTGAGGAACTGATCCAGTTAATATTAACGCATGAACGAATGACGAAATGATCCAATATGAATAGAATGATGCATGAGAGACAAATGGAAGAGGAGGAGAGGAGACCTTGATGCGAGAGATGTCGAGGGGCACATTGGCGCTGGAGTCGACGGCGACGAGCGCGGCGTCGTGGGGGACGGCGCAGAGCGCGGCGACGGCCTGGGGCGGCGGTCTGGAGGCAGCGCAGGAAGGGGGAGACGAGACGCGGTGGAGCTTGTAGGAGTCAGCGGCGGCGGTGGCCCTGATGCGCTTGCCGACGGTCCAGGCCCTGAGGATGCCGGCGTGGGTGAGGGGAGGGTCCCAGGGGCGAGGCTTGTTGGCGGGCCACATGGGCTCGGCGTGGTCCAGGCGGTCGCCGTGCCGCATCACCAACACCCGCTGCAGCGCCTGCGTCGCCGCCATGGACATCAACCTCGGTTTCGGTCTTGGGACGGAGGAGGTGGTGCCGTTCCCTTTCTTTGAAATATTAATATATATTATATATGAGTGGAAAAACTGCACTCTGACGTTTTCAATCGTGTTTCTCCCTTCTGTTTCTTTTATTTTATATGCTGGTAAATTCGACTTGTGAACAACTCCACTACTTCTTAATTCAAAACAACCAACACAGACACATAAAAGAACTTTGCTTCCGACTGATTCTCAGTTTCTTCTTCCTTCTTCTCTTTACCACACAGAGACGGAGATATGTAAAGGTCAGCTAGCTTGTAGTGCAATTTTATGACACTTGTCCTTCTCTCTCTTCACAATCAATCAACACATGCCAAAAGATGATTACATTCACAGCTGCCACTACTTGACGGCGATGTGCACAACAAGATCAAACTTCAATTCAGTACCAACAGAACTTCATTTTTACTGAATTCAATACAAACATTTCAACATAAACAGGTGACACAGAGGCTTCAGTGTTCAAATGCCTCTATTTTCCAGTTTCCTAACATATTCACATCCATGGGACTCACTCTACTATATGCTGCTCGCTAGAGGCTGTCACACAGTGATCAGTGTAGAGATCATCCCTTATTTATTCATTCCCTCACGTAAAAGGGTATTTACTTGTCCGGGATCAGCAATATGGATCCTGAGGTTTTCCTAGCTTCGAGATCCGCATGAGCGCGGGCTGCTTCAGACAGCGGGTAGGTGTGGTTCACACGAATGCGCAGCACCTCACTGGCCACATTGGCAAACACCTCGCCAGCTGACTGGAGCAACTCGTCACGAGTAGCGGTGTAATGCATCAGGCTAGGCCTCGTCAGGAACAGCGACTTGGAAGCCAGGTCGCTCAATGGAATGGGATCGGGTGAACCTGAGGACTGCCCAAACGATACCAGGAAACCGCGGGACGCCAAGCATTCCACAGAAGCCTGCGTAATTGCGTAAATAAACAGACTGAATATCAGGACGACACTGTAGATATGTAAACTCACACCAAGCAAAACGGAAGGCAACATTTCAGGTTGTTACACAAAAGCTATACAACAAGACCGTTGGCTGCAGCCAAAACATCAAATAACAAGCAGATTATGTCCACTTTTCAGTACTAAGAACGGAACTGCAAAAACAGTACTAACAACTGTACCTTGTATGTATCCTTTCCAACAGAATCATATACCACATTTACACCTTTTCCAGCTGTAATCTCCTTGACTCTTGTCACAACATCGTCCTTTGTGTACATGATCACATGGTGACACCCATCTTGAGTCGCATGTGCAGCTTTCTCTTCATTTGAAAACAGTTCCAATGACAGTGGCACCAAGGGCATTTGCCCACTGACAAAGGAGTGAACCAACTCCCCCAGCAGCAGCGTGGACTAAAACAGTATGACCAGGCTCACCTGCATGGTAATCAAAATGCAGTCAAGCTCTCTATCACGGCAATCAGGTAACTTAAGAAATAGTACTGCTAAGCTCTGAGCATACCAAATACATATACACGGTAATAACAGGGAGCTTAGAGCTCCATATTTGTTGTAGAGTCTGACAGTTGTTTTGCCATAAACTAAAGGATGAAAAGCTCATGTTTCATTTGGAGGATTATGAGTATATGAGATTTCAGCAGTTTAAATAGTTTAGTCTGCCTTCAACAGCCAACACATAATGAATTGTGATCATGCCCCTGGAGACACAGTGTGTTTCATTTAGCTGTTTTGATTGACCTACTGGACACAATTCTCACATGACTAACATTTTGAATCTAACCACACAGTGTTTATGTGCGAATACAGTTTAGTAATTTAGTATGTGAAAACAGCAACAAAAAAACAATTGAGGAAATGGTTGCTAGCTATGCCACTATCAGTCTATCATGCAAAAATATGCTATGCCACTATCAGTCTATCATGCAAAAAAATGCTAGAAGTTACCCATGAGTATATGCGCTGACCGCTAAATGAACTGGTTATTTGAATGAAACAACTTGAGTCACATGCATAAAAATTAGGGTACAGAGAGTGCTATATGTAAAGAACATCAGTATAAGTGTAGACCAGTACCACCACACCTTAGATGGCCAGGCAGGCAATCATCAAAGGATGATTTACCCAAATCAATAAAAGAGAGTATGAAGCTCAAGCAGAGGAAATTTACCTTAAAAACACGGCGAAGTAAAACGTGAGCAGTCATCCCCTTGAGCATTATAGAAGCTGCTGTGTTATGATCTATTGAAGGTGGAACAGTAACAGCAACATTGGCTGGAATAATTTGCTCTTCAGCATAAGAACCCATTGGGTTTCCAGCATAGGCAACAACATCCCCGACTTTTCTGCCAGTGAGGCCAGGACCTACGGCAGTCACCACGCCAACAGCTTCTCTTCCTGGAGGTGTTTATGTTTGGTGATGGTGGTGTGAGCAGAAATTGGCAGTGGATAGGATGAAGAAAGAAAGAGGGCAGATTGGTACCGGGTGTGAAGGGGAGGGGCGCTTCGTAGACCCCCTTGCGGTAGTAGACGTCGATGAAGTTGACGCCGATGGCGGTGTTCTTGATCCGGATCTCGCCTTCCTTGGGGTCGCCGACCTCCACCTGCTCCCATTTCATCACCTGCCCGATCGTTCCTCGCAACACATGAGGCAGGGAAATTAGTAATTCGCAAGCCCCATCCCCATCCCCATCCCCATGAAAGAAATTAAACCTCGGGGCCGCCGAGCTGGTGGGACCCTGATGGCCTTGACCATCTCCGTAGCGGGAGTGGAGCAGCGGAGGGAGGTGGGGAGGCGACGAGGAGGGAGAAGAGGGGGGCAGGGAAGAAGACTGCTGGGAATGGTTGTCGAGTGGAGCACGGCGACGACGGGCATTCACCACTCTCTTTCTAACAATCCAATCCGGTTTTTTCATGTTAGGTGTGCCAGCTCGTAAGTTTGCAGCCTGTATACCGAGACAAAGAAGTAAACTAAGCATCACATGAGACAAGAAGTAAACTACTATACAATTAATTTATTTATAAAGTATCATGACATAGTATAAATATAAAAAAAATACTAATATATATATACATCATATCTATCAATTCTCAACTTCAACTAACCACTGAGAATGACATATGGGCCCAAGAGTTAATATTGACTAGTCAAGTTTACTGGTCTAACTAACTATTGGGTTCACGTGTCATAATCTCATAACATATTAACTTAAGCTTATCTGTTAATGTCTTAATGAAAATCGGCGTTCACATGGCAGGTTTAAACATCACTTAACTGTTAACCTATGTTTAGTGTTGGGAAACACTTCAAATATAGCTTATTTCATTGTTTGGTCCTCATCTATAATCAAACAGTTTGGATGTTCTCTATCCATGACACCATCCAACTCTCGAACACCCATTTGAACGTTTCAATAGTTTTATCATGAATTAGGGCGCATCCCAACATTATTGTCTGCCCGTGGTTGTTGATCCCTATAATTGACCCGAACGGCATGTTGTATCAATTTGTATAGAAAGTTGTGTTAAAGAAAGCATAATTATTGAACTTCTTGTACGGCTATCTTGTCCTCCCATCAACCAAGCAATCCCCTCACTACCTGATTTTTATCTACTTTCGTTGCATAGAAGAATTGTGGGCTATCTGTTTGAAGCTTCTGAAAGTAGTATATGATTACCACCATATCGCGCCAACTGACGCCTTGCCTTAGGTGTGTCCTTATATTTTCAACATATCTTTTTATGCATGGAAGATTCTGGATGCTACTGTGTAAGTCTCTTAATAGTGCCATGATGTGCGAGGTCTGGATGTTGCGATGATGCAGCGTTTTTAGGAACTCGTACTCTTCATATGAGACTCTATGGTGAGATTTATAGAACCTAGTCCTCTCGGCTTGAGTGACTATAGTGTGTGTGTGCTCCTCATGCGGAGCTGCAACCATCTACTTCCCATTCCAACTAGCAACAACCATGCTCGCTTTGTAATTGTGTCGTTTCATCAAGTTTTGTGTCCTCGTATAGGCCTTTCTTTTACTCAAACCATCTCCAATTTCACACGTTGCTTCAATGAAACTATCAATTAGAATTTCGCTTACTTGCTTAGCTGCTTTCCTTGCATGAGCATACTCAAGCACCCTCCTAATCATTTGCTTATTTCCCCTTTTCTGGTTGTTTCTCAAGGACCCCAATTTTTGTTTCAAACCCTAACTTTTGTGCATAGTCATTATAGATTTTTTGTGCCTCCACCACAGTGTCAAACATCATTCCCACATATAAAACATAATGCTCATTTATACCATTATTATTGTCAACATTTTCTGCTTCATCACCAACATAAGTATGTGTGTCCTCCTCATCATCTATGTCTTGATGCAATCCGTTTGGCTCTATTTTCTCATCGCAGTCCTGCAAAGACGTATGTTTCAACAAGTCAACCCAAAATCTGCTACAAACTACAATCAGTATTGTTTATTCTACAATGGATAATTGTTTCCTCTGGTTACTTAACATGTTCACCTTCTTAATGGTTCCACAAATATCACCACACGTTCCATTGTGACTATATTTTTGCTTCAACAAGCAAACAAAATCATAATCCTCAACACCATCCATTGTTTCTCACAAATTTTCGCATATTTCAGCCACCCTTCCAGGAAGAAAAATCCAACCATGAAACGTACAAGCAAGTTGTGTTTAGAAACTTACCAAGTCCATTGGAGTAGAACTACTTCTCCCTTCATCACCGAATGCAATAGAGGGATTAAGGTACTCCACCTGGTCGCCATTAACTCGTGCACACATATCACCCATGAAATTTAGTCCAACCACTACGAGGCTAAACACACATGATCTTAGGGAGGAAGCTCTATGTCATGGACTAGATGCACCATTTTTTTATGTTTCAACCAAAAATTTATTGCTTCATCCAGTGATGCGTGGTGAGTCATAGCAAATGCTACAGTGAAAAAGGAAGAAGGAGACTATGATCCCTTAATAAAAAGTGCCAACATTGCCGGAAATTCAGCGTTTTATTCAAGAAAATAATTTGCCAGCCTGTTTCCCACGTTTCCTAAAGTCTCCAAATTTGTTTCCTACAAAATTAGCCATCTGTTGCATGCATATGACCCGTCTCCTTGTTTTTGAACGTGCCGTCCATCAAAACTCAATCCAACAGCTGCCTCCTATGCTTACAGATGGTACATATCGACATACCAATTTGTAGCAGCTGTCCTGATGTAAATAGACTGTGCAGTTGTATATTTTGTTTTGTACCTAATTTCCTTACTGTCTATTTCATTCATGTAGCCACTTTTCCATTATAATCTTGAAGTTGGGAGTAAGATGAGATAAACCCTCTTGTCCTTCTTCCTCCTCTCTTTTCCTCCCCTCGTAGGGAGGATGCTAGCTAGTGCTAGTGGAGTGGCGTGAAATCAAGGATCGAGTTGGAAGTTCATCCGTTTCCTCCATCTCGCCGGTCGGCCGGCGGCCATGACGCGCCGCCTGCGCCGCCGCATCACCAAGGACGACCACCACTCGCAAGAATCCGTGGACTGGACCTCGCTCCCCGATGACGCGACGCTGCACCTCTTGGCGCGCCTCAACTACCGTGACCGCGCCACCATCGCTGCCACCTGCCGGGCCTGGAGGCACCTGGCCTCCTCCCCCTGCCTCTGGGCTACGCTCGACCTCCGCTGCCTCGACCTCCACGCCGCCGCCTCCCTCGCCTCCAGGTGCGCCACCCACCTGCGGCACCTGCGCCTCACGGGCTGCCACGCCGCCGACGCCGCCCCCTTCCTCCGCGCCACCCACCTCCGCTCTCTCCGCCTCTCTGGATGCCGCGCCCTCACTGATGCCACGCTCGCCGTCCTCGCCGCGCGCCACCAACACCTCCACACGCTCCAGATCGGCCCCGACCCCCTCGACCACATCTCCAACGACGCGCTGCGCCACGTCGGCCTCTGCTGCGCGGGCCTCCGCTGCCTCCGCCTCTCCGGCCTCCGCGAGGCCGACGCCGATGCGCTCTCCGCACTCGCCCGCCATTGTCCCCTCCTCGAGGACGTTGCCTTCCTCGACTGCGCCGCACTTGACGAGGCCGCCGTCGCCGGGGTAACCTCCCTCCGCTTCCTCTCCGTCGCCGGCTGCCGCAACATCAAGTGGGCCACGGCCTCAACATCCTGGGCCCAGCTCCCCTCCCTCTCCGCGCTTGACGTCTCCCGCACCGACGTCTCCCCTGGCGCCGTCTCCCGCCTCGTCTCACACTCCACAACCCTCAGGCTCATATGCGCCCTTAACTGTGCGTCCCTCGAGGAGGAAGAGGCGCACAATCCCACCGCCTTCACTAACTCCAAGGGCAAGCTCGTGCTTACCATCACTCGCACCATCTCTAAATCCATCGCCACCACGCTGTTTCCGGACACGGCTGTGAAGGAAAACATGGTGTTTGATGAGTGTAGCTGGAGTGTCAAGCCCGATGGACTGCCTGAACTGATGAAATGGCTCGAATGGATCCTATCGCAGTCATTTCTGCGGATTGCAGAGACCAACCCACATGGCATGAATCAGTTTTGGCTGGACCAGGGCGCAGCACTGCTGCTGACCCTGCTCAAGAGCTCGCAGGAGGATGTGCAGGAGCACGCGGCTACCACGCTCGCGACATTTATTGTTATGGATGATGAGAACACCAATGTCGACCCTGCAAGGTCTGAGGCTGTAATGCGTGAAGGGGGGATCCCGATGCTATTGGACCTTGCGAGGTGCTCTAGGGAGAGCGCGCAGTCTGAAGCTGCAAAGGTTTTAAGTTCTGTTATCATATATTTAGGTTCAAGTTACAGTGGTGCCAATAATTTCTTATGCATCTCGATGCCATTGTGTAGGTGATTGCCAACTTGTCCGTGAATGCAAAGGTCGCAAAAGCAGTTGCTGATCAGGGAGGTATTTCCATACTCATTAACATGGCAAAGTCGGTGAACCGTCTGGTTGCTGAAGAGGCTGCTGGGGGACTTTGGAATCTGTCAGTGGGAGAAGACCACAAGGTTGTGGGCGTCTGGATGCTGTTTCTGACTGCCTTACCTTGGGTGGTTTTTTGTCCTTATGGATGATTCATTTTTATTTCTTGTCAGACGGCTATCGCAGTTGCTGGTGGGGTAAAAGCTTTGGTTGATCTTATATTCCGATGGCCTGCAGGAACTGGAGTTCTTGTAAGGACTGTTTTCAAATTCTTTACCTTAGGTGTTTTCATTGGAAAGCGCTCATTCAGTTCTCTAACAGGTGTGCTGCGTTTGTTGTTGCTACTCTTATTTTTTGACAGGAACGTGCTGCCGGTGCACTTGCAAATCTGGCTGCTGATGACAAGTGTAGCTTGGAGGTTGCAACGGCTGGTGGCGTCCATGCCTTGGTAACACTTGCTCGCTCCTGCAAAGCCGAGGGTGTCTTAGAACAGGTAATGTGCACCTTATACTTTTAATGCTTCTACATCTTCCATTTTTGCTAAATAGTCCTAGTCCCCTCAAACACTGCGACATAGGTGCTTGGTTAGACATGTTTGAATCTGCACCTCTGCACTGGCCAGAGCTGCAAGGAACATAGCAATGAGTGGATGGTTTAAGCACAATGTGATTGCTTCATGGAGTGCACTTGCATGCTTGCCCTATTCATCTTATTGTAGGCCTCTATAACTGTTGTTTGCAAAAGGGATAAAAATGTGCTGCAAACGTGTTTTGGCCTTCTTCTACTACAATTTTGCTGTACGGACAATCATTCTTTGATTTATGTTTGCTGAGGCGAAAGGAGCTATTCCCACTGCATGTTCTGTGCAAATTTCTTGTCCTGATGGAGTTGAATCCTTTCATGAGCTGCTAACCAAATTCGTACTCGTCAATTTTAACCTCGATTCTCCATTAACCATCTAGTTTATTATCCTCTTGCTGTAGAAATATTTGATTTTAGTTAAGTATATAATGTCTGATTTAATTCAATATTGGGTTATCTTTTAGATAATATGATATCATTTTGCATGCAGGCTGCACGAGCTTTAGCTAATTTAGCTGCACATGGAGACAATAACAACAATAATGCTGCCATTGGTCAGGAAGCGGGTGCTCTTGAATCATTGGTGCAGCTAACACGTTCTCCTAATGAGGGTGTGAGGTATAATTCTGTTTTAGTCAAGTGAAATTGACTTGCCAAGCTTTTGAACTATATGTACAGATTTCTGCTTGAATCATGCCAAACAAATCGTAAGTTACTATTGGGCAATTTTTCATGCATGCAATTAGACAAGAAGCTGCTGGTGCTTTGTGGAACTTGTCATTTGATGATAGAAATCGTGAATCCATAGCTGCTTGTGGTGGTGTTGAAGCTCTGGTATGCCTTTATCTTTGCCACATCTACTGCATATTTGTTATGCTTCCAACTGAAAGGAAATTCTAGGTCGACTTTTCACCTGAGCAAATTTATGAAGAATCAAGGAAGTATTTTAAGAGAAAAGCACATTGCTTCTTTTGATTTCTTGAAGAATCGAGCAAATATTTAAGAGGAAAGCACGAAGAATATTTTTTTTCTGTCTCCTTGCTTTGAATTTTAAAGGAAATTAAACACCAAAGGTCGCCAGCCACAGTTCCATAAAAGGACATACGAAGCACCGACAGCAGACCCAGTCCAGCACCCTTTGTATGCGTTCTAGGAAACCTTTCTTTCCTTTAACATAACTGACTTCATTCTTTAGGTCTTCCTCTGTCAAGAATGTTTAAATGCTTCCGAGGGCCTTCAGGAGAGAGCTGCAGGTGCTCTATGGGGACTATCTGTTTCAGAAGCTAACAGGTAACTGAATATCGAGTTACTGTCATTATCCTGCTAGTTAGATTACTTGTGTTATAATTTTCTATTGTGTGTGTGCGATCTTTCTCGGTATTTGTCTCGAGCTCCTGAATCCAAAATAAGTCTTGCCCTTACGACGAGAGACACATGATACATGTTTAGGTGGTGTTTGGACGCTAGTGATTTTTCAGGATTCAGATCAAATTTATTGGCAAAAAGTAGAAATGAATTTGCAGAAAAATATTATTAAGAATATCCATATGATCAAGTGACCAACTAGTAGTTTGACAATGACCAACAGCAAGTAAGGGCTCTGTGTTGATGGAGCACAGAAGCAGTGAATAGTTGCTCGGGTGCCAATTAAGAGTAAGACAAATATAGTCAGCTATAATATTCATTCCTCCTAACTTCAATGCTATCAAGTTTACTAATACATCAATCAATCATTTGTTAAAATGTTATCCAAATCCAGGCCTAAACATATTACCCACATGCAACCCACTATCAATGAATTGTGTCTCCAAATCTTTGAAGGAACCAAACCGAACAGCCCCAACTTGAGCCTGCCTGGTATCTTTGGTTAAATAGCAATGTAGTGGTCATTTCTGTTAAGATTATTGCAGTTGAGTGTTGAGTCAAAAATAGAGCTGAGCATTGGAAATCCTACACTTGGTCTGGACAGCGTGGTGCAGAAGGGTACATAAATATCCGCAAGTATGCATGCTTGCCATGAAATGATGTAGAGCAGAGTGTGGAAGTAAGCTTACGTATGTGCTTGCCATGAATGTCATAGATAAGGGTGTGAAGTTGAGGTCAAATAAAGGTGTGAAGTAAGCATACAACTCATATGCAACTGGTGCATTATGTGCATGTATTTTTGTTATATGTTTATTTCTTTGTACTGTAGATGAAGTAAGATGCTATAGTTTTTAAGGTGGGTAAAGACGACAGTCATGTAATACCTTATCGTTTATCCCTTTGGAACAATTGTGCAGAGTTAAAAATAGTCAAGAACTGTTCTCAGCATAAGCTTCATTTGTTTGCTGTGAACTCTTCCTTTTCTTCTTGAGTTTGATGTGCCAGATTAGAAGTGCTTACATGATGAGGTTATCAAGATTTTCTATATCCAGGATTGCTTTTAATTATTAATCCTGATGACATTACTGTTACTAAATTTGCTGTTGCACTTTCAGCATTGCTATTGGAAGGGAAGGTGGTGTTGCACCTCTAATTGCATTGGCACAGTCAGAGGTTGAAGTAAGTACTGTTTATCTTCAATGCACTCAGTGTGTTTGGTTCATAAAGATAATATAAATTTATAAACAGTAACATGTCTTCAATAGAAACTAACTAATGTGTTTCTACCCTTTGTTGTTCTCTTTAATGCACCAGATGTATTATGCACTTCATTTTCTGTATCAGTGCAGTAAACTTGTGTGCTTAGTTTCTTCTGTTCCATAGGTGTATGTTGAGCTTCTGAGCACAGCCTTATGTTCGTGCACTTTATCTTTGTCCAGCTGTTATGTTTGAAGCTCGTGGTCCTTCTTACCTAGTTTTCCTTGTTTAAACTCTGTGTAGCTGATTTCTTGATGAATATTGTAAGCAAAGTGAAGATTAAGTTTTTACTACCAAAAAACAGAACAAAAAAAGTAATTCTGTGATTCCTTTAGTGCATTGTTAAGATTGATTATCTCTGGTGTTTATGTGGTTCTAAAGGTTACGACCTTTGAAAGATAATCCTTCCTTCCTACCTAAGCATGCAAACCATGAAAAGCTTCATTTTGCCAAGATATTTTAACTTGCTCTTTCTACAGGATGTTCATGAGACCGCTGCTGGTGCACTGTGGAATCTTGCTTTCTATTCTGGCAATTCTCTCCGCATAGTTGAAGATGGTGGCGTACCTGTCCTAGTGCACTTGTGTTCATCATCACGTTCAAAAATGGCTCGGTTCATGGCTGCACTAACCCTTGCTTATATGTTCGATGGAAGGTACGCTGTTTATGAGGCATTGCTTCTCCCTTAGGTTGCTTAAATTATAAAAGTCATAAAAAAAAATCATAGTTTGGCCATTTTACCCATATGGTAATATTTGATTATATGCAAGTTTTTTAAACAAAGTTTTGTTATATTTTTCGACGGATCGCACCCTTTGTTTAATATTTTTCGATCTGAATATATATTTGGAGAGCAGGCGAACTTAGATGCTAGATGCCAGTATAAAGCTCAGTACCATCGCAAAGATCACCAAGTTAGAAAATACCACCCAATGTGTCATTGACATGTGGCCAGTGGCGGAGCCAGGAATAAGAGACAAGGGGGATCAAATGAATTACATAATGCACCAAAATTGATAAGAGGGGCTAAATTATGGTAATTCTTATAAATTTTTTTGAAATAGAAAGGCTATAA
Source organism: Stipa capillata (assembly GCA_019208055.1). Lineage (NCBI taxonomy): Eukaryota > Viridiplantae > Streptophyta > Magnoliopsida > Poales > Poaceae > Stipa > Stipa capillata. The sequence continues at coordinate 1,187,578 of JAGXJF010003351.1, forward strand.
TAGTCATATGTATACACTTATAGGATCATGGGGGGAGCCCTGGCCCCTGCCAGTCTCCCTCCGCCACTGCATGTGGCCCTCACGCACTGGATGGTATTTTCAATTTATGCCACCTTGCGATGGGTATTTTTTGCAGTATTTTTTGATACAATTATGGTCCGTAGAACTGCTTCCAGATATGCTGCTAGAACTCTAGTATGGCTACTGAAATAATATATTCTTTATCTTAACAGAATTTTGAGATATCGCAGAAAGAGGGAAAATAGAAGCATGTACTTTGTATATGGTCTAATCTTGAATTGTTGATTAGCAGAATGGATGAGGTTGCACTGGTTGGGTCATCCTCACAGGGTGGTTCCAAAATTGTAAATTTTGAGGGAGCAAGAAGGTTGGCATTGAAGCATATAGAAGCCTTTGTGTTGACATTTTCGGATCCACAAATGTTTTCTATGGCTGCTGCATCCTCAGGCCCAGCAGCATTATCTCAGGTTGCTGAAGCAGTTTTTATACAAGAAGCTGGACATCTTAGATGCAGGTCTGACTTTGTATTTCATTAAATAACAATGACTGACCCTTGCCATTTTTGAATTGAAATATTAAATGAAGACAGTTTTGTCAGGGTAAGATTGTGAATTGTGAAATCTTCCTTCAAAATCTATCTGATTCAATATTTCAATGTGATTCTGGTTACTTTCCATGATTACTATTGCAAAAGTATCAGTGCGATTATTTCTTTACTTAAAGGCCATGCTAAATTTGATGCTGACTGTTAGTTCTCATCCATAATAGGGGATGAATTCATTGAGATTTTCAAAGTTTCGAACAATAATTTTGAACATGTTTGGCTTCAAAACAAACATGTTGATTTAGGTAGGTGAAGGCAAAACAAGTTCGATATAATTAATGTTACATTATGGTCAGGATTCTCATTTCTCAATTTCCGTGGAAACTAGCTTGCTCCATGTGGCTGCTGGTAATAGAAGGTGGGAGTTGAGAACTGGTATGACTGGCACTGCCAGTAAGGGGTTTTTAGACAGAGTGCTATTTGGTCTGGAAAAAAGGAAGCCGGGAAACTGGATGTGTGCCAATGTGCTTGCTAGGTCCATGAGTTCACCCAGTAGTGAAAAACTTACAGCCTAGTTATGCTAATGCAACGGATCTTGCTTTATATGGGCTGTTATTCGATGAGTTATGATGTGATAATGCATTGGGCCATTGAGATCTTTGATTTCTTGTCATGCATATTATTTTTGAGCTTGTGTCACGATGTAGATATTAATTAGGAGTAAAAGACATGATACTAATGTAGTTTTAACTTCCTTCAGTGGAGCTGAGATTCGTAGATTTGTTGACACGCTTCGGAATCCCTCATCCGTTCTTCGTGCTTGTGCAGCTTTTGCTCTGCTTCAGGTTGGTTACGTTTTTATCCACTTCGACATCTAGTATTACTTGAGTCTCACAAGAGTTGTTTTGCTATAGTAGCTGGGCTTACTAGTCATTCATAAGGGGCATGCATATTGATCTGATTCAAAACAGATTGTTTCTTCCAACCCTGCTGTGATGCTGTATTCTCTTGACAACTGTCTTTAACCACGCAGTTCACTATTCCGGGAGGTCGACATGCTGTGCACCATGCAGGCCTACTGCAGAAAGCTGGGGCAGCCCGGGTCCTGCGATGGGCAGCGGCCGCGGCAACAGCTCCTACTGAAGCGAAAATATTCGCACGGATTGTCCTTAGGAATTTGGAGCTCCACCAAGCAGGGCCATCAACATAGAAGGATGAGCAGACTAGTTTTAGTGGTGAAGAACAGCAGATGGGGTCAATTGCTGCGACTTGTAGATTCTTGAAACTCTTATTTTCCTCCGTTGCTTGTTGGGCCCTTGTGCAAGCGACAAGCGCTACATTGGCATCGGAGAGTGGAGAGCTGTGCGTTGACGTGAATCAGACGGGATATTTTTACAATTTTTTTGGCCTTTCGGTAGGGAACTAGTTAAGTCGGCATATTGTTGCTGGTTCTGTTGAGTGTGCTTGCCGTTTTGCGTGTAAAAGCGAGTAAAAGAATGCACATGGAGGGAGAGTCTTGTGGTGTGTGTGTGTAAGCTAATTTTATGGATCATTGGTTAATGAATGAAGTGTTTGCGGTTATTTTTGGGTTCCATCAGCTGCAGCTCATATCTAACTACAGATCAGAGAACGCATTGGTTGCCTGCAGGATATTATGATGTATTTTTTTGAAGAATACTCTTTTTTGAGGAAAAACTGTATGAGAGGCTCTGACAGATAGAATATATTAAAAACGAAATAATTACAGGGGGAAAGTACAAGGGACAGAGAGATTTAGGGTGCGTTTGGTTGGAGGGATAGAGATGGATGTGATATAATATCCACCTTTTGAGTATATCTCTATGTTTGGTTTGAGGGATGGGGTGGATATGAGCAACCACTAAAATAAATATTCTATAAAGATGCTGGATAGAGAAAGCCGGCCAAAATGGCCGGATGAGGCTGTCACCCTTGTCTAATCATTATTAATTATTAGTGATAATTAATCTTTTTATTATTAATTAGTATTTGTAGCGGTAAGATTAGTACTTAGTGTGTTGATTAATATATGATTAACAGGTTGATTAGTATATAATTAGTAACAATTAACATATTTTATTGTTAATTAGTAAATATTATGGTTAGTTTAGTATTAATAGATATTTAGTGTATTCATTAGTGTATAATTAATTATTATTATTATAAATTAAATAATATAATTAAGTTAAATTAGCTTATTCCATCCAACTTTCATCCCTCCAACTAAACAAAAGATTGGTTCATCCCATCCATCCAACTAAACTAAAAAATGGTTCATCCCAACCTAAAAAACTAGATGGCCCTATCCTATTCATTCTTACCCTCCAACCAAACGCATCCTTAACTAAGATACAAGAGATCCAGAAGATCCGGCCTAAATCTAGGGCAATGAGCCGAAAGCTCGGATCTAAAACAGTTGACGAATACCATGTGTTGTCTTGCAGTTTTGCATAAGCTTGCAAACCATAAAATTCAATTTTGCAGTTACTAACAAGTAACTGAGGACGGACTGTGTGTTTGCATATCACTTTGGCGACGACAAAAAAAGATCTAGGATTCAGTTGAGGTGGAACTGGAGATTGATTTTGCTGAGTCAGAAAATCCCATGAGACCAACCCAAGGACCTGACATTGCTTAGACAGTTGCTGTGGTGCGGTGCACTTTTACAAGGCATTACAGGCAAGTTTGAACAACGAATGACACGGTACACATTCTCCATGGATCAAGGTCATCCAGTATTATATACCTGACACGATGATGGATGGATGAATGGATGGTCACGTCGATGAGTCAAGGAGGACGGCGTCGCTCTCCCTCAGCCCAAGCGCTTCGCCGGCGGCAAGCAAATCAGAAGCTGATGGTTTGTCCTTCAAGTAAGGCACAATGTATTTCCTCAAGTCACTTTTGGAGATGGCCAGGTGACCTCCGGCCACGGACACGAACTTAACTCGCCCGGCATCATCCAGTCTTCAAACCAATCCAGTCTATCCACATACAGCTTTGTCTGCAGACCAAATCTTGCTATGGTAAGTGAGCACACAGGCGGAAACCACCTCAAAACTTCATTAGCTCACGTAGTCACATACCTGGATTAATAACATGCAAGAGAAAATTCTACCTGCTGAGGAGGTAGGACTGGATCAAATGCTCCATCAGGGTAATAACCAAACCATGCTGTTCCCTGAGGTATGGGAACTATATCATTCTGAAACTGGACAGCAAAGTAGGACAAAATGTTAAGGGCATTAAAGTGTACTAGAGTATTAGCACATAAAATAGTTTCAACATGTGATTATTCCTGTAGCCCTAAATTGCCCTTTTGCTTTGAACTATGGTGTGTTCTATTACCTCTACAAATAAAGATACCACTGGTTATTTCCCTCAACCTAATAAAGGGCAGTGGCAAGTAAATGCTCCGCAGATGGGGGTAAGTGGGTGCACAACCTGCTTAGTTTCATAATTCGATGGTGGGTCCACACAAGTATATCCTGGTGTAGACTTAGGAATCTAAAATCTACAGACCAAGGTTTAAGATGACCCTCCTAGTTTTATCATTTCGTTGTTAGTGGACGATGTAACATGGGTTTAAGTTAATGAAGGTTGCCTGAATTTCGAAAAAAGAGACGACCATAGTACTATACTAATGTGATCTGGATACGCCAAAGTATATATAAGCAGCGACGCACGGAGTATATGGAAAAAAGGATAAAGTTAAGATAACCGAACACAAATAACAAAAAGCCTACTATTTCAGTATCTAGCTTTCTATTCAGTTATTAAAACTACAATACTTCAATTATTAGTTTTTAGTATGAATCTTTGAAAAGAACACAAACCTACCAAATGCATACGCCTAGTTTTATGTGTTCATATTATGTTGTTTTTTTGTTGAAATACTTGACATCAATGTTCTTCTCAACATTTTTTGCTGCATGCATATGGCAATCACCCACCCACTGCTCACGACTTCAGAAAATTGATTCCCTCTGCTTCTCGAAACAGGGAATAAGTTAAGTACATGTCACTATCCCATGCCAACTTATACAGAGTGCACTATGCTACCATTTTAATCTTTGAACGTGGATCAAAATGCGATTTTGGACTTCTCACGCTTACCATGATCAATACCAAATTCTCCAAGCTGCTGAACCTTTCCTTGTAGGTAGCATTTCTTTCATCTGGTATCTCATTGTTAAGTCTGGGAAGAAAACTGCATCCCTTCAAGTAATTTTCCACATACTGAAAAACAGCATACAAACTTCAGCCACTCCAAACCTTCTCTAAAATACAGCTCTGGTTTACTTCCAGGATTTATGGTTAAAGACCAATCCATGATTTCTTACGATCTTCCATTCTCAGATTTGTGAAATCTAAGCGAAAGGCTAAAAGCTAAACACACATTAAGTTTACCTACTTCAAATTCTAAAGATAGTGACAGACAAAAGTAGAACATCAAATTAACATGTTTATCACATGGTTACCAAACCTCAAGTTAATCACTTATGAAAGAAAAATGATCAATTCATTATTCAGATATGCCTGAGCCCTATACAGCATTTGGCCTGTATGTATTAGCCAGTGTATGGTGTCCAATAAAACAGTTACCTGTGCCCAGTACAGGAAGCAATTCAAAAGTTCAACACGTGTAAGTCCAACAATAAAATAACATTCCAACTATAACAACATAAAAGTGTGTTCCTCTTTATCAGGATGATGACCTAAAGAAATGTAATATAATACTCAGTTGGGATTTTGAGGTAACCACTAGGTGCAAGATGTGCCTGTAATTCACCATGCCTCAAGTTATTCCATTGAAAATCTCTCTAAATTTTCAATAGTGCAGGCTATTACAACAAAGAATATTGGGACTTGACTAAAGCCAATGTATAAAAACCTGCACATAGTCCGAGTGGATCTCCAATTTAATCAGGGCATCGACAATAATGCAAAAAATTCCAGACTGCAAGTAAACATATATCAGCACAACAATAGAGACAAGATAATGTTTAGGAGGAAGCTACAGTAATCAGACTATGTAGAAAGGGAGCAGGAGGAAACTGAATAGAAAGGGAGCAGGAGGAAACTGAACATCAAGGATCCATGCACACATTAATATCGTTGAAATAACTATATTAGTGGAAGTTACAATCAGGGATTTAGCCAGGAAGAGTTCAGAATGGTCGGTCACCTACTATTACCAATACTTTTTCGTTTTTGGGACATGCAGGTGGATGGGCATGCGTCCATATATGTGTGTAGCATAGCTTAGACGTTTGTGTTCTTTAATATATAATTGTCATCGCAAATCCATGAATGAGCATTCACCCATCTATTCGTTGATGATTTTGCCAGTTTGTTATTGAAATATTGATTAAAAACTTGGCATAACGAACTAGATATTACTTGGATATAATGAGATTAACTCACACCACAAAGTAGCACGGAAGCAGTACCAGCATGAGGACCACCGCGTGAGATGAAGTTCTTGACCTGTTAGAAGCATCTGAATTCATAACTTATTGCAAGGAAAATTGAATAGCATTCTATTGTGAAGTGTACGGTACGTCTAAGGCCCTACTTATCATTCAAATCAAGCTCATTTATGAATTTTGGGGAAAAACTGGTGGTGGCGGGCATGCTAGACCTGAACACAGAGGCCCAACCCAACCGTCCCAGATTTCGTATTTTAGGGGGGTAAGTGCACCAGCTTGGGCCAACTAGCCGTTCACATTAAGTTGCATACCGGACAGCCTGGCCAGCTGGACTGGCTAGATTTACCTACATCGTTTATGGTATTAGGATTCAGATATAACACACCTTTTCTCAACAAGCTCGAATTTGCTAAAGAAGTTAACATTGTCTTGGCTAGACTTCGCTAGGATATTGAAAACCAAGCTGCATCCAAGCTAGTTAAATTCAGGATTGCGAGTCAGACCGGGCTACACTAAAAGAATCAGTTTTATTAGTATTAGGCTGGGGAGAAGAAACGAAATTTGAAGTGCATTCCTTTTATTTCTTGTAGTATTTTAGGACAACTTACCGGTGGTCCATCATCACAAATTCTCGACTACTGCTCGACCAGTGGAAGTATTTGTTTGATACAAACTAAAACTAAAATGTTCAAGTGATATGAGGTTATCTTTCTTTCTTTCCTCAATGTTTGAGTTCTTGTGCTCTTTTCTCAAAGGATGCAGCAAGGACAGCGCTATGCGCTAGATTATGTTTAAAAGAAAACGCCAAAGACCATAAACAAAACATCAGCACATGATACCTGAGACATACCAACTATGTTGTAGCCGTCGCTTAGCTCTTTCATTTCCTTTACCTGGAAAACCAAATTTGCAGCGATGATAAATTTCTACTCAGCACACAGCACAGGAAGGCCTTGCATATATTACCCAAAGTGTGGAATCACCTTCTTGCAAATGAGATCTGCCTGTTGACATGTAACGGGCAAATATGTGAGTGAATTTAGAAACAGTGACAGCAAACAAGTTTTCAAAAGAAAAAAGAAAAAAAGAAAAGTATTGTATCAAGGAGGCCAACCTGTTGTTGAAGAGGCACTACCCAAGTGTCCCATGTTCCGCTCCAATTTCTCTGAGAAAAGGCACTAGCATTTTCCTCCCATTAACTAGTATACCCAAGAAGCATAGGAGAGAGAGAGAGAGAAAGGTTCTTCATTCATCGGCGGTGCTCGGTCAGTCCACTGAAACTTAGGAGATGGCTAGACAAATGGAGGCTTTTCGTTCATTCGTGGCGCTAACTACTTTCACCGGTCAGTCCACGGAGACTTGGAAGACGGCGAAGACAAATGGAGGCTCTTCATTCACCGGCGGCGCTAACTACTTTCACCGGTCAGTCCACATAGACTTAGATGCTACCATATCATCTAGGGTCAATACTGAAGGTTATATTCAGTATCACATTAAGAGCCAACATTCCATGTTAAAATTTATCACGGTCGTCTCTACAGCTTTGATCCTAGCAAAAAGTCTTAGCGAGGACCAAGGAGCTCCTCTATTCGAACAAAAAACACTGTTTGTTTTGTGAAATTGCTTGCACGCATCCGTCCATTGCTAAAATCTCATCGAAATCAATTCCTCCATAATTTGAGCCTGAGCTGCTAGGCGTGCATGCACAGACCAGCCAAACATATTCCACTTGCACACACCAAGCCTTTCATTTTCAGTAAAAGAAGCATCAAAGTGTACAAAACAGAACAGTCATCAATTACACGCACGCACCGTTAATTACCATAATCGCCAAAGCAAACACGACTAGTTACATCATATACATCACACGCTGAAACTTAGTTGTGCAACCTCTCGTCCCCTCTCCTCGCCTCTCACATGTTACAACAACAGTTAGAATTATGCACGCAACCATCACACATGTTGCTCAACTTGGCCTTCGCCACAATTAGACAAATCACGCGTTCACTATCTCTACCTACTACAACATAGCAGCAACCAATCATCCCAACTCTACTAACCTTCATTCAGTTCCACCACCATTGGCAACAGCAAGGACGACATCACCTCCAAAGCACCCGCATCTCCTTCTCAGCAAACAATCCAGAAGCAGATAACACATGGACAAGAGAAACATTTACAAGCTATCCCTGCCAGGAGTTAATGTCTTGTCTTTCGAAGATACAACATCGCTATTTGGTGTTGTTAGAAGGTGATCTAGATCATCCATGTCACTGTCGTCAACAATTGACGCATTCAACTCCAAACCATCATCTGAAGCAATAGCATCTTATTAATTACAAACCATCGCCATACAGTAACTATATAATTCATTCACATCGCATGGAAAAAACTCACAAAATGCAACCAATAATTTAATGTAGAGTAAAATGCATCACTAGTCCATAAATTAGTCGCGTAGGAACACTTTAGTCCATAAACTCACAAAACGCACGTTCATCACTCTAAACTGGTTTAAGTGATTCATTTAGGTCAAAAAACGCCCAATGTAGCAAATTCGTGCTAGCATGGCGCTCTGACGTGGCTAGGCTGCATGTTCTCCTCTCCCCTCTCTCACTTCACTCATTGCTATGTGGGACCCACATGTAAGTATCTTCTTCGACCTTTACTCTCTTTTTCTCTCTAATTTCAATAGTATGCATCTCCCCTCTGGCTCCTCACCTCCTTCCCCCACCGTCCCGTGGAGGCCGGCCAAGAGCACGACAACGACATCATGCTTGGCCATATCCTCTCTTTCCTCCCTGCTAAGGAGGCGTCGCGCACGGCCATGCTCTCAGCCTGGTGGCGCGATGTCTTTGCCAGCGTCCACACCGTCTCCCTCGAGCAGCCGAAGTGCCCCCGACACTGATGGGGGCCGATGGTACATCCCTGGCTACGGCCTGCTCATTGTCCCCGCCCCGCCTTTCGCCAACGGCGTCAGCGCCACGCTCCTCGCCCGCTACCGCCGGTGCCCCGCTGCGGACCCTCTGCATCGCCTTCAATGCCAGCGTTGTCGACGGGGCCAACGACCACGGCTCCATGGTTGACTAGTGGATCTCCTATGTGATGCATCAATGCGGCCCCGAGCTCCACCTCGACCTGCGCCTCCATGGTGGGCAGATCTGCGGCCACCGCTACTCCCTCCATGGCGTGGCCTCCGATGCCAAAGAGCCCGACTTTGAAGAAGACGAGTGCCACTCCGCTTCTAGCTCGAACGACGACAACAACGTTGATGAGATGCGGCGTCATACTCACTCGAGTGTTGCCGACCCATGCAAGCTCGACCCTGCCCCCACTTCTATCTTTGTCAAGCACGGTGAGATATAAAATTATTCGGATCTAAGCCACCGTCCACTATTCCGTCCAATTGGTCTCACCTATAAGCACCTACAAGGCTACAACTCCATGACCCCAAATCTCTAACCAGTTTGTCCAAAACGCCGCTGAAGCATCAGAATCGAACTCCCTGTTCCTCACTGCCACCTCCACGGCCCACCCAAATCCACCACCACCACCTCACCTTTCTCTGCAAAAATGGAATCCTCTACATCCACTGATGCTCCCCATGCCTTTCTTTGCGTGCGAGCTCCACCGCAGTCGATGGAATCGTCCTCGCTGTTGTTCCCCTATTCCCTGTCCGGCATTGGAGCAGAGTTCTATTATGTTTGTCATGCAGAATGGTCGAGGATGGGGGAGGAGGTGAGAGCAAAGGTAGGTTGAAGAAGATACTTACATGTGGGTCCCACATGACAGTGAGTGAAGTGAGAGAGGGGAGAGGGGAACGTTAGAGCGCCACGTTGCCTCATATTTGCCACATTCGGCGTTTTTGGACCTACGTTGCGTTTTGTGAGTTTATGGACTAAAGTGTTCCTACGTGACTAGTTTATGGACTTGTGGTGCTTTTTACTCATTTAATGTATTCACTCCTTGAGCAGATGTCGACCGGATCATTTAAATATGATTCGGCATGTCTAACCATTAGTACCAGTAGGAATATAAGGTATATACAAGAGACTACAACAAATGTTGCACTATTTTATCTTAAATTACCTTATCCCTTGTTGATAAGCATTTTAGTAGAAGTCAGGATTTAACGAGTCATGGGAGGAAAGTGAACCTACACGTATTTAGGTATGCATGGATGAAAGTGAAGTGGCTATGCAAGTCTCCCTTAGTGGAGTACACGTGTCTCGGTGACGGGCGATTGCCTGGCGACTCGAGGACGGTCTAGTGTCTTAGTGTGTCTCCGTTGTTCTTCACTGTATCTCCACCCGCCCCATCTCTGCCGCCCTTCTCCGCCTGTTCCACCGCCTTTCCTCGCCTGCTCCATCCTTCTGCCTCCTGCTGATCCTAGTTCTCAACGCTAAGCTTCTTGCTGTCATGGAGGACAAGGATGCTGATCTTGGGTGCTTGATGAATGCGCTTCATCTATTGGAAGCGGAACGGAAAAGTATTGCCGTGCCGTGTCGGATGGTGAAGGAGGTTGATGATGCTGATTGGCATGCAGTCGGCAAAGTTCTAAGCAGAAGGCCAATTCAGGCAGATACCATTTTGAACTCTCTAGGTAAGATCTGGTGCCCCTCCAAAGGCATCCTCTGCAAACCGGTGGGAGATAATATATTTCTGCTCTTCTTTAACCAATCTGACGGCCGGCGAAGAGCAATTGAGGATGGACCTTGGTCAATGGGGCATGCCCGTGAACTTATGCTGATTATTCCATATGATGCCTCCAAGAATGTTGAGGAATTTGAATTCACTCAAATTCCTATTTGGGTCCGTGTCAATAGGATCCCAATGGGCATGATGTCAAGGGAAGCAGGGGAAGCGATTGGTTCGCAGCTGGGCTCATGTTTGGATGTTGATTTGGGGGAAAATGGTATGGCAGCAGGGAGATTTTTGCGCATCAAAGTCTGAATTCACATTCGTCTTCCGTTATTGCGTGGTGTTACAATCCAAAGAAATGCCCCTGATGATGATATCTGGTGCCTGCTTGAATATGAATATTTGCCAGAATTCTGCTATCTCTGTGGAGTGATTGGTCATATCGATAAGGATTGTCCAAAAGGAGATAGTACCACAAAGGAAAAACGCTATGGTGCTTGGCTGAGAGTAATACCACCTTGTCGGCGGTATATGGAAGATGCACGGCGACGGCATGAACCCCAGCAACGGTCAGACACTTATAAGGACAAGAGCAATTTAAATGATTGCAACCTGAAGGAGAAGACTGTTATTACTCCTGATGCATCTCGTGACTTACCCAATGAAGCTGAAATAAGAGATGCTATCTCCCATAAAACGTTAGCAGTATATTCTACTGCGGCTCTTCCAGTCAATAATCAGTTGATGTCGAAACCTGAAGGTAATACCCAGAGTTCGCCTTCCACGGATTTGGCAATTCCTAAATCCTCGCAGAGTTCTCTAGAGCAAATTTCTATATCTCGTAAAGCACCACGAAAATTCTCTCGGAGGAAGGCAATTCAAATCATCAAGGAGGCTGATACGCATTGCTATGCTAGGAAGAAGAGAATAGTTGAAGACATGGATACAGAGGTTGGTATTGAATCCAATAAGAAGGGTGGTATGTTGGGTATTAGCATGTTTGGAAATTCTGGATCAACTGGGAAGGTACAGAATGGTGCTCAACTCAGTTTGCCGCCTCCGACAGGGGCGGTTGATGATTTAGCTGATTGCTCCCAATCGGCCAGCAATATTTCATTGGTATCTCTGGTTCTGAAGGATAGAGTTCATGTTCGTAATTTGAAGAGGATGCGACAGAATAATGATACTTCGCCTGACTCAGGCACATATGTGAGATCGGCGGGCTTCCTCGAGGAGTGCCGCCAGGGCCAATGAATCTGTTAGCGTGGAACTGTCGGGGGGCAGGGAACTCCCGGACAGTTCGGGATCTCTTGGCTTTATGCCAGGCTAATTCCCCTAAGGTGGTGTTTCTGTCTGAGACTCGTCAGGCAGTAGACCGGGTGAAGCATTTTTGATGGCGCTTAGGTTTGCGTGGTTTCCATGCTGTGGATAGTAATGGGATGGGCGGAGGTTTGGCTCTCTTTTGGCATGAGTCGGTCCATGTGGAGGTGATGAGCTCCTGTGAACGTTTCATCGATGTCAACATTCGGGAGGACAGGTCCGAACCAATATGGCGCGCCACTTTTGTGTACGGGGAGCCTCAGGCTGATTGGCGTCATGCGATGTGGGCTCATATGGTAGCGCTTCGAGGGATGTCGGATCTGCTGTGGGTGGCGTTGGGGGATTTCAATGAAGTGTTATGGCAGCACGAGCACCTATCTAGATCACCGAGGGTAGAAAGGCAGATGGCAGTGTTCCGTGGTACTCTAGCTATGTGTGATCTGATGG